>CM070740.1:5353739-5953739 GCA_036346245.1 Bonia amplexicaulis
TTTCACCATTGCCTGATGGAAAGCGAGCTTAGATTTTAAGGATCTGAAATATTTTCGCCATCAATTAATCCTACTATCACTATAACCCACATTGAAAATTGATGTGTTATTTCGTAAGTGTGTTTTTATAAAGTGAGAATTAGCCAATATATATATGCTCATTCAGATCGCGTTGCTTCTATGGCATTCCCATTTCCCCTAGTTTTGTTATCGTAAACAGAATTCAAGCGATAAGTAACACTAGGAGCTCGTGGACCCCACCCCAAAAAATCTTACCTACTACTATCACAAGAAGTACTTTCATTTCAAGTGTCGACATAAAAGGCAGGATTTCTAACGTAGTGCTACCGACTTTCAACTTTTAAGTAATCGAAAGGAGGTCACTTTCCCATCCAAATCTACGTGTTGATAAAGTCCTGCGAAAACACTAGGTGACTTTTGGTTTATGAATAGCGCTTTTTTCGCAATATAGTAAATTAAGTGCTTTCGTTTACCTCTAGTGATAAATATAGTTATGAACAGGACGATGGAGTACAAAATGATGACCAAACAAAAACTTTAAGACGAGGAAGAAGCATTACCACTGTTAGGGCATCCATAATGATACCTTAAAATGATGGCCTCAGGGAGAATGTGACATGTTAGCTAAAACTATCATATAAAATTTTGTCCTTCCACAACACATATAACCTCATGTGGTGGCTTTACTATGCTCCGTCCCATCTCCATGGCACATCTGATAAAAAGCGGATCATCTACTACAATTACTAGTAGACCCATCTTGAAAAGAGGTCTCGTTTAAAAGCTAGTTCTTGTAGAAAAGCGAAAGTAGCTTTTAGAAACAAAAGAAATGCTATACCATGTCTTTTATAATGTTTCACTTTTAGCACCTCAAAACTTTCATAGGATCAAGCCCAAACAAATCCATCTTTAAAGCAGGATTCACTAGTCGATTGTAAGCAACATAGTTTGAACACTTTTGCGCACTTGTGGTTTTTTATCTCACGCTCGATTTTAGCCTACCGGTTTTTTTGGGATCCGCCATTAACTGCCTACCTCCAATTTTTTCGGGTCGCCTTGCTTTTACCCCGAGGATGGACTGGTTGTAGACGGTAAACATGAAAACATCTGGGTGGCGCCATGAAAAATGCGTCGTAGCGGGTGGATGGGAATCAAGCCGTTGGACGTTTGATATTATAAAGATAGTAGTATGCGAGAGAGCCCCGACAAAATATTGTTTGGACGCCAGAGGCGCGAGTTAGGCGGGTGGAAGAAGAGTTTTTGAGTAGTTGTTGAATTTTCAAACGTATCAAATGAGCTCTAAATTACGATTTTGTAACCCATGATGCATATGAATTCGTGTAATTTTGTAATTTTATCCTTGCTGGAAGCTAAAAATTAAAATTTTGAAGTTTCAATGGTAGTTTCATTAGAACGAGCTCAAATGACAAAATTTTAATGGTTCGATACAGTAATGGTTATCCGTAATTGTTTAGGCATTTTATGTGTTGAACCCTAGGCGTTAAATTGGTATTACTACTGAATTTAATGGGCGCACGTATGTTTTAAAGTGCCATCGCGAATGTAGTATATTATTTGCTGCCGATTGGTTGTACAATTGATACTCTCTGGCAATGACGCCGGACATGTCCAGAGGAGATCCTTATCATTTGCATCGGTGATGTTAGTTCGACATACCCGGATCCTTGGGCTGTATGACACCGCATAATTTGGCCCATGTGCACATCATCCCGTCTCCCCATTCTGCTACCTAGATTGTACAACAAACATAATTACATGAGTGTAACTACTACAATAGTTCACTTTTCGACAATGTGACTACCAATCCAAAAAATTACCGGTTTTCCGTGGTGATGGCCTGAGATGACCGATGACCAACTACGACATGTGTATTTATAGTGACGTTACAAATAGATGACCGATCACATAAAATTTCGTAATTTTTGGAGCTTGTTTACTATATGTAAAAACTCATAAATTTATCAAAATTGTATGAATTTTTGAGCAACATTCGCAATTGATAAAATTACCCAACAATTACAGTGCGAGGTATATTGTGTCAGGAGATTGTACATAAATTTTCGTAATTTTTGAAGCTCATTTGATATATTTAAAAATTTAAACAAACACTAAACAAAAATTAAAACAGATAATTAGCGGCTAATTAACTGCTTCCTCCGGCAGCAGGGCCTGCCGTCTGCCCCGTGTGGCAGGCTACCCCCATCCGGTGAGGGGCGGCGCCGCCGCGGCAACATCAGCGTCGCCCATGCCGCCACCCGACCCGTCGACGATAAAAATAATATTTTATCAATACATCTCATATACTACTATTTTATAAATATAGTGTAAAACTGGAGGAAGAAGCAGTACCACTGTTAGGGCATCCATAATGATACCCTTATGTGATGGCCTCAGGAGAGAGAATAGTGACATGTTAGCTAAAACTATCATATAAAATTTTGTCCTTCCACAACACATATAACCTCATGTGGTGGCTTTACTATGCTCCCGTCCCCCATCTCCATGCAGGCACACACTGAGACAACACGCCGATCGGATCCTCTCACTGCCGACTGCCGCCAGGTGGGGCAAGCAAGGAGGTCGTGAGCAGGGGCGGCTACGTTGTGGCGGATGGGTGTGCCGCACCGAGAAAAATCGTAATACGCTTATTAACCCGATTTTCACCTTATTTGCACCCTCCAAAACTAAAGTGGCGCACCCAAGCCCAAACAAATCCATTCTGTAGCTAGCCCAGCACTAGAAGCCTGCAACCCGGTAGCCCAACACCCTTTAGCCGCACCCCCTCATTTTTCTCTAGCTCCGCCCCTGCTGGTGAGAGTATCGGCTTGGGGTCACTGCACCAGAGTCGGCTCGACGTTGCGGCTGTGCGGCTCCGCTGTGCCGTGCCGAGGATGGACGGGGTTCGGAGACCAGCAACATGAAGAAACCGCCTCGGGGTGGGCGGCCTGGCCTGGCGCCGCCGTTGCGCGGGTGAAGGGGAGGACTTGCCGACGGTGGAGCGATCGAGCGGAAGGAGCACGCAGCAGCGAGCCCCGACGCGAACGGGACGCCAACGCTGCTCGAAGCTATGGCGTGGGTGGAAGAAGATGAGGTTGTTGAGACTAGACGTGGCACCCCTCTGACGTGTGTAGGTTGCTGCTGTGACACCCCGGCCCATGTTGGCCCATGTGTATGTGCATATGAATTTCTGGGTTAGTCCCACCTTACTAGCTTATCTTGAGAAGCACTTACATATAAGCCTAGGAGTTTCAATGGTAGCACCCCGGTTAAACGTTTTGCGCGAAGCGAGGATGAAAGTGCAAGCGGGTTGCTACGTATGTGTGGCCTATCCGAATGAGGTTAGGCTGAGCGGTTTGGACCCTAGGACGTTACAAATGGTATCGAGCCGACTCGCGGTTACATGGGCGCTGCGGATCGAGCACAGGCATATGGCGCATGGCGCTGTGGGCCGGAGTGGACACACGGCATGGCATATATGCGGCAATGAACGCACGGACATGTGCCAAGAGGGGAGATCCTTATCATTTGCCCCGGTGTGGGTATGTTAGTCCGACGAGGACGTCGGATCCTTTGAGGGTGTATGTGACACCGCCCATATTGGCCCATGTGTGTATGCACATGAATTTCTGGGTTAGTCCCACATTGCTAGCTAACCTTGAGAAGTACTTACATATAAGCCTAGGAGTTCCATGGTAGCACCCTCGGTTAACCGCTTTGCGCGAAGTGAGGACGAAGCGCAAGCGGTTGCTACGTGCGTGGCCTATCCGAATGGGGTTAGGCCTAAGCGGTTTGGACCCTAGGCGTTACAAATGGTATCGAGCCGACTCGCGGTTACATGGGCGTGCGGGTCGGAGCGCGGGCATATGAGGCTGGCGTGTGGGCCGGAGTGGACACACGCGACCGAACACACGGACATGTGCCAAGAGGGAGATCCTTATCATTTGCCCGGTGTGGGTATGTTGGTCCGACGAGACGTCGGGTCCTTTGAGGGGTGTATGTGACACCTCGGCTCATGTTGGCCCATGTGTGCATATGAATTTCGGGTTAGTCCCACCTTGCTAGTTATCTTGAGAAGCACTTACATATAAGCCTAGGAGTTCCAATGGTAGCACCTCCGGTTAACCGTTTCTGCGAGCGAGGACAAAAGTGCAAGCGGGTTGCTACGTGTCGTGACCTATCCGAATGGGGTTAGACCGAGCGGTTTGAACTATAGGCGTTCATGCCCAGACCAGCTTCCTAGGCGCTCATCGCCGAAAACCACCGTTGTCTGCGTTGTGGATTTTGAAGCTCATTTGATATATTTAAAAATTTAAACAAACACTAAACAAAAATTAAAACAGATAATTAGCCGGCCTAATTAACTGCCGCTTCCTCCCTGGGCAGCAGGCAGGCCTGCCGTCTGGCCCCCGTGTGGCAGGCTACCGCCCATCCAGTGAGGGGCGGCAGCCGCCTGCCGCCGACGGCAACATCACGCGTCGCCTCGCAGGCGCTGCCACCCGGCCCGTCGACGATAAAAATAATATTTTTATCAATACATCTCATATACTACTATTTTTATAAATATAGTGTAAAATAGTGTCATAACTGCCTTTGATTCCGGATGACCCCGATCCTCTAGTCTGCTCATGTACTATACGCTACGAAGATATCTAAGTTTGCTTGAAGCGCCGAAATATTCAGCAACTAGTTGCGGTACAAAACACACTGTTAAAGCACCCAATTCAATTCAATCGAACGCACTATAGCGCTGTCCCAATTGGTCCCTGTTCACGTTTCGTTTAACAGAATTTTGTTCTCAAGCTCCAAATTTAGATTTTGCCCCCTTGATTTAATTATGATCCTATAGAATTGAAGACAGCAATCAGAAAAGGGTGAATAATTATTGTCGCTTTTTTTTGGAGTCTTTCAGTAGTCAGAAAAGATCTCGACCACTTGAAACCGAACCACCTAGTCAATTGCTCAGCTTATGACCGGGTAGCTGATCACTCTGTACAATTGCTCGCCTGATCTCATTGAACATTGTCGTAAGATCCACAACACCTGCAATCATAACCAATCTACGAGCAAAACAAGAACCAGATTGATTCAAGACTTATCTTTATCACAGGATCTCTATGGGATTACAAAGTGCCCTCACAAGCACCCCAAAAACCTTCTCGACGAAAACCCTCTTAAAATCGCACTAAAACTTTCTCCACAGCCACCGCAAAGCCACACCTTAGCCTTCCCTACTTTTATAGGCTAATGTTCAAACCGTGTCCTCCTTAAACATGAACACAAAACTCTCTTCCTCAAATCAAGGACCCGAAACCCTTCCTAACACAGATTTTATTCAAACCTCTATCTCTTCCAAGTTATGGACTCTATCCGTAACTCTTTCCATCTTATCAGTTATGGACTCCATCCACAACTCCTAACTCAACACGTGACGAAGCCTCCAGGACAGCACCCCCTGTATCTTCATCACGCCTCATCAACTCCCATGTCGAAGCCTCTTGGACCGCACCACCCATAGCTTCTCCACGAATCATCACCTTTGACCTCCACGTGCTCCAGCGTGAGCCCGACCACCTCGTATGACATCCTCAACCACATATACCTCAGATTTCCCCATCCAAATCTCGATTCTTCTTGTCACCGACCATGATCATCTTCACGCCCACCTGAACTTGCAAAGACCAAAGAGAGTTTTCCTAGCATAAATTCTCCACAACTTGACCGACATCAACACATACTCGAAACTCAACCTTGTCTATCCATAGACAAGAACCAAACCATCATTAAATACTAACCAGGTCGTCTACGACCATCAACCATGTCATCCATGACCACACATCTCATCGTTATCCAAAAATCAGCCTTAGACAACTCATTACGACCGCTATCTCATCGAGTACTCGAAAACATAATTACTTGGGAAATACCATCGCTTCGCTCAAAACACTCAGAGATAACAACCATCGCTACTGACCACAGAGCCATCGAGTACCACTCGCTACAAGTACCGATCGCTATGACTAAGACACCCAATTGCCAAGACCATGACTATCGAGTACCAAGTCCTTTTGACTACCGAGTCCTTCCGATTACCACGTACTTCAATCTTCTGAGTACAGAATCCTTCAAGTACTGTACACTGATCACCACTAGCCAATCATACAGCTAGTCCAACATGAGTATTCAAAGTACTCGAAGACAGCAAGAATTGAAGCACTTGTACCGATCATCAAGTCTACGAATACCGACCGTGAAGCCTACGACAACCGATCACAAAGTCTTCGACTTTCGACCGCAAAGTCTATGACTACCAATCAGTAAAATCTACGACTATCGAGTATGACCAGTAAAGATCACGAGTATCGACCATAAAAGACTACGACTATCGAGTATCGACCGATTACCGTAGCTACGACTATAGACAAGGCACTGTAGTTACGACCATCGAAAAGTACTGTAGCTACGACCATAAAAAGTACTGTAGTTATGACCATCGACTAGTTACTGTAGCATTTGTCCTAACAACCTTCGACCGGTTCAATGTAGTTAAGACCAGTTCACTGCCGTTTACGACTGGTTAAATGTTGCTTATGATCGGTTCACTATTCGAGGTCAAATTCTACGATTACCTACCGTGGTCGTTTTGCCGTGGTCGAAGCCGGACGTAATCCAAGTTGGACATGGTCGAAGTTTGTTGTTGTCGAAACTGGACGTGGTCGAAGTCGGACGTGGTCGAAGTAGAACGTGATCGAAGTCTGCTGATCGGACAAAGCCGTTCGGACCACCCAGCATAGAGCTGTTTGGACCAACGCTACAAGGCTGTTTGGACCACCAACTACCAAACTTGGTCGATACCTGCTAAAATCCATCTTCTGTAGTCGTACTGTAGTGATCAAAACTTTATGTGGTCGAAACTTGACGTGGTTGATCTTCCGGTCATACCGCCCCGCCGAGGTCGTTCATGCTCGTCTGCTGTGGTCGAAATACTGTGGTTGACCTATCTTTGCTTATTTGTTGTAGTCGACAGGCACCCTGAAAGCTTTAGTAAAACAAGTGCAGCGACCAGAACTTTCACAAAAGCAAATTCCAGTAAAACTAAATGTCAATTATTCATTATCAACAATATGCATGACCATCACATGGTATCACAGATCCTGATGCTATAACCAAAGTACCGATCGAACACAACAGTTGGCCGCAGGGGCAAAAAGGGCATTTCATGTGGGGTAAAATAGGGAAAATGTTGAAAAATCTGAAAACGGTAAAATCTGAATTGGAAATTGTATAGAGTGGCAAATTTTGAATTGCAATCTATATAATGGCAAATCGTAAAACTCTATTATATAGAGTGGTAAATCCTGAATTTTCCTTTATTGATTTGATCCATCTGTTCAGGTAGGGTCAAGCTCCCACCTTGAAGGGAGCACGCAAAAACAATGCCTTTTTTTTCTCCTTTTATTTCACTTGTGTGTGAGTCAGTGTTGTGCTTGCTTAGTGGCTACCAGCACTGAATTGCAATTCAGCTGCAGTGTAGGTATGTGCGCCCGTACATTTTTCACCATTGCCTGATGGAAAGTAAGCTTAGATTTTTAATGATCTGAAGTATTTTCTCCGCCAATCCATCGTCTGAAAACTGATGTGTGTATCTACAATAGAGGCGTTTTTTAGGAAGTGAGAACTAGCTCTGAACATCGATATCATCTATGCTTGTGTAAGTGAGCTAAAATTGTACAAGTATAAATTAGCAGAACATTATGGTTCATACCTTGGCTAGCTAGTCGCTTATAATGGTCAGGTAACTAATATGTTGATTAATGCAATGTCTTCTTATTCTTCTGCTGCTGCACAACTGGATCACTTCATCAATCAGCCTCTGATTAGTGAGGGTACAATTTTCTGAAAATTGTCAAAAGCGTGTTAAGTTTACAACCTTTATATAACAGTGTTCGTACGGCCGAATGGCCAATATGTTCTTTCCGATCGTATTGCTTCTCTATAGGATATCGTAAATCAGATATAATTTACAAGGTCGATAAGAAACCCAAGCACGTGGACAAAAAAAAACGTCTTACCTAATACTAACACAAGAAGTACTTCCAAGTGTCGGAAATAAAAAAAACGAGTTTTCTCAACGTAAGTGTACCTACTTTTAATTAACCAAAAGAGCCCTTTCACCATCCAAATCTACGTGTTCGATAAAATACTGCAAAAACACGTCAGGGTGACTAGGGAGGTCAAGAAATAAAGCGCTTTTTCTGGCAAACAAAATATATAAAGTGCTTTAGTTTCACCCCTAAAGTGCTTTAATTAGTTTCACCTCGAGAGATGATCGAACAGGCCGATCGATGGGAGTAGGAAAACATGAAATTTTGTACGAATAATCTATTTTTATTTGAAATTGCATAAATATATTCGCGGCCATTTTTTTTACACAAATAGTCTCCAGTCACTCAACGGGGGGCGACTGGAGCCAATCGCCTAAGGGGGGGGACTGGAATGTAATCGCTGAATGGTTGGGCGACTGGAGCTCCGGTCGCTCAACGGGCGGACAACAGGGGGGGTTAAAAAGGCCCGAGCGCTCGATCGCCGCCGCCCCCCCACACAAATCGTTCGTTCGGCCGAGAGGAGAAGAAGAAAAGAGATAGGAGAAGAGAAGAGGAAGGAGGGGGAGAAGAGGATAGGAGCGGGAGGAGAGGAGGAGGAGGGGAGGAGAGGGAGGAGAGGAAGAGGAAGAGGAGAGGAGAAGTAGGCAGGGGAGGAAGGAGGAGTGGGAGGAGAGGAGAGGAAGAACCAGATATAGGTATATTTGAGCGATTTTTCGCAAGCCACTCTAGTACATCCAGATTGCTAGAATGTTCGAATCTCAAATGTGATGCATTGGCTGACCCGGAGTTTTTCATTGGACCCCGAGGTGTGCAGCGTCGTCGTGCAAGGGCTTTAGAGACGGTCTCCCACGGACATCAAATGGGAGTTGAGGACATTGCTGCGTACTGCTGCGTGGAAGAGATTTGTGCAAGGGTACCAACGCCGTGGATACATGTGTGTGCTGCTTGTGCAATCGTGCTCATTAGAAGCTGTGCAAGGTCGTGCGTACGGCCTTGTTCCAGGAGGTGCTAGTAGCTCGGGTGACCCGAATGTTGGCGAAGAGGATCAAGTTAGTCGTGATGAAGCCGATGTGGTACATGGAGGAGAGATACAATGGTCAGGCCATGGAGAGAGAACTGGACAAGCCGATGAAGGGGAGCATATTGAGTACATCATGCAGTAGATGGATTGTGATGACCAGACGACATGAGTTGAAGAGTAGGCTGTACAGGACGACGACGAGGACAGTTCGGATGAGGATGAAGCTCCCGTCCCGCAAGAATGGAATCGGTTTAATGTTGAGGGTGTTTTCGCACATGATGAGTATGAATCAGCGTAGGAGTATCATGAGACGGATGTTCCGTTGTATTCTATGTTTGCTGACAAGGCAGCGCTGCAGGATGCCATCAAGCTGTGGGCCTTTTCGATGCAGCGGACTTTTCGGGTCGTGAAATCTAGCTAGGAGCAGTACAACGTGAAGTGCGAGTAGGCCGGTTGTCCTTGGAGGGTGCACACACGTAGACCTAAGTATGAGACTCACTTGATTGTGTCGAAGGTGGAGCCGCACTCTTGCATTCTTAGCAGTGTTTTGGCGAGGCATCGTAACCTAACGTCCGCCTTCATAGCCAATTTGATGTACGGAGAGATAGTGGAGAAGAAAGACATGGAGGCCATGCACATCATGGTTGCTATCGAGAAGAAATTCAAGTACAAGATTATTTACGTGAAGGCGTGGCGTGCTAGCGCGAAGCGTTGGAAAACGTTTGGTCTTCGGTGACATCGACAATCTTCCTCGTATGCTTAAGGGGTTGCAGGACAGGAACCCGGGCACGTATATCGCTGTGGAGGACAAGCTGTCCACAATCCACCAGGATATGCGGTGTTGCAAAGAGCCTTATTAGCACTTGGTGCTTGCATCGAGACATTTAGGCACATGCTGCCGGTGATCTCAGTTGACGGGACATTTCTGACAAGCAAATACAAGGGGCAGATCCTGACGGCCATAGGCATTGACGGCAACAACCAAATATTTTCACTGGCCATCGCATTCGTGGAAAGTGAGAATTACGAAAGCTGGTTGTGGTTTCTCAGACATGTCAGGGTTGGAGTTGTCGGCGCTCGTCCTGGTGTGTGCGTAATCGATGATCACCACGCCGGGATTATAAAGGATATAAGAAAACTTCAGGAAGACCCCGATAAGCCCTTTCCTTGGCTGGACATGAGGAACATGTGGTGTATTTGTCACTTAGAGGCGAACTTTTTCAAGCAGTTCCCAGAATAACATTTGATGAAGCTATTCAAGAGGTTGGCTATGCAGAACCAGTGGAGAAAATTTGATACTTTGTGGGTGTTGTTGGATGAACACACCGAGAAGCATGTCGACGAGAGGAGCAAGGGGCCGGTCGTGCCGAGGGTGGTACTACCGGAATGCTTGCCAGCACTCGATGAGCCTAACCCAGCTGCTCCAAGAAGGAGGAACTCACGAAACATCAAGTGCTTCTCGCAGTGGATCAAGGGTGAACCATTGGAGAAGTGGTCGTTGTTGCACGACACGGATGGCGCAAGGTACGGCATAATGACGACTAACCTTGCGGAGGTGTACAATTGGGTTCTCAAGGGCCTTCATTCTCAGCCCCTTGTCACCATCGTGGAAGGTGTTCTTCACAGCACAATTGGCTACTTCAGAGAGAGGCACGCGGATGCCGCACTTCATGTGGCAAATCCCTAAGCATTTTACTCGTCGAAAATTACGGCATACATGGAGACGAAGGCACAGAAGGGTCAATTGCACACAATGCAGGTAATGGGCAACAGGGAGCATCATTTTGACGTGGTACTCCATGATAGAGCCAGATTTGGGATGGCTCATTCGCTTGTTACCTACGAGTTATGTCTTGGAGATCATGCAATTGAACCTAGCTGCATGTGCAACAAGCTGAAGCTGTTACACAAGCTATGCTCTCATGTCCTCGCTGCATACGGGACCGTGGGTATGGATCCTTCGAACTTCATATCGGAGTACTTCTTGAAGGAGAGGGTACTGCAAACATGGTGTGGGGAGCTCTAGGAGTTCAGGGTTGTGGGAAATTTCGCCACTTTTGACATTGCACGGAGGACTTGGATTCCAGATGTTAACAGGCTGGAGGGTGGGAAGGGTCGGCGACAGGGCGGTGTATTAGAAATGATATAGACGAATCGCAAGCCGGAGCATCTGGTGCACGTTGCGGGCGATGTAGTCAGGAGGGGCACACAGCTAGACAATGCAATGCATGTGCAAATCAATAGGCAGAGCGGCATGGTGTGTACTACTAGTTGTTGGAGACTACAAATAAATTTGTATTGTATACTGTGTATTGTTAGTACGCATTGTTGACGTGCGAAATGTCGTACTAATTGTTATCTTTTATTTCATGTACCGTTTGTACAACTGCTATGTTACATCCCCTTTTTAGTAATGCAGTTGGTGTTGTGCTGGTAGCGTAGTATTGCTCTATTTGCCACGACCACTCCTATGACTACAACTTCTACGACTGCACCTTCAATAACAATCGCTACGACTACTCGTACGGCTACAGCTGCTGCGACTACACCTACGTCTAGTACAATGACTGCTATGACTACTTCAACGACCACGTCTACGACCACTCTATAGGCTCCTTTGCACATTTAACGATGTCATCCCCTATAACAAATGATTGGTGAGTTAAATGAGAGAGTTCTTCATAGCAGGTATAACTCTAATGCCTCATACGCTCATTCTGCTTTCGTCTCCTCTTTTGAACCTTGAGATGTAAGTCACGTTTTATCTGATGAGTCTTGGATTAATGCCATGCATGGGAAATCAAAAAACTTTGAGCGTAATAAAGTATGAACCCTAGTCTCACCTCCTCATGGTCATAATATTATTAGAACTAAATGGGTTTTTAAGAATAAACAGAGTGAGGATAGTATTGTTGTTCGAAATAAGGCTAGACTTGTGGCTCAATGATTTACCCAAGTAGAGGGTCTTGATTTTAGTGAAACATTTACTCCTGTCACTCGATTAGAAGCCATTAAAATTTTGTTAGCATTTGTTGCTTCAAAGGGTTTTAGACTATATCAAATAGATGTGAAAAATGCTTTTCTTAACGGCTATATTGAGGAGGAGGTTTATGTAAGACAACCACCTGGCTTTGAGAATCCTAAATTTCTCGATCATGTCTACAAATTGTCCAAAGCTTTATGTGGCCTAAAACAAGCACCCAGAGCATGGTATGATATGTTTAAATCATATTTGCTAAAAAGTGACTTTCAAATGAGCAAGGTAGATAAGGTTTTCTTTACTCTCAAGCATGGCAATTGTGGATGATATCATCTTTAGTGGTTCTTCTTATACTCTTGTTTTCAATTTTTCAGATACTATGAGCAGGAAATTTGAGATGAGCAAGATGGGAGAGCTCACATTCTTCCAAGGCTTTCAGATCAAGTAATCGAAATTGGGTACTTTTGTTTACCAAACTAAGTATACCAAAGATCTACTTCGTCATTTGACATGGGAACAGTCAAACCTATTTTCACACCCATGGGATCTACAACTGTATTGGATCCTGACGAAGATGGAGATCCTATTGACCAAAAGGAATACAGAAACATAATTGGCTCTCTTTTGTATCTCACCGCTTCAAGGCCAGACATACACTTTGTTGTGTGTTTGTGTACTCGTCAAGTGGTAAAACGAATCTTTAGGTATCTTTCTTCAACTTTGGAATTTGGCTTATGGTACTCCTCCTCTTGTCTTACCCTTAGAGTTTATTAAGATGCTGATTTTGAGGGTTATCGAATTGATAGGAATAGTACTTCTAGCATATGTCACTTTTTAGGCACATATCTTGTTTCATGGGCTTCTAGGAAACAGGTGTGTGTGTTGCACTTTCAACTGCTAAGGCTGAATATATAGCTGCTGCTTCTTGTTGCTCTCAATTGCCTTAGGTGACATCTACTCTTAAGGATTTTGGTCTAAATTTCGATAGTGTTCCACTTTTCTGCGATAACACTAGTGCTATTAGTATTGCTAAAAATCATGTGCAATATTCAAGAACCAAACACATTGATATTCGCTATCATTTTCTTAGAGACCATGTGAAAAAGGGAGATGTTGTCTTGCATTTCATTGATTCCGATTCTCAAATTGCTGATATTTTCACCAAACCACTTGATTCTTCTCATTTTGCTCATTTGCATAGTAAGTTGGGTGTGTTGCATCATGTGGGATTATTCTGAGGGGGAGCTTGGTGTTTAAAATTTTGAAAGCTTTGTTTATTATACTTATCAAATCATACATCACGTCTAAGTCTTGAAATGAAATGATATGTAGTAGAGTTGTTTTTATCATATTTACTCATTTACTATATAGTCGTAGTCGAAACATGTTGTAATTAATTTGCTCTACTTAAACTAAAATATGACATGGCTGAAGACTTTGAATAGATTGACTGTAGATAGCACATTGGGATGTTCATCGAAAAGGATTAGCTTGATTGTGAGTCCTCCTTTAAATCTTGGTCATGAGGCTCGTATGTTTCATATTGCAATCTTTTTATGGTTACTCAAGTTAGCATGTTATGATTAAAAAAAGAAAGAGACAATTAAAAAGATGTATGCTTCAAGCATGCCATGGTTAAACAAAAGAAAAGGCACAAACGTGCTCGAATGAAAAGAAGTATGCTTCAAGCATACCACCATTTAAAATAAGCTTGCTACAAAGATAGCATCATGAAAAGAAGTATGCTACAAGCATGCCATATGCTTAAAAATAAGTATGGAGCTATAGGTTGCTATATGAGACTGCTAGTTTGGTTAGATTTAAATCTTGCTTCACTTTTAGGTTTACTCTTTTTTGTGTGGTATCTCGTTGTGCTCTTTATAGATCAGTTTGGTCATAGTCGTAATGCCTGTCGTTAATCCAATTTGCTTAATCATGCTAAAGATCTGTTTAGACTTGCTTTATGGTTTATGACTTTATATGATTTAGGGTGCTCTACTAAAAAAAGACTTGGACACATTCAAAGTTCAATACACAGTGGCTTATATAATCTACAAAACTTCTGAATGTTTATTCTCTTGCTCTTTTTTATAATTATTCCCTTTCTAGATGCCTTGATGATTTCACTGCCAAAGGGGGAGAAATTAGAGAAAGGGGGAGAATTGGAGTGTTTCCTCGAGTTTTATGAGTTTTCTGAGTGGTCTGTTCGCTTTTGGCTGTGGTCAGTTTCTCTCGTAAATTCTCTCATTCAAAAGCTTTTGAGATGTTGTTAATGTATTCATCAAGGGGGGAGATTATTAGACCATGTGGTGGTTATGGATTCGTTGATGATGAATAATTGACATTTGGTTCGGGTCGATGCGCTTCTGTACTTGAGTTTCCAGGTTGGCTTTTCGACTGGATTCGACCATGTTTGGTAGTCGGTGGTCTGAACGACCTTGTATTGTTGGTTCAAAAGCTCTGTGCTGGGTGGTCCGAATCCGATCAACAAACTTCGACCATGGTAAGGCAATCACTGCAGATTTCGACCACGTTCGACTTCGACCACGGCTAACTTCGACCATGTCCGGCTTCGACCACGGTAGGTAATCGTAGATTTCGACCTTGAACAGTGAACCGGTCGTAAGAAACATTTAACTGACCGTAAGCAACAGTGAATTGGTCATAGCAACAGTACCTGGTCAGTACTCAATAGTCAAAGACTTTGTGGTCAATGGTTGTAGACTTCATGGACTACTGTCATAGTCGTAGACTTTGCAGTCTTATCGTCATAGTCGTAGACTTTGTGGTCTGCTGTTGTTGTCTTTGGCTTTTTGATCAGTTGTCGTAGACCACCTTACTATCTTTGAGTACTCATGTTAGGCCAGCAGTAGGACTGACTGGTAGTGAACGGTGAACAGTGTTCGGAGGAACGGTACTCGTAATCGTAGCAATCGGTACTCGGTAATCGGTACTCGTTGGCTCTGGTCGGTAGCGATGCTTAGTTTCCCTGAGTGTTTTGATCAGGTGATGGTAATTCCCAAGTATTTGACGTTTTCGAGTACTCATTAAGTTAGATGTCGTATCGATTGATCTGATGCTAATTTCTAGATAGCGATGAGATTTGTGTTCGTGTATGACCTGGTTGGTGTTGTTGGTTGGTTGAGGTTGTGGTTATGCGTGTGTGAACTGATGATGGTCAAGTTGAGAAGAACTTGTGCTGGGAAAATATTTCTTTCATCTTTGCATGTGCAGGTGAGCATGGAGACGATCATAGTCGATAACGAGGACGGCCAGGACTAGGATGGGAAGATCCGAGGTCCAGACGGTTGAGTATGTCATGCGAGGTGGTCGAGCTAACGCTAGAGCACGTGGAGGTTAAAGGAGGTGGTGCGTGGAGAAGCTACGGGCGGTACGGTCCTGAAGGCTTCGAGATGGAAGTTAAGGAGGAGTGATTAAGATATGGGAGTTGTGATCCTGGAGGCTTTGTCACATGTTGTGTTGAGAGTTTGAATAAAACCCGTATTCGGAAGGGTTTTGAGTTCCTTGATTTGAGGAAGAAATATGATTTCGTGTTCGTGTTTGAATCGAACACAGTTTAGGGCTCTAACATATAAAAGCAGGTAAATGCTTAGAGTTTTGGCTGCAGTTTTGGAAGAGGCTTTTTAGTGCTAGAGTTTTTTAGGGGTGTTTATGAAGGTACTTTGTAAATCCATAAAAATCTAGCAATAAAAATATTTTGAATCAATCTGGTTCGTAATACAAGGATGATTTTTTGACTGCTATTGGGGCGAAACGTATGACTACAAGCGAAGGCGATCAAAAGTTGAGCAACCAGTAATCGATCGAGCAGTTAAATCCATCCTTCATCGATTGTGTGAAGATTTAAAAAAAGCAGAAGAATTCATTCACGCATCCTATTAGGCTACTAGAAACATGAGCGCGGCGCCACGCCGCGCTAGCTACCGTGTGGACCGAAATAAAAGAGGCAAAAATTCGTGAGAAGGGGTGTTTTTTTAAAAAAGTAAGGATGGGTACGTAATTTCGGAGGAACCGGAGGGTTTATTTGCAAAAAAAAGGGACCGAGGGCTCTTTAGAAAAACCGAGGGCTGTCGTAAGCAACCGAGGACCCGTGCGGGAATTCGGATAACGCGGGGCCTTCCAAAAACAGGGAAAAAAACAGGGACCGAGGGTTTTTTTGCAAAAACCGAGGACCTGTACGTAAACAACCGGGGACCCGCGCGCAATTTTGGAAACCGCGGGGGGCCATCCTGCAAAAAGAGAGGGGTTTAAAAAAATCAGGGACCTTTTTGCGAGAACCAAGGACCTGTACGTAATTTCGCAAAAACTCGAGAAAAATCCTCAGCCGACCGTACGAAGATTCTCCACCATGCCGCATGCCTGCATGCACGCCGCGCCGGGGACGTGGGCTGTACTGCAATGGAATCCCCCCGGGCGTAATATCGGTAGTATACCATCCTACAACTTCGAAACGTTGACACGTGGAATTTTTACCCATCCACGTCTTCAGGTAGGGCCAAATTCGCATTTCTTATAAGCTGATGTACCTGGCAAGAAGATAAGCACGAACAAAAAAGATCTCTCTTTTACGGGCCCCGTTGACTACCCACCACAGCGCACATCATCCATCATTTGTAAATTCGCCCCCATGGTCTTCTACGCACTACACCACAAAGATGTCCTAACTCCTGATGCCACCACACCAAATACGCATGCAAAAGCAATAAAAATCACCAAATGCATGCGCACAATTGGAACGAGTAAGCCAGCGACCAGCAAAGCAATTCAAGGAGAAGAAAATAGTAAGCAAAGAAAACGCAAGGAGAGGGAGTGGGCACTGGATTCTTTCCTCTCGAGAAAAAGCGAAGCCAAACAAAGAAAGCAAAGGAAGAGAGAGGAAGGGAAAAGCAAGGCGGAGTGAGAGAGAACCAAGAGAGAGTAGTTAGTAGTGGCAATGGTTGTTTGGTAGCCATTGGGAATCCCAGTGCCGCTATTTCATCTCCTAGCGCTGAATTCCGAGAGATCTCACCTCCTCTCTTCTTCTTCTCTCTCATCTCCCCTCCTCGCCATCACCGCAGCAGCACTCACTTCTCCCTTCCGTCTGGTGTGCGGGTGGTGCAAGTCGCAGTAGAATTGGCACACCGCACACGGCTTTGGCTTTTTGGGCGCATATAGCAGCTTCTTTCTCGCCTTGGGGAGGCGGGGCCGCCGCTTTTCTGGCCTCTCCCTGCCTTCCCATTGGAGCGCACAAAGCTGGACGGCACCATTTAAAGGAGGAGGAGATCGAGCCAAAGGGGAGAGAGCACCACCACAGTGCTGCACTGCACGGGCGCACGCACCACTCGCAGCGAGGGACACGCAAGAATTGGGCCGCTGTTTGGCTGGCCTTTCTGCCCTGCCTCTGTTCATCCTGACGGAAGGACGGCGAGATCATTGGCGGTTCTGGGGCAGGTGCGTTTCTTGATTTGGGATTCCTTGATTGGCTGCGTGCTCACGCAAGGATCTTGATTTGGTAGGATTGGATCGTCTCGTGCTCGTGGGTGGTTTCTTGATTTGGTCGGCCCAGCTAGTGGAAACTTAGCTGCTCAGGGAGGGAGGGATTTCGGGGGGTCGGCGTGAACTTCGATGTGGAAAGCGAGTCCTTTGATGGTACTTTGCACGTATGCGCTCGCCTGGGGCCGCCATCTTTCGTGTAATCATCGTTGCTTGATTTGGTTTCTTCCTTCCTTTCTGTTCAAGTCTTTCTCTATTGCTTGTCCAGTGTGAGAGCAGATTAGCTTAGCTAGGCCCTCCTGCTTCTCGATGTGTTTGGTTTTAAGGACACGTTTGCGTGTTCTCTGCCGGGTACCAAGTAGGTTTCTCCATCCTTCAATTGTGCTGGAGTTCGGCTTCTCTTCTTTCTTGGACTCTGTTATCGCTGTACTGATTGATTGGTAGTCTGCCTCTGTGGATTGCTCTCTTGGTTAGGTATTATAGAGCCCTTGCAGGAGCCTTATCCTGAGATTTTTTGCGAATTGATTGCTTAATTTGGTTCTAAGCATGATTAAAGCTCAAGTTTTGACTGTGCGGGTATTGAGTTTATTTTGAGATGCCTTCGTCTGCTTGATAACCTCCTATGTCCTCTCTGTCAGAAGTCGACCAGCATGTTTTCGAGGTCTATCAGCTTTCTTAACGTGATGATTGTAGGTTCGATCTTTGCATAGGGCATGTTCTCCTGTTTGTCGATTCATCAACTGATTGGACTTGATAGAGGATTTTTTGTGACTTACAGGATTGTGATAGTTATCTTGAGCTGAATATTTGTACTCTTGCTCAGTGTAGTCTAGTTTTCTAATGCTGAGAAGTGTATAGGTGAATGATTTCTTGTGATGCCCTGGTGCTTTTCGTAGTGGTAATGATAGTTCATCTAGTTGTGGAATTTATAAATAATATATTTTTAATATATGTAAACCTTTGTTGTTTTGGTCAATCTTGATATGTATTTTAATGGGTGATCAAAGAAAGTTTCTTTCCTTTATGGTAAGTAGTTATATAGCATTGAGCTTCCATCTGAGATCATGTAGATGTATAATTTCCATCTACTCTGCTGCGATTTTTTCCCGTCTTGAGTGAGTTGCTGCTTGATCAGTGGTTTTAGTCTTTTAGATATCTGATCTCACCTCAAAATGTTCCTCAAACATACCTTTACTAAAGTTTGAGCTTTGGTTGGACATACCTTATCAGTGTCACACCTAAGTAACTAGTTATACAAGATGCTTGAATATGAGAAAATACTAACTGAATTCTAATCAAAACAAATGATTGATCATTGAATCGCACTCTTCAGGCTCTTATAATTTCCCGTCCTTTTTTCCCCAGACTCTTTAGTTGTGAAATTCTGGTGTAATCAATGGTGCTTCTGTTTGAAAAGCAGATCCACTGTAAAGTTTATAGCTGAAAGAATTTTTTATTGGAGTCAGTTGCAAAGTTTATTTTGGATTGGATTAGTTTCAGTGGATATAATAATACAGACGTAGTGTGGACTCCTCTAGTATTTTGTTTTGTCTAGAAGCAATGATAATAAGATTGCTCCTTTCATGTCTTCTACAGAAAGTGCAGAGTGCAAGCTTCTCAAATCTAGGTACTGTTGTTAGAGGAGTGATCTGTCTTAAGTAAAGTTTTGGACATCTTCTTCAAAGTTTGGATGGCATCCATGGTTACTTTGATGAGTTAATGGAGCCCTGGATGCGGAACTCACCTAGGCTGCATCAAAACGGAAGTGTAACTTGTGGTACGACAGTCCCCTCATTGAAGAAGAAAGTGTCAGGGGGGATAACAAAATCAAGTGGGGGGATAACAAAATCAAGTGTTCTTGCGAAGCTTGATAATGTGCTTGTGAGGCTGAAGCGGGAGCACAGAATCTCGTCTGGCATGCAGATGTCAACAGATCCTAACCACTATGGGGTATTTCCACAGTCATTTTGCAACCAACATGTGGTTTCATTTCAGACGAGCGCAATTACCAGTGGGTCGACAGCCATGCCGGTTTGCCTGGACACTTCCAGTGGGATGAATGGCAATCTGGCAATGTTGAACACTACACCTTCGACGATTGTATCTACTGGTTCACCCAGCATGATTGCTGATTCTAGCCAAAGCCTCAAGTATGGAGCACCGATGGCTGTGGATTGGTCATATCCTGAGTTACAAATGCTGAACGATGGCCTCCATAAGTATGCTTTACTGTCACTTTATGTGAAATTACCGACTTTTATATCACCTTAAAAAGGAAGCCTTTTATCACATGTATATAATGTAAATTTAATTCCTGTAGCTTGACATTCTGATATTATACCTGGCAATTGACACCGAACTATGAGAAATTTATAATGCCTATACTGTTTCAAAATAATGAGTGTTTACCATGTTAGTGCTTGGAGCTAGTCAGAAGTTAACTTCTTTGTCCTTTTTTTACTGATTAAAAGGGACACTTCCAGTTCTGCTAAGCAACTGTTACATGACTTCATTTGTTGGAAAAAATTAGTTCACTTTCTGTTTTAAACTTGTCGTTTTCAGTTCTGTTTGCTATACTTCTATTTGTCTAATAAATAGAGATCTAATGCTCTTATCACAAAATTATCTTGTCTATCTACTATTGAAGTTTGCATCCATCGGTCCATTCCTAATGTTGTATCCTTGCGTGCCCTGGTGATGAAATTGTCAGGTATGCAAATGAACCGGGAATCATGAAGTATATAAAGATAGCAGCTATGTTACCAGAGAAGACAGTAAGAGATGTTGCCATGAGATGCCAGTGGATGGCGGTTAGTACCTGATCCATTTGATCTATTCTGCAGTATCTAAGTGATATTTGTTTCCCCTTTAGATCCACAAAACGTCTGCAGAATCTTTTTTATACCTGAATTGAAAATACAAAATTTATGCAAGATGTTCATCCACTCTCTAGATAATTTTTGTAGGTAAAGGAATATGTGGTCCGCCTCACACCTTTTGGATGAGGACTAACAGTAGTTTATAGTTTTGTGGCTTGTCAGGATGATATCGCTATAATTCCACTAAACCAGTGCCGCGTATATGGAAGTAGATCATGCGGTAGATACACTTATTTGTCCACATCAGTATAGGTACTATAATGGTCTATTATGGACTATAAAGTTAGTGTGGTCTGACCTGTTCCTCCTAAGTATCCTTTTGAGCTGCTGTCCCACAGATTTACCTTTGCATTTGTCTAGTGTGTACTAGAATAATATTATAGGGCTGCAAATTATCTGCTTTTGACATATCCAATCAAAAGTTGGCCTTCTCCTGTTTCAAGACAAAAGCATGCATATCTTTTGGAAGTGTTGTAACTTTTTTGTTTTTAATATATTTGGACAGTTAATACAACTGATATGGTATCACTTAAGCTGACATTATTTCCACAATAAATAAGAACGCTGTCATGCCTTTTTTTCATTGTGGACCACCAAGGAAATCGTTTCAAGTTTTGTTGAAGAGAACTAGCAGAACATAGGGCCTGAGCTGTGTACCTTGAGTAATTTTGTAGCTATTCTGACTTGGTGCCTTCCAGATCTATAACAAGTATTTTACTGAGGGAACATGTGCAACAAATGATGTTTTTATTTTTCATTATTTATGATACTAGCGATTATATTTGCTTACAGAAAAAAGAAAATACAAGACGGCGGAAGACTGAAGAGCATTATCTTGGAAAAAAGATAAAACATAGAAAGGTAGTCATCCTTTTCATCCTTTGCTCTTTCATAAAATACTTACCTTCTCATCACCTTCAGAATGCTCTTGTTAGAAGCAATTTCTGTTCTGACTCCCACGAAGCATACCCTAAATTTGGAATTTTTTTGAATTGTGTTCTCAAATGTCAAATATATTTTTAGATCCACTATATATAACGCTCATGTGCTAATGATGTATGGATTGTGAAATTGATGTAGCAAAGATGAAGTTTTTAAGGCTCTCATGGCCTCTTTTTCCTGTTAATGGTCTTTTAATCAGATTAGCCCCCAAACGGGAAAATATGCCTCACCCTCAAAAGTTTTGAAGTTGGTGAGAAATATAAATGGCACACTTTTCAGTTTTTGCAATTTTTTTGTTCACAAAATATTTTATGTTTATATTTTTGCCTGGTGCTCATCAAGGCTATTTCTCAGGACAAAATGGTGGAGTCCTCATCATGGGCTACCAATCATCCTGTTCAGACAGACATAAGAGGTTCTTCCTTTGTGGCATGTAACACCATTCACCATAACCGATTTGTGTCTGGAGGTTGGTAGGTCACTTATGGAGTTACTATGTAATTGATTATGCTAACTGTTTCCCTTTTCTTATGTATATAACGTTATATCGTCCATGTGGTAAACAGTCTGAAATTCCTTCAACAAATTTTATGTCCTCAGGGTATTAAAAAAAATGTCCTCAGGAATGGCACTAAAGACTTCCCATAAAATTCCGAAGCTTAGATCTGTAATGAAACAATTGAAAATTTCATACATACTTGTGGTTACGCGCCAAACAGTAGATACCGAAGCTTCGGAGAGCCTGAGTAGGGCACCCGGAGCCTAGAACTCGCGAGAGGGGAGAGGTGTAGAGTGGATGCACTGTACTCAATTTTAACTCAGTCTTTTTCTTATATACAATGTTCTCTTTCCCCATGGTGCCTTATGAGACATATTTATAGCTATGGATGAAGGTGTTTATACAAATGCCCTCTTGGGGTCTTTGCTAATGAGGGCAAACATGTCATCTCCTTGGCATGGCCTACATGGGCTTGCCTTTTAGCTACATGCCTACTTGGGCTTATACCTGGTGGGCCAATTAGGCTAAGGTGGGGTCCACTCCCCCAACAATACTTTTGCAGCATATAAATGACTCAAGACATTCTGAATGGTTTATGTGATTCCTATGCTTGATATGGCTGTTCCTTAGCATACACCACAATTGATGCAGCTTATAATGAAATAGCAATGTTAGCCATTTACCAAAGCTTTGACACAATTTGGGCAAGAAAAATTAGAGCAGTGGAAGTTATGTACCTTCATCGGTTACTCTATTGCTAAATTTATGCTGGAACTACTTAATTCCATTAAAACTCACAATACTTTTTCTACATATGTGCCAATGTGTATATATGTAAATGCCCTAGAATCTTTCTATTTTTCAATACAAAAGTACTGTTCACCAACATAATCTAAATATTGGTCGTGTTGTGTCTTTTAGTTCATTCAATTTATTCCAGCATATGACAATGTGTCTGCATTCCGTTATGCAGCCTCTGACATCGACCGTGCAATGCTAAATATATTGGAAAAAAATGCTCAGCTTCTCAATCAAATAGAAGCAAATATTTTGACATCACAGGTAGTTCTTTTATTTCATGTATAATTGGAGTAATCTTATTAGCTCACCCCTGATTCTAGTGTTTGGGAGCATTGGTCCTCCAGGAGTAAATTTTGTTTCAACTCTACGACCCTTTTCAGGCCCAGAACAACATTGATCTTTTCCTTCGCACAAGAAGGAACATCAATGATCTTCTACAAAGGTACATAAATTGATTCATAACTCAAAAGGCACAAATTTGGAGCTATGCCAATAGTACCATGCTATATCTAATGCGATGCTCTACTTGATAAACAGCATGAGCCAAATGCCTGGAATAATGAGCAAGATGCCCAGACTGCCAGTTTCGGTGGATGAAAAGCTAGCTAGTTACCTACTCCCTGGTGTTAATTTGGTAAATTTCCTTCTACTATTGCTTGACGCTGCACAGATTATTAGATTTGAATAATCACTAATCAGTACCTTAGACTCTTCAAGTATTTTTTTTATGGGAAACTTCTGAAGTAAGACTATGAATCTAAAACCTATCGTAGCTTCTGAAGTAAAATTATGGATCTAATTACCTATTGGTTTTGTGTAAATCTTTTAATTTACAATGTTTATCCAAAGTTGCCAATAGCTACTTTGGTCTTGAATGCACTGAAATAGAATTAAACTCCAAGTTCTCACTACTGAGAATAATATATGGCTGCTGATGGTAAGGTTTGTGGCCAATCATTCACTCAAAATAATTTAAGTCGATTACAAATAACTTCAATCAATTTCATATTTTTCAATTGGCAACATGCGCAAATAAAAGTATTGGACTCTTTACAATTTAATATTTGTTACCCTCTCAACAATCGGGTTCTATACTGAAGCGCTCGCTCTTGATGTCCTTGTTATTTTCGTTTGAAGGCACAAGTTCTTGGCAGCAGCCTTCTGAAAGAGGAACCAAGAGGATGGTAAGCCACTGCCAAACAAAGGTGTCTGCTTAATTTCAGCAATGTTTGATGAAATATTTGGAGAGCCATTTGCTTCGGTGTCTGCATGGAGAAGCAAAGGTGAAACAAAGATCCTGCTTTTCCTATATCTGAAAGCTAAAGGAAGTATTGCAAGCCACTTCGTCGCATGGCCTTCAAATACAGCAGTCAAACACGCTTTCTCTGAAAGTCTATATATAAATATATATTATTGATTGAAATAGGGAGGGTTTTTGTCAATTGCAGTTTTCCTCATCTTGTTGCACATATTGATTCTTTTTGGTTCTCTCCTGGTGTCTTTGGCTCCAGACCAAGTGGTGATCTTAACAGAGGTGTAGCATAGAAACTTGATATGAATAATTAGCAGGAAAAGCCTTTTTGTCAGTTACAAGGTAACAACCTTCTGTGTGTAACGCAAGTGCCCTCTGCAACATCTCTCATCAAGTGTTTTTATAGGCTATGTTGTTATATTGTTCGTGTCAAGTGTCCACGGAATCCATTCATATCTCGGTGACGCGTAGTATTAGAATAGGCCAATCAGCTGAACTAGTACGGGCTACAGGCTGCTGCTATACCTGCCATTCCTTCTCGCCTGAATGTCTGATCAAATGAATATCTCTGCTGCCGCGTAAACTATATAAAATTAGGAGATCTACGTGACGTTCATCACGTAGCAAGCAAAGATAAATTCAAAAGGAATAAAGAAAAACCGGAGAAAATTTGCTGGAGAGAACCACACGCTAGCTGGTATGCTTCAACTCTAGACTCTTGGAGCCCAGAGTGAACTCTCATCATGTATGTACACAGGTGATCGAGCTACTGCTACTATATTTCTTGCAGAGTTGTAGACTCATCATTCTGCCGAGTTTTAGGCGCACCTCCCTTCTTTCTTGTTCCTAGAAGAAGCATGTGAGGTTCTCATACTATCTCTGTCTGATCCCTGCTCCTCCACATGGCATTGCAATGCAGTGCAGTGGCCAGGGGCATATGACACGACACCATCAGACTACTGCGGCGGCGCAAGGGCGGCGACCACCGCGCGCAGAGCCTGAGCGGCTTCGCTGTAGCGCACCTTCATGACGGAGACGCTTCGGTTCGTCGCCGCATCGCCCAGCTGCCATTTGTCCAAGAGCAGTCTTAAGTCAAATTAAACATCAAAGGCATCCACAAAATTAACTAGCTGAGCTGACCCCCCTTGTGTCATTGTCCAACTAGTGCACAACAAGGACCAAACCACCAAACCTTGAGTTTTCCATGTTTGACCATGACTAGTTTAAACAGTTGCTGCATTACAAATAGGATTAAATTGCAATGGGCATCTATTGATTGGGTAACCCTAGTCAAGAACCATATCAACTTGCTAAAGGGGCAGAAGCTTTGATCTGCAATTAATCGACATCTAGAAGGTCTAACTGGTCTTTATTGACCTGATGATGTTGGTAAGTGAGGCTGAAAAGCTTCTCAACTCTCACGAGTATTATGCCCATCTAATATTACCTTAACAGGTGAACTCTATCAGTGGAACTGGTGGTCCATAAACGATGACACAAAAGCCAAAACAGGGGCAATTTGGAGTTAGCTTCCCATGGACACTGTTTGTCAGAATTCTGGAACAGCATCCACATTAAGAGATTGCTGAATTTGCTACATGATATGAAGGCAGCAATCTAAACAATGAGCAATTGCTAATTGAGCACTGCCATGTGTATGGTCTAAAATTGCTATAGTATTTCTTACTAAGATTGACTGAGGTGTGCCCGGTGGGATAAATTTGAAGGGCACACCTGTCATGGTGCCTTGGTAGGAATTTTGTAAAATTTTTGTTGTGTGCGGTCTTTCTGTTACAGGGAAATTTATCATCTTGGTTGCCAATGAAGAAAGACATGCTTGCAAGAAAAGCTGGCTACGATGAGGGGGTGGGGGGGTGGCCGGGTGGGGGCAATCACTCACCTCATCCATGGAGTAGAAGAACTTGTTGACGAGAAGGGTGAGCGCCTTCCTGCGCTCGTCGCTCTCGATGCGGGAGATTACGCGGCTCAGATCAATGTATAGGAAGGTGACCTTCAGCCGGAGATCCCTCCAGGCCAACTCCGACGAGTCATCGTCCAGATCAGTCACCAGATCCTCCTCCATCGACAGAAGTTCGACGGCGCAGTTCTTGATCCTGCAAACACACCCCTTCAGCTCCATCCCTTGATCCATTGCTGCTTCTGTGCAGTTCCCTTAGCCCTACTTGCATATGACAAAAGATCAGAGCCAATGATGCGGATGTATTTATGGAAAGGCAAAAAGAAACTGATTCTTGGAGCATGTCTAGAAGCAACAGATGTTAGCATGTGCATCAGAGAGAAGAGGCTGTGTAACGCAGCAAGGGACAAAGTGGACAGTGCAGAAGATCGCAAGGTTTGTTAAGGATGAGACCTTACCGAATGTCGTTGGGATTATTAAAAAAGACAAAAAAAAAAGGAAGAAAAGGGAAACCAAATTTGGCCGCTTTGCCCTGTTTAGATATCCGGAGAGGTGGCAGCAGAAGAAGCCACCAGGGATTGCTCGCAAGGAAAATTCGTTAGAGATGGTCACAACCTAACGAATTTGCAGCCGTAAGAATTCAGAGGGCAGGGAAAAGGTCAGAAACGTGGGATCCGGGGAAGGGGAACATCTTGGTGGCCCAAAATTAGACTACAGAAAGAAAGAAATGCATGCCTCTATTATTTGGGAAATTTTGCTAAGGTAATAAAATGTGGAATTATAATAACAAACTACAACGTGCAAACAAATTACAGTACAAGTTTAGGGTGACATTTCAGAAAGAACATATTAATCACACATGACTTCCATGTCCATAGTGAGTGACCTTAGTTGCTGATCTACCACGAAACAATCAATTCAACCCTCTTTCCCTCTACTTTCGTCTATATACTTCTCAAGAATGCATGATAGTTACTTTTCGAGAATAAATTATGATAACCAAGCCCCTCCATTAAATCTCCAATATAATTCTGAAGTAATATGCTAATTTAGCGACTGACGTGTTTCAAATTTATAAGTTTCTACTATTTTCTTTATTTTATCTCCTGAGAAATTTCTATAGAAATATCTTTAACAAATCTTCAATCGCTTGATCGAAAATTAAATGATCAATATAAACACATGTTTGCATGACCTCCTCATGAGAAGGGCAATTTGTCGCCTGCTTTAATTGCAAGCATTGGTTTTTATCAAACAACCGAACATAGGTGAAAAGCACAAATTTTTTGAACTTTAAAGAGATAAGGCCCAAATGGGTCTATCATTCATTTACTAGTAGCTTTACCAATCAACAGAATCCCCATAACGAATTGATGTAAAATAGTCGAAAGAAAAGAAAAGAAGATACAACGATGTCAATGAGAGGGGCCACAGAAAGGTAACAGCATTAAGTAATTCTCTATGTAATTTGGCTTACTTATAAAATATGTGTTAGATATGTATTATTAATGGTGTATTTCGCTATTATATAAAATATTATATAAAATATTATATATATATATATATATATATATATATTTTCTACACCGGTGTAGTTACACCTATATCGTATCTCGCAATGTAGGAAGTATCTCGCGTAACGGAGGGTATGTACGTGTAGTATACAAGTATTTAAGAACATCTAGGTGGTATGAACAATTTTTCAGAAGTGGTATGTACATTTTTTGACATACTCCTTTTTATGTGCGTATATAAGGGTATTTACAAAATACGCTAAAACTATGAACTTCTTTATAAGTTTTTCGTGTGGTTCACATTGGAGTATCTTATAATTAGTATACAAATATACCTAAAGTGATAAAGGAGTATTTCAAGTTTGTTTAGGTGGTATATTAGAGGTGGGTGTAACTACACTGGTGTAGAAGGTATTTTTCCTATATATATATATATATATTATTGTGTGTATATATATCGGTTTATTGGTCTTACGATGAATATAAGTATTATTTTATACGGTTTTGCTATTGCCAAGGCGATTGAAATTTTTTTATCTCTCAGTCACTTGAAGTTGCACTCTCAATCAACTAAAATTGCAGTCTCTAAAAAAACAACTGCAACTTTAAGTGATTCAGAGTGCAACTAAAGTTACATTTAGTTGCACTCTCTATCAACTAAAATTGTAGCCCTCTAAAAAAACAACTGTAATTTTAGTTGATTGAGAGTGCAATTTCAAGTGACTAAGAGATAAAAAAATTTTAGTCGTCTTGGTAATAGTCACTCCCTATTTTATAACATAGCATGAAAGCAAACATAGGGTTTGTTTTCGTTAAGGCGCCGCTCGTACGTATTCCAGCAGCCGCCTGGCTTTTCTATCGTGCTCGTCGCTCTTCGCTGCCGTCGCCGTCTGCTATCAGATCGTCATCGGGGCTCTCCGCCCGCTGCCGCCACTGAAGGAAGCTCTCCGCTTCTTCTCCCGTCGTCTGTCCGCCCAGGCCCGTCGCCCGTCCGCCCGGGAGGCCACCGTCGAGACTTCCATCGGATTTTTTTGCCTCCCGCCCGACGTCTTCTGTTGCTTTTCCGCCTCCCGGCCGACGCCTTCCTGTCTGGATCAATCGGATCCGTTTTTTCTGCCGGATTCTCCGCCTCCCGACCGACGTCTTCCGCCGCGATCCGGATCGACCAGATCCGGTTCTTCCATCGACGTTTTTCCGCCGGATCGCCGAGACTCGTGAGGAGTTGACATCACTGACGTTGTTGCTGTCGGCGCTCCTTCCAGAGCTGCTTTGTCCACCGCCGTTCCGTCGACAGTGAGGTCGGTCGCCGTCTCCACAATTTCTGCCCGAGAGAGCCACCGCCTTCCACTCGTGATATTTTCTTGGTCATTTGTCTCTGGACCGACCGAGTTGTATTCGGTCATTTTTTGTTGACCGACCGAAAAGAAAAGAAAAGAAAAAAAATATCATCATTTTCAAGCACCGTTTTCTGTTCCTTGCTGCCTAGTGATTTTCGATAGTCTTCATTATCAAGAGTAGTTTCAACACATACGTGGTTAATACTTTTGGAAATTTCTTACTAGCGAGTTGTCTTGTCTGTTTCGCACTGCTTTGTCTGTTGAGCCTGTACTCTCTAAGAATACTTTCAAAAACGCTCGTAAAAAGATATCTGATACTTTTGAGAATGTAATGGAGACTTTTCAGATTCAGTATGCTACGTACAAGACACGGGCCGAAGAGGATGCTCGTGTTTCTGCTATTTTAGTTGCTAGCATAGAGATACATCTCATTGATGATATGGTTATGGTCAATAAGGCCCATTAGTTGTATTCTAGAATTGTAATATACTATATATACCTATTGGTATCTATCTAATACAATTGAGATGTTCAGATTCTATCATAGTACCAGAGCATACTAGCCGGCCTTAATCCTATTCTCACCGCCAGCCACATCTCCACAGCTACCTTCGCCATTGCCATTGCTGCTGGTGACGCCATCTTCTTTCGTATTTGCTCTATATAGACCTTTAGTCAATCGACCGAATACTAGTCTACTTATGCCCGGGGGCCGGGGGAATGCCCCGCCCGTCGCTCGGCCACGTCCCCACAGCACAGCGTGGCGGGGAATCTTCATCTGACCAGGGAGGCATTTTCTCCAGCTTTTCGAAATTACGTATAGGTCCCCGGTTCTCGCAAAAAGGTCTTTGGAATTTTTTTTTCGCCTCGGAATTTTTTTGGTCCCTCTATTTTGTAGGATGGCCCCAGCTTTGAAATTGCGCGGGTCCGCTTTTTACGTCTGGTCCTCGATTTTTCAAAAACCCTTTGCTTCCTCGAAAATTGCGTTTTGCCCCTCCGGTTTTTCTAACGGGTCCTCTTTTTCGAATGTCCCTTTGCCTTCTCTGAAATTACGTTTTTGCCCCTGTTTTTTTAAAAAACTCATTCTTTGCCTTCTCTGAAATTACGTTTTTGCCCCCATTTTTCTTAAAAACTCATCACGAATTACTGTCTCTTTTATTTTTTTACGTGCGGTGGCTGACGCGGCGTGGCACCGCGCCCATGCTTCTAGTAAAAATTATCTGCGCTATTTTGCGGCCTAGCCACCGAGCTGGAATTTGGAGGCAACCCACGCGTCATCCATCATGCCAGGATGTTCCTTCCATCGATGTTGCCGCCGCATTAATCCCCATCCGCGGAGTACTCGGCAACCCAACTATACAAACATGACCACAATTCGATGCTCACAAAACTTCTTTAAAAAAAATGATCGGAAGCTGGCAGCCACGGCCATTTGACTTTTGTACACGTGTTGATCATCCAACTCAACTCAATGGAAGAGCGCAGGTTGTTCATTTCAAGCATTGATTGTTCTCTTCGTTTGGATCGTGAGGTGTGGCAGCTCAATGGACACTTGCGGAAGCGCAAGTAATCAAGCAACCACATGTACAGATGTGCTCCACTTTTTGAGAGTTTCTTTTTAGAATCATTTTTTTAGGAGTTAACCACATGTACTCTACCTAGCTGTAACTATGGCGATTAGCACGACAAGTTTCAGGAGTCAGGACGAAGCTGAATAGTTGGACGCCTTGACAGAGGTTTTACCTTTTTTTTTTTTTGAGCGAAACTGGACCGAAGTGGCAGGTCTTGACGAGCAAAAGAGGACTTGAGCTCAACTTGCAGTTTCAGTCCAACACTTTACAAGCCCAACATGCGATCCACACAGGATATCTGCAGCACAAGCCCAACAGGCAACTCCCGCACGCCGCACGCATCAATTGCGTTGCGCAAGCTGCCCAAGCCCAACTGTCAGCGCTGCACAGCACAGGTGAACAAGACAGCCCACACCGCAACATCTCTGACTCTGCGCCCCAGATTGCAGTCGACAAATAGCTGCCGGAGCGACGTAGCTCGTTAAGGGGAGTTTTGTACTGTCTTTTTACTGAGGAATATTTAATCATATGTCACTCTTATAAGTAGAGTGGTAACAAATTTGCCACCTTGGTCCGCTTTTAGTGATTCAGACGGACCCATATGTAAGTGATAGAGTTAATTGGCCAATCTTAAGAGTGGCAAAAAGTTGAAATCCCCTTTTATTGATGGCTTGTGTTTATTCCTTAAGATTTTTAATTGAAAATAAATAGTAATAATTTAAAAGGTAATTTTTAAAATGAGAGAGCAAACGGTGAAAAAAGTAAGGAAGAGATGCATGTGCGTAACGAAAAAGAGAAGTAGGGTACATGATGCACCTGTGACTCCTTGTTTTATCTCCGGAGCAAGACGATAATGATATGAGTAGAAAAGCCGCTTCGAGAAGCCGGATGTTTATATTAACTGTAACTTTTTTATGCAGAAACATATTTGATAACAGTGTGTGTACTTCTTGATGTCTAAATTCATAAAAGAAAATGGGGAGTCCCACAATGTATAATGAATTTCACTGGGATAAGATTGAGCTTAATTATTCATGTGTGTATTTGTATTTCATTTCTGTTAATTGATTTGTGAAATATATGTTCTTATTTTTGAAATGAATAATTGTGAATTGAATGTATATATACCGTGTTGATCTGCTTGTTTCAGAAGGCATAGTTAGTATTTCTTGAAGCTAGCCAACAAATAGAAATAGATTTACGAATAGAAAAGAATATTATAGACTGTTATTAACTTGTAGCCGTCTGTTTGTAGTACAAACCGTCTGTGATATATTAATATCACAGATGGTTTCTACTATAAACCGTCTATGATAGTCTGCATCACAGACGGTTCAAAAGCCATTTGTGATGACCTCATATTATTATTGACCCATAAACTCAGACGGCTCACGAAACCGTCTGACATTTTTGAACCATCTGTGATGACTTGTTGTACACTAGTGACCTGCATAGCTTGCTTCCGCTATAGCTTGGCTGTTGGCATGCACGCAGGGCCAATCCGACGATCTCAATCTATAACCGGATTAGGCCTATTCTTTTTGGCTTTGGGCTATGGCTTTTAGCTGTGACTTATGACTTTTGGACTGTTTATAATAGAAACTACGAAGTAATAGAAACTCACATGTAATTTTGGTCGATATAAATGAAGTCGCTATAGTATGTACTACAATCAAATTGTAAAACCAATTTAAAAAGACACTTCGTTTGAAAACTAGTTACTATAAAAAAATCAAAAACAATTTTTAGAAGCTGAAAAAAAACAGACCCTTAAGTTAGCTAGCTAGCTAGCCTGAACCTGCCAAAAGATGTGAAGATCTAGTCATCTAGAATATCACGGTATTGACCTTACGAGAGATCAAATTTAACCGCCGTTAATATCATGAATGCTCACTGAATTAAGCTACGAATATATGTAGTGCAAAAGTTAAGCAGATCATGCACGAGTCGCAATCATCAGCGTGATATATTCATCCGAGTATCTTGCCCCAGCAGCTGCTGGCTAGTGACAGACTGACAGGGGGGGTGCCGTCTGTATGAGTTCTGCGGCAACCGGCCGGGAATCAGTCATGCCGACACTAGAAGAAACGACCTGCTGCTGGCCCACACGCTGGGCCGTTTTCAGGATCTAGCTTAGCCTGCGTAGGCTACATATATATCACTGTGCATGGCAGAAAATCGAAGGAGAGTTAGCGGCACACGCATGAGGCTTGATCGCATCTTCAAACGCACAGTGTGCCGACCTTAATTTCTTTTGTTAGGGATAAGTGAAAATTTTCTCCATCGGATCAACACTCAACGGTGAATCGCATGCATATCTTTCGATGCAACTTAACCGTGAGACTTTGATACATCAATATATATATATCGCAAAGCCAGAACTTTTGTTAGGGATAAGTGAAAATTTTCTCCATCGGATCAACACTCGACGGTGAAGCGCATGCATATCTTTCGATGCAACTTAACCGTGAGACTTTGATACATCGATATATATCGCAAAGCCAGAACTTTTGTGATGTCGGAAATTAAACCAAGAAATTAATCAACCGTTCTACCTAGCTAGTTAGTAGTTAGGACATCGATCTCAGTAAAGCATGCGCTATTTGGGGCAGGGGTGTGCTTGTGCAAGCGCGGCAGGACGAACACCATGCAAGTCCCTTTCCTCCGGATTGAGCCACGGAGAAAAGGATCGGAGAGTGTCAGAGCTTCAGGACGCCGCCGTTTGCCGCCACCACACAGCGTTGGAGACAGTACTGTTCCATCGGATCGCGAAAGGAGAGCGAAAAGAAGCTCGCATGCGTCGATCGATCTATCGATACATCCCTAGCGCTGCAAGAGGATCGAACCCGGTGTGGTGCTGGGCTTAGCTAGCACTGCACCAGCTGCTCCCGGCCGGCAGGAAGGCTGCTTCCAAAAGCTAGCTATCTGAGAGCGCGTTGCCGTTGCCGACATCAAGAAGGCATATCCTTCACGCTCTCCTGCCATGGATCGATCATCTCATTTGAAGCTGGCCTCCGAAATAAACAGCCGGAGTAGGCCACAACGGGCGCTGTGTGAAGAAACCAAATCGTAAATAACGATGTAAACATGCATGGCGCAAGCAATTGCGTCATTGGTTATTTTCAGCTCGAGTAGCTAATGCTAGTTTGGTCACTTTGGTGGTGCACCTGCAGATCGAAATGGCTAAAGAAAGACAGTGTATAATTAATATGTAGCATCAGTAGACTGTTAGAAATTGATCCGTTTGATTATAATTTATTTTTTTAATTTCAAAATATGCATGATTTAGTACCATATTATTAAAACAAGGTGAGGTAGATCGATTTATAAAGTGGAGTCTTTACCACTTCTTGAATATGGATAGAGATGGTATGTGTAGGGTTTTGTCTAGTCACACACGCGCGCGTATTCGCGTATTTTTGCGTTAAAATCGCGTGACTTGTGACCGTGACAATTTTGCACCTCCATTCTTCTTCTACTTTCTGCTCTGCGATATTGTGCTGTTATGATGTACCGTCTGAACCTCGTCGACCTTTCTTCCCTACGTACACATGGAAGGAGGGAGAGCGGCTATCTCCGAACCGTTGCCGAAAAGAGTACTTGCACGGGATGTCAATAAGGTTTCTGGGCAGCGCACATTTGCGCGACCGCTCACTTCACTGCGTCATCTACGTTCTGTACTGTACCAAGCGGGCGATGTTTTCTATTCTTCAACAAACCCAACTATAAGTCGTTCGCACGTTCATTCGACTTTGTTAATATAATTTACTTGTGTATTTTCTGAAGTATGATAACTAGTCTGTTGTTAGTAGTGAGTTTTATATCATTGATTTATTGTATTTATCTCCTAGTAAAATTTAAAATTAAAATGTTGCTCACGTTTCTAACATAGACTAGAGTGAAGATCTAGTAACATACATCATTAAACTGCGCGCCTTTCGCATGATACACGTACTCCTTGATTATTTCCCAAAAGAATTGCTGTGTTTGCAAATTTAGAGTAACATTGTACCGGCCGGCCGGCCGGCGGCCGGATCGAAACTAGCTAAGTACATGCGACGAGTAAGTAAGCTACCATCATCAGTGGGCTAAAAAGTAAAAAAAAAAGGAATTTACCATGAATGCATGAGAGCGAAATGTAGGACTTTCCGGAGGTGAGGATCGAACAATGTAACATAAGCATGTTACTGGCAAATGAGATCGACGATGCTTAACCAGAACAATGGAGCAGTAGTAACAGAGGAAAGCTGGCCAGCAGTTGATCAAACGATCGAGTAGAATATGCGTCGCCTGCGCGTGATCCCATGCGTGTGAAACCATTGAATTCTATCTCTCTCTATTTTTTTATGAAGAAAAGAGAGGAATAATTGGATTCTTCGATCAAGGAGCGTGTTGAAATGGTTAGAACTTCTGGTTTTTAGCTAGAGTTTTGCTATGAAATAGTAGTAGCTGAAAATAGAAGTGACTAAAAATGTGAGATATTTGATTTGGCTGAAGCTTTTGGCTGAGTTGACTTGATTGTGCCCCTCGTTTCAACAAGTTGCAAAAAGAAGTAAAAATTACAAGAAATATCATTGCCATTGCCACCTAGTGCGGGGAAATTTAACTTTTTGCCACTCTTAAGAATGTCACCTATTCAAATGCCACTTTCTTCGTTGCAATTAAAATTTTGCCATTAGGGAGAGAAAGTTTCCTAATTGCTTGCCATTTTGTAGCCATGTCACCGTCCAGCCTGAAATCTAAAAATGAGATGACCATTTTACCCCCCTACTACCGTCATGCATACATCCAGCCATTTCACCACCTGACAGTTTGGATTGGAACATTTAGTTCGATACTTACCAAAATTAACCGATCACGGTATTCGTTAATATGAATATAAGATTGCACATAGTAGTGGATCTAAAAAGGAAATAGCTTTACTTTTAGTCGACAAAGTGGAATTAAGTAGGAAAAAAAGAACAATGCCACATCTATGGTAAGTTGGTCGAATGAGATAATTATTTTGGTCACTAATTGATAATGGTATAATGTCAATACCCAATAAGTTACATCAACCTCACAAAAAATATCTGTTAACACAACAGAAGGTGAAAGCATCCAGTTTCATGGTTTTCGCTGTAGCCTACTCAGCAAATAGCAACAAGCATATGAGAAATTACCCGCTAAGCTACACTATGATCCAATCAGAAGCTAAAAATCTACAAGCTCCCCGCAGGGCACCCCTAATCCGTACCTGAGACGACCTCTTCAGCGGCGCCTCCACTGCAAAGATCCAGACCAAGAAGAACAAGCCAGATCACGGCAACAATCACAGAAAGAATACCCAAGACCGATCCCGAACAGCTCCAAGCTTGACGGCGTCCTCGGAGGCGATCCGGGGCTCGAAATCGGTGGGCTCGATTCGGGCGGAGGGTCAGCGGGGAGGACCTGGGCGATCGAGAGGTCACCTCGGGTCATCGAGGTCACCTCCTGCGGCGCTGGGACGGCGCGCGACGCGGCGGCGGGGACGGAGGCGCAGCGCGGGACGGGCGCGGCGCGCCGCGGGGACGGAGGCGTGGCGCGGCGCGGGACGGAGGAGCGGCGCCGGGGCGGAGGCGCAGCGCGGGCGCGGGGCGGAGCGCGGCGCGGGCGACCGGGAGGCGCGGCGGCGGAGGCGCAGCGCTGGCTACGGAGGCGCAGCACGGTGCCGGACGGGCGCGCAAGGCGGCGGGCGGGCCAACCGCCGCTACCACCGGCTGCACAGAATGGGGAAATGAGATTAGGGTTTTTGCTCCCGCAGTCCCGCAGGCCAAAACCGATAAAAACATGTGGTGGGCAAAATCGTCATTTCGCGTCTAAGTCCAAGCTGGATGCTGACATGGCACTGATTTGGCGCCTCGTGGACTCGAAAGTGGCAATTAATTAGGAACCAAATTTTAAGAGTGGCAAAATTTTAATTGCAACGAAGAAAGTGGCATTTGAATAGGTGGCATTTTTAAGAGTGGCAAAAAATTAAATTTCCCCCTAGTGCGTGCTCTGCACGGCCTCCTAGGCTGCTAAGACAGCGGATTTAGGCTTGTCCTCACCGGATCCGGCGTGGAGACTGCCACATCTAATACAGGAGGCTGACGCAAAGGAACGACCGCTGGGAGGTAGAGAACGCTTGGGCTATGACGGAACCTGAGCTCGTGGTGATGGCAGAGCTCAATTCAACTGAAGCCGTTTCCAAAAGACTCTTTCAGAAGCCGCGTCGAAAAGCCGGACGTTTGATTCGGTTTCTGGTCGTTTCAAACAATCCCAAAATCTTAGATCGGCTAAAGAACAGTGGTATAGATTAAAAATACGAGTATAGAATCACCTTAAAAACTTCTTCTGTTTGGTCTATGTTAAACTATGGAAAAGCCGCTGTTAGGAAGTTTGTCTGGTCTACCGGAGGGGATACAAACTGCCGTCCTTTATTCTTCAACGTTGATGGACGGAGTATGTTCCTTAATCAAACTTATTAAGCCAGCAGCGGCGGACCGTGCAACTACTCTACGTGATATTTTAAAAAGCCTTTGACTCACTGCCGGTATATACATCTGGTCATCGATGCTTAAGAAACTACTACTAGTATAGCATATATGGTCATGGATGGTATTGACAATTGTCTCTCGTGCATACATTATATCGATATACATACAGTATCCTTCCTAATCTAAAAAAAGAGCAAAACTAGCGAATGGTATACCTTCGTTAGCCCTCTCTCCACTTACCTTCTCCCCCATCCATTATCATAGAAAGGGTCATCATAAACGGTTCAGAACCATCATCACAGACAGTTTATGAACCGTCTGAATTTATGTGTCTGTGATAATAGATGGTTATCACAGGTGACTCTAAAATCGTCTGTAATAAGTTATAACACAGACGGTTTTAAAAAAACTATCTGTAATATGTTAGATATCACAGACGCTTCTTAAACATAGTCGTCTGTGATACCCGATATACCATAGACGGCTAATACCAAAAATTATCTGTGAAATGTCATATATCACATACGGTTCTTAAATATAGTCATATGTGATATCCTACATATCACAGATAGCTAAATTTTCTGTTTTTCGGCTAACCTCAGGAAATGCTAGTCATACCCTCTGAAAATAAGCAAACAGATCACATATATAACACACGACAATCATTAAAGGAATCTCACAAATGAATTAAACAACTGAATGAAATACAATTGAATGAATTATTTGATTAAACACAATTAAGTAATTACAATTGTATCAAATGTTTGAACATCTAATCATCATCGCCAGGATTAAACTCTCCATTCGGGTTTATGACTTTTACCATCAAGAATTCAGAGAGCTTTCCTTGAACTTTGATGAGTTTGTCAAGATCGAATGCACTTTCGTTGAATTTCACGCCTGTCGCTAGGAGCCTAGAAGTGTTAAAGTTATTAGCATATATATCAGGCACCATGGTGTCTGGGCACCAAACCTCCCTGTCTTTGGATTGCTTTTAGATGCGTGCTAGTGTAATATATCAGGCAAACCCGCAATTTGGAAAGGAAGTCATTGGTCTAGCATACTGAATCAATCATGGATGAACAGTCTCAATCATAGAGCCTAGGCACCATAGTGTCCCTGTTATTTTATATATATATATATATATATATATATATATATATATATATATATATATATATAAAAATACTTTTACTCTTAGGTGTAATTATACCCACCTCTAATATACCACTTAAATAAACTTAAAATACCATTTTATCACTTTAGGTATACTCGTATACTACTTATAAGGTACTCCAATGTGAATCACACGAAAAAATTGTAAGGGAGTAGATAGTTTTTAGCGTATTTTGTAAACACCTTCACATACGCATATAAAAAGGAGTATGCCAAAAAAATATTTATACCACATCTGAAAAAAATTTCATACCACTTATATGGTCTTAAATACTCGTATACTATATGTACATACCCTCCGTTACGTGAGATACTCCTATCTTTGTGAGATACGACATAGGGTGTAATTACACCGGAGTAGAAAATATATATATATATATATATATATATATATATATATATATATATATATATATATAGTAAAAATAACGAGTGCTCCTTGGTGCCCGGGCACTATAGTCTAAAATAGATACGTTTCATGCGCGAAAAATTTTAAAATTTTTTGGATGTCAAGTTTAACTAGTTCAAACAAGTTTGAACTAAATTTTGAATTGTAACTAGTTCAAACAAGTTTACAATTTTAGAGTATAGTGCCCGGGCACTATAGTCTAAAATAGATACGTTTCATGCGCGAAAAATTTTAAAATTTTTTGGATGTCAAGTTTAACTAGTTCAAACAAGTTTGAACTAAATTTTGAATTGTAGTTGCCTTTATTGATGATAGTTTGATTATAGGTATATGCTAATTATATATATAAATCAGCAAAGTATCTGATCTAAATTCGTTCAAAACTTTGAATTTGAGTATATTTTCTCAAATTTATACGTTTTATTTGAATTGTTAAAGATGAGTATATACCCTAAAACTGATATTTTCAAAAAATATACCCAAATTTAGATGGAATTGATGCATTTGAAATCATGGTGCCCGGACACTATGCTGCCCCATTTTAAAATTTTCGCACATGTACATACCTATTTTAGACTATGGTGCCCGGGCACCAAGGAGCACTCGTTAGTTTTACTATATATATATTTGGGGGCTTCTCTAGTGGGGACAGCCCTAAAAACGTCATTAATCATGTCCACCTAGACCTTCACGAAACCAGTCCCTAGCTGGCACCATGCACCTGCATCCCTGGCAGGTATGGAAACACCATCCTCGCCCAGCATCAACGGGAATGGAACCAACCTGACTCTGAGGATTCACAGCGTGGATTCCTACATAATGGGAAGACGCGGCGGAGGAGGATGTCAAGACGACGGAAGGTGGCCTTCAACTGCTTTGGCAAATCCTCGAGCATAGAAGGGAGGACACTGTTGGCACAATGTCCTTCCACAGCATCCTCCAACGTATGGCCGGCAATGTGCTCGTATAGTATGGCCAGGTTGGCCATCAATACCTGTGACAAAGAAGAGTAAAGAGTCATTTATTTGTTCTTGAGAGACAAGGAAGATAAGTGGGCGGGCGACGAGGTGCTCGTACAGGATCAACGATGTGGGGATTAATCTCCAGTGGCAGATGATCATTTTTGTACCAAAAGGAATACATCCGACGTGTGAGACGAAGAGACGCATCGAGGAGCCTAAACATCGAAGAGGCGCACATCGGGAAGACGAAGTGTCATTCGTGCGTACAAATACATATCACAGATGGTTTCAACCACAAGCCATCTGTGATATGCAACTATCACAGACGGTTCGTATTAATAACCGTTGTCTACTATCACGTATGGTTCTAATTAAAAATCGTCTGTGATCTCTGCAATTATCATAGACGGTTTGTATTAATAACCGTCAGTGATAGTTGCATATCACAGATGATACACGATCACGCCTGGAAAATCGTCTGTGATGAGGCGTCTAATATAGCTTATTCTGTAGTGTTGACCCTCTCTCTCGCAATGTCCAACAATGAGCACCACGAGGCGAAGCCTACCAACAGAGGAGGGTCAATGGGAGTTCCGTCGCCGGCGATAGGTTCACCGCCCCCTGTAGAGGGAGGCTGGGGAGGGTGGTGAGCTCGGCGGTGGAGGACGTTGGGCGGCGCCGAAGGGAGGCACGGTGAGACGACGTCGTACTAAATATTAGGTTGGACGGGACGGAGGCTATGGGGGAGAGGGAGACGGTGGTGTGGCAAGACGATGAGGTCGCTGTCACCCACCGGTGGGAGAGAAGTGGCGACTGGCGAGGGTAGGCAAAGGATGAGCGCAGAGCATCGGAGAAGAAAGTAAGGAGGGTGGTGCGGAGAAGAGAGACAAAGGATAGGAAAGCGGTGGAGTACATGAACGGTGTAGCGTGATGTAGTAGAGCTCCTAGAAAACAGTGTCATGCATCATCATCAATTTCTGTTGTATTACTAGCTTTTGCACCAAAATGTACTAGTAATTTGCTAGCAAGCGTTCGGGTGAGGGAGATAGTAGGAATTAATAGGCCTGCCATACATATATAAAAGCTTTCACTGAACAAAATAATCTCATGCTAGCCAGTAGCCAATATAATTAACGGCATCGATCGGTTCTGGGATGCTCCCACCGTGTTTTTCAAAATCTGTCATGTGGCGTTGTGCCTTTTCTGACGTGGTGGTGGTCGCCAACCACCAAATCTAGCTCCAAACTGCAGACCACCACCCTGAGGGGACAGCATGAAGCAAGACGGCCTCTTGTCTCTGAGGGGACAGCATGAAGCAAGACGGCCAGGATGTATAGATTAATCAAAGTAATTCACAGAGCTCTCCCAGAAAATTCAAAATGTATCACTCAAATTTTTACTTTTGTTGGTTTTGGTACCAAAGCTTAGACTGCTCATTTTCATCAACGTTGGCATGCCCACGCTGCCAAAACAAGAAATTTTAGGACCCGCTCGGTTAGGCTGAAAAGTTGTGGCTTATAATTGAAATTGCACTGTAACAGCTAAAATTTTACTGTAGCTGAAGGTGCCTTATTTGACGTAATTAAAATTAAAAAATTTAAAAATAAAAAAATATGCTAGTTCATCATGGACAACACAAAATGAATACGAAAAAAATAACCGACAAAAAAGCTAAAAAGGCCAAAATTTCAGGGAAAAAAACAAAATTTATTAATAGTAAAAGATAAGGCAGAAGCCAGAAGGTGAAGCCGAAACGAGTAGAGCCTAGTTTTATCACTAGTTGAGGTTCACTTCTCTTTTTTTCCACTATTTTTCCCTTCTCGTTTCTAGCACTTATCCGTTAGTGGCTAGTCTGTTGTTGCCACTCTGGCCAGTGTCCGTCAATTTCATCCGTTAGGACTGTGCGAAAGGACCAAAATGCCCTTACTATCCCTACCTCTATCTTAAAAAACTCTCTTGGAGGCTCGAGGAAGGGGGGAAGTTGTAGATGCAAAGGGGGGTGAGGTTGAGGAGGTTGTAGTCGCCGGTGAGGTGGATGTAGTTGCGCTGTTGTCAAGGATGCAGGGGCCGCAGGCATGGCTCGACTCGATAGCTTCATGTTGAATCATCGCGGTGAGCTAACCGAAGCAATTGTCAGTGACAACGAGAAGCAGGGGAAAGGGGCATGACTAGGATGGAGGGTGGTTGGGGCCTGATGGTTGGCGATGAAGTGGTTTAGGGTGTTGTTGCCGTGCCTGACTGCCGATGATGGTTGGTGATTGGAAGGCGAGAGGTGGAGGGAATTGCGAGTGGTGGTGGTAACCGCCAACAAGGAGTAAGGGGGTAGAATAGTCGTTTTATGTAAATTCTGACAAGCTAAAAACTAAAATTTCTCAAACTAGAATAAGGCTTGGTACCATATGGCTAAATATTTTCGTGTATACTAATGGTAAAAGTCTTTTTTATCTTATTTTGCACGGAAAAGTGTTGAAAATTTTAATTATATGTAGCCTAAAATAACATTATAGGCGGACAAGTAAATAACAACGACCAGCGGGCATGAAACGGACGATTATTTAAACGGAGTGACAAATGTGACATACTAGCAGATAACACAGTGCGATTAGCGATCGCTGACGCGCGGCACGCGCCGGTGGGCCTCCTGACGGAACACGCGTACAGCGACGTGCTGAGGTGGGGGCCGAGCGCATACACCCTTCGAGAAAATCCCACTGACCCTTCGAGAAAATCCCACTGTTACATACGTACGCGCACGCACTGTATAACGAGCACTAGCACGATAAATAAATGATCAAACGACATCTAGGCCTTCTCAGGAGTAACTTTTTAAGAGTTATTCTTCTATGATATCTAATTTTTAAATAAAATATCTTTTAAAATAGATCTACTAGTCAATTATAATACACACTATAGTAACCTTATTTATATCGATCAAAATCACACACAAATTTCTCTCTCTCAGTATAACTCTTTATAAGCTGTTACTATTTATAAACAAAAACCAAAAGCCATCAACAAAACCCAGTATGAACGAACACTAAGCTGTCTGTATTGCCATGCATGCCTAGTGACACCCACGGCTAGCTCCCTTACCCATCGCTGACCCAGTCAAACACGAACCACCTCTATATACGTGCTGCTAGGGTTGTTAATGGGTTTGGATCTATTCAAGCTTTTGGATTGGATCCGATTGATCTAACATTATAAATAGACTAGACCAGTTTTGGATCTATTGTTTTTTGTTCAAATTTGGGTTAGATTGGACTAGGCCATAGGCCTCTTTTTTTGTAATGGATAGTACATCTAGCACTTTTGCAATATCTAGAAGTAGCCCGTCGTTTCGAGTTCACAAGAAGCAAGGAACTTCACACCTCCGTTTGCATCGCTTCCACCCGTCGCCAAGCTGCACGTCTCGACTTGCCTCCACCATGTCGCACCTCTACGAAGTCATGGCTACCGAACGTGGTGGAAGGATGGGCAAGGTTGTCATGGTGGAGCACGACGAAGAAGTGAGAGATTGGAGAGGGTCTTCTTGGGCGGCTTGAGGATGTAGGCGACGGGTTGACGAACTCGGCGGCGGTGGGGTGGATCTCGCGCGTGAGGGGGAGGGATTTCAGCTAGGGGCACTAGCCCAGTCGTCGCGTGTCGAGCTATGGCGGCGAGGATAGCATGGTGGGTCGTGACATCGCGTTCAGTACCAAGGACACCATCGATAGATACACCCTCCAAGTCGACCTTGTCAGCGCCACCACATAGCTGCGTGTTCGGGACAGGCTCTCCGACGAGATCGTGGCCACCAATGCCCAGCTCAAGGAGATCGTCCGGAACAAAGATAGGTCTAGGCTAAGGCTCAGGCCAGAGTTTGGGTTTAGATCAGACTTGGGCTTTGACAATTTAGACCTAAAATGGATTAAGCTTTTATTATTTAAATTTGGATTTGGACTTGATTTGGATAAGGCCTTGCCCATTAGCAGCCCTAGGTGTATGCTGCTGCGTGCGTCGCCCCTACCGCCTCCAAGTGTCGGCCTGTACGAGCCCGAGCCCTTAAGCCCGTCGCGGCTCTCAATCGGGCGGCCAGACCCATGCAGGTTAATTAAGCTCGCTCGATCGCCACGAGTGCGCAGCTGCGCTCGGCGCGTACAATGCCCTGGCCCTAACCCAGAGTCAAACCACGCTGCCTCGCGCGCGCTCTATATAAGCGAGCCCGCTTGCATCCAAGAAGCTCGCACGGGTAGGCAGGCATAGCTAGCTAGCTCTCGATCAGCGCTTGCGCGTGTCCAGCGAATTTGAACAGTTTGGTGGCAGTCATGCCGGCCTTTGCGGAGAGCGCGGCCGAGCCGCCGCTGGCGGACAGCTACTACGCGCTGCTCCGCCGCGGCGGCGGCGACGACGACCGGCACGAAGACGCGGGCACCACAGTGCTGCCGACGGTTCAGGGCCTGCTGACCGTGGCGGAGTGCGAGCTCCCGATGATTGACGTCGGCTGCCTTACAAGCGAGGCCGGTGGGGGCTCGGGGGAGAGGGCGGTCTGCGCGGCGGCCATCGCGCGGGCGGCCGAGGAGTGGGGCTTCTTCCAGGTGCGCAACCACAGCGTCAGGCAGGAGCTCCTGGAGGCGATGCGGCGGGAGCAGGCGCGCCTCTTCTGCCTGCCGTTCGAGGCCAAGGCCACGGCCGGCCTGCTCAACGACTCCTACCGCTGGGGTACCCCGACCGCCACGTCGCTCCGGCAGCTCTCCTGGTCCGAGGCCTTCCACGTCCCGCTCGCCGGCATCTCCGGCAACAACTGCAACTACGGCGAGCTCACCACCCTCAGGTACTTGCGTGCGCCTGTGCAGTGTGCACTTTATCTCGCTCGTTACTATATAACCAGTGTCCAGTAGGTAGCTATTACTCGGTCGCAGATTCTCTTCTCCTGTGAAGTACCGGTGTTTCTCAAGTACCGGGAATAATATCGGAAAGCTTTCCTGTCCCAGAGGGACTAGTAACTAAATAGTAAATACCATATTCCATCGGGTTATATGATTGCGACATTGATTAGTGCGGCGAAATAAGCACCCGGGAAAAAGAAGGGATGGTTTAATTACGGCGATTAAGCTGGACTAGCAACATCACCTTTGGAATATTAAACTGGCCTGATGTGGAAAATGCAATAATTATAGCTTTCTAGTAAGGCGGAGACGCAATTAGTCCATGTACGATGTCTACAACTATATATCAACTATGCATATGGTGGCTGACAATTAGATATGTTTTATTCCTAATACTTACCTAAATTTCGTACTGTTGGATTCCTTATTTTTTAAAGGAGGTGATTATTTTTTTGAAGGGGTGGGAAGAATTCGTGGCCATTGGATCTTTAATTCAACAATCACAAATCTGAATGATAATTAGAAAGAATGTCCGGATGATGTTCATCAATATCCAAAATATTAATACCCTTGAGGTGTGTAGTACAATCTCTGCTAGTTAAACATTCGTATCTACTCTTTTATTTTGTTTTGCTCAGGCAAACTAACAAGCCAAGAACTAATCTGCGACGTTAGTTATACTAGTTAGAGACCCGTGCGTTACAACGGAATCATAAAAATAATGAGACGGAACTTATTGGCTGGCTAACTTCACACATCAAATATTGGAGAGCAAGCGATAGAGAGAGAAGAGTGGCCAGAATGCGCGAGAAGATGGAAAAAGTGGAGGGAATGGGCGGTTGTATCCTGAGAGAGAGAGGAGGAGAGAGACGAATGGTTCAGATCAAATCGAATGGCTGAGAAGAAAACAGTGAGAACGGATCGACCACTAACCCTTTCTTTTATAATAGTAAAGATATTGCTTAGGAAATAGGAAAGCCTTCAGGTCGGCAAAACAACAGCAGTACAGTATGAGACAAGTTGCTGTGTGTGGACGCTGCAGGGATGTGACGCGGGAGGTGGCGGACGCGATGTCCAAGCTGGCCAAGATGCTAGCGCGCGTGCTGGCCGAGAGCCTGGGCTACGCCGGCGAGCACTTCCCGGAGGGTTGCGACAAGACGACGTGCTTCCTCCGGCTCAACAGGTACCCGCCGTGCCCGTTCTCGCCGGACGCCTTCGGCCTGGTGCCGCACACGGACAGCGACTTCCTCACCGTGCTCTGCCAGGACCAGGTCGGCGGCCTGCAGCTCATGAAGGGCTCCCGGTGGGTGGCCGTCAAGCCCATCCCCAACGCCCTCATCGTCAACATTGGAGACCTGTTCCAGGTACACACACTCACCTTAATCAATGGCCGGCTGATCGATCGCTTGTACATCTACACCTAACTACACGCATGCTGCCGCCCTAGCTATCAACTTTTATTAATTTGCGCACGAGAAGAAGTTGTAGATCCATCATTCACAAGGTACACAGATGTGCGGCCTGCATGTGTACTCTCCGGTAGCTGGCTGACTGGCTGGCTGTCTGCTTATTACAAGTACAGCATCTGTGAACATATTCCGAGTGCTCCAACTCTCTAAAAGTGGACGTTGCCGCGTCATACATAACCGCAACTTGCGTACTTGTGTGCGATGTGCCTGTGTGTACTCCTGTACTGCCGCTAACCAAAAAGCCTACGGATTCCACTAAGGGACAGGCAAGCATTGCGCAAAAGCGAGAGACGTGTCCATGATACACACGTGGTACGTACATTGCAACTTTTGCAAGGGAACCGAGGGGAGGAGATCACAATAGTATATATATGTAGTACCACTAAACTAGACTAAAGTCTAAAGATATCTGACAAGTCTTTCAAAAAATTAAGTTATTCGCCAACGTCTAAAATGAGAGATTACATAATCTAGATTACTTAGACAACTAATCGGGAAAATGCGCATGTATGTACGAAGTTATCCTTCTGTTTTTGGAGTATATTTTCTTCAATCACAGTATTGAGTTGAAGGTCGTTTCTTTCCTCTCTTTGATTGTATAACATTGAAGGCATGGAGCAACGACAGATACAAGAGCGTGGAGCACAGAGTGATGGCCAACGCGACGACGGAGAGGTACTCCGTTGCCTACTTCCTTTGCCCGTCGTACGACTCGCGTATCGGCACGTGCAAGGAGCCTTCCCTTTACCGGACGTTCACCTTCGGGGAGTATAGGAGAAGGGTGCAAGAGGACGTCAAGAAGGCAGGGAAGAAGATCGGACTCCCTAATTTTCTCCAATAGATTGTGGTTGCATGCATGCGTTTTTTTTTTGCTGCGTCTGATGTTTTATGGTTATAGCTTATAGCTTTTAATTCTAATATGAGCGCTTATGCGAACAAACCAAATACCGATAAACCACTTCGAAAAGGTTATCCTAATAAACCGCTTCGAAACGGTGATGCAAACCGTTCTATTTATTTGTTCGAAAAAAATTATAAGTCATAAGCTAAAAAGAAACGGACATAAACTTGTAATACATGCACATTAGGTGTTGGTCCATGCCAACGCGTGTTACTTTCTGTATACCATCAGCGTACAATGAAGAATGCAGTACATTAATTAGTTTATTTGTAGCTTAGTTTGGTAGAGTACAAAAAAAGTACTAGCCGGAGAGCGTGCACCTAGGAGTAGGATTAGGGATTGATCCAGTTCATGTATGGGGCTCCCTTGTGTTTGCCCTATAGATTGTTTGGCTTGTCCTTTGTTTGCTTTTTTTTCCCTTTGTTAAAACGTGTTGTACGTATGTTCATCAAGAATAACTATTTGTGGATGAAAATTAGTTTGCACTTTCAAGCAGGGTTCTGATGAATTCGCTATTTTTATTTCTTTTATTTCTTTGAATATAATGGGGGCTAATTAGGATTCCTTTTCTCTTTTATATGTTTCTCATTTGAATCTCCATGTAAAGGATGTCCTCGTTTGCTTGCACATATCTATATCTTAATCTATATTAAAGCCGAGTGCAAACAATAGCGTATGAAAGTGCCATGTTATCACATGTATTTTATTATTCGAATCTGGTCGAATCCAATCACTTAAAAATCCAATCAAATTTTGCATAAAGATATATTCTGACCATAACTAATTATGATTGAGATCATCTTCATGTAGATGATGGACTCTGCACCGCCTTACACCATCAGGGTGTCAAAAGATGTTTGCGCTGACTAGAGTTAGACGTGGCTACTCGAGGCATTTCTGACTACAACTCTTTACTGTTATCTTTTAAGACTCTGTTTCGTCTCTAGCGAGGTGTTGTTCCTATCTCTGAGCAGGTTACCGTTTTAGTTTTCGAGTAGGTCTCTATTTCATTGCCGACTAGGACTCTGTTCCTTCATCATCTAGGACTTTTGTTCTCAAGGCTATTTATATCTCCTGTAAGCCTCATGATATGAAACGTGCATATCACAATTTATCTACACATGTAATAAGCCAAGAACACTCTGTAACTTCTTGTCCATATAGTGATTTCGCCGATTGTGCGTCCGTGGTTTTTCTCGCAAGAGTTTTTCCACATTAATTTTTTTGTCTCGTGCTCCTGATTATTCTTCATTGTTTCATATTTTGACGTTTGTTTTGTAACAAGTGGTATCAGAGCTTGGTTCTTCGCTCGATCAATCTAGGGCATACTCGCCATGGCGTTAATGAAGTATGATCTCCCGTTGCTGGATCGCAGCACAAGATTTTCTCTCTGGAAAGTCAAGATGTGAGCTGTTCTATCATAGCTCATTTTAGATGATGTGTTATTGGGAATCGACAAGATGCTCGCTGCATGGTCTGTTGAGGAAAACAAAGGAGAGATCATAAGACTCTTTCTCAAATTCGTCTTCATCTTTATAATAATATCCTCCAGGAAGTCATGAAGGAAGTTTTTGAAGCTCTGTATGCCAAAATAAGATGAAAAGTATGGTTTTAAGCGAGAGCTCAGGTTCACACGTAGAAGGTTTATCCATTCAAGGCAGATCAGTCAAGAGGGCTCCAACTAGTGATTCCAATGGTAGAAACTTGAACAGACACAAAGGTTGTTCAAAGTTGAAGACCAAGAAGTCGTGCTGCTACTATAAGAAAGGTAGACACGATATCTCCGAGTGCTGGCAACTCCGAAATAAGGAGAAGAGGAGGAATAATTCTAAAAAATATCAATAAGATGGCGAAGCTAAGGCCACCATTATCACAAAAGAAGGTTCTGAAGGGATTCTTGTTGCATTTGCAAGTGATTCCAAAATCAGTGATGAATGGATTCGTGGTTCAGCCTGCACTTTCCATATGAACCGTGACTGGTTCATTACTTATGAGGCTATTCTGAGTGGATCAGTATTAATGGGAGATAATACTTCATGCAAGATTACATGCATCAGTTGTGTCTAGATCAAGATATTTGATGGCACCATTAGAGCCCAATCGAAGGTCCGATACATTCCAAAATTAGAAAGAACCTTATCTCGTTGAGTACTCTTGATGCCAAATGGTACTAGTTTTATGAAAGGTGATATGAAGGCAGTAAGCTTTTATCATCTTCGAGATACTACCCTAGTAAGAAAGGCTACTGTTGCCTCGACCAAGTTGTCCGATGTTGATCGAACAAGTTTATGGCACATGCATCTTAAGGCATATGAGTGAAGCTAGTTTAAACGAGTTGTGCAGATAAAGTCTGCTCGATGGCCAAGCCGTCAACTAGTTAATATTTTGTGAACATTGTATCTTTAGTAAACATAAGAGGGTGAGTTTTAGCTCTACAAATCACTCTTCAAATGGCATATTAGATTATTTTCACTCTGATTTGTAGGGTAAGTCCCACGTTCTATCTCTTGGAGGCGCCAGTTATATACTAACCATCATTAATGACTACCCTCGAAGAGTTTGGGTATACTTCATTAAGCAAAAGTATGATGTGTTCAAGACATTCAAAGAGTTAAAGATTATAGTTGAGAAACAGACTAGCAAGCATGTTAAGAAACTCCGAACAGATATGTCATGTAATTCTGTTCGAGAGAATTCGAAGCCTTATGCCAATCGAAAAGCATTGTAAGGCATTATATGGTACTGGACACACCGCAGCAGAACGGTGTTCTCGAGTGCATGAATAGAACCATTATGGAAAAGGTGCGCTGCATGTTGTCCACGTCTGATCTGTCAATAAGTTTTCAGGCTGAAGTCGCTTCCACAACATTTCATCTAATCAATCGATTACTGAACACTTCCATCGACAAGAAAATTCTAGTTGATATGTGGTTAGGTTCTTTTGCAGACTACTTGAGCATAAAGATTTTTTGTTGTCATGCTTATGCTCATGCTGATAAAGGTAAACTTGAGCCAAGAGCCATTAAGTGCATCTTCCTAGGCTACGAGTCTGGAGTTAAAGGCCATTAGTTGTGGAATCCTAAGACCCGAAAGGTTGTCTTGAGCAGAAGTGTTACTTTCAATGAGTCTATTCTGTTGAAAGGAATTTTGATCAGTGATGCTCCCATTAAGAAGAAGTGGTTTACCAGCATGCAGGTGGAGCATGTGATTGATTTAGGAATCTCACCAGAGGCCATCAAGGAGAATACACAAGATACCCCTGTTCAAGCTTTGACCATTAATCTTTCAACAGGAACTGGTCAGAATCAACAATCCATTGCAGCATGTTAGGGAAGGAGAAAAATCCATCCTACAAAGAGGTTAATTGAAGAATACAACATTGTGGCTTATTATTTGAACATAGCAGAAGACATTGAAGGCATTGTTGAACCTTAAATTTATTTAGAGGTCATCTGCTCTGATGACTCAGAGAAGTGGTTAACTGCCATGCATGAAAAAGTGGAATCTCTTGAGAAGAATTTCACTTGGGAGCTTGTTGAGCTCCTAATTGAAAAGAAATCCATATGCTACAAGTGGATTTACAAAAAGAAATTAAGAAGGCACATCTATGACTGATCAGGTCAGGTACAAGGCAAGACTCGTTGCAAAATGATACAACCAAATTGTAGGTATTGGCTTTTATAGATATTTTCTCCCCGATCGTGAAACAAAGCTCTAGTCGAACCTTACTTAGTATTATAGCTATGTCTGGTTATGAGGTTGAGCAACTATTTGTTAAAATTGAGTTATTATATGAGGAGTTGGATATATATATATATATATATATATAGAGAGAGAGAGAGAGAGAGCGGAAGATTTTGTTGTTCTGAGAAAGGAGAATTTTGTGTGCAAATTGAAGAAGTCTCTTATGGGTTGAAGCGATTACCCAAACAATGGTACAAGAGATTTGACTCCTTTATAATCTCTCAGGCTTCAAGAGATCTGATTATGATAGCCATGATTATTTGAAAACCATCAATAGTTGAGTTATCTACCTGCTCCTATTTGTTGATAATACGTTGATCGTGGCAAAAGACAACACTGAAATATTAAAACTAAATGAATAATTAAGAAGTGAATTCAAGATAAAAGATCTCGGTGTAGCAAAGAAGATTCTTATTATGGAAATCTTCAGAGATCGTCGGTTTGTGATGAAGGGATTTGGCCCGATCTTCTGATGAGAATGATAACTATGATTGATTGATATGATGTTAACGATGAGGCTACTTGACGTTAACTTACATATGGTTTTCCCTTTCGGGAGCCTCGAGAGATTAACACAAAGATAGAAAATATACCTTACACCAAATTTTACAGTACTTTGTTCTTGATGGATATATTACAATGGCACTCTCACTATGAACTAAGAGCTAGAGTGGGAGGTGGTAGGAGGCTGTATGCTGGAAGGTTTCGATCTCCGATGCCCTTGAGCTGCCGATGGCATCCCCCTTTTATAGTCGCTAAAGGAATCCATTCTTCCTTATTTAATTCTGGTCTATAATCTTTAGGGAGTCCTGGTTTGCTTTGTCCTGGCACCTTTAGTCTTTCTGAGGTGACACGAGATGACTGCGGTCGTAGAAATTTTTGGTTCATGTCTGACTCATTCTTCAATAATTGATGTCCTCTGCATTCAAATAGTGGTATGCATAATTGGTGGAGGCAATATGTGGCGCACAGATATCTGTCTTCTTCTGTTGGCAAGGCGTCCTTTGTGTCAGAAGAATAATTGATATGGAATAATTCATGACATCTTTTAGCAGGATTGACGAGACGTTAGGACTATAACTTTTTTTAGCATATATATATTTGTTTATGTTGGATTTTGCCCATGCCCGACAATGTCCATAATGTCTTCTTCTGATAAAGATATTTCAAATTTTCCATCGTATGATCTTTTCATATCTTTAAACTTTTCGTTTATTTCCTTTCTTATTTCTTTTAAAATTTCTTCTTTTATATCTTTTTCCATGAAGGAGATATTGCTTCAAATTTTTCATCTATTTTTCAGTCTATATAGGATCCATCTAATGGATCTACTCCTTTAGTCAAACATTCTTTATATGTGGGTTTCTTTGATGATTCTTCTTCTTCCTTTTTATTTATAGAAGGTGATGAAATTGGAGCTTTCTTATTTCTGGTTTTTTTTGTATTTTTGAATATATTCTTTCGCCGCTGGCTCCATATGATAATTTATTCCCAAGATTTTTCTTGCTTGAGCTAGTGCTTCATCAATATTCATATATTTCTTCCAATATATTCCTCTTGTTAGTTTTGAATATATCTTTTGAGTAACTATCTCTTCAAATGATATATATATTCCTGGCATTCTTCCTTCAAATACTACATATAGGGGTTTTAACTCTATGAATTCAAGATTCTCTGGAATAGGCATTGATTCATTTATCATATGAAAGTATTCAGAAAGACTTTTTAGTATTGATAGCATATATCCCTTCTATTCGCGTTTGTTGTTATATTGATACCAAAAATTATCTAATATACATTGTTGCACTTCATCAATAATTATATATTCCTTTGGCTTAAATTTGTATGAATTTGGGGGAAATATTTTGAGCTTATTTTCAGATCCAAAGCTGAAGAATTCATTCCCACTATAATTCATTGATCTCTTCATGCCTGCAAAAAAGATGAACGTGATGATAAGTCATGCAATTTGTTTTCCTTTCCTTTTATATGCTCAAATACAATTTTATAGCCATTTCCAGTAATTATATTTTAAAATAAAATTTATTTTCTAGTAGAACTTTTCTTGCTATTAATTTGATTGTGGTATCTACAAATGGCTTCGTAGTCTGTTTTTACTGTAAATTCTTTGAAGGCTAAGTATAATCTGAAGGAATTTATCGCATTAATTATTGCTAAAATTTCTCTATCAGTATTATTTACTGTTTTAACCGTACGTCAAGAAACTTGAATTGGACGACACATCGTCACCAGATGATCATATTCATCCAATTCAATTGTGTGATCAATTAAAGTTTAGATACTAAATCGACTTTATTTATATCTCACTCTAGGTTGTATTAAAACTTGAAGTTTTATAATGTGGTATCTAGCTAAACTATGTAGAATGTCATCCTCACAATTTTCTGATTTTTCCTTTTTTTTTGCAATTAAGTTTGATCTTAAAATTTTATAGAGATATATAACATAATCTCTCTTACATGTGATCATTTTTGTGGAATTTTAAGTGAAAACGAAATTCGATTCGTATTTTCACCTGATATATCACCTACTTCTGATGCTATGGTTGCTAGAATGATAATATGGGGAAAAGAACAATTGTATTGGAAATAATTCCAGAAGTTATGTGAGGACATCGAGTGGTGTTCAGGATATGGCATCTACTATGCATACATTACGCATGAATGTTCATCAATCATTATAGTTGTAAGCTCAAGTGGATTTTTTTTCTTTTTTTGAGAGGAAGCTCAAGTGGAAGCTGTTCATTTTTGTTGTAACGTAGTGGAATATGGCATGTGGAAGTGGAATGGTTAGTGAGGGGCTGACGCCCGAGGGGCTCCTGGTTCTAAGCGGTTACAATGGTCTGTACGGTCAGATTAAGGATCCATTTATATTAACATCTATTTCTAACTTTTGTTTAGAAAAGTTAAAAGTTAATATAAATATCTAACTTCTCAATACGGCTTCTCTATCTCTCTTACTCCCTATCTTGTTCCGGGGTAAGACAGAAGTTATGAACGTATCACACATCCCACTCGTCTCGTTCCTGTTTCACACACGTATTTCTTTTACTTTCCTTACCGCTTGTCATCTCCTTCTAAAAACCACTTTTTTCTGTCACTACTATTCATCTTCAGATAAAATCTATCAATTACAGAAAAAAAAACTATCAATCACAGTCAATATAAATACCCTAAGATTCTCTAACTTTGTAAAGTAAAATCAAAGAAGAACAGTGACGATGACTTTGAAAGATTCTCGGACATCAGACCTTGAAAGATTCTCAGACATCAGATGCAAAAACAGTTACCTAAGGGAAGGTGCTACCGTACTTGAGCTACAGTACCTGCCACGCCGATCTTTACCCTAATGTACAGATCGATCTCATCTTTTACTTTTTCATCGGAACGGGGCTTTGTTTCGCAAAGTCAAGAGGATCCGGTTTACCGTGCGGCTCAGCTATAGCAGTAATAAGTGCGCCCAAACCCCTGAAACGAGTGAGCCCATCGATGCGTGCCTAGAGTCAGAAACTAATGGCGTTAATTTCCACGGTCCTCTTAAAAAAAATTGACGTTTCCTCGGTGACTCCTTGCTTCTGAGCAACGCAATGCATGGACTTCCAAAACTCCCCAAAGTAGGATCCAAGCATGCATGCATGCGACCAAAACAGTTGACCAACGATAGATACTGTTTCTTTCGGTTTTTAAAAATTGTTTTTTGATTTTTCTATAATAATTAACTTTTAAACAGAATATCTTTTTAAGATAGAATTTACTAGTTAATTGTAGTACATACTGTACCGACTTCATTTATATCGGTAAGAACCGCACGTGAGTTTCTGTTACTCTGTAATCTCTCGCACGTACAGTCTAAAAATTACAAGCTGCAGCTAAAAGCTATAAACTTCAGTCAAAAAGAACATGTCCTTAGACATGTTGATATAGAAATTCTATGGCTTTAGACGTTGATATACAATTTTGTCTTTTGTTAAACACGCAAGACCTCGATATGCGCTCGTGACTAGAGTTTCATAGCTAAAAGCAGAGGTTTATACTGCCAACTAATTAGCTAGGTTGCATGTCCACAAAGCATTGCCAATCTTGAAGTCTTCCGACACCTCCTCTTACCTTCCTACTTAAGCCAGGTTTACAGTTCGTTTAGCCATGACATGAGCTTAGCACCAACCAAATTAGCTAGTGCTACGTGCTTGCCTGACCAAGGCGCCATGAAGAAGCCCTCTCCGTTTTCGCAAGTGTTTCCCCACTGTCCATTTCGTTCTCTTCTCTTTCTTCCTCCTCGCACTCATTTACTTCGTTCTCTTCCCCCAATGACTTCTCGCTCCAGTCGGCGTTCGCCTCATGCGGCGGCGTGCCGACGGCAACGACCCACCTTGCTGCCAACAATGTCTACTCGGCGAAGCCGGACTTCCGCCTGCTCCTTGGCGTCCTCACCAGGGCGGACATGTACGAGCGGCGCGCGCTCCTTCGCCTCGTGTACGCACTCCAGCCGCCACCTGCCCGCGCCGTCATCGACGTCCGCTTCGTGGTGTGCAACCTCACCAAGGAGGAGGACGCGGCGCTGGTGGCGCTCGAGATCATCGCCCACGGCGACATCATCGTGCTCAACTGCACCGAGAACATGGACAACGGCAAGACCCACTCGTACTTCTCCACCGTCCCGCGGCTGCTAGCCGACTCGTCTTACGACTACGTCGGCAAGACCGACGACGACACGTACTACCGCCTCGAGGCGCTCGCGGACACGCTCCAGGGCAAGGCGCGGCGCGACATGTACTACGGGTTCCTGACGCTGTGCCACCGGCACGACATGGACAAGTGGATGTCCGGGATTGCAGATACATTGTGTCGTAGGACGTGGCAGCGTGGATCGCGGCGACGGACGAGCTGCGGAACGACCTGAACGGGCCGGAGGACCGGGTGCTGGGGCGGTGGCTGAGATTTGGGAGCTCGATTACGTGGTTTTCAAGATCTTTTTATTTTATTGTTGTTGGGTGTATCTCTCACAGGTGAAGGTTGACAAGTACGGTGTCACTACCGTGGACCTCCAACGTGTCAGGTACAAAGACGAACCATTCGTGCTCGCCAACCAAGTTGTTCAAATTTTCTATATAACCGATCCGGCAAATAAGAAACGTCATGTAGTTCTTCATGGAAAAAGGAGAATTGTCGGAGTAGAGAATGTAGTGGACGAGGAAGAATACAATCAATTTGATGAGTTACCTCCTTTTGGAAATGACATAAGGGTCGACGACGAACAACGTGAAGAAACTAGTTACGTACGCATTGATCATCATGAATAGCTCATTTTTAAAGGAAATAAGCAAGTACAATGAGAATGAGCTTCATATATGTGGGCATTTGCATATATGTATATAACAACGCATTTGTGTGATGTATATGTGAAAATGTGTGATGTAGTCAATTTTGAGAATGAGAAAATATGTAAAGAAATATACTGTGTGAATGTCGTTGGTTGGTGTTGTATATGAATGCGCATAAGTCGTTGGTGGTGATCATGAATGCAATGGTTGGTATTTGTGCAAGTGTCTGATCGACTTATCTCGACGGTTCTACACTTATAACCGTCTGTGATATAAATATCACAGACGGTTCTAAACTTATAACCGTCTGTGATAGTATAATATCGCAGACGGTTGCAATTTATAACCGTCTGTGATATTGATATCACAGTCGGTTCTACGTGTAGAACCGTCTGCGATAATCCTCCCTATAATAATCTCCGGCTAGGGTTTTCCGCGCCGTATGCTGCAGTTATATTCTACATCTAAATCCCGATCTGTCTCGTTGCCTCCGCCACCCCGAGCCCTCGCCGGCCGCCTCCCCGAGCCCTCCGCATTCGAAGACCGACGCTCGGCTCGCATCCACGCCCGGCGCCTCGCTCCCGCCTCCCGAGCCCTCGCCGGCCGCCTCCCGACCCCTCGCGGCCGTCGCCTCCCGAGCCCTCGCCGCCGTCGCCTCCCCGACGCATAAGTACGGCCGCCTCCCCGAGCCCTCGCCGGCCGTCGCCTCCCCGACGCATAAGTACTAAGGTAACCTTGTGATGCTATGATTTGCTTCATGTTAGAACTTCAAATCCACAAAATGTTAGAAAACACACTAGGAACTACTCACCCGTGCAAATGTCGGTTCATGTGCTCCTATTCAACTTATTTTCAACTAGTCGATGAGTACATGGCTTGCTCATATGATACTATGATTTGCTCATGACTAAAAGCAAGGCGTTTCCTGTATGGCCACATAGAACTTTGTTTAGAGATATTATAGTAATAATATATGCGGATAGACCTTCAAAGGGCATGAAGCAAGTGGTACACTCCGATGTATCGGATTCAATGAACTTGATACACTGGTTTGTGCCATTTGCATCATAGCCCTCGCCGGCCGCCTCCCCTCCCCTCTACTCCTCTCCTCTCTTCCAATTCAATATGATCACTTATTTTATCCTTATAGACCCACCAATTGAGCAACATGTCATCCGCGTATTCTTCAACACCATCGCCGGGGCGTCCGCTCCAACATCAAGGCGCCAAGGAAGAGAGCTATCAAAGAAGCACGAGGACCGATTTACCATCACGGTCGATGCATCGGGGTCCCTCTCCTTCCTCACAAAGCGATGGCGCATTCGAACATTGATCGGAATAGTTGCACGAGAGAGAATTGAGATCACATTCAATTCGTGGAAGAACGTTCCTGAGACTTGGAAACGTGAGCTGTAGACCGAAATTTTGGCATCGTTCGAGATCCCAGAAAAACATCAAGACGCCGTGCAACGACAAACCTACCTAGTGGCGTGCAAAGCATGGAAGAAATTCAAGAGCACGCTTGTCAAGAAATACGTGGAGACGGACGAAACGCCTATTCATAAATACCCATTCCTGGAACCACAATGGGAAGAGTTCAAGGCGATGAAGACAACTGAAGATTTCAAAAGTACAAGTGTGGCGCATAAGGCCCTCCAAGCAAAAACACACACCCCACGGACTTGGCACATTCGGTATGCGGGTAAAATCCCATGATGGAGGACGGATGATGACTTGGCATTAACAGGACATCGCCCGCCATTTTCCAATATCCGGATGAGCGCTCGAAATTGGATTAGAGCAATGTCATCTACAACGACAGCTAGGGACGTCTCCTTTGAAACTCTGCAGACCGGCAAGTATCCCATACGGTAAGATATCAATCGAGTGCGTAGCTTGTAATTACTCGAACTTCGTGCAATTGAAATGACATGTCGTGCTCTTGCGGGAAGAGCGAGTTTTAAATCTACCGTGGGATCATTCCATGGAACAAGGGAGAATGATATGCTCTCCGTGTACAGGAAACAAGGAGCACCCGGCCGTCACGAGAGGCCTTGGGCTTTACGTTCCTTAGAAACATGGTTTCCAAGATGACTCCGAAATGTATCGGCGTAGGAAGAGAACCAAAGCCGAGCTACGAGAATAGTTCAAGGCAACTCTTAGAGAGGAGATAATGGGTGAGTGGTGATGTAATCGAGATGAGGTGCGAAACAAGCAGAAAGTCGTGACCGCCGCTCCGTGGTAGCTACCCGCATAACAGTCCGAGTAGTTGCGCGTCAATCCGACGGAAAGCGTGGCGATTTCTGTACAACATCCAGGTAAAAATTATTATCTCTCCAATGCTTGCTCCATTCATAGACCTATTGGCGTAGCTAATTTTGTATCGTTATGTAGGAGCCTACGAAGTGCAGGCTCCAAATGAGATGTGTCTCCGTTCCCTTGTACGCTGCTTGGGGCCAGACATATCAGTCTGGTATCGGGGCCAGGTTGCACGGTCAACATTTAGCGCCAGGCTACGCAAAAGTTAATGTGGATGGTGTGCATACCAATTTTGAGGTCGTCCCGCCACCAAGGCCCCAACGACGAGATCGTGACTCTAGGGCGGGCCATTGGAACATTCATCCAAATATTGTCCAATACGACATCTCCTCGAGGCTTCTTCACCGGTGGCCGGACCGGAAGGGCAAGACGAACCGAGCTAGAAGCGCGGTGTTATCTCCACAACGGCAGCACGAACCAGAGCTAGCGATGGTGCTATCTCCACAACGACAGTACGAACCAGAGCTAGCGCTGGTGCTATCTCCACGGGTGCTATTCTCGCCAAAGCAACTTGCAGCGTCTGAACCATTACGGTCGTCTACCATAAAGTCGACCTACAGTCGAGGCAATGGCAAGGGCAAATCAAAGATGAAGGATGATGACGATCCCCCGTACCTGCCATTGTCCCGCAAATTCGTGCTAGGCGAGCCGATGATATTCCCGCAAGAGCAACTCGTAACCCTAGGACTTGGTTGCCAAACATTACACAATTGGTATATGCAGCGGTCCAATAGGCGAGGCGAGCGTCGCTCAGGTATCACTGTCAAATTCAAGCGGGAACATTTCCAGCACGAAGTTCAGGATTGTGTCTTCGTGGTGACCTTTGACGATATATTTGATCTTTTCACGCTCAACGCTCTCGACGCCTCATTCGTTCGATGCTGGACGCTGTAAGTCTGTACAATTACAGTCTCTGTTCACGTCATACCGATATATGTCACAATTTATTGCTTCTCTGTGTATATATATAGATTCATGCTGACCGAAGCTAGATCATCGAAATTACCAATTGATTTCCTGGACCCACGCTTGGTCGCCATTGATACCATCAACGAGGATGCATCCTTCGTCGAGAGCTATATTACAACAACACTGCTGGCTCACCGCGATAAGGATTTTGTTCTTATGCCATACAATGAGAACTTCCATTGGATTTTAATTGTAATTATACCAAAATGGAACAAGGATATATACCTTGATTCTTTAAGTAAGAACAAATCCAAGTACACAGCTATCGCCGAAATACTCGATAGGTAAGTACATTGTACATTGTACTCTTTTTTCCTTCCGAATGACTAATCTAACTTTTTCGAATAACGAAGGTCGTTCGCCGCATACATTCAACAAACACGTGGCTCGACGACAGAGGCCAAGCCCTTGAAATATTCTCGTAATTTTTGGGTATTCACTAGCTACACATTAATTAATTCTATACAACACTTAGCAGTAATGTCTTTTGATTTAACACATTCTATTTTTTGCAGTGCCACCAACAGGAGCCGGGCAACACGTGTGGATACTACGTGTGCCACCATATGAGACTACTCCTCGATTCCTCGAAGATCAGCAATTATAAGGTTTGTCAATCTTCGCACATTCATTTCATACTTGTTACGTTATATATGTAAGCGCGTTGATTTTCCTATCGACAGGCTGCGCCCATCCCTACATGTGCATTGAAACAATGGACTTTGCAAAATTCGAGGAGAGTTCGCTTGGTTTTTGTGGAGTAAAGTCATCAAATCCAATGGAGAGTTCCACTCCGCACTGTAATTGTGAATTTGTTAATGGATATTAATATCATTTCAATTAATTCATTTGCGAAATAGATGCTTTATGTTTGTGAATGAAATGTGATGTGAATGAAGTGTGATATGTTTGTCAAATGAATTGAGATCTGAATTGTATGTATACATATACCTGTTCATCTGCTTGTTTCAGAGGGCATGGCTAGCATTTCCTGAGGCTAACCAATAAACAGAAGTAGATTTAGGGGTAGAAAGGAACATCACAGACGGTCTACAAACCGTCTGTGATGTTGAAATATCACAGGCGGTTTGCAAGCTACAAACCGTCTGTGATATTTCAACATCACAGACGGTTGTTCGACAACCGTCTGTGATAACCTTCGATTATCATTGACCTATAAATTCAGACGGTTCACAAAACCGTCTGTGATGACGTTTTTGAACCGCCTGTGATGATATTTTCTGTAGTAGTGAATGGAATCAGCTTACTCCTGGCTCAAGCAACACGTGGGAAGAGAAAACAGATGGATGAAGCCAACTCTCTGTGTATGCATGTGGTAAATGTACTGAATTGCTGGCTAATTAGTGAGACTAATGTGATCATCCAAAGGCCAATAATTTCCAAACCGATTTGCTAAGTCGCCTAAGTTTTCTTAAGTCTAAGTTATTTTTTATAGCCATGGGATTTGTATAGAGATTGATGTATCATATGATTGGATATTGTTGATTCAATAGATAAAAAAAATATGGTTTATACTTAAGAAAAATTAGTCACATTACAAGTAGACAAGCCCTTTTCCAAATCAAACATATTCCAAATTGCCGAAGATACTACTTTTGATAACAGAGTTAGTAATGACAGTTTACTGTGAAATTAACGTTTCCACTCGCATTCATGCATGCATGCTTTGCTGTAAACGTTGACTCCAGCAGGTCACGTTCCCCAAGATCCGACCTCGCATGTCGCGCCTCCGTTTCCTCGGACTCCGCCTCGCCCTCGCCTACCTTTTACGCAAAGTGTCGCGGTGTCGCCGTTACCGTACATGCCAAGCTTCACGCGCCAGCAAAAGCACCGGCGACACCGACACGTCTACACCTTAGCATCGTATCAGTGACCACCCACATGCATGCACGCTTCATGCCACACAAACTTCTTGAACCAAAGACCGGAGCCGATCAGGCGGCGATCTATACATCGAAGCGGCTCTGCAACAGCAACTCCATCTCTTCCTTGAGATGCCGCCGCAGCCGCAGCCGCCGCCGAGTAATTTTCTCAGGTCCATGAACAACGCTAAGCATGGAGATCAGCTGAAACTCCAAGCCGCCATGAAGAAGCACGCCTTCCCCAAGCTGTCAATCTCCAGCAAAGCGCTGGTCCTGATGCCTCTCCTGCTCCTGGCGTTCCTCTACCTCTACGTCTACCCCAAGGAGTTCGAGCTGCAGGGGCTCATGAGCTCGTGCAGCCAGCCTCCGGGTACGTACAAGGTGGCGCGCCTCGCCGGTGAGCCGGCCGTGTCCCTGAAGCCCGACTTCCGCCTCCTCATCGGCGTGCTCACCCGCGCTGACCTCTACGAGCGCCGGCACCTCCTCCGCATGGTGTACGGCCTCCAGATCGCGAACTCCAGCCTCACCGCGCACGTCGACGTCCGGTTCGTCTTCTGCCGGCTGTACAAGGACCACCAGCGCGTGCTCGTACCGCTCGAGATCCTCCGCCACGACGACGTCATCATCCTCGACGGCTGCGAGGAGAACCTCAACGGGGGCAAGACCTACACCTTCTTCTCCACAGTGGCCGAGCTCTACAGCGACGACCCGTACGACTACGTGATGAAGGCCGACGACGACATCTTCATCCGGCTGCCGCGGCTGGTGGAGTCGCTGCGAGCGATGCCGCGGGAGGACATGTACTACGGCGCCACCATCCCGTGCGACAGCATGGACCCGTTCCGGGACTACATGTCCGGCATGGGCTACGTGCTGTCGTGGGACCTCGTCGAGTGGGTGGCGACGTCCGACGTGCCGCGCAACCGCACGGTCGGGCCGGAGGACATGATGACCGGGCAGTGGCTGAAGGTGGGCGGCAAGGGGAAGAACCGGTTCAACGCCAAGCCGGCCATGTACGACTACCCGCTCCCGGTGCCGGTGGACAAGTGCTCGCACGAGTTCGTGCCAGGCACCATCGCCGTGCACCGGCTCAAGGATAACCCGCGGTGGGCTGAGGCGCTCAAGTACTTCAACTTCACCGCGGGGCTCAAGCCTTCCATATTCTACAAGATTGACTAGGGATCGATGAGTCATATATGTTGATGGTTAATTTTGGAGATTTTATACATGAAACGAGGTTTCTTTGTATTTCTCGTCGTTTTGGAGGATTTTTACTTTTGTTTTACACTCGGTTGGTATGGAACAACTAAATTGAGCATATGAATGGTAAGCACGAAGATATTATAGAATTTCGTTGAACTGTATAGCTAAATTGTTGGTCGGGAGGAGGGCGTGAATAAATCGAGATTTAAAGGGTTTTTCGATCACGCCATTATAAAGGTGGAAAATATTTTTTTACCACTCCAAGCGACATCCTTTTAAAAGTGCTCATAATGATATTCCTTCATCTTCTTAAATCCCTCCCCCCATAGCCTACATCACCCCCTTTCTCTCTTTTATCGTCCATCACCGCACATGCCGTGACTTAAAAGCCAATGTGTTGTCACCTCTTCACAACTATGTTCTATCGTTTTTGATACACATGCCACAATACTAAGCTGGCGCTAGCACAACCATGAACCGCCTCCTCGAGCCACCGCCCTGTTGCAACCATGTGTTACATCTCAATACTCATGTTGTCGCCCTAGGCAATCACCATCAAGGGATCATGTTGTCAATTGCTCACTACTAAAGCTATCCTCGCTTGTCCAAGACGGGGGAGTGCTCACCCTAATCACTCATGCTTGTCTCTGATTGCTGGCTTCTTCCTCCCTTGCCTAACAGCTACCTCATGAAATTTCTCAATCATAAATATTCCTTATTTCCCCCTATTTTCGTAGAAGGGTTACACCTTACGTGGCCATTTCCTTTGGGTCAAGCCCATTCATTTGCCAGATTGGGAGAAAAAAAAAAATCATATTTTCCATCTTTACAATGGTACAACATGAATTATGGTCCATTTGGATTGTGATAATTTTTCTATATTCCTATGTGATTGAACTATTTTTGGTGAAATTCCTAGGAATTTCCAGTGAAATAATCTAAAAATCATAAATGGTAAATATGCAATTTTCCCTCTGCCCAACTCCAAACCGTCCAATCAGACGATGGAAACACCATCGTGCCGTTTAGCCAACGGTGGATGCATCATGTCCACCAAAATCCCTCTCTATTCTCCAAAACGGCAAACCCCTCTCTCTAGCCCGCCGCACCCCGCAGCCGCCGCAACGCGGATTCCGGCGATGCCGCCTTCCCATGTCGCTGTGCCGACGTCTGGGTAGAGCCGCTCGAAGCTGACGCCCAAGGAGAGCTAGGTCTTACTTGCGATGGCCGAGATGCCGTCCTTCTCCACCGGCGCTTCGCCGCAGAAGCAGCGCCGAACGTTCGGTACCAACTCTTATCATCTAGTACCCTTGCCCCGTCTGTTTTGTTCAGTCTGTATTCATGCTTTTGAGAGAGATTTGAGCTTATGGTTTTGTTGGTTCGAGCAGTAGAAAGTAGTTGATCAGGCAGTAGAGGAAATCGCGGCAGGCCTGCTCACTAGTGTTTCATGCATTTTGAAGCTATTTTGGTGAATCTTAAATTCAATTGCTGCTGATATCGTTGTTGATGGTGTAGTGGAGAAGCAGCTTGTCGAGGAAGTGAGGAAGAACGACACTTTGATCGTCATCGGGGAGACCGGGAGTGGCAAAGCGACTCGCGAGTTTTACGCAAATGAGTTTTTTCCCCCATAAGATGGTGTCTATTTAGATCGTGTAACTATTTAAAGCCTACTGTTTTGTGACACTATTGATCAATAAGAATAGTGACCAGTGGTCTGATGTCAGTGTTGCACTTCTATGGTCATAATAAGTCAGTTCAGTTGGTGGTATCTTCATGTGTATTTGGAAACAATTGCTTTAAGTGGTTAATAGTAGATAAAAGAAACAGACAAGAAGTGTTTATAATTTTGTTGTTGTAGCTCACAATGTGTGCTGAAATACCATTGGCTACTTGCTTTGTGGAGAGAAGACGCTTTTAGTTCCTAATGAAATGACTGCGTCTGCTTGGTAGTACATGTGAGGGAACCTCAGTATGCTTTGGCAGCAACCAAAAGAAACTCAAATGCTTTTTGGTGTAATGTTGCCGTGCAAATTCAGTTCCCAGTTAAATGATACTAAGGGTATGTTTGGGACTGCTCTGCTCCAGTTTTTCCATCTCTGCTCCACCAACTCCACCATGGAGCAGCTCCACTGTGGAGTTCTGGAGCGGTGGTCTGTTGCTGGCACGCAGCTAGCTCCAGCTCCAGGAATGTGAGGTTTCCCTGAGAAAGGTCCAATATGCCCCTGAATAATGTTTGGTGTATGTTTTGATGTATGCAGAGCATATGTATTTGAAGATCACTGGATCTATCACCTCCGTCCATCACCTCGTCGCAGAGCTCGCCGTCGCGGCCGGAATCAGTGGCGGCGCAGGCTAGGGTTGGGGAAGGACGAACTCGCGGGGAGCCGCTCGGTCGAGAGAAAAGAAGGGTCGGACGAGAGGAGCGGCGCGGGAGGGGGCGGAGGAGGCGGCGCGCGGGGAGGCGGAGGAGAGGAGCGGCGCGACACGGGTGGGGCGGAGGAGAGGAGGCGGGAGGCGGAGGAGAGGGGCAGCACGGGGGGGGGAGCGGCGGCGGCGCGGCGGGGCGGGCGGAGGGAGGAGGCGCAGGCGGGCGGTGAGGGCGGTGCGGGCGGAGAAGAGGAGGCGCAGGCGTGGGGGACGAGAGGAGGCGGGGGGAGGGGGCGGAGGAGGAGGAGCAGCACGGGTGGGGAGGCGGAGGAGGCGGCCTTGGCGGGCGGGCGGGCGGGCGAGGCGGAGGAGGTGCGGGCGGGCGGTGAAGAGGCGGTGCAGGGCGGAGAAGAGGAGGCTGCAGGCGTGGGAGGAGAGTCGCGGGTGGGTGGGGGAGGAGAAAAAATAATCGAATCGGTATGTTTGTGTAATGGCAGTGGTGGGTAATTACCCTTCAACTCCACGAGAAGATACAAAACGCTGGTTTCTGGAGTACCCCCTGAGGAGCTCCAGGAAAAACGTGGAGTTGGCCCTCAACTCCACCTTTTTTTTGGAGCGGAGTTTCTGGAGCTGAACCTGTTTGGCTGGGTAGTTTAGGAGCAGAGCTGCAAAAGTGGGAGCAGAGCAGTCCCAAACAGGCCCTAAGGGCTAGTTTGGGAACGCGAATCCTGGCCGAGATCCCGGCCCATTCCCAGGGGTGGAAAACCACAGGGTGGGCTTCCCCGATCCAGATGAAAAATGCATTTGGAAGCCCATATCATGGGGATTTCCTGGCCCGATCCACGCCGTTTCCACGGGGAATACATCCTCATGTGTCCTGGTCGGGATCTTTTCCTCGTCGCCTCTGCCCCTCATCTCAGTCTCGCTCGCGATCAGCCGCCTCCGCCCCTCGTCTCGTTCCCGACGGCCACCTCCATGCGCGTGCCTCCTCCTCCCACTCGCCGGTGAAGTCCTCTTCTTCCTCTCCTCCTCCTCTCAATATTGTTCCGTACCTCATGTTGTTTTTTTCTCGTAGATCTCGGTGGAGACGACTGAAGAGAAGGAACAGAGCTCCATTACCTGAGTTGGGTCGGCGGGGGAGGGGGGACACATGAGGCATGGCTAGGGTTTGAGGCCTCCTTCCTACCAGGGTGTAAATCTTACCACTCATCGTTTTTTGAGTTTTGGCATGAATCAGTATCGAGATCTGATAACAATGCAACCCGATCTGATGCTATGCAATAAGAAGTTGACATCTCAGTTGACTGCACGCAGTTTGAAGTGTATGTGACTAAGTAGTAGTAATAGCAGCTTAGTCAATCTCAGCTGGATGTAGAACTAAGCATAGTCTCAATGGTCACTCCTATCTCTACGATTTAAAACAGAGTTAAAAGGCTAAAATATGGTAGCTCTCAGACTTTGCTAAATCTCAATGGTCAAAATAGGGGATCACGTTTCAAGCAAAATGTCAACTGCTACTTGCCACACTCATTCTTTTTACCTCTCCAGTGTTCATCTTTACAGAAAAAAAAGTCAGGCTGATATCAAAAAGGTCTATAGTCTAACTACTGTTAGGCCATTAGTTTAAACTTCCTATTGGAGCTATACATTTGAGCCCTCCTGGATTATCTTCGGCATTATAAATGGTTTTGTTTAAAAAAACAAAGGTAATTTCAGGCCTACTACTGTTATATCACTTGCTTATCACGCTAGAAAATGTATCTGCAACATGCTAGTTTCTAATGTTCCCTTGGCAAAGAATCCTTCTATGGAAACAGCAGAGCCATATGGAAAATGAACTGTGCAGCATTTAGTATCTATCAATCAGACTAACCTTTTCAGTGAACAACATAACAGTCTAATTATGAGGACTAGAACAGACAATTGTAAATATAATGGTTCTTGCTGATTGAATTATTGCATATAGCTGTATCTTAATTGATCCAGTACTTCATGATATTTATTCAAGGAGGGATTAGGTGATATATAAATGATTGTTTTTTGTAATTAGGTGATATATCAATGATTGTTTTTTGTGCATACTATTTCTCTATATATTTCTCTGCATTTCATGCTTCTGCTGAGACCATATGCATTTCAACATATGCCTTTCAGATAATGGTTTTACTTCAAACAGTAATCCTACAAAGCACCTCCTCCCATTGAAGTACTTGAATTATCATTTGATGAACTGAAAGAAAAGACAGATGGTTTTGGGTCAAAGGCTTTGGTTGGTGAGGGTTCATATGGAAGGGTATATTATGCTGTTCTAGAGAATGGGAAACATGTAGCTGTGAAAAAGCTTGATACTTCCGCAGATCCTGAGCCTGACAATGAATTTCTATCACAGGTATGGTTGCCTACTATATAGTTATATGCAAATGTTATGTTCTTACTAACTTCAATTAAGTAATTTTACAATTTATCGACGCATATTATTGACCAATTATTATTGGCCCTTTCCTGTTATTGGATATAAGTCTCCGTTGTCTCAAGATTAAAGCATGAAAATTTTATGGACATGCTTGGGTACTGTGTGGAAGGAAATAAACGTCTACTGGCCTATGAATTTGCCACAATGGGCTCTCTACATGATATTTTGCATGGTATTTATCTCACAAAAACATCATGAGTTAGCATAAAGCTAATTCATGCATTTTCTTTCCATGCACCATGTGATCGAAACTATTCATATACGACAGTGTGTAAATCCTTTTTGCACCTTTTGTTCGTTCAACAGGAAGAAAGGGTGTTGCAGGTGCACAACCTGGCTCAGCACTTGACTGGATGCAAAGGATCAAAATTGCTGTTGATGCTGCAAAAGGACTTGAGTATCTTCACCACTTCATGAGAAGGTCCAGCCTTCTATAGTCCATCGAGACGTACGGTCTAGCAATGTTGTTTTATTTGAGGACTACAAAGCTAAAATTACAGACTTCAATCTTTCAAACCAATCTCCAGATATGGCTGCTCGTCTACATTCTACATTCGACCAGACGTAAATTTGGTCAAAAAGATAATTTTTACGAGAGTTGATTGGAATTCCTAAATTCCTCTGTTTGAAACCGGTGTGTCTTTACAACTCAAGTAAAATTACCTTTTTAAGCATGTTCACTTCTGGTTGAATTAGATCGAAAAGACTTTGCTTTCGATCTTCATTCTTCTACGACTACTCTTTCTCAATTAAGTTATTTTCACTTGAAATTGGAGGCTAGATGATGAGGATATAACAATCCTCAAATTATTATTTATTTATATATGATATTATTACGCTATTATACTTCTTGGGTATACCCCTTATACGTAAGGGAGAAACTTAGCCATATGGTCGTAAGCCCTTATATGATCACTCTTTGGTCGTAAGTCTTTCCACGATTGCTTCATGATTGAAAGTCCTACGAGCATGACATGATTGTAAGTTGTTCTATGATCACCCTATGTTCGTCGACTCTTCTATGAATAGTTTAACTTTGATTGGCTTGTCTACGACAACCTACCACATCGTGGGCCTATTTGACAAGGTAGTTAATGCATGTGTTTTCTCTCTGAAATAACTGCGCAAACTTGTCTCTGACAATAACCACCGGATGACGAGTGAGATACCACGTCTCTGATAATAACTCCCATCAGACAGTTACCATCCAAAATGTTAAGGTGTCTTTTGGCATGGAACAACCGTCACTACTTCGTATGCTATATATAAGGGTTGAGTTAGGGAGAAGAGGCGTCACTACTTCGTATGCTATATATAAGGGTTGAGTTAGGGAGAAGAGGGGACAGAAGACAACTGAAGTAACGCAAGACATTCCACGTTACTTTCTTTTTCGCTTGGTAATCAGTTCATTGAGTAATAGCCACACATGAGTAGAGTTGTTATTCTCCCAGGAGAAGGCTCGAACCTGTATAAAAATCTCTGTGTCTTTTCTCTGTGTGATTGTAGCCAGGTTTTCAAGAGTTCCCTTGAATCCAAATAATCATACGTAAAATTAGTATTAAAACACCGATAGTCGGCATTCGAGTCAAAACAACAATATAAAATTGTCGAACAAGAGGTAAACTCTATTGACCCTCCCTTTGTCGATAATCTTCCTAAGTGGTCAGAAGTTACCATCTACTTCGAGAAAAGTGACTGTCTGATCCCTTCAACTCGACCAGGTCGGTTTCTGATTGTAGTCGAGCTACCATCAATAACTATCAAGCAAATCGAGTGTTGATTGATGGTGTTAGCTCTTTAAATATTTTGTTTGTAAGTGTTCTGGACAAGATACAAGTTTCTTGAACCAGAATAAAGCATGTATGATACTCATTCCATCAGATCGTACCAGGATTTTTAGCCAAGCCAATTTGCCAAGTTTCTCTTCATGTTACATTTGGTTCTCCAAGCAACTTCAGAATAGAGAAAATCTCTTTTTATGTAGTCGATTTTGACACAACATATAATGCCTTACTCGGACAACCCACTCTAGTATGTTTCTTAATAGTTGCTCACTATGCATATCAATGTCTTAAGATGCTAAGTCCCAAAGGAGTAATCACAGTCCACTGTGATAAAAAGATGGCACTTACATACGACCGAAAGTCTCTCGAAATGATAGGCCAGTTACAAACTCGAGAAGTAAATAAGGCGTAGCCTTCGACCAAGCACTCAACGCCTAAAGCTGCATCGAGGCTGAATGAGCAAGTCAAAGAAGTTCATCTAAATTTAGAGGAGCCTTCGAAGATCGTTTGCATCGGGGTTACTTCCAACCCTGCATAGGAAGACGCCCTCGTCACCTTCCTTTGGGTAAAAACAGATTTCTTCGTGTGGTGACCATCCGACATGCCCGGGGTCCCCAGGGAGATGATCGAGCACAAGTTAGTTCTACGGCTTGACAAGAAGCTCGTAAAACAAAGTTACGGAGATTTGCACCTGATCAACGGGAAGCTATTAGGTCTGAATTGGATAAGCTACTGAAAGTAGGCTTTATAAGAGAAGTTAATCACCCAGAGTGTTTGGCTAATCCTGTAATGGTTAAGAAGTCTAATGGTAAGTGTCATATGTGTATAGACTATACTCATCTTAATAAAGCTTACCCAAAAGTTGATTTCCCTCTTCCTCGTATCGATCAATTGGTTGACTCTACTGTTGGTTATGAAGTATTAAGTTTTCCAGATGCATACTCTGATTATCATAAGATTAGTATGTCTCTAGAAGATGAAGAGAAGGCCACATTTATTACGCCATTTGAAATATTTTGCTATGTCAAAATGCCATTTGGTTTGAAAAATGTTGGTCCTACTTTTCAACGCTTGATGCAATTGACTTTTTTTTTTACTTTAACTAGGCTGAAATTTGGAAACTTATGTTGATGATCTAGTCGTAAAGAGCATCAAATAACTTCATCACATTTCAGACTTACAAGAAACATTCGACGACCTCATAAAACATCGCCTGAAACTCTATCCGTAGAAGTGTGTGTTCGGAGTTTCTTTTGGAAAATTGCTCAGATTCCTTGTTTCTGCAAGTGGTATCGGGGTAAATCCTAAAAAGATAAAGGCCATTGAGCAAATGCACCCTCCAACCACTATGAAAGAAGTCCAAAAACTTACAGGGTGTATGGCGGCTTTATGTCATTTCATTGCACGACTAGGAGAAAAATAGTTTCTTTTCTTTAAACTTCTAAGTAAACACGAGGGTTTAGAGTGGACAAAGGAGGCTAACGCCACCTTCGAGGATATCAAGAGGTATCTTACGAGTGCTCCCGTTCTGGTTTCTCCAAAACCAGAAGAGACATTCTTAATATATCTAGCTACCACTCCATAGGCAGTAAGAGCAGTACTGGTCACAGAACACGAGAACGTCCAACGAACAGTTTACTACGTAAGTGAGGTTTTACACGGGTCTAAGGAGTGCTACCCTCAGGTTTAAAAACTTTTATATGCCCTCCTCTTAGCTTCGAGGAAGCTAAGGCATTATTTTCAGGTGCACAAAAATTATTGTGTCGTCTAAATTCCCCTTAGGGGAGGTCCTCCAGAACAGGGAAGTAGCGGGACGTATGTCAAATGATCGATAGAACTTGGGGAGTTCAACCTCCATTTTTTTTGTCCTGAATGGCCATTAAATCCTAGATCTTAGCATATTTTGTCGCCGAATGGACAAATTCTGAACCTATTCAGAATCACCAGTACAACTCTCACGACCAGTGGATGATGTACGTTGATGAGTCACTTATGCTTAGTGGCTCGGGGGCTGGGGTAGTCCTAGAATCTTTTACGAGAGAGACCTTAAAGTATATTGTTCGATTAAACTTTCCAGCCACTAATAATGTGGCTAAATACGAAGGTTTGTTGGCTGGCATATGAGCAGCGAAAGTGTTTGGGATTCATCGACTACTCATGAGAGGAGACTCTCAACTAGTCGTGAATCAGGTTAGAAAAGAGCACCAATACTCTAATTCAACCATGTCTCAGTACTTGTCAGAAGTCAAAAAATTTGGGATGTATTTTTTTGGTTGAGATACAATATATCCCTCGAAAGGATAATTTTCTCCCTGACCAGTTCGCTCAAATAGCTTCTTCCTAATTGCAAGTACAAATAGGAGTCTTCTTGGAACAACTTCAGAAGTCATCTCTACTCGAAACACTAGAAAAAACTCCTAATGAGGCAGCCCCTCTAGAGTATGAGGATACCTACATGGGACCCGTCTACAAGTATCTTCAGAAGGGTTCAGTATCGGACAACGATCTCAAAGCAGGTCGTTTACCCTGCAAGGCCACTAAGCCATCTAGCTATCGGTAAGCACCAAGAGTAATAAATCACAACTTCGCTTGACGGCGATCAACTGCCAAAATGATCAATCTAAGATGTATGCACTTGATTTTGGCTCAACCACCTCAAATGAATGCACAATGTAAAATTGAGGTGTTGAGTAAATGCACAATGCTCAAGGATATCCAATGGTCTCTTTACTCTATCCTTGAGCAGGTGGAGGAGTATTTATACCTCCGCCAACCAAAACTAGCCGTTATAGGGCAATCCCTGAAAAAATCAGGGTGAGTGGAAGTACCGTCATTCATCAGTCGGTACTACCGCACCTGTTCTGACACAACGTAACGTCTATTTTAGAGCTTCTGAACTAGCTGTTGAAAGTCAGTGCGGTACTACTGCCGTTATACTCGTGATAGTTTCGATATTCGGAAGTTCCAAAATTTTGACGTGGTACTTCCATTTGCTTTGAGGCCAAAAGTTGGCGTTCTCTAAAAAAACATACCGTCCGGATCTTTGGAGGTTCCGTGATCCGGACGTACCATTCAAGGGTTGTGGTACTACCGCTCTGCGTTAGTTCCGCCGTTGAAACTCTGGTATTTCCATTTTTTCGGAGAGACAAAGTGATTCTAAGCGTGCTTCCTGGAAAAAATATACCTCTCATTTTGACGGAACTTCCGGAAAACAGAAGTACCGCCGTTTACACTCTGGTACTTCCAATTATCTAGACAGAGCACAGATTGGCTATCAATTTTAATTTTAAGTGGATGTATGATGCTAAATTGATCCAAATGACATAAGAATATGCTATCAAGTTACTAGCCATAATCTCTCTTAATAGTACGACGTTTATTCTATAATCCGGTCTTCCACCATTTCTCCTAAGATCGGTAAAAGTAAAAAAGGGATCCTAGTCTACTTATACCTTTGTCTTGAGCCACATTTATCTTCATGTTAACCCTTAGCATGCATCTCACAATTATTTTAGGGGCTAAACTTTTTAAACACTCAGTAAACATGTTAGTCTCATATTCACATAATATCATTAATTAAATCATTTTTATGGGCCTAAATGCTTTCAACTGCATGGCCATGAATGTTCTCTGGTTGGAGGAGGTGCGGGGGCAACCAGCAGCGAATTGATGCGGCGAGGAGCTCAAGAGTGGTCTTCAATGTCATCTGCAAAGGAGACTCGGCGCACCAAAGAAATGACTTGCGTCGGATTTTGTGGGATTTGGTCTTCAATGCTGCAGTGGTTAGTCTTCTCACCACTTTGAGCTAGTGATTGAACCTCTTTAAGGCAGCTTTTGAGAGGGGGTGGCCGTTCTTCTCGAGAGCCGGCCGTAACCATCCTCATGGGTGTTGCAGGAGTGGTAGGTCCGACGAGCGGGGGTGTGGATTTGTGGCGGGGGTGCAGATCTAGCAAGCAGAGGTGTGGGTCGGGGTCGGGTGGTGTAGATCCAGCAGCCACAAGTTGGCCTAGCAGAGGTGGCCGTCGGCTATGGGGTTTGATGCGGCCTGATGGATTGGAGGCCGACGATGTTGGGGCGGTAGGGGATCCTTGGCTCACAGGCCACCAGGGGCCGTTGCGGTGTTTGGGTGGACGTCATGGCCGGAGTGGCCGGCGGTGGGCTTGCTTGGATGGGTCGCCCAAGCAGTCACGACCTCAAGAGTGCTTTTTGAAAATATACAGTATTGTTAGTTACTGTTCTTATTGGGAAGGGCGTTTCTGTAAGTGCATGCAGAGGACATAAAAGCGTCACTTGACGACGTCTGCGGGATGAGAATGAGAAGAGTGAGATGCGTGATGCGTCTGTAACTCTTTTACTTTATTCTCAAAACAAGATAGAAGCCAATACACCTGATACTAGCCGATCTGGCATGTAACCGTGTCCACTACGCCTGAATTATTTGAGGTGTTTTCCACTAACTACCCGATCTGTTGTTTGTCCTCTCGCCTCTTCACGAGTTACGTCACCAAAGTCCTAGTGTTGCCGGCGTCTTTTTTATCACCACTGACGAAATAATGTAGTATAAATTCAACTACGCAAAGAGATCGAGTAGAGGGCTTTTCTCTTTAGCTAGAGCGTCTGCAAGTTGCCATGTTGATCTGTACTTTTAAGTAGGTATATTTCCTCCTTTGCTTGTGACTATCTAGAAGGCTATTTAGTACCTGACAGTTGGTTAATTTACGACCAAATGCTCATCACATTTACTGTACATACACCAGCTGGTCGTTGACTCACTTCCAATGCTCCTTTGCTAGACACCTACTAGTAGTTTAGTGTTTAGTGATACTAAAAAACTACTAGCAATGCAATTAATCTACGCTGCCTGCTTCGACGACGCCCGCCGGCTCGGCTGGTTACGTAATGACAGGGAAATAAAGCGGCGAGACAACCGAGCAGGCCGGGCCCGGCCCACCGGCCACAATATCCTCGGCAAAATGGTGGGGTCGTACGGTCGGATCGCGCGGTGTGGTCGTTCCTGGTAAGGGTGGTACATGTCGCGCCTCCGTACATCGCCGCCTCTCTACGTGGTGTTTTAATTGGTTGGGCCTATAGGTTTTTTGTTTGAGTTTTTGACTTTTAGCTAAAATAGAATAGCGGTGATTACAAAAATAACTTTTAAAATAAATTTTAATAAACAGTTTTAGAAAAATGTAGACATAGAGGAGATTGGCCGATGGTATTTTAGAAACGACTTCTTCAATTAAAAATAAGAAGTTAACTGAAGTTAAAAGCAGTAGCTGATTTGAACACCCCACGCAAAGCCGGCTTTTGCACGGTCGATCTCTTTAAAGCGCCCGCGCGGCCTTTTGATTTGGCGGCGAGTGCGAGTGCTGCTGCACCATGTAAAGTGCGTGAGTGATCGACAGAGCGAGTGGTGATGTCAGGCGCCGGATCGCTAGCTCATTGGAGGAACTGCGGGGGAACGAAGTTCCGGTGCCCACTACGGGAAAATTAGCAACATCTCCGATCGGAAGGAATCGATCCGTCGGCCACAGGATGTTTGTTGTTGGCTAGTGGGTTTGTACGTAGGGAGATAAAGGCGCATCATTAGCCACGAGAATTCGGTTCTTCAACTTCGATTAGTTAATTAATCTCGGGTTAACCGTGCTATGATTGTTTAACTAGTCGTGCGGATATGTTCTACGTTTAAGTCTTTGTGAAAGAGAAAAAGAGAAAGAGATACGCACTAAAGCAACATTGCAGAGCCAGCTTACGGTACCATCGTCCCCTTTGTTGTAAATATTGCGGTATAAGCATATTTTCTATTTTAATTCCAATAATAATTATGATAATAGTAATCACCCAAACATGGCATAAGAATGACATAAACAATATATTGACATAGAAATCAATCATGTCATTGCAAAATGAGTGAATACTTAAAATAAATATCATAAATGAATTCAACATTAGCATGGCAATCATAACATTAATGTATTTGCATGCTACTTCTTTTATAAACTTGACATATATGATCAACACATGTAGGGATATAGAATTAAAGAAGTAACATGCTGTTTTCATACATATCCAAATGATCATGACTAAAATCAGCATATAACAAGTTAATAGTTGTTGGATTGCTCTCAGAACATGGTTGCTCAAGATCATACATCTTGGCCTTCTCATGTTGATATCGATACTCTTAACAAAAGTTCTAGTAACTAGAATCGAGATTTGAGCTCCTCTTTATATTTTCTCTAACATAACAAAGGCAAAGCAAATTGTAACAATGTCTCAATTTCGGTCCTAATTGTTAATATGCGGAGGATCAACAAGTAGTAATCAACATCCAACAGTTATGATATAAGAATAAACGAGCCTAGATAGAAAATATAATCAATAAATGAGTCTACTTGATCTATCAAATCCTATTGCAAATAACAATTCTATTCAACCGAAGTATAAACAGACATGCCACTGTAGAGAAAACAACTCAGTTGAGCTCAAATCCAATCTAGTTATCTAGACTAATCTCGATATGCGATGGTTTCTTCACGAGCATACGAAACAATGTAACATTTGCAATATTCAACTAGTGATACTCACGAGACGGATCACAAATTGCAAAGCATCAATTAACTGATATACTCACAGTGGAGGTGATATTCTAAGTCACCTGAAGACACCGAATGGAGGCAAGGCACGATAAATTATTGTCCCGAAAAACCTATCAACCCACTATTGCAAGCGGGGAGATGGTTCACGGAGATACAATGCCACTTTTCTCTTCTCAGCCGAAGTCAAGAAGAAAAACCGAAGTACAGGGATGCCGCACAAGATCACAAGATTGCTCGCCGTGAGCAATCAAACACGCAGTAGCCGACGCCACTCGCCTCCCTCGGATCGGCCTTTGAGCTTGGGTTTCCCACACCCAAATTAGGGTTCACTCGGAAAAACGAAACCAAAGCCCAATCGGAGATAGCGCCGAAGCTTCAAGTCTCCGCCAACCGAAGAACAGGGAGGAGGTGCAACTCAAAGGAACAAGATCGGATCGAAGAAGAGATGTCCCTACCGTGGAGCCGTGCGGCCTTAAATAGAAGACAAGAGTTGGTCGGGTGGCGCGAGCGGCCGGCTCCGAAGAACCCGGGCCAACCCACGCCTCCGCCGCCGCCCCTCCGCTCGTCCTCTCTCCGCATGCCGCCGAAATCGCCAGATCTGGCGAGGAGACAACGGCCGCCGAGACCCGCTCGAACGCAGCGACGGGACACGCTGGGAGGAGACTCGTCTCCTCCCTTATCTCTTCAAGACAGTCACCGCCGGTGGGCCCCTTTGTAAGTCCTCCTTTTCTTGTTTTCCTTTTCTCAATTTGGGAAATTCCAAATATGCCCCTGACTTACAACAATCCCCACCAATTTACCAATTGATAAAGGATTCTTAATATCTTGTTTAATATACAGCTGTTCGGCGATGGGTACCTTGCGGGTTTGAACCCAAAGTCTAGCGCCAAAGACTACGACTCTGCACAGACAAAGGAGGACTGCGCCTTGATCCAATGCCTTGGTGTGAGAGCTTTCGCCCAAGTCACATTCTGTACTGGGCGACTTGCCCTTTCCCTCTCGGGTTGGGACGTTCGGTCATGTCCCGTATCTAGCTCATGAGTACTTAAGGAAGTATACCCTTATCTTCCTTTGATTGCGACCTCACAATCATACTCACGTAGGTGAACTCTTCTAGGAGTCCTGTAGGACGACTCCGTAAGTCATATATAGACCTCGAGTTCATTAAGAGCCACTGCTCAACCTTCCATACAGAAAGAGCACTGCAGCTAATGGGACCCGTTAGTTGTGCTCTCTAATTTCACACAGTTTGTTGTCCTAGAGCCTAGTTCACGGGATCTCCGATCTCCTAGGATAGGTTACTACCGATGTGAACCTTCATACGGTATAAGCCCCATTCCCCGAGATGCTTGCAAGGATGACCTTTTGAGCCAATCCTTTAGTGAAAGGATCTGCCAAGTTCCTTTCGGTCGGATGTATTCGGCGTAAATAACACCCGTCTCTCGGCATGCCGCATCGACTTAAGTCGTCTCTTTATGTGTTTTGAGGACTTCATATTGTCCTTTCTACTCTTCGCCTTAACCAGAACGGTTTGGTTATCGCAGTAGATCAATATAGCTGGAATCGGTTTTTCCAGCACAGGCAGGTCAGAAAGGAGTTCTCGAATCCATTACGCCTCTCTGACCGAATCTAGTGCAACTAGCTCACCTCCATTGTGGACCGTGTAATGATAGTCTGCTTTGAAGACTTCCATGAAACGGCCCCACCGCTAGAGTGAATACATAACCACTGTAGCCTTCATGTCGTCCGAGTCGCGATCCGCTTGGAATCATGAATCCTTCCAAGACCGCGGATGACCGAATAATGTATTCCCAATTTAGAGGTTCCTTTAAATATCAGAGTACTCTCTAGTGCTATCCAATGATCATCTCTGGATTGGACGATAACGACTCAATCGCAAACAAAGATATGAGATGTCTGGCCTCGTTGCACTAGTTAAGTACATCAGGGATCCTATAATTTGAGAATATCTAAGTTGATCCTTCCCATGCCCAGTGTTCTTATGCAGCTTTGCATTTGGATCATAGGGTGTGGATCTTGCTTCTGATCCATAAACCCAAATCGGTTAGGACTTTATCCACATAATGGGATTGTGAAAGAGTAATCCCATTCTCACCCTTTATAAGCTTGATGTTTAGAATAACATCGCCTTCACCTGTCTTTCATATCAAAGTTCGGGAAAGGAAAGACTTTGTATTATTAATCACATCCATGTTGGTCCCAAAAGCAATATGTCATCTACATAAAGACATAGAATGACCCTTCTCCTCATCGAACCGATAGTAGACACATTTATCGGCTTCGTTTACACAAAAGCCGACCGACGTCATCGTACTATCAAATTTCTCATGCCATTGCTTAGGAGCTTGCTTTAGACCATACAGGGATTTGATCAATCGACATACTTTCTTTTCTTGCCCTTCAACCACAAATCCTTCAGGTTGTTGCATATAAATCTCCTCATCCAACTCTCCATTTAGGAAAGCGGTCTTTACATCTATTTGATGTACTAGGAGCTTGTATGCGCAGACTATTGCTAAAATCACTCGGATTGTGGGTAAACGAGCCACGGAGAGTATGTGTCGAAATAGTCTTCTCCTTCTTTTGCGTGAAACCTTTAGCCACTAAACGGCCTTGTACTTTTCAATAGTACCATCGGTCTCGCTTTCTTTTGAAGATCCATTTGCAGCCTACTGGCTTACAACCAGACGGGAGATCTGAAATTTCCCAAGTTCCGTTAGCTATGATGGAATTCATCTCGCTCTGGACTGCTTCCTTCCAGTAATCCACATCCGGAGATGCGTATGCCTCTGAAAGTGTTCGTGGTTCATCATCCACGACATAGGTGACAAAGTCTTCACCAAGTGACTTTTCGGTTCTCTGTCTCTTACTCCTCCTCAACTCCAAATCAAGTAGTGTTATCCACATTAGGAAGAATAGAGAGATCATCTAAACCAGAATGGTCACTAACTTCCTTTGGTCTCATAGGAAACACTTGCTCAAAGAATGTCGCATCACGAGATTCCATCACTATATTAGTAGTGATGTCAACCACCTCGGATTTGACCACTAAGAATCTATAAGCGGTGCTATGAAAAGCATATCCTAGAAAGACACAATCAACGGTCTTAGGACCAATCTTCCTTTTCTTCGGTAATGGTACATGAACCTTTGCAAGGCATCCCCAAGTCCGAAGAAATGATAGGTTAGGTTTTCTCCCCTTCCATCCTTCATAGGGTGTTTCCTCCTGATTGCGAGGTGGAACCCTATTCAGGATATAGTTAGCTGTGAGAACTGCCTCACCCCACCAATAGTCCCAAGCATACCGAACTCAAGCATGGCGTTAACCAAGTCACATAGAGTTCGGTTCTTCCTTTCGGCTATTCCATTTGATTGGGGTGAGTATGGTGGAGTAACTTCATGAATTATTCCACTTTCTTCACAGAATTGGGAGAACTCATGTGAAACATATTCACCTCCTCGGTCCGACCTTAACTGCTTGATTTTCTTTTCTAGTTGATTTTCAACTTCAGCTTTATAGATTTTAAAGTGTTCAAGTGCTTCATCTTTCGTTTTAAGTAGATAGATATAACAATACTTAGTTGCATCATCTATGAGAGTTAAGAAGTATCGTTTGCCACCTTTAGTTAATATTCCATTTATCTCACAAATATCAGAATGGATTAGTTCAAGTGGAGAAGTGCTTCGCCCTTCGACGCTATGAAAAGGTTTTCGGAGCTGCTTAGCTTGCACACACACTTGACATTTTGAACCCTTCTCATAATTATAGCTAGGAATTAAACTCATTTTACTTAACCGCATAATGGCTTCAAAATTTACATGACACAACCTTGAATGCCAAATATCATGAACTTTATTGCAATGGGAAACATTAAAGATGTTTACATTATTCAAATCAAGAGTTGATAAGCGGAACATGCCTCCGCTATCATAGCCTTTGCCCACAAAGTTACCAAACTTGGTCAATATGACCTTATTTGACTCGAATACAAGCTTTATTCCTTGCCTACATAGCATTGACCCGCTCAAAAGATTGCGAGTCATCGCAGCACATCTGACGTCTTTGAGGATGAGTGTTTTGCCCGAGGTAGCGTCGAGCAAATCTGTCCAATCCCACGTCTTCGCTGCGGCGGCTCCGTTGCCCATTAGGACGGATCCACCACCTTCACCCTGAAATGAAGAGAAACAAGATCGATCAGCACATATATGTCTAGTAGCACCTGTATCAATCCACCAATCAATAGATGGACTTGCCATAAAGGCCTGAGGTACGTACTCTTCCAAGCTGGAGCTTGCCAGCACGACATTTGCTTCGGCCCTATGGCCTTTGTGCTGACCAGGAGCTGGACCCTTGCCCTTTCGATTGCGGCAATGATTGGCCTTATGGCCAGCCTCTCCGCAAACAAAACAGACAATGTCTTCCTTTTTCTTCTTCATTTTCTTTGGTTGGAGCTTGTATTGGGTGACTCTTGAATTTGGGTTTCCAGGGCCTCCGTTCTTTTGACTTCCACTTGATGAGCTTGGACTTGAGCCTTTCCCATACCGTCACCTGATCTGGCACGCTCTTCGACATTGATAGCGGTGACACTCATTGAGCGTCAAGCGCTCCTTTATATGTCTGGCGGTCACAAAGTCACGCCACGAGGGCGGTAACCGCCAGATGACGTTTACTTGGAACTTCTACGGTAGGACACGGTCGTCTCGACTTAAGTCACGTACATGAAGTTGAAGCTCGTGGAGTCGCTCCATCACCGACCGTCCTTCCACCATCTTATAGTTCAAGTAATTTGCCGTTACAAAGGACTCGTTCCCATTATCTCCTTCGGAGTACTTCTCATCAAGCTCGTCCCACAATTGCTTGGCATTCGTGAAGTTGACGTAGACGTCAAACAAACGGTTAGACAGGATGGCTAGCAAACGGGCTAAGACTGCATTATTGGCCTCTTCCCAACGCATCGTTTCAGGTATCTCTAGCGAAGCGGGAGGACTTGAAATGACCCGAAGAGCCTAAGGTCGGTCGACCAAAGCTTGGCCTCGCCGCCAACGTTTGAAGTTGACACCGTCAAAGACTTCGGGCTTTACGACGTCAGATGAGGAAGCCATTGTTTCAAGTATAGGTTTTCTGGATTGTTGTAAATATTGCGGTATAAGCATATTTTCTATTTTAATTCCAATAATAATTATGATAATAGTAATCACCCAAACATGGCATAAGAATGACATAAACAATATATTGACATAGAAATCAATCATGTCATTGCAAAATGAGTGAATACTTAAAATAAATATCATAAATGAATTCAACATTAGCATGGCAATCATAACATTAATGTATTTGCATGCTACTTCTTTTATAAACTTGACATATATGATCAACACATGTAGGGATATAGAATTAAAGAAGTAACATGTCGTTTTCATACATATCCAAATGATCATGACTAAAATCAGCATATAACAAGTTAATAGTTGTTGGATTGCTCTCGAACATGGTTGCTCAAGATCATACATCTTGGCCTTCTCATGTTGATATCGATACTCTTAACAAAAGTTCTAGTAACTAGAATCAGATTTGAGCTCCTCTTTATATTTTCTCTAACATAACAAAGGCAAAGCAAATTGTAACAATGTCTCAATTTCGGTCTTAATTGTTAATATGCGAGGATCAACAAGTAGTAATCAACGACCAATGATTATGATATAAGAATAAGCGAGCCTAGATAGAAAATATAATCTGAATAAACAGAGTCTACTTGATCTATCAAATCCTATTGCAAATAACAATTCTATTCAACCGAAGTATAAACAGACATGCCACTGTAGAGAAAACAACTCAGTTGAGCTCAAATCCAATCTAGTTATCTAGACTAATCTCAGTATGCGATGGTTTCTTCACAGAGCATACGAAACAATGTAACATTTGCAATATTCAACTAGTGATACTCACAGACGGATCACAAATTGTAAAGCATCAATTAAGCGATATACTCACGGTGGAGGTGATATTCTAAGTCACCAAGACACCGAATGGAGGCAAGGCACGATAAATTATTGTCCCGAAAAACCTATCAACCCACTATTGCAAGCGGGGAGATGGTTCACGGAGATACAATGCCACTTTTCTCTTCTCACCAAGTCAAGAAGAAAACCAAGTATGTGGATGCCGCACAAGATCACAAGATTGCTCGCCGTGAGCAATCAAACATAGCATGTGGCCGACGCCACTATCGCCTCCCTCGGATCGGCCTTTGAGCTTGGGTTTCCCACACCCAAATTAGGGTTCACTCGAAAAACCAAACCAAAGCCCAATCGGAGATAGCGCAAGCTTCAAGTCTCCGCCAACCAAGAACAGGAGGAGGTGCAACTCAAAGGAACAAGATCGGATCAAGAAGAGATGTCCCTCACCGTGAAGCCGTCGGCCTTAAATAGAAGACAAGAGTTGGTCTGCGTGGTGCGCGCGGCCGGCTCAAGAACCCGGCCAACCCACGCCTCCGCCGCCCCCCGCTCGCTCCTCTCTCCGCATGTCAAAATCGCCAGATCGGCAAGGAGACGAAACGGCCGCTCGAGACCCGCTCGGGAACGCGCACGGGACACGCCTGGGGAGGAGACTCGTCTCCTCCCCTTATCTCTTCGCACAGGTCACCGCCCGGTGGGCCCCGCCTGTAAGTCCTCCTTTTCTTGTTTTCCTTTTCTCAATTTGGGAAATTCCAAATATGCCCCTGACTTACAACACCCTTAAACCTCAACCAGCCATCTGATATAAAAAAAACAGCAAAGGCCCAGATTGATTACTACAGTGAGTCAGTGACAGCTACGACATACATTACCGTGCCATTAGTTCACGACGGTGGGATGCAAGAGGTCAAGAGGACATGGAAAACAGTGCGTATCTATCTTGTACAATATCGAAACTACACGAGTGACTTCGGGTTAAACGGTGGCACTAAACTAGGGATGAAAAGAGCTTGTTCTCGTAGACGACGGCGACGACGAAGTGCTGGCATGCATGATGGGATCATTACCTAACTCCGGCAGTCCAACAGAGCGGTCGGTTGTTGGTGATCTTGCACGTCGTACGCCACCATGCTCTCAGGGAAATCCAAAGTCCAAATATCGAGCGTGCAATACCCTTCCAGAACTCTATTGAATCTCATGCGCAGCTGAGTTAATTCGTGGAAAGAAAAGGCAAAGACGAAAGTTACCTTGGATAGTTGGGAGTGCAAGTGGCGCAGCATTTTCGTTAGGTAAATGGCAACGCCTGTCCAAATGGCCATAAGATGAAATGCGCGCCGGTGGTAATTAAGCTGCACCGTACCTGGCCAGTTTGTTCATTTACCCATTTAAGTACTCTCTTCGGGAAAAAAAAGAAAGTTATTTTAGATATTGCCACGATTCTTAGCTGTCCACTCATTTTTATTATGATATATATATATATATATAACCTACTAAAACTACTATAGTATTATAAAAAAAATTTCTAAACAAATCTATACGTATCATTTTTAGGTGTCTATTCTAAATATTAAAAAAGATATTAATAATCAAAATTTATAATATTTTACTGTATATATCCTAGAACGAGTTACTTTTACGACTGGAAGGAGTAGTCGGCAAGAAAGCAATGTGGCAGACCACGGTGAAATCCGTGATTAAACTTGCGAGTTAAAGGAATCACATGTTGACCTTTCATTAACCGACCTGCCGATGTATCAAGTCCAAGAATGTCTCTTTTATCTCCCAAGAAAATAATTGTACTACATATAGTTTGTATTTTTTAGGAAAGACAATGAGCAAGATAAAATTAAACCGACGATCCAGTTCCCACCAACAACGTAGTGCGTAACAATGGATCATCTTATCTTTGCAGTGCAGCCGTCGCCGGCTGCGTCTCTGTTTGTCCCCCAAGCCGTCGGCTCGAGCCTGAGACCAAAACGCAGAGAAGACGCAGTACCAGTAGTAATATTCTCTCTCGTACAATACAAACGCTTAGAGAAATGCTTAACAATTAAAAATTAATTTTTCTTACCACATAGAATAGATAAAACTCTTATTTTAAAGTATCGATACTTAAATAAGCATCGGTGCTTAGCAGGTACTTATGTGTATAACTATATCTAATTAAAAGATAATATAACATCTAAACACTCATAGAAGAGATATTTATATTGAAGAAAGTAACTTTTACATGAATACTTAATGATGTAACTATATTATCTCTCTTTAAATATTTATATATAAATATCTTGTATTATATATGCCCTAAGCGCCCAGTTTTGGAGCCGTGCGGTGCATATGCATATGCTCCCTGCCGGGCGGGGCGGGGCGGGGCGGGGCGTTGGCATGGGCCGCCTGGCCCGGCCGAAAGCCGCCGCCACACGTGTCTCTTGCCGCTGGCGGTTGGCTTCGCTGCCAGCCTGCCATAACCCCGTCGCCATCCTTCACTCAATTCCCGGCAGGATGTTCGGTTTTTGTTTTGCAGATAAAAAAATCCTTCTCATGAGCCTGGCAAGTATATCGACTGCTACTGGCTATCTCCTGACAAAATCATAAACACTCTCAAACGATTTCCATTTTGACATTATGTCTATGGCAGCAGAATGTTCGGTACGCTTCCTATGATAATGTTTGCCTCTTCAAGTTTATTTTCTAGAATGATATTTTGAGTATTTGTTGCGCAATATCTTCAACAGTGACGCCTACACTTTATTCATGGGAAATAGGCACAAAAGGGGGTAGTACTTATCTGGTTGTATAATGTCTGTTAATATACATTTGGTATGCAGGTTTCCATACTTCGACTTGTCTGCTTTCATGCTAGTTATAATAATCATTTCAATCAACACAGCCAAAGTGTAAGTTAAGGGAGGAAGAAAAGGATGGTTAGGCCAATTTTGAACGGAAGTCAAAAGATATCCATTTGGTATGCAGGTTTCCATACTTCGACTGGTCTGCTTTCATGCTAGTTATAATAATCATTTCAATCAACACAGCCAAAATGAAGTTAAGGGAGGAAGAAAAGGATGTTTAGGCCAATTTTGAACGGAAGTCAAAAGATTTCCGACCATGGATTTTTCCAGCAAGTTGACAGAGACAATCAATTCCCCGAAGAAAATTTGGGTCTCCATTGCCGAGTGACTACACAATCACAAGTCAAAACCGAAGCACCCCACGCCGCTCCCTGACCTCCCTACTACGCTGTCCTATCAACTCCCACCTCACCTTACTCTCTCTTCATCTCCACCACTGTTGCTTGGGGTGCAAGCGCTCAGGAGGCCAGCCTTAACGCACCAAATGGCTTAGATATCATATAGCTCCAGAAAAGGCCAAATAAGAAGCCTTCTTCCCTGCTCAACGCCATCGCTATAGCTCTCTTGCTTCTATGACTATAGCTCTCTTGCTTCTATGGGGCATTTCCTGATGCAACGCACCACCACATGGCCATGCTGTTTCTTCCTCTGCATGTCTGTCCACCTGCTCTTCTTGACTCCAGCCAACTCTCTCAATCAAAGCTCCTGCAACCAGGGTGATTTTAATGCGCTGAAGGGCTTCGTCAAAGGTCGCGGCGTAGGCGGCATCAGCGGCTGGACCGTCCCAAACGCGACCACCGAAGCGGCCAACTGCTGTGTATGGGTCGGTGTCACGTGCGACGACGGTGGCCGAGTCATCGGGCTGGACCTCCAGGGCAGGAAACTGAGGGGCGAACTGGCGCTTTCGCTCGCACAGCTGGACCAGCTCCAGTGGCTCATCCTCTCCGACAACAACCTCCGTGGTGCCGTCCCGGCACCCCTGTTCCAGCTCCATAGGCTGCAGCGGCTCGACCTCAGCAACAACGACCTCACAGGCGCATTCCCGGACAACATGTCGCTCCCGGTGATTGAGGTCTTCAATATATCCTCCAACTTCTTCAGCGGCTCCCATCCCAAGCTCCGTGGTTCGCCGCAGCTCACGGTGTTCGATGCGGGGTACAACACGTTTGGAGGGCGCATTGATACAAGCATCTGTGAGTCGTCTGGAGCTATCCGTGTGATCCGGTTCACGTCAAATCTCTTCACTGGGGAGTTCCCAGCAGGCTTTGGGAACTGCACGAAGCTCGAGGAGCTATATGTCGACCTCAACAGCATCTCCGGGAGGTTGCCAGATGATCTATACAGGTTGCCATCTCTGAAGAACCTGTCTCTGCAGGAGAATCAGCTCGCTGGTAGGATGAGCCCAAGGTTCGGCAATCTCTCCAGCCTTGTTAAGATGGACATATCTTTCAACTCGTTCTATGGATACCTTCCAAATGTTTTTGGTAGCCTTGGCAACTTGGAGTACTTCTCCGCACAGTCCAACTTCTTCAAGGGACCATTGCCTTCCTCGCTGTCCAAGTCACCATCGCTGAAGATGTTGTACCTGAGGAACAATTCTCTGACCGGAAAAATCAAACTGAATTGCTCGGCAATGGCAAAATTGAGCTCGCTTGACCTTGGCACAAATAAGTTCATCGGCACAATTGATAGTTTGTCAGACTGCCATCATCTGAGAAGCCTGAATCTTGCCACGAACAACCTCAGTGGAGAAATCCCTGCTGGTTTAAGGAAGCTTCAATTGCTAGCCTACATCTCACTTTCAAACAATAGCTTCACAAACGTGCCCTCAGCATTATCAGTCCTTCAAGACTGTCCAAGCCTAACGAGCCTCGTGCTGACAAAGAACTTCCATGATGGGAAGGCCTTGCCGAAGACTGGAATACATGGCTTTCATAACATCCAAGTGTTTGTCATTGCTAATAGCCGTCTTTCAGGATCGATACCACCATGGCTAGCTAATTTCACACAATTGAGGGTGCTGGATTTGTCATGGAATCAGTTAGCTGGGAATATTCCTGCATGGATTGGTGATCTTGAGCTTCTATTTTATTTGGATCTTTCTAACAATTCACTTACTGGAGGAATTACAAACAGTTTGACAAGCATGAAGGGGCTTCTTACATGCAACAGCTCACAGCAATCCACGGAGACTGATTATTTTCCTTTCTTCATTAAAAAGAACAAGACAGGCAAAGGATTACAGTACAATCAGGTTAGCAGCTTCCCACCTTCTGTAATTCTCAGCCATAACAAGCTCATAGGTCCCATATTGCTGGGCTTTGGAAGACTCAAGAATCTGTATGTCTTGGACCTCAGTAACAACCAGATTTCTGGTATCATTCCTGATGATCTATCAGGCATGTCGAGCTTGGAATCCTTGGATTTGTCACATAACAATCTCACTGGAAGCATCCCTTCTTCACTAACAAAGCTGAATTTTCTATCAAGCTTCAGCGTGGCGTACAATAATCTGACAGGTCCAATTCCATCAGGAGGGCAATTCTCTACATTCACAAGTTCTGATTATGAGGGGAACCCCAAACTCTGTGGCATCAGATTAGGCCTACCCCAATGCCATTCAACTCATGCTCCTGCATTGTCTGCAATGGAAAATGGAAAGAACAAGGGTGTCATATTAGGAATAGCTATTGGTATTGCACTTGGAGCAGCATTTGTTTTGTCTGTTGCTGTTGCACTTGTGTTGAAGAGTAGCCTCAGAAGGCAGGATCATTTAGTAAAGGCCGTTGCAGATACAAATGGAGTCCTCAAGTTGGCTCCAGCCTCACTGGTACTTCTGTTTCAGAACAAGGATGATGACAAGGCGCTGACTATCAGTGACATCTTGAAATCTACAAACAACTTTGATCAGGCTAACATCATTGGTTGTGGTGGCTTTGGTCTAGTGTACAAGGCAACACTACCAGATGGAGCAGCGATCGCCATCAAAAGACTATCGGGTGATTTTGGTCAGATGGAGCGGGAGTTCAAAGCAGAGGTGGAGAGTTTATCAAAAGCTCAACACCCTAATCTTGTGCTTCTTCAAGGTTACAGCAGGATTGGCAGTGATAGGCTCTTGATCTACTCTTACATGGAGAATGGCAGCCTAGACCACTGGCTTCACGAAAAGTCTGATGGTCCATCTAGATTAAGCTGGCAAAGACGGCTTCAGATAGCAAAAGGAGCAGCAAGAGGGCTGGCATACCTGCACTTGTCATGCCAACCACACATACTCCACCGTGACATCAAGTCAAGCAACATACTTCTGGATGAGAAGTTTGAAGCTCATTTGGCTGATTTTGGGCTTGCTCGGCTTATTTGTCCCTATGATACACATGTGACAACTGACCTAGTTGGCACATTAGGCTACATCCCCCCAGAGTATGGTCAGTCTTCAGTAGCCACTTTCAAAGGTGATGTTTATAGTTTTGGCATTGTTCTTCTGGAGTTATTAACTGGAAAGAGGCCTGTAGATATGTGCAAACCGAAGGGAGCTAGGGAGTTGGTCTCATGGGTTATACATATGAAAGAGGAACACCGTGAAGCTGACGTATTGGACCGTGCAATGTATGATAAGAAGTTTGAGATGCAAATGGTGCAGATGATTGATATTGCTTGTTTGTGCATAAGTGGGTCACCTAAATTGAGGCCATTAACCCATCAACTAGTTCTATGGCTTGACGATATTGGTGCTAGCAGTGAAGCAACAGAGTAAGGCAAGTTCAATAACAGCAACGATTGTGGAAATCCTTGTATTTAATTTCTCCTCTATCGGATGAATTTTCTCATAGTGAAGGATGTAAGATAATGAATGATGATTGTATACAAAATAAGACATGCTTCATGGGAGTCTAACTTGCTAATTCAATAACAGCAAAACATTTTGTTATGTCGTATGCAGTAAATGCAATTTTCTGACAGCTCATGCAGACGTTTTTGCTTCTTTCTATGCCTTGGTCTGAAGTCTGAACTCTTGTATGTAGTTGTGGGAGTTGTTCCATGGAAGGACATAACTAAATGTTTCTAAGTAGTTCGAATAGGTTTGGACACAGTTTACAGTTATGTTTCCACCCATTTCCTGCACTATCTTAGCCAACTTACAGTTCATTGTTATGTCGTTTTGGAAGCTAATCAAAAGTTTACACAATAGCTAAGTATAATAGAATCAAAATGGCTTATGAAATGGAAGGAACAAATATAAATTGTGGATCTATGTGCAAGATTGTACCTCCCGCCGCAAGCTTCAATTTCTTTCACTAGCGTTTCAGATAAATGATTTGAGATCAAAACAGGTTATCCTTGGCTCCTTGCCTTAGTCCTGGCTTGCCAGTCCCGAATTGTCTGGAGGCAACAAAAGAAAGGAGAACATCAGTTTTCACCCGGAAAATCTACTCTTCTTGGTAGTATTTGTCAGCTATAATACTTCTGACTACACGTTCCAACCAGGAATTTGGATTTTACTTCCACTCGTTGTGCTTAACTCAGGAACATGAATACATGATACAGAACAGAGAGACAAAAAAAGGAAAGCAACTTTGTGTGCGATACATACATACCTTAGTAGTAGTCGTTGGCTGGGGGCATTCGGTCGAACAGGTGGAGTGCGTGCGTGGTAACTCTGATCGAGTCTGAGCCACCACCGGATCGGTCCCTGAACCTGGCGAGTGTACGTCCCCTTCCCCCGTGCGCGGCCACAGCGGTGGACTGCGCCATCGGTAGCCGTCGTCGTCGTCCACGGCGCTTGGACGTCACGGTCGTACTCGTACCACGCACGCGGGCCAGGTTGGGGGTCTCCGGGAGAGCGACGGCCAGCCGGGGCGTTGCAGGCTCGATGGAACCTTGCGGCTTTCCGCTTTGGGCGCATCGCATCAAGCGGACACCGCGGCGGAGGGAGACGGTCGCGGGCAGCAATCACGAACCGGCCGCCGGCCGGCGGTACGCTGCGGCGTTCGTCTCAGTAAAGTTCCAGTCGAGCTCGCGCCGACGCACAGGCCCAGCGAAGGCATCAGGCATGTCGCATCGCCGTTCTCCACGTTCGTGCGCAGGCCGGGGTGTCGGCCTCAACATCTTCAAGCTGACAGGTGCAAGGCCGAGCTGGCACGGCAGGAGAAAGCAGCGCAGGGCTCGTATCAGAATCGCAATATTGGGCCATAAACCGGCCCATTAAATATGGGCAATACAACTTTCTTATTGGACATTACCGATGCTCTCTTCCTTTTTCTTTTTCTTCCTCTTCTCGTTTTATGAGTTCAGCAGTGCACGACTTTATGTGGTATCCAGGGGCGAAGCCACGTTGATGGTTCTGAGTGCACCAGCAACAGAATAAAATCAAAAATCAAGTTATTAGCAACTTATTTTCACCTTTTGTGCATCACCTTAGTCCAAATACGTACACCACCCTGATTCAAATATGTGCTGCGTGCTATTTGTATATTGAAGTGTGCACTCGGGATCTTCGTGCTCTAGCTTCGCCCCTGGTGGTATCAGTGCACGACTTTATGTTTTTTTTATTTTTTGTAATAGCTCACGGCAGCTCGCAGAGTCACATGCAAGTAGTAGTACCTTATAAATCTCCATGATAATAATAGCTCTTAAATTTCTAAATTCTCCACATGCTTACGTGCATGGTTCTGATAATCGGCCCATTACCGAAAATATCCATCTGATCAGAACTCTTCGGTAAAAATATAAACCGGTTTTAAAATTTTGATTTATATGAATTTTATCAAATTTAGAAGAATTTTTTACCAAAATTTGTTTCACAATTTTCGCCCGATATTTTCAACCGATTATCGACGATTTTCGGTTGAAACTAGTTTGAAATTCAAGTTTTATTTGAAAATTTCGGTTTGAAATGTTCCGAAATTTTCTGGTAATCAGCTTTTTCGGTCTTACCGATCCCCCGTAAAATTTTGCTTCTGATAATTTAAACCCTGCTTACGTACAGGAAGTATAAAAAAAGCACACTTGGAAGAAATAAGGTACTCGTAGAATCCACAAGCCGAAGAGTATAGTGGCAGGCAGCTGATGCAAAGACTCAGCTGAAGACGCGAACAGCTGAAGGCGGCCTTCATTTACGCATATCTACACTTCAGTGCCCCCTCTCGCGTCCGGCCGGAGCCAGCATTAGGCGTTGCTCCAGCAGGACCCGAGCATGGCGCCGGCGCTGGCCCTCAGCACGTACTGGGGTGGTGAGCGGCAGCGATGGCGCAAGAAAGTGACCACGGCGTTCAGGCCAGGTTCTATCGACCAGGCCATGACCGCTCGACGGCACGCAGTGACGCAGTTGCCCATCGGTCTGCGACAGAGGCGGCGTGGACGTGCTTTTATCTGCGTCGAATAATTCACCGCAGCCTCACGAAGTCACAGTCACGGTCCTCACGGACACAGGAGAGAAGCTGAGAAGGGGATAGATACAGGGTTGGAGATCACAACTATATAAACATGCAAGTAGTAGTTTATAAATCGCACATAATAATAATAATAACTCTTTAATTTCCAAATTCTCCATATGCATATATAGATACATCAAGTTAAAAAAAACGCACGCGGAAGGAATAAAGCAAGCAAACATGGCGGACTCCGGGATACATCGACATATGAACGAGCGGATACCATATGCACGAGTAATAATAATGCAGTAGAATCCACAAGCTGAAGAGAATAGCAGGTGATGCAAAGACTGAAACTGAAGAGGCGAACGATCGAACAGCTAGAGCATGTGCTGGAGGCGGCCTTGTTGTACGTATATCTACACTTCAGTGCCCCCTCGTGCGTCGTCCGGCCGGAGCGGCGGACTTAGGCGTTGCTCCGGTAGGACCCGAGCTTGGTGGCGCTGGCCCTCAGCACGTACTGGTGGTAGGCGGCGGCGATGGCGGCGCCGATCAGTGGCCCCACCCAGAAGATCCACTGCACAAGACAACGACGATGTCAGAGTTCTTGCACTTGGCACGCAGTAGCGCGCGTCACTATTGACGTTTGCATAATGTAAGATACCCCAAGCAACTTCTATTACTTATCTTCTAACGATTTGATTAGTTAGGGTTAGAAGAAGCATAGTTAAATGATTGATTGTGCCATGGTGTAGAGGTAGCTGCAGATATGGGCATCTTTTAGGTGGCTGTAAGGTAGGAGGAAGCGGGAAGGGATTAGGTTATCTATTGCATCGAGTGAATGCATATGTCATGTATAAGCTAAACCAGTACAGTGAACAAATTGATCGACTGATCGTAGATTAATTGGGGGGGTGACACCAGCTAGCTGTTTAATTTTTGCCGGCCTTATCCTGAGCCGTTCGTTTACATTAATTAGACTATTCATGCGTTTGTTAGCTAGCTATTAAGCATGAGAAATTAATCAAACACATCCCGAGTCATTGTCAGTTTAGTCTTGAGTTATCAAGTACTGATCGATTGTGAGTTGTGACCAGAACGAAGTAACAGTTGACAAATTATATATGCTAGTTCTTCTTGACTAGCTAGTAGATAGCATATAGCATGTATTTGTCAGGCTCAATGGCTAATAATGTGTGTGTACGTACTTGGTCATCCCAGGCCTTGTCCTTGTTGTAGATGACCGCGGCCCCCAAGCTTCTCGCCGGGTTGATGCCGGTGCCGGTGATGGGGATGGTGGCAAGGTGGACCATGAACACCGCGAAACCAATTGGAAGAGGAGCCAACACCTGAAGAGAACGATAAGCGCAAAACAGTTAAAATCAAATCATCACACAATTAATCACAGTTGTGTTTTAGCAGGTTGATCCGTTACATCAAAGAAATTATCCTAATCTAAGATAACTCTAGTAGCTAGTGACAAACAGGTTAACAATTTCGGTAGGAAAAAATTCAGAGGGTAGCGAAATTACCTAAATCAGTTAGAATTTTGAGAAAAAGGTTATCATAGTTGTTGAACTAGACATTGGATATAGATGAAATGTAAATGAAACTTGCTCTAATACTTAAAGTTTATCTCAAAATTTCAATTTGAACTCAAATTTCGGTTCTCTAAAATAATTTTGGAGGTGATCGAAATGTCCAACATTAACGAAATTTTGGTAAAATTTTGCCAAAATTGTTTACTATGGTGACAAAACAAAGAACCCGTTTTTGTTCCAATATATACCAACACAAAATTCTGAACTTGTGGTCCTAGATAGAAAGGACTGGTTCACCAAATCTAAAGGAAAAAAATACTTGCAGGAAGCCATTGTTCCACCAGAAATTTCTCTTGGATTTTTGCACTTTGTTCCATATATAGAATATATATCCACATTAAGTGACAATCATTTGCGATTTGCCACCTCACATTTGCTGTACGTAGTACGACGACGGCAAGGCAGACAGGGACTATTGACAAGTGCTGCCTACGGGAGAGAATCTTCCTATCTGGTTATTTGCATGCAATGCAACGTTCCTGGCAAGAAGATACTTTTGCACACGTGCGTGATGTTGAGTGTTTTGTACAGTTGAGACTGTTGAGACCATAGCATTGCATGATTAATTGTGTACTTTAGGTGATATTAAAAGGGTGTCAACACCCATATTAAAATGCTTAATTTGTTAGGATGCATGGAAAGTGTTTGGCCTAACTCCTGTATTATCCATTCTGTATGAACAGGTAAGGCTGGGGCTGTCTCACAAAAGTATTATGCTAGCTAGTTGCTCGTACGGGTAGTAGAAATTCAATCTTTTCTTGGATGTACAGTATGCTAGGAGCATATGACCAAATACCAGTGCTATTTTTCATTACACACTTGCACCTATCTTTTTTTCGATTACAAAAAAAGACATACACGCACACCACAAGCACACATCTAGAAAGATGAAGACTGAAAATAAATCCACGATCTTATAAAGTTCCTATCGAAAACGCACTCGTATGTACGTAAAGATAGACAATAGTATTTGAATCATGATGGGTGGAGTCACACATAACTCCATTGCCCCACACAAGGTGGTTTCACTTGCACCTATCTTGGTATCAGAGAAACACTATGTATATATGGTCGTTTTCACTTACTTGGATCTTACCGATTGGCCAAGTTCGTTATCCAAAAGTTAGAAAAAAAAGTAAATTCTATATTTCCTTAGATTATTTATAAGGATCCTTGTATCTTTAAATTTGCCTTTCCTACCCCTAGCCTTTAGGCGAAAAGGTGTTCGTTTGAATCATCTTGTCCTAAGTTCGGTTGTGTAAACGAATTAAAAATGGTATGCATCTTGCACTGTAGGTAAACCTGGCACGTAGACTGAAATTGATCGGAGGGTATATCCGTCGGTTTTGTGTTATAAAAAGCTTGAAAAATTTTGGTTTGGTGTCCTTCTTTGAGGATCCCATACAGTTCCTGGTATTTTAATTTCTCGGCAATACGTTTGTTTTTGTAACATACTCCCAAACGAACACAACTAAATTAAATCAAGTTGTCTCAGAGCCAATTCAAGTCAAAAGGCCAGGAAGGTCAAAGCCTTTCTCAACACTCAGTAACCAGTTCTGCAATTGGCCATAATCCTCAAGTCCTCAACTCTACTGTGTACTCTGTACTCTCTAAAGCCAATGGACTCTGTAGCGCTAGGTACTAGCCATCCTGCATTAAGCGCGGGATATACGGGTGCAGCTAGCTAGCGAAACATGTATGTACTCACCGGGACGTGGGAGTCACGGGCGCTGCGCTTGGGGTCGGTGGCGGAGAAGACGGTGTAGACGAGCACAAAGGTGCCGATGATCTCGGCGCCGAGGCCGGTGCCCTTGGAGTAGCCGGAGCTGAGCTCGTTGGCGCCTCCGCCGTACCGAACGTAGTAGGCGCTCTGGAAGCCCTTCACGAGCCCCGCGCCACAGATGGCGCCGAGGCACTGCGCGATGATGTACAGCAGCGCTCGAATGAGCGACACCTTCCTCGCCAGGAATAGCCCGAACGTCACCGCCGGGTTGATGTGTCCACCTGCATGCGTGAGTTCGTGCGCATAGCACAGGAACAGTCAGTTACGTCCATGCATGCACAGTGCACTAGCTATCGACAATTAGTGATCGATGGATGGACCTGAGATGCCGGCGGTGCAGTAGACGAGGATGAAGATCATGCCGCCGAAGGCCCATGCGATGCCGAGGATGCCGACGCCGCTGCAGGCGGCATCGGTGGCGTTGACGGTGGGGTCCGATTGGTGCTTGTACCCGATGACGGTGGCCACCGTGATGTAGAGGAAGAGGAGCGTGGCGATAAACTCGGCGATCACAGCGCGGTACAACGACCACTTGGTCAGCTCCTCCACGTCGATGAGCGACGCCGGGGGCGGGTCCGTGTAGTCCTTGGCCGAGAACTCGCCCCCCTCGGGCGCCGACGCCTCGATGTCCTTCGCCATGCTAGCTAGACAACTAGCTTACTGACCTGTAGCCAGGGCACTACGTACCAGCTGCTATGCGCTAGCTTGTGCTTGCTGCACTGCAGTTGTGTGGTGTGAGGAGATAGGAGAGGCAAGGTTTATATGGGGAGCAAGAGGATGGCTCGTGACAGGGAGAGGACGAGCTAGCTCGGCTGCTCAACGATGGCTAGTTTAGCGCGAGACTGATTAATTATTAGTCAGGGACAAGGGTTTCTGGTTAGGTTTTCTTGGTTTATAATTTGCCGCCACAACCGACTAAACCCTCACCATTATGCCATTAGAGACAGCCTAACTGGTGGCTGGTGATTAATTGGAGGGGCTATTCTAAGGACTATTAGTGCTTAGCTGCTTACGTACTAATGCGCTAGCTTACGTTGGTTTTTGTTACAGTACCTAACTTTCAAACGGAGTATTTTCTCAAGACGTGGTCTACAAGTTAAACGATCTACACGTTAAAAGCCCAACGTTTGTACCAGCCAAAATCGCAAGTGAGTATCTACCATAAACAACCAAAATTTAAAAATTTTAACTAAAAACCGTAAACCGCAGCCGCAGCCAAACATGTTCTATGCCATTAGAGACAGCCTAACTGGTGGCTGGTGATTAATCGGAGGGGCTATTCTAAGGACTATCAGTGCTTAGCTGCTTACGTACTAATGTACTGCTCTGAGGAAGGAACGAGGAAAAAAGGTCTGAAAGCACATCACTGCTGGCTGCTGCTAATTAGCGGTCCAGTTCCAGTGATGGTATATGCTGATATGCCTTTAGCTAGGAGCTTGAGGATGGAGGTTAAGGTGGTAATTAAGGGCTAAGATCGACTTGGGAGTGCGCAGTGAACCATGAGTCCGTGGCCACGTGCATACAAAGTTGTACTCGATCGGATGGTTCGACTTATAACAACCTACTACTTTAGTGCTAAACATATAGTACTTTAAGATTTATAAAGCTTCGTTTTAGAGAGAGAGAGAGCATAGAAACACTACTCATAAAGAGTTAATCTAGAGAAAGTGATAGACGTTGTCATCACCTTAATTAAAGCAACAAGCAAAAGTTACGCATAAGATAGGGGAGAACTAATCTCCAATCTTTTCAGTTCTACTAATCAAGGAGTTGCTAAATTGGCGCATATGTAAACTAATTATCTTTTCTTAGTTCTCATTCACTGACGATGAATTTTCCTTTCAAGCCAAAATGGTTAATTGCTTGGTTTTTTTTTCTGAAGTGACAATTGGAAACCCAAGTAAACCAAACATTGGCATGCAAAGAAAATTCAGCTAGCAGCACGTTTTGGTGTCGATTAGCCTAAACAATTCGGTAGTCTTATCTTTAAAAAGCAATTCACTATGCGTAGCCTTATCTTCCAAGAAACAAATTCAGTATACTTATCCAACAATAATGGAGATGCTCAGAAACTTGATTGCATCATTTCTCAATAATAACAAGGACAGCGCGCTCTAGCTACTTACAAATTGATCGATTCTTATCAGGAACTCGGTTAGTTAGTTGCAATCTACAAGCTGTATGACGTGACAGCATTAGTTGTCTTCCTCTTCTGTCCGAAAGAAAGCTCCAGAAAGCCCAATTTGTTAGTTCTCTATCCCAAGTGTAGGCACCTGACCTAATACTCTTCTGAACAATGGATTTACACTTTCCACTCTAATAGAAGTAGCTCTAATCTTAAAATAAATAAAAAGATAATTAACATCTATACAAATCATTATTAAAAAAAGCACAGAAACACCTTCCTTTAAGTCTAACATATCAACAAAAAATGACGATCAATTAATGGAAAAATAGAAGCATTGGCACGACCAAAATTTGCATAATGACTTGTCTTAGTGAGTCGTGATTTGTTCCCTTCTCTTTGCCATTTTTCTCTCCTGTCACTCGTCTGCACATGTGCTAATTAAATGGTCTGTATTGTCCTTAGAACTGGGCCCCCTCTCTTGCTTACGAGAGAAATCATCCAAAGTGGCTTTCCCTGATGAAGACAAGTAGAACAACAAAACAGAGAGGTACAGAACGTTCTCCTGTCAGCCAATATTCCTATAGGATTTCATCGGTGGACCCAAGCTTTATGCCCTATCCTCCATTTCTTTTCGTTTATGTTTCAGCTTTTCATTCCAACAACCCTCTCGAGATGCGCAATATACGTGTTCTCAATTCTCACATGTTACGTCCACACAGATCTTGGCGAGGCGACACGTGGGTGAACAGTGGCCTTCAGATTACTATACGCGAAAGCGCCGTGGCCGGCCAATCCGGCGCAGCCACGTACGCTCCTGTGGCTGGGAAGAGCCGGGCGGCTCATCAGGTCCCATTCAATGCCCCAATCATTCTGATGTCTGAAGAACTACAAGAGTTCGTCGTAGTTTAGCAGCAGAAGCGTATAAGAGCAGACAGATATACTGTATTCTACGCTATCCACTGAATTCGTCTGCGTCGTCGTTGTGCTGTTCTACCGACCAGTAGCAATTGGTCCTGATCGACCTGTGTAAGCACGTGAAGATTTGGGGCTGGGCTGGAAAAGGACGTACGGGAAGCCAATGGCACGCCATAGGTGTTCTCCTTGGAGGTCACGTTGTGTTTAGCACAGTTTGATAGGAAGGAAAAGGTAATCTTCTCTTGAGAGGACAAACCGCTTGAGCCAGTGTTGTTCTTCTGAGGTCGAAGCTGCAGGTTTTATATATGACATCTTATACGCATAGGTTCTTTACAGGCCTCCCGAACAAGAGAACAGAGATGATCCGGCAGCCGGTCGGTGTATTATGTCCAAACAAGGGCACGATAAGCTTGTATAATGGTTACCAGTTGACGGGCTACCGTAGACCGTTTCAAAAAAAAACCAACAGATTGGGCGGCCTACCTGCCATTTCGCGGAGGCCTACTAGCACTCTGGGCCGCCCTGTGCATTTTCTTCGGCACCACATGCATTCGCCAACCAAATCAAGCGCGGCCGGTGCCGGTCACGCTCGCTTCCACGGCCCACGGCTCGCGCTGGCGCCGCCAAATTTCAGCCCAACGCTGAGAGACCCAAATCACCACGTCATCCTTCTTCTCTTCCTTCCGTCTCAGATTTCGGAGCAACTGACGGAAGTGCTAAGGAACAGACTAGCTTTGCGCTGCGCCGGCTTACACCACCGCTAGAGCCGCCGTACGTGCTGACTGCTGTTGCACGTGGGTTCTGAACGAAAATTTGTACGACGACTGAAATGGCAGCGCTATCATACGTACCGTTGCAATTGCAAACGAGAGGCTCGATCTCTTACGTCTCTTTGCACTGCGTTGCATGCAGGGACGGACGGACATGCCGAGCTGTCCGAGCCAATCCGTATGCGCCCCGCCACGCCATGGGTACAGCGCGAACCCCCCACGTGGCTTCGCGGGCCCGAGCCACTCCGGGGACGACAAGTACGCCCGCGTCCGCGTGGCGACTGGCTCTACTACACAAATTTTTATTGTTTCACGATTACCCAGCGCCATTTGTGTAATAATCGAACTACTCATTCACACGTGTAGAATAAAAAAGCCCACGCTCCTAGGAGAGTGTTACGAGCTAATCGAAAAGTAGCACGTTGCATGATAGCACTGTAGCAATACTATAATTATATAAAAAAATTAATTTTTAATACCTGGTACAATTCTTAGTTATACGAAAAAATATTTTTTAATAGCTACTTACTGATCGTCGGTATGCGACCTGGTTTACAATCACGCTCACGAGCACAACTTATATGACCACACTCACGACTAAGGCTTATACGATCATACTTATGATCACGGCTTACGACTTACGACCACGCTCACGATCACATTTATTAAAAATTATTTTTTTATACAACTGAGTATTATGGTAGTATTAAATAAATTAGGAGCACAAGTCTAATTGAGTGTGGCCTAAGTTTTTGATCATAACGCGGGCGCGGGGGTTGTACCTGGACGCTGGTGCAAATTCAAAGAATCCCAACCCATCAACCACATCAAATTCTGTCCTCCATCCTGTGAATGATCTAGACACGTGTAATTTAACTCTGCTGTCTATCGTGTGAATGGTCTAGACACATGCACGTGTACGTACATCGCATCTGTTAGGAGCCATGCATTCTATGGATATGACTAAGAGAGAGAAGCTACCATTTTACATCATCGGACAATCTTTCCATGCATGCATGGCTACGATCTGTTCCGATCCATACATACGTGGTGTTGAGGCCGGCAGCGGTAGTTTGCTTGGACGGGAGCGCTTTTCATCCATTAGTAGCTACCAGCAATCGTGCACATGTAATATACGTTTTGCCTAATATATATTGAACCAAATACAAACACTCTCTATAGTATTAAATTAGGATTGAACCCAAGACTTAAATAGTCATTTTTCCCCAGATAGGCCACAGTGACCAACATACTGCTTCGAAGTATGTAGGTGCATGCATTCTCTTCATCTAGCAGTGTGAGATTGATAAATTGAGAATAGATATACATGACAAACAACCAAAACAAAGCCTCGCATATATGCCCGTTGCCTGATCTTTGTTTAGTCTGTCTAAATTAACAGTAAAATCTGTTAGGTCGGAAAGGAGTAGGAGGAGAATGACAAGCATCCCTTGTTCCCAGCTATCAGTCCACTGCTCCCACGTTCCATCTTCATCCCTCTCCTAATGCAAGCATGCAGCCTGCAACCCCGCACCATACCAAACCAAACTTATCAAGCATCAGACCAGCAAAAAAGATGCATAAACAAACCCCCTCCCTAGGTGTAGAACAATATCATTTTCACTTTGTCAGATTACATTAAGTACTTAAATCTGGCTATATAAACAGCTAAACAAAATCACAATTCTCACTAAAGGCAAAAACAACTTGGTTTATGGCACGTTTACAGCAATGGTTTTGAAGACAAAAGAACAGACCATGTCAAAAAACCTATTTTAACCAAATTTTTGACAGAGAGGCATACATGGAGAATGCCATGCCTGTCTTCACTGCATAGGATTTGGGGCATGTCTCGGCAAAAGCAATTTAAAGGAGCATATGCTCAGATATAACTATTTAAGCGCTAGCAATGGAATGTGATACAAAGAAAATAGAATAAAAAACCATGGGAATTGGTAAAGTTCATATGTGAAGAGTAGGGCTACTTATGTGACTGAGAATATTGCTTGTTAGACCCTGTATATCTTCTCCATCGAACTCATCCAGGAACCCATTCTCCTACTGCTTGATCTCCTCTATGGTTGTACCCCATATCAAAGTGACAATATTTTCGGTTTACCTATATTGTAATCTAAATGAAACAACACATATCTAAGAGCCTAAAATGCTAAACCATAGCATATTTAATCAAGGTTCACATTTAATGCCGAGTGGGGTGGAGCGATGGCGCGGGGGCGACACAAGGGATTGGGGCTGGATGCGAGTGGGGCTAGATGCGATGAGTGCACGACGGATTGGGTTGGAGTAGGGCTATAGCAAGGCGTGATTAAGAAATAGGCAGGACCAACTTGCAATGTTGTATGTTGGATTAGATGAATGAATGATGTAGATATTTAGATGGTCAATTTATAATATTAGTCATTGGATTTTGTTGATCTAACTACCAGAAGAGGGTATTAACGTAATTAAATAATAAAAGGTTTAGGGCATGTTTTTTAACGACTTCTAAAAGCGGTTTTGACTTTTGCTACAGTACCTAATTTTCAAATGAAGTATTTTCTCAAGACGGGGTTTACAAGTTAATTGTAGTACATATTAAAAGCCTAACATCTGTATCAAACAAAATTATAAGCGAATATCTCTCTGTAATATCTGTTGTAAACAGTTAAAATTAAAAAAATTTAGCCAAAAAACATATGCCGTAACTATATTAAACAAATTCTTAATTAAACTGATGTTTTTTATATTAATATAGGTGCGCAAACAGGTTAGAAGACAACATGTCAAGGAACTCTCCTATTTCGAGGCACGGTACGGATAAGCCTTTCTTTCCATCGTCTTTTCGATTGCTGCCTCACTTATCCAAACGAAAAAACATTGGGTCCACTTGCATTAGCAACTGCCAATAGCAACGTGCCAGCACTACCCCAAATAACCACAAAACAGCGATGACCAAGTACGCCCGGACCCAGGCGAAGTCGTGGATGGGGCCCAGAACACAGTGGCATGAGTGCGTTTACAGTCCTCGTAGCAATCCAAAAACGAGAAGGGGGTAAAAAGGTCATTCCATAAACGGTCTTATCCGCTTGCTTCTTCTGCTTTCCGCTCTCGTTCCTCCGGCAGGCTTCTATAAAATCCCAACCGAACCACCGGAGCACGCCTGCTACTTCTGCTGCTGCCTCCTTGTGCGATCTGCGCGTCACGTTTCATCTCAATACTCCACGCGCGCGGTACGTAGAGCGGGTTGCGGCACAAGTGTACAATGGCGAGGAGCACGCGGTCGGCGGCGACAGAGCGCGCGTACCGTCAGTTCGCGCCGTCCTCGCACGGCTTCGCGGGGTGCCCGGCCCCGGCAGGACGCGTTACGGCCGATGAGTTCGACGAGTCGGACATCTGGGGCGCGTTCAACCCAGCCGAGGTCGAGCCAAGGGCGGCTGAGCTACCCCGGGTTCGTCCGGTACTCCCAGCCGCCTGGCCGGGGCGGAAGACGAAGCCGGCGGACAGGGCAGGCGGTGGCGCCGCGCACGGGTCCCTGCCGATGAACATACCGGACTGGTCCAAGATCCTAGGGGAGGAGTACAGGGGGCACCACGCCGGAGTCTGGGATCTCGACGTGGACGCCGACGACGAGGACATCGACGCGGGGGTGGTGGTGCCGCCGCACGAGCTGGCGTGGCGGCGCCGGGCCGCGTCGCTGTCGGTCCACGAGGGGATGGGGATCGGCAGGACGCTCAAGGTCCGCGACGCGGTCTGGAAGAAGACCGGGTTCCAGGACTGACCCGGACGTCGCCGCTACTAGCTAGCTGTTCGTTTTAACAGATCAGGATTAACCTTAATTGGTGTTGAGTAGTACTCGTAGCTAGTAGTAGCTGCTGGTGTTTTTGACAGTATGCCTGCCTTTTGGTTGGGAGAGAAGAGAGAGGATACTGCTCATTGTTCGTTGACGATATGTATTTTTTTTTTTGGAGAGTGCAGAGTGTCGACGCATGACATGTATGGCATTTTTGTACACTGTGCAAGCGATCAATCAATTACTGGTAGTTGCTATTGTGCTTACGCCAGTAAAAGTGATTTGTCACGGAGCAGATTAATGGTTGGATTTTTCTTTTTTCAAGTGAGCTGTCCTTATCTCTATCAGCACGGGCAGCTTTGGTTCTTGTCGACTGCAGTTCATAGTTTATGATTATAATGAATTATTTATTTATTCGAAAAAAAGATAAAACTCATTGATAAGAAGCCTCTCTTGTCTTATATGTACGCACGGCATGGGGTCCAATTCTACAGCGCGATGCCATTGTTCGGCTGTGCCAACACCAACTGATTTGACCAAACAACAGCCAGTTGTTGTAACAACAACACGCTGGCCAAAAAGTCACACCGACAGTAGATAGCGTGTACAAGCAACGCTGTGTCATTGCCCGGTCACCAGTAGACCGTGTATAATTTCGTCCTCATCCCAAGACAACATTTCGGCAGGGCTGCAACTATCAAACTATGTTAGCGTGATGGATTTCGCCTATTTCAAACCCGAAAAAAAAACCTTTTTTTGAAAGGTTGAAACCCGAAAAGAACCTGGATTTGAACAAAAACATGCACAACCAAGCTAGGCCTGTTTGGCCATCACAATCCGACGCAACACGTATAGTGGAGTATTTTCCTCTAGCCAGACAAATAGCAGCACATAGCCAGGCCGAAAAGCAAAGGCCGTGTCACCTCTTTTTATGTGGCGACTTTCCGCGCCACGGTGGCCAATAATTGATCGTCGACACCGATTAATTAATGTACTGTTCATGTCCAAACAAACATGGTACTAGTTGACTGTGGGCTTACGGATAGGATCATATTACAGGCGCCTCATCCGTCGTGTATATGTGTTAACGTGTGCACCTTGAATCTGTCATGTTGATGTTGATCGATGGGGCGTGTTAGGACGCTAGAAATGCAACAGTTTTAGAGCTCAGTACTGCCTAGTAGTACTACTAAAAGTACTAGCCGCCTGTACTACTAAAGGCGCAAATGTAACAGAAGCTGAAGTGAAAGCAGTACGTTCGCCTTTTTAAAAAACTAAAAGGAAGAAAGAAGCTCGAAAAAAATTTTAAATAATTTTTTATTTGAAAATATAAAAGTATATCTGTATTTTAATTTTTTTTTATAAAATAACTCCATATCGTCCAACCATTGGGCGACTGAACCCTTTTGCCACGCAGGCTAGTCGCCCAACAGTTAGACGATAGGTGCTGTCGCCCAGTTTTCAATCACTAATCTTCGACCATGTTATTCACTTCGATCACTCGCTAATCGTCAACTATGGTATTTAGATCATGATGTTTCGATCACTCACTAATCTTCGTCCACGTTGTATCGACCACGTTGCTTTGACCACGCTAATCGACCACATTGTTTTGACCACGTCGTGTTGACCACATCGGTTCGACCATATACCTTGCCGCCTAGCGGTAGAGCTACTACATGCCTGTTGCTCATGCGTTGAGCGACAGGGGGTGGTGGTGCAACGCTTGAGCGACTAGAGGATATTTCTTTAAAAAACTAAAACACAGATATATTTCTGTATTTTCGAATAAGAAATAGATTATTTAAAAAAACTCAAAACTGGAATAGTGTGTTCAACATTGTGGCCTGTTTATATTGCCTTCTAAAAACTGTTTTTCTATAGTAAATGGTTTTTCTACAGTACCTAGCTTTTAAACGGACAGTCTTTTTAAGACGGAGTCTACTAGTCTATTGTAGTACACACTATAGTGACTTTATTTATATCGGCTAAAATTGCACACGAGTTTCTCTCTCTGTACGGATCTCTACAAGCTGTTACTATTTATAAGCTAAACCCAAAAGCCATCAACAACAGCTAATATGAACAGACCCATAGTAACACTCAACGACGAACTTTATAATTCCAAAAAATATACATGAAGAAAATGATTTGAGTGCTCTTCCGTAGACGTGTCAATTAGATTCAGATTATCCGTTTTATCCAGTATCCGTATCCAGACTATACGATTCGTATTCGATATATTAAGACTTGTCAATCATATGTTTATTATTTGTTTAATCCGACGTCCGTATTTAGACTATTCGATTCGTATTTGATTTGTTGACACCTCTACTCTTCCGTCAAGCATTTTGGAATGTTTGTTTGGCAGAAGTTGCTTCCCGTTCTACCCCAAACCAAATAGAGTAGATAGAAACATGTGCTTCAACCCGTGTTTAGCCCTGTTCTTTTTGGCTTTAAGCGGTTTTTGGCTTTTTCAGTAATTTCTATTTGCTAGTAAGCGTGTATGTGGAATCCACATCAAAAGTATTGAAGATCAAAAAGCATTGCTCAAATCCAAATTTCCGTATACATCTACCGAACTAAACACATGTACACTTGAATCATGAGACTGTCTGTTATTTAATAGCATCATAATATGAAAATATCGATGCATTTAATATGTAATTCTATGTATATATATTTACAGAACAATGTAGGAAAAACATAATAATCTATTGCACTTACTGGAGACATGATTCACCTCAAGGGCGGTGGCGGTCAAAATGCATATGCCAAGCTCAGATGAAAGCAGATCACACATATATCTTTCTACAACATCCTCGTAAACGCCTATGAACCAAATTTGATTTTTACATACAATTAGACATATATAGTTTAGGAAATGTTTTTTTTGTTGCTAGGCATATAATCAATTTTAATTTAATTTATTTGAAGCATGTAAATAGAGTACTGCATACCTCCTATCCATTAGGGATAACTCTCTGACACCTAGTGGATAATCAATTTTGTAGTCTATAGGGCCCAGATTTGTGACTACAGCGGTGATATCTTTTGAAAAAAAATGAAGTTGACATGTGGAAGAAGTAGTTGGCATGTAATTATTGATACACGACAAATATATGAAAAAGAATAGCATACTGATGATTGAGCCCATCGGGCTGTTGAAGGTTTTGGAGAAAGGGTTAACAGTCTGGATCGACATTCTAAGCCTCAATGTACCCCAAAAAATAAAAAAATGTTCTATGCTTTCCAGATTACATTAAACATGTGCTTTTGGCACAACTCAAATCTTTTAACATTACAGGCAATCAGACATATTGAATTCAACCTCCTCAAGAATTGACAGTTCATTAATCTGACAAGAGACAAAAGCATATACACAAATGCTCTAACAATTACTTGTGTTTCCAGTTTAATATATATACTACAACAAAGAATACACCTTCTACTTCTAAACTACAAAAGAAGAGCTTTGAGTACATGGGAAAAGCCATTCAGCTTACGTAAACTATTAAAACCATCATTAACCAACAGACCATCTATTTCAGCTCCACTGTATTTTTTTGCAAAAGATTGAGGCACTTCATTATTATCAACATGAACTCAGTGCAAAATATGGATGATAATGCAAGATAGGAATTTCTCTATAACAACAACAAAAACAAAGTCTTTTGTCCCAAACAAGTTAGGGTAGGTTAGAAATAAAATCTTCTCAAGATCAAAGAGTTGAGAGCGTTCAAATAAAAACCTACAATGCTAACCCAATAAAATAAGGACAGATGTCAAACCATAATAATGGGGTAATATTTGGTGATTCTTCATGTACAACGTGGTGTCCATAATGTCTTCACATCTTTTCTTTTTTTTATCCTCTTCGTGGTATTTCTTTCGTTGCTGTGGAAATCCAGTTTTGCCAATTCTGATTCATCACTATCTGCTTTAATCATCTCCAACCGCAGATCTTTTTCACGATTGATTAAAACAAGTTCCTTGTCATACTTTGCTACTTGCGATAAAAGATACTTCATAAGTGACCTACATGTGTGTTGAAAGTAGTCTTGTAGATATCTTCTAGACTCATTCAGATTTAGTGGTAGCCTGCTCTTAAATCTATCTTGGAGAAGTATTTGACGCCATGCAATTCGTCTAGCGGGATTTCTATAACTGGAATTGGGAACTTGTTCTTAATTGTACTAGCATTTAGCTGCCTGTAATCAATGCATAGCCTCTAGGACCCATCTTTTTTCTTTTCTAGTATGGCTGAGGAGGAATAAGGACTAACACTAGGCCTGATAGTTTGTGGTTGTAATAAACTTTCCACTAATGTTTACATGGCATCCTTTTTGTAATAGGGTAGCCTATATGGCTAGACATTATCCGGTTTTGCATTGGGCATAAGTGGAATTATGTGATCACATTCTCTGGTTGGTGGTAACTCTCTAGGCTCTTCAAACACATCAGCAAAAGGTGCTAATACTTCTTTCATTTCTGTTGTAATTTGTTGCTGCTCATCATCTTTGTCTTGAATCTGCTTGGCATAAATAAGGGCACATATACACCCCTTTCCCATTAGTCTTCTCAATTTCTGATGCCGAGTAATCACACAATTTTGCCCAGAGTCTCATAAATAAAAGTGACATTTCTTTTTTCCTTTTTTGCAAACGCTAAATTCTTTGCTTTTTAGATTTAGACTTATTGACTCCAAGTATAGCATCATACCCCTTCAACTCAAGGATCCTGAAATCTGAAGTAAAAACTTCCTCTTGTATCTTGTATTAATAGCCAGCACACTTAGAGTTACTTTGCAGAGTCATACCGTTAGCCACAGCCACCTGTATCGGAGGATGATTACCCATTATACAATTAGCTTTCATTGCTAGAGTTGGGGTCATAAATGTTACCGTACTTCCATTGTCTACTAGGGTTACTGCACTAATCTTCCCAATGTGAATTTTCAGTGTGAATGTAGTAGCCTCTACACTAGTACTAGTTACTGCATGCAAAGATATTTTGAGTACCTCTTCCACTCCTTTTTCATGCATTGGACTACCAGGAGGAGTGCTTTATTCTCCTTTAGGATTATCTTCATTTTCTTTCTCATCTTCAATTGTCATTAAGTTGAGTTATTTCAAATACTTACACACCTTGTTATGACTTGGTACCCAAGGTTCTTGACATCTAAAGCACTGCCCTCCTGCCCATTTGCTGTTAGTGCCAGCAGTCACCTTCTCCCTAGTTTTCTTCTTGGCTCCTACATTATGCCCTTTACTTACAACATGTCCTTAACTGACAATTTTGTTACTACTGCCAGTGTTCCAAGGGGTATACTTCTTGTAAGGAATACTATTTTCATAGTTCCTCGCATGTACATAAGCTTCCACCAGTGTAATTGGATTATGGAACTTGAGGGGTATCTTGATATAATTTTTCATGCTAGAAATGAAATACTCCAAGAAATCCCTTCTTATAATTCAGGACTATTCCTCTTTACCAATGTCATCAAACCTTCAAATATACCAATGAAAGTTTCAACGCTTCCAGATTGAGTTAACCCCTAAAAGCTTCAGTGATATCATATCGAGTTTTAGTTGCAAACCTTTTGCAAACCATACTGCAGAATTGCTGCCAGGTCAAGTTTTAGTATAAATAGCATTACTACTAATCCACTCATCTGCTCTCCTCGTGAAGTACACTTCAGCTATTAGTACCTTTTGATTTTCAGGGGTGTTTCCTAACTCAAATCACTTCTCAGCCTTTCTGATCCATGCCTCCAGATTCCCTCCATCAAATTTTGGAAATTCCAATTTGGTTCCTTTACTAAAGTGATGATTATACTGATTCCTTCCTTCATATGAATGTTGAGGTATTCCCAGGGCTCTTGCCCAGTGGTAACCCCATAAGTGATTACACCTGTCGTGTGGCAGGTACATATGGTCTTGGAAGGAATAGGGGTTCGGTGGAGTATATGGAACAACATAGGGTGGATTGGAGGTAATGAATTATGGTGCAAAAGATGTATTAGTCAGAACTGAAGGGTAGACACTAATTCCAAATGTACTAGCAATGCTTCCCATATTTCCAACTGGTGTGGGTACTCCACTGTACATGTGACAGCTAGCTCCTGGAGCAGATAAGGCGACTGGAGAACTAGTAGCTTGGGTGGTAAGATAAAGGATAAGGAAAGAGTGTCACTATGTTGAATACCTCCAATGAAATGGTGTGCCATGGAATGGCCACTGCTTGGTGTTGGCATTCTCGCAAAGCCTTCTTCTCCTTCTACAGCTACCATATTACTAGGAACCTCGTCTGGGCCTAACTTTTCCATCATGGTCTTAAGCATTTCTAACAACTGCTCAATTTGAGCCGAATTCTTTTGTAGTTGTTTTTGGAGCTGATTCATTTGCCCCTGCACATGGCTCGAATTGGATTCCACCTGTTGTTGCAATTTCGCCATATCATTCTTGATTCCTTCCACTTCTACTACCATAGTCACCTCAACTACCTCCTCCAGAGCTTGACCTCCCTTTGGCATCTCGGCAGCTCACCTCTATTCGCCTCCCTAGCAGATTGGGGATTTTACAGGAAAAGATCTATATTCCTCCCAAACCTTCTCTACTAGTTTCATCAACACTAGTTTCATCAATTCCACTTTCTTTCCCACGGCAGATTCGAGTTTCCTGAGCTGGCTTAGGAATTTTATCGAGGAAACGTTTCCTCAACCCTCACCACTCATAAACAACATAGATCCATGCGTGGCCAAGGATCGTCATGCTCTGATACTAGATGTCATGACCCAAATTGATTAGGTCCAATTTTGGTTCAGATTTGGGGGAAGAATTTGGGGTAATTGGGATTTCGCTAAAAGGGAAAGAGTAAAGCAAAGAACAAAATAAGTAGTAGGTAATAACTAGGGTTTCATTTCACATATTATCCAATACAAGCGGTGGCTTAAATAGTCTGCAAATAACAGTAGTAACTCTGGCAACAAAAGTAACAGGTGTGATCGGGAACAGTAACGGAAAATAAGGGTGATGAGTGGTCGAAGCATAGGATGCGTGGTTGAAACGCTATCTCCAGATCCCAGCGTTCGCCTTTATAACCTCCCGCAAGCGACAAGAACCAGACGATATCATTAGATGAAAGTGTATGCGTTAACTTCGGCCATTAGATTGCTGCTTCCTCCCCCATCCGAAACCATCTCAAACATCAGGTTTTCGATACTCAGACAGGGGGCGCGGGGGCGGAGCGGCGGAGCAAGGGGCGGCGCGAGGGATTGGGGATGACTGCGCCTACGTGCGTGGGAGGGGGGAGAGGGGGTGACGGAGCGGGATTGGGGCACGAGGGATTGTGGGGCAGTGGGACGGGAGGAATACGTGATTAAGGGGATGGGCATGACCAACTTGCAATGATAGATGTTGGATGAGTTTAATAAACGGTGCAGATATCCAGATAGCAGGACCAACTTGCAATATTAGTAATTAGATTTTGTTGATCTAACCGTCAGGTGAGGACGGTATTAACATGGTTGGGTGACAAAATGTTTAATTAAACTGTTACTTTTTATATTAGTATAGATTAGACTAATAAGTCATAACTAAAAGGTATAAGCCGTAATCGAAAAGAACAGACTCGTTGTTTGGCAAAAATTGCTTGCTGTTCTGGGAAGAACACACATAAGCAATGGAATTCTGGCGAAGCAAAATAGCAAATAATATCACAGCCTTACAACACACGGCCGAGGAGCTTATTATTCAGCAACTCGGCAAAATCACAACTTTGGATCGGGAACATATCGCAATATATTTCTAGCATCAACATTTAGAGAACTACGAAAGATGGAAAACAATTCGCCTTCTTATGCCAATGCAGAGTAGCGATGAATTGTGTAGAAGGCATCGCCCTTCTGCATGCATCCAGCCGATCTCCTGGAGCCGCTTCATTCGAGCTCCTTTAGGAACCCCCTGATGGTCTCCTCAAGCTCCTTGCGGTCCATTTTCTCAGATGAGGCCGGAACAACATCAGTCTTTTCCGCTTCAGAATTCTGCAGGCAGGGAAAATGATGATTTCTGATTGAAATTCGGAAACAAGCACAAGCAAATGTGTATGCATGAGAATATACCGCTGAACATTTCTGCCTCTTCTGTGGTGCGTTCTTGGCTTCCAGCTTTTCCATCAGCTGCCGGCACTGTGAGGCACACAAGAAGTAGGAAATAGTTAAGGATGATACAAAGTGTTAACAGTGACCATCTATTATAGGGAAACCAGATGTTTTCGATTTCATTCCATCGAGAACTCAAGTAGCACCAGGAGAAGTGTATACACAATTGAATCAAAACCAACTAAATGCAGCATACTCTCTTGTCACCTAACTTGGTACACAGAGGTTGCATCAACCAGAGTAAAACAGAGTATCTGCGAGGGGATCAGATCACTACCTGCATAAACTGGTGCGATGAGCGTCTATGATGGGTTGGGCTTTTATAGGAGGATATGAGAAAAATTAAGGAAATACTTTTTCTACTATGAGAAAAATTAAGGAAATACCTTTTCTACTATGAGACTCAGTGCATCTTTAACACACACTCATCCTTAATGGTAAGCAAAAATTGCTTCTTCTTTTTTACTGTGAGACAAGGATTTGAACCTCGGGAGCACGGGACCAGTGCATTGCATGCCATGCAACGTTAAGCTCATTTCACACGGAAAAGTGGCAGAATCCAGTTGCGAGGAAACGCATGCAGCCCAGGCGTAACCGCTCGAGTTTTGTCCACCGCCCATAGAGAAAATCAAACCGTTTTCATAGAAAGAGCGGGGAAATTACGGAAGGCACGAGTAAATACATGCTCTGGCCATGCTTTTCCAGCTCGTCTTCTAGATGATCTGGACCTTTTCATTACTTTCTCCTGTTCTGTTGATTCACTCGGTTACAAACGGAAGTGTGTGGAATACTTGGCGATTAAATTGCCAACGGAATTTTGGCAATCTTTTTTCAGCAGGTTTTTGTAGGGTCTTACTGGAGTAGGATTGTGTCTTGCTGCATTGGAGTTGCGATTTGCTACTTAACGGGCGACCGTTGCTTAACGAACTTGTGTACGGCTTGTTGTTTTGTGGGGATGATAGTGGCGCTGATTGGACAGCAGCAACCATCGTCTAGGACTCATCCGGCCCCAACAATACTTCACTAGCTAGGTTGCTAGTGGCTTGATGGTGGTGACGGGGTGGTGGGGACGCCGCCGCTAGTTGTGTGTTTGCTAGCAGCGCGGTGGAGATCGCGGTGGCGTGTTGTGATAGGCTACGAGGTTGGTGGCCCGTACAATGTGGTGTGGAAGGCGGTGGTGAACCAGTAGGGATTTGGCCTGCTTATTCAACCGCTATAATAAAAAATAAACTATAATTCAAAGCTTTTAAACTCAAATGAGCATCACAAAAGGTGGAGGAGAGCAACACGAGCCCCGGAGGAAGGTAGGCCCTCGGGCATGGACGGACCTATATTGGAATTAGCGCGGGTATATGCCTCACTCAAAATTTGGAATTATTTACTAGAATCTGTATTTTGCAAAAACAAAAAAACTTATTTGTTCAATTTTCTAACGTTAGTGCCCCGCACTCAATCTCTCGGCCACCCCTGCTCTGCCGAGAGGAACGGCGAGGGTATAGATGTTTAAGGCCCCGTTTAGATCAAAGGATTTTTTTAGTAATTTTGGAGTTTTGCATTTCTTGGAAAAGTTTTGGCTTCAGGCTATTTGGAACAAGGAATGGTTCAGGCAAAATCCAAAGGAAAAAATACCTCTACTTTTGGAGGAAAACAAAATTAAGCTTAGATCTAACGGAAAAACTTCTTGCAATTGCACCAGGGAGAGTAGGGGAGGGACCAACCAAAGCGCAATGCTGTTGTCACCATGCGCCGCTGTGTGCCTCGATTGTACGTGTGGGGTCCACTGTAAGTGAGTTACAAATAAAATATATAGTGCTTAATTAGTTAAGTAAATGAGATTATTATTCCCTCTATTGTTCTTTCCATTCATATGTTCCAAATGTCTATTTCTATTTTTTTATGTTTTCCAATCATCTGCTTTATATCTGTATTTCTTTTCCATTCATCTGTTTTCAACCATTCCTACATTTTTTATTTCTATGTTTCAAATAGGCCCTAAGTATCTAGAGCCAATGGTATCTGGAGCGGATGATCGCAATATCTATAGAAGTCCTATGAGAGATATAAGGTTTGGGTTGAATACAGATGGAATGAATCCTTTCGGTAACACGAGCAGTTGACATAGCACCTGGCTCATGAATGTATGCATGCACAATCTTCCTCCTTGGTTGTGTATGAAACAGAAATACATTTTGATATCACTACTTATCCAAGGGCCAAAACAACCTGGGAACGATATTGATGTGTACCTAGCACCATTAGTGGAAGATCTTATAACACTATGGAACGAAAGGGTACAGGTATGGGATGCGGACAAACGAGAGAACTTCACTCTGTACGCCATGTTATTCTGCACCATCAATGATTTTTCTGCCCTTAGTAATCTGTCGGGATTGAGTACTAAAGGACCCAAAGCCTGTCTGCACTACTTAGATTATACCGAGGATGTGTGGTTGAACGACTCGTGTAAAACGGTGTACATACATCACCGTAAGTTCCTTCCACGGTATCACCCATACTGCAAGATGAAGAAACAATTTGACGAGAAAAAAGAGGATATATGACTCAGCAATACGGTGACACTGTTGGAGCAGCTAGGGAAGGGAGGGAGAAAAACGATGGCCAAATAAACACCACAGATAATCGAAACAGAGGCAACGTACCAGATGGCCTATGCAAGAGTGTTATCGTGCTAGTAATATATTGTAGTTGTGGTAGCGTTGTCGACGAACAAGTACATTAAAAGTAGATGATACAGGATGTAGCCCCCACAATCTTTCTCAATTTATTGATATCTCGTAGATGTATGTACAATAAGCAACCCTTGCCTCTTCTTATATAGGTTCAGTTTCAAACAGATTTTGGCTTCAAAAGTTAAAAACTATTTGGAACACCGAATTTTTTCTATTTAAGCCCTTTTTTTGAAAAATATTCACATTTAGACCCCTGGTGGTTTTAATTCCGTTTTGGACCTGGGGGGCGGAGCCGTGGATCACGGCCGAGGTAACACGCCTCGGCGCCGTGGACCACGGCCCGAGGCCCCAGCCCGCGCCAACGGCCGACCGCGTGGTGCCGACGTGGCGAAGCTCGGCGCGTGATCCACGGCTCCGATCTCGGCGCCGTGATTCGTGGCGCCGACCTCGGAGCCGTGGAACGTGGCGCCGACCTCGGAGCCGTGTAACGTGGCGCCGAGTGTGAAAAATTCAAACCACCGGTGGCGCTCATTCGGCGCCTTCAAAATAATCCGTAGTTTTGGAAACATTCGAAAAATGATGAAGTGTGTGAAACACAATTTTCGCTACATTTTTGATGTTGTGTTCAATCTGAAAATTTCGGTGCTAGTATGGTAATAATGTTTGTAACTTTTTCGTAAGCAGGGAACTGAATGGTCAAACACTAATTCTTTGGAGCAAGCATGGGTGGGCAACATTATGCACTCTTTTAAATACCGTCATACCGGTAGTCTCAAGTGCAGTCGATACAGCTAGGCAAACACAATACAATGCATAATAATAGGATTACAAAGACCGTAGATAGCGTGGATATATTACATTATGTCTACTGGGTGTAGCGTGGTTGTTTCCCCTTTTGTCGCATACGAAGATGGCTCACGCATCCTTCTTCTGTCACTCTTGGTCTTGAGAGTCGCCTCACGAGCTTCAAGCTCTTCCTCCTGACGCTTGATGGCGGCTTCACGCAGACTTAGCTGCTCCCGCGTCCTTTGCAGCTCATCCTCCTTGCCCTTAAGACGGATTTGGTCCACCCTAACGCGGCGCTCTTGCTCAAGCCGCATCTGTCGTTCCACCTCGCGAGCCTGAGTCATCTTGGAAAAGTATTGTCCTTTGTTTTCCACCTGCATTGGCAGGTTCCGTGGCCATGCTTGCGGCACCGATCCACCCATTCGAGGAACCCGCAAGCCTATGTGTGGGTGGTAGATGTCATGGATCAAGTTGAAAAACGAAAACGAGAAACAAAGGATTTAGTTGTCGTCGTTACCACGAAGTCGTCATCCAGGTCTGGACACTTGAAGAACCTACGGCCGTAGTTGGCTCGTTTTACTGGATCCGTCCAGACGCACAACATTGTCCGAAAGCCGCAATGGCACTTCGGGCGCTCATGCCACTCCGGCACTCCAAATGGGTCGGACCTCCAGGAAGACATTGTGATGTCTTGAGGAGATGTGGTAGTATTGTGATGTCTTGAGGAGATGTGGTGGTATTGTGATGTATTGAGGAGATGTGGTATGGAACACATATGAGGCCTTTATGTAGGCAGGTTATCTGGTGCAGTGGGCATAGTCCATGGAGAGGATCTTTTCGCTTTTCCTGGATTCCAGTGTAGCAATAAAAGGCCCTATGTAGACTTTTCAGAGACTACAGTCTCGTAATAAATTCGTAGTTCGTAGCCTTTTCAGAGATTGGGTCATTCAATTTATTTGGTACAACATAGCCTTTTCTGTTGTTTTCTGCTATAGGCCTATGTCATCCCAGTCATCGGGTTTCACAGCATCCGGATAAAGGATCTTATCTCTCATCCCCCGTCCTCGGCTTCTTGTCATCGTGGTCGGGAGTAGTCTTGGGTGGGATAAGTCTTGGCCCGCTTTGTCATCTCACTTCAAAAGCTGCCCGTTAGCCACCACACTCAAAGCAAATCATCGGTCCTCTTTTCTTTCCGTCCCTCCTCCTCTTGTAAGCATGGGAGAACTTACGAGCAAGAAGGGCCAGTTGTTCATCCTCTAACCGCCTAACCGATCATCGCTTACATCACGAGAGCGATAGGAGAACCCGCCAAGAGAGTCGCAGAAGAACCGAAGCGCAGCTTGGATCGGTGACTAAAGCCATCGATCGAGACTTGACCGACGAGAGACTATGTCAATCTCGTGAGTCTTGAGGCGCGAGTAAAGCGCATCAAGAGTCGTGGTCGAGAGGTCCGTGGTGTCCTTGATGGTGGTCACCTTCATTTCCCAAACCCTAAGATCGAGTGCGGAAAGAATCGCCGAGCGTTATCCGAGTCGGAGTATGTGAGACCGACGGCTCGGAGGTTGCTCAGAATCTTATGAAAGCGAGAAAAGCACTCGTCTAGGGACTCACCAGCAAGCATCTCAAATTTGTTGTAGTCGCGCTTGAATCGGTCTTGTCGCACCGTCTTTATTTGGGTGGTGCCCTCATGGTAAGCATTGAGGGTCACCCAAATATCGGCCGACGTCGGTGAGAGATGCGATCAAATTCGCTCGCTCAATCCACGAATGATGATGTTCCTCGCCTTTGCGTTTGCCTCAACATCGACCATATTCCGGCATTGATGTTCTCATCGGTGGAACAACAAAGCGGACCTTGACCTTTCGCCAGATGGCGTAGCCACGAGCACGGATGTAGGTCTCCATCCGGCTCTTCGAATGGAAAATCCATCCCATCAAAGATCGGGGGCTTGGTCGAGTACTTGTCCGTCGCCATGGCTCTTGAGACCGGTTAAAGATCTATCAAGAAGAGCTAACCGGCTCTGATACCAATTGAAGGACCGAAATGGCGACAGAGGGGGGGGGTGAATGTCGTTCTCTTAAAATTCGCCCCTGAGTATTCACATACAATCTTCTCCGATAGCTACAGAAGCTATGAAGTAAGAAGTTCGCTCACTGGACGCCTAAAACCAGACCCTCAATCGAACAAGCCAGAGCATAGAACAGAAACTGCAAACTGAGACTAGGCAGACAGCGAGCCAAAAAGCAGTCACAACAGTGAATACTCTGCTGTCCGAAAAAGAGAAAGGAACTGCTAACCAAAAGCAGAGAATCAGAGAAATACAGAGAGATTGCCGAGCAGTCCTAGTTCTTCTCAGGCTAAAGAAATCAGAGTTTCACACTTAAATAGCTGCCCACCTCAGGAAATAATCAGATCATGCAGTTCAGTAGAGAAATAGACAGAACATGTAGCATGGGATTGATGCAAAGCTGAAAAGAAAAACTGAGACGGCTGGCAGCCTGAACAAAGCAAAATCGCCAACTGAAATGAATAGAGGACAGTCATTGTCACGAAAACTGCTCAAAAGAGAAAGGTCTCGCATGATGTAAAAGGAAGAGCGCAGCGCTCACCGCTGAATCGCTGCGCCGAACAAAGACCCAAAAGCTAGAACCAAAAGACTTGAAACTTCTTTGTGCTAGAACAATGAAATGAGCTTCAGCTGAAAAATGATTGCCACGGCTAGCACATGATGGATCAAAGTAATCATTGCAACAAAAAAAAATGCTGCCGAGAGCTACAAGTAACAAGTGGAAAGAATGATTCTAAAACTTGATTCTGCAGAGAATGGACAAAACAAACCAAGAATCTTGCCAACAGTAAGTTAGTAGCAAAGAAATGACCAGAACTGCAAGAGCCGACAGGAGAAATAGAGCTAAAGATTAAAAGATTTAGGAAAGCCAAATCACAACAAGAGCAACACAAAAAGGAACTGATCAAATAAAAGAGGGCTTCAAGAACAGAGGAGCAAGAGTTCCTCTCGGCAGAGAATCAAAACAGAGAGATTTCTCAGCTCATCTCTCTTTCTCAATAAACAAGGACTAGAAGTGAAATCCTAATCAATCTCACAAGCCATGAAATCTTTCAAAGAAAAAGAGCGAAGAACATAAGAACTTTAGATTTCATTCCAACCAAAGATTACAAAGGAGTCCCCATGTGCATGGACATTTGAACAAGAGAAATGATTACAAGACTCTCAATCCCTCCTCTCCCTCTCAATCCTCAAGAACACCAAGAGCCTCACATGCTTCTTGGGAGGAACACAACACACACAAAGATATGAATAAGCTCACAAGTGTCCTAAGGGGTATGCAGCCCCTCACCTCTATTTATAGCCCTTGGCTAACGGGTCTCCAACCCGTTACGCCGGCTAAACCCTAACGGAGCCGCCTCCCGCTTGTGCCTTGCGAAATTCCCGTTTCGCCCCTACGCACCGGAAGCTTCCGCTCCTTGCCTCGCACGCCCGCAACACGCCGAGTCCACGCGTCTTCGACACCTCATGACCGTTCTGACCTCAGCGCCACCTGCGCCTAGTCCGGTCCACCGTGTCTCGCCACGACTCCGCCTCGCTGTCCTGCAGACACACATACAAGAAAACACGTCACATAGCACCGCTCGATACATGAACGCGCAAATAGCATAAACAAAATCAAACCTGTCGCATCAATAGAATATACATCCTAACCCATACGACTTCACTTGACCAAAATCCGACCGAGCCGTTGCACCATGCAACGTCTGGTCCGGACAAACCGACTCAAACTCGACTTTTGGAAACAGATGTCAATTACTCATCACTCACAATGGGATGACCTCCACATGGTCTCTCAATCTCCCCTTGATGAGTATATTGACAAACACCAAAAGCACAAAGTTGAGTTTGAAGAGTCTAACATGGTCCATAAGTAAAAGAGTGAAGCTAATGACCATGTCGACGTATGAGCAAAAGAAAGAACAATTTTTCCTCAAAGCTCCCGAAGTGACTTTTTCTACCACTATTCTCCCCCTTTTGGCAATAAACCCATCAAGAATGAAAGAAGGAGAAAAATCATGAAAAATGATGAAAGGTCGATTTGATCATTTTTTTAAGTATGTAGAGCCATGAGAATTATCCAAATGACCAACATATATTACATCAAGCCATATCATACAAATATGCTACAAAGATCATGACTAAGTATGTAAAGAGAAGCTAAGCAACATAAGGCATATTCTGAATTTTAGTTGAAGTGCTTAGCAAGTCAAGTCAATCATGATTTTAGTCTAGCTAATGATATCCACAAATGATGCAAGCCATGTCAATGAGCTAAATGGAATCAAGAAGCTAGTGTTGAGCCAACTAGAGTGCTATTTGTTCAAGAATGATACAATTGTTGAAGTACTTTGAATTTTTTTTTTAATTGAGCACTTTTGACATTTTTCTTTTGAGATCTCATGATTGTTTTCAATCATATTTTGTCATGTGCTAGACCTCAAGCCTTATGCGATCATTCCAAGCGAGAAGCTTAAGGAAATGATCTTGGTCATCCAAATCTCCCCTGAGTTCATGCCTTGTGCAATGGCAAGCCGCCTCATGAGAAGGAATTGGTGAGATCGGTTTTTCGCACGTAAGAGATCTTTTTTTTGATAGATTGTACTAACTTATGTGTCATCAAGAAACTATATAGCTCAATCTATTGCTCAACTAAGATTCAAGACTCAACTCACCTATTTGACATGGCAAGAACCATAAAAAGATAACACAAAGCTGACTAGTCTCAAATATGAACATGACAGGAATTAGGTCAAATTTAGCATTTTAATTAACCTATCAGGGCAAAGACTTGACTACACATATAAAGTCATGATCAAATTAGCAATGGAGCATAAGTCATGGCAAAATGTATTATAATGAAAACATGTCATGAAAGGATAATAATCATGGCTCTATTAAGTTATGTTACAAATACAAAGAAGAACATCCAGCTCCCCCTTAACAATTGATGCAACTTTCAGTTCAAGTTGAGTTATGTCATCATTAAAATCTAGAAGTTCCCAAATGAACTCCCCCTGAACCAAAGCAATAAAACGAGAAGCTGGCAAATAAATCATGAAAATAGGCGCCCTTAAAGCATAGATAAGATAGAGAATACTAATGACTCGGACTAACTCCTAACTACCCCATATGACTCTGTGACAACAAATGTCGAGTAAAACACACACTAGAGAGCAAACACGCACTGCCACCCGAGGGTGGCCCAACCTCGCTAGAACCTAAAAGAAGTGAGTGAGCTCAACCTAGTGAGATAAGAAACAGCTATCCTGAAAGCACAAGATAAGAGCAAGAAGTCTAAGCACTCAGCAAGAGACACACTCTAACCTATGCTAGAAGGACTAAACCCAATGCACCCAAAAATGTGATGCAATAGTAAGGATACGTACATAAATAATATGATAAAGCATTAAATCCCAAAGCTCCCCTCACAACAAATCGTAAGGACAAACCACCCCAAGCTCTCCTCGCAGAAAAAAACCTCGTGCTATCCAAAGGCTTGGTGAAGATATCGATAACCGGTGGTCACTCTCCACAAACCGAGCACGATGTCACCCTTCTACATGGTCTCAAGAAAGTGATATCGATATCGATGTGCTTGGTCCGAGAGTGCTGCACCGGTTCTTAGCAATGCTAATCGCAGACGTGTTATCGCAAAAGAGCGGAACACGATCGATAGCTAACCCAAAGTCCCGCAGTCGAGACCATCCAGCACTTGGCTACAAGAATCGGCCGCAAAGAACGCACTCGGCCTCTGCGGTGGGTGTGCAACACCGGATGCTTCCTCAAGACCGAAACGAGAGAAGTGCCAATGAACCGGCAGTGCGGTGCTCTTCCTATCTATCCTCTGTACCGCAAAGTCTCGCATCCGAATAGGCTCTAAGGGATAGACAGATGAGGAAGAGTACCGATACCATAGTCAATGGTAGCTCGAAGGTACGAAGATGCGCTTCACCGCTGGCGGTGAGACACGCGAGGAGAAGCTCAAACCGAGCACAAAGACACACGGAGAAGTGTATGTCCGGTCTCGAGCGGTGAGGTACAAGAGAGAGCCAATCATGCTTCTGAATTCCTTTTGATCAACTGGCTCGCCGTCCTCATCCGGGTCAAGTGTGGCCGTAGAAGCCATCGGAGTCGACACCGCTTTCCATCACTCATGTCGAAACGTCTCGGAGATCACGGTGTACTTGCCTTGATGCAAGAAGGTACCCTCCCGAGTCTCGCTTGATTTGGAAGCCAAGGAAGAAAGTCAACTCACCCATCATGCTCATCTCAAACTCGGTGCTCATGACATTCGAGAACTGTGAAACTAGAGCATGAGAAGAGCCGCCAAAGATAATGTCATCGACATAAATTTAGGACGAGAAAGTCATTATAGCCGTGAATGAACAAGGTCTTGTCAACTTTACCCATCTCAAAATCATGTCTCAATAGATAGGACTTAAGCCTCTCATACCAAGCTCTAGGGCTTGCTTAAGTCCATACAACGCTTTGGAAAGCTTGAAGACATGACTTGGGTATTTGGGGTTCTCGAAACACGAGGTCGTCGACATAGACTTCTTCCTCAATGAAGCCATTGAGAAATGCACTCTTGACGTCCATCCGGTAAAGCTTGAAACCTTTAGAAGCCGCAAAGGCAAGCGAATTCTAATGGCCTCAAGACGAGCTACAGGGGCAAAGGTCTCCTCGAAATCCGCACCCTCAACACGGGAGTACCCTCATGCAACCACCTAGCCTTGTTTCAATGACTACCCCATCCTCACTTTGCTTGTTCTTGAACACCCATTTGGTTCCAATGATATTTTGATCTCGAGGGGCTCAACAAGCGTCCGCACCTTGTTTCTCTCGAAACTCTCTAGCTCCTCATGCATGGCGTTGACCCAAGACTCGTTAGATAAAGCATGACAAACGCCCTTGGGCTCAAAGGAAGCTACGAAGGCGTGGTGGAGAGTAAAAGTGACACGCCGGACTTGGAACGTGTGACTCGCTCAAATAGATCTCCAATCATCTGCTCAGGAGGATGAGATTTTTGGATATGTCTTGGAGGTCCTGGATGAGATGAAGTGGCCTCTACCTCGTTACACGACGGGTAGGAACAGAGCCACTAGCTCCGTAAGAAGCGTAGGTAAGGGCGATCGCCTCGAGGTGCGGTGGAAGAAGGCACCTCAAGGGGTGGAGAAGGGGCCGGATCGGGTAGACAACCCTCATCTCCATCATCCTCATCATCCACAAAGATGGTCTCGGATCGCTCTAGTGAACTCGAGATATCGGGCCTAGTCCCTGACCGCCTCATCGAAAGTTACCTCACGGTGTTTCTACCATTTTACCGGACTCATGCCTGCACCCTATAGGCCCGCCAAGAAGTCGAGTAGCCCGAAAAAGTCCATCACAAGAACGTGACTCGAACTTATCTAGGTTCCGGACTTGAGAATAAAACACTTACAACCAAACACACGAAAATGAGAAACACCGGCTTCCCGTATCTCAACTCATAAGAAGTGCGGTGCAAGTGTGCTCAAGAAAACTCGATTAGAAACATGGCACGCGGTGGCTATAGCCTCACCAAAACTTCCGCGTGTAGAGTACTCATCAAGCATCGCCCCGCCATCTCGACTAAGGTACGGTTCTTCCTCTCCACAACGCCATTCTCATTGGGGACGATGGAGAAGAGAACGGTGCTCTACACCGTCTCACCACGAAACTCTCAAAGTAGGAATTCTTGAACTCCGTGCCATTGTCATCGCGGATCGCTCGTAAGGCACCGGAAGCTCAATGAAAGCCTCTTGAAAAGACCTCGAAAATGTGTAAACGTCTCATCCTTCGAGGCTAAGAAAAACACCCAAGAGTACCTCGAATAGTCATCGACCACAACAAGAACGTACCACTTCCCTCCTGCTGACTGCACTCGAGCTGGTCCAACCGTATCCATATGGAGCAGCTGTCCCGGTGCATCGGTCATAGTAACTGTGACCGGAGGATGAGAAGCGGCAACCATCTTGCCGTGCTGGCATGGAGCGCAAACAAGATCTTTGACCATCTTGAGTTTCGGCAGACCACGAATGAGATCGTGGCCGCTAACTCGGGTCAAATGGTCAAATCCAATATGACCAAGTCTCCTATGCCAAAAGGAAAGATCGCGGGACTCAGAAGCAAGCAAACAACGGAGAGGATCACCAGAAGACTCAGAAAAATCAGCACGAAAGATCCTCCCAAAACGAGAATCCATAAACCGGACTACCAAGAATCAAGAATTTTGCGTTGTTTTCTTAAAACTCACCTCGAAATCGTCATCGGTGGTGAGACCGAAAGCAAATTGTACCGCAGCTTACTAACCAAGGCAACATCTTTTAAAACAAATGAATCATTAATGCGATCGCACCTTTGGCGATGACTCGCCCGTAAGAGGCGTCTCCGAAGGTGATCGTCTCATCACCTGGAGCACGGGCAAGGGAAGAAAACCAACGGGAATCTCCGGTCATGTGTCGTGAACACCCGGAGTCTACAAGCCAAACCTTTCCTTCCCCGCCCGCGAACCCGAGTCAACAAGAGAGCAAAGTCTCGATCGGGATAAATCAACATAGATTTTGGCACCCAATCTTGAGTCACACGCCGAGCGTAAGAAGTAGTCACGCACGATGACCTCTAACTACCCTCGCCTCCGTCGCTCAAGAAGCGTAAGGTCTATGTGCGCACTGGGCATTCATTCCGGGTCCGATCGCTACGGAGAGCGAGTCGAGCACCGGCGAAGACGCCGATCACGCCGGGTAGCTATCTCGATGGAAGCGAGATCTACCCTCGTGACGGCGGAAGTCACGACCGAGAGGAGCACGAGGACAAAAAGAAAACTCGGAAAAACCAAGTCCTTGGTGCGCCCAAAGCTACCAACAAGAGCAAGCCTAGACCTCGTGTTGGTCTTAGGTGCACTCAAGGTCCAGGCTGACCACGAATACGCCTAAGAGACTCAACACGGTCTCTTCGCGCGATCTTGGCGCTTGAAGCAATGGTCAAACAAATGCCCATCCTTCCGGAAGGTGCAATGATACCGCCTCGAGGGGTCAAGTAGATGAGATGGCTTCGCCCGAGAGGTCAAGTCGCAGTGAAATGACCTTCTTGTCGAAATCCTTGGACAAAGCCCACGATCTAAATTGAACTTTCTTGTTCTTGGGCTTGACCTCGATCACACCTGCGGCTATGGGTCCGAGCACGGCAGTGGATGTTTCCTCACATCCTCACGAAATCATATCCTAGACCTGCTTGAACTTGCAAATCTTTGATTGGTCTAGAATAAGATTGAGATCCTTCTTGCCTCCTACAAATTTCTCGAGAGTGTTCATAAGGTACCGACACTCCCGAAAGAGAGAGGTGCAAGAAGAGCAAGGAGGAGGAGAAACAAGAAGGTAAGGGAGCAGAGAACGACCAACAAAGAGGGAAGATCGGCTTGTGCACGCACGGTACGACGAAGGGACGATCCCCATCGCTAGCGTGTTGGTTCGCATCGCTAGGCGTCTCTACCTTACCCGGGGGCTTCTCCCCCTTCTCCACAACCACATTACAAGCACAAGATGGCTTCTCTAGTAGGTCCTTAGTTAGCTTCACACATTTCTCATCCAATGCAATCAAGTTAGATTTTAGTTTGTTACAACTAATGCATGGTGAGCTAACAGGTCCTTAGAAGCAAACCGAGCCAACTTCTTATCATGATCAATCATTTCTTGAAACTGTTTGGAAATGATTCAAGCTCAACGATCGATTTAGGACAATTCACACATGAAGCAATAGGCTCAAGTAGAAAAGCTTGTAATTCAGCAATTTTATGATCCGCCTGCTTTAGATTCATCTTTAAGTTATTACAACTTTCACAAGTCTCGGCAGATCGAGAAGCATAGTGTAAAGACCTCTAAAAGCATTATCCTTATCCTCACATGAGGTGCAAGAAATAGTCTCAATAGTAGTAGAGGAAACAGAACCACCCTACTCATCTCAATCTCAAAGAAGAAGACTAATATTCTCCACCTTAAGCAAATCAAGCTCGAGGTCACACTATCATGAGAAGTCCTTAACTTCTCCATATCTCCCAAAGAAAGTAGTGCATGTATCACAATCGTCACGGGAGGGAGTAGATATAAGTAAAGAAAGCTCCCGTGACAAACGATCTACTTCCTTCTCCAACTCGCTACATCTAGCTCTAGATCTAGCATGAAAACCTCCTAGCTTAAGAAAAGCGCATTCGGTTGGTCATAGGAGGGACATACCTCGTCGAGTCGGAATAGAGATCGCCGTCGCGATCTCGCCTCGAGGGCCATGAAGCACATGCCGAGAAGTCGCCGCCGCTTGGGTTCTTGATCACCCGTCCCGTCGTCGTCGCTCCATCCCTCCACCTCGCCGAGGTCGAGGTCGTCGAGGCGGCGAGGACGCGGTGGAAGAGCTTGGCCTTCCCAAAGTCGCGAACGGCTTCTTGCCTTGCGTCGGAGTTGGGGCCTTCTTGTTGCGGTTCTTGTCGGAGTAGTCGTTCTTGCCGAACCGCCGTAGTCGACTTTGCCTTTCCCCAACTTGGGACGGTTTGCTCGAATGTGGTTGGGGCCACCACACTCAAAGCAAATCATCGGTCCTCTTTTCTTTCCGTCCCTCCTCCTCTTGTAAGCATGGGAGAACTTACGAGCAAGAAGGGCGATTGTTCATCCTCTAACCGCTCTAACCGATCATCGGTTACATCACGAGAGCGATAGGAGAACCCGCCAAGAGAGTCGTGAGAAGAACCGAGCGGCGGTTGGATCAGTGACTAAAGCCATCGACTGAGACTTCGACCGACGAGAGACTATGTCAATCTTGTGAGTCTTGAGGCGCGAGTAAAGCGCATCAAGAGTCAGGGTCGAGAGGTCCGTGGTGTCCTTGATGGTGGTCACCTTCATTTCCCAAACCCTAAGATCGAGTGCGGAAAGAATCAGTCGAGCGTTATCCGAGTCGGAGTATGTGAGACCGACGGCTCGGAGGTTGCTCGTAATCTTATGAAAGCGAGAAAAGCACTCGCCTAGGGACTCACCGGAAGCATCTCAAATTTGCCGTAGTCGCTTGAATCGGTCTTGTCGCACCGTCTTTATTTGGGTGGTGCCTCATGGTAAGCATTGAGGGTCACCCAAATATCGGCCGACGTCAGGTGAGAGATGCGATCAAATTCGCTTCTGCTCAATCCCTGAATGATGATGTTCCTCGCCTTTGCGTTTGCCTCAACATCGACCATATTCCCGCATTGATGTTCTCATCGGTGGAACAACAAACCGGACCTTGACCTTTCGCCAGATGAGTAGCCTCGAGCACGGATGTAGGTCTCCATCCGGCTCTTCCGTAATGGAAAATCCATCCCATCAAAGATCGGGGGCTTGGTCGAGTACTTGTCCGTCGCCATGGCTCTTGAGACCGGTTAAAGATCTATCAAGAAGAGCTAACCGGCTCTGATACCAATTGAAGGACCGAAATGGCGACAGAGGGGGTGAATGTCGTTCTCTTAAAATTCGCCCCTGAGTATTCACATACAATCTTCTCCGATAGCTACAGAAGCTATGAAGTAAGAAGTTCGCTCACTGGACGCCTAAAACCAGACCCTCAATCGAACAAGCCAGAGCATAGAATGTAAAGCGCAAACCGAGACTAGGCGGGGCAATGAGCCAAAAGCAGTCACAACAGTGAATACTCTGCTGTCCGAAAAAGAGAAAGGAACTGCTAACCAAAAGCAGAGAATCAGAGAAATACAGAGAGATTGCCGAGCAGTCCTAGTTCTTCTCAGGCTAAAGAAATCAGAGTTTCACACTTAAATAGCTGCCCACCTCAGGAAATAATCAGATCATGCGCTCAAGAGAGAAATAGATGAACATGTAGCATGGGATTGATGCAAAGTGAAAAGAAAAAGCGAGACTACCGGCGGCTGAACAAAGCAAAATCGCCAACTGAAATGAATAGAGGACAGTCATTGCTGCTGCTGAAAACTGCTCAAAAAGAGAAAGGTCTGCATGACAGAAAAGGGAAGAGCTGCAAAGCAGTTCAGCTGCCCTGAACTGCTGCTGCCGAACAGCACCCAAAAGCTAGAACCAAAAGACTTGAAACTTCTTTGTGCTAGAACAATGAAATGAGCTTCAGCTGAAAAATGATTGCCACGGCTAGCACATGATGGATCAAAGTAATCATTGCAACAAAAAAAAATGCTGCCGAGAGCTACAAGTAACAAGTGGAAAGAATGATTCTAAAACTTGATTCTGCAGAGAATGGACAAAACAAACCAAGAATCTTGCCAACAGTAAGTTAGTAGCAAAGAAATGACCAGAACTGCAAGAGCCGACAGGAGAAATAGAGCTAAAGATTAAAAGATTTAGGAAAGCCAAATCACAACAAGAGCAACACAAAAAGGAACTGATCAAATAAAAGAGGGCTTCAAGAACAGAGGAGCAAGAGTTCCTCTCGGCAGAGAATCAAAACAGAGAGATTTCTCAGCTCATCTCTCTTTCTCAATAAACAAGGACTAGAAGTGAAATCCTAATCAATCTCACAAGCCATGAAATCTTTCAAAGAAAAGAGCGAAGAACATAAGAACTTTAGATTTCATTCCAACCAAAGATTACAAAGGAGTCCCCATGTGCATGGACATTTGAACAAGAGAAATGATTACAAGACTCTCAATCCCTCCTCTCCCTCTCAATCCTCAAGAACACCAAGAGCCTCACATGCTTCTTGGGAGGAACACAACACACACAAAGATATGAATAAGCTCACAAGTGTCCTAAGGGGTATGCAGCCCCTCACCTCTATTTATAGCCCTTGGCTAACGGGTCTCCAACCCGTTACGCCGGCTAAACCCTAACGGAGCCGTCTCCCGCTTGTGCAGCCTTGCGAAATTCCCGTTTCGCCCCTTCTGCACCTTCCGGGAAGCTTCCGCGCTCCTTGCCTCGCACGCTCGCAACACGCCGAGTCCACGCCGCCTTCGACACCTCATGACCGTTCGACCTCGCCGCCACCGCGCCTAGTCCGTCCCACCGTGTCTCGCCACGACTCCGCCTCGCTGTCCTGCAGACACACATACAAGAAAACACGTCACATAGCACCGCTCGATACATGAACGCGCAAATAGCATAAACAAAATCAAACCTGTCGCATCAATAGAATATACATCCTAACCCATACGACTTCACTTGACCAAAATCCGACCGAGCCCGTTGCACCATGCAACGTCTGGGTCCGGACAAACCGACTCAAACTCGACTTTTGGAAACAGATGTCAATTACTCATCACTCACAATGGGATGACCTCCACATGGTCTCTCAGATACCAAGCCGCGTGCTCAACCAGCGTGGCGAAATGCGAACACAATGAGTACGCTATTGCAGATCTTGGATGGCCCGAACGATGGCGACGACGTTTCTTCCGATGCTCACGCCCGGTACAAATTAGTAATATTACATTTATTATGGCTTATGGACCTCGAAGTTTACCGTCCTTTTTGCAGATGGCAAAATGCGACTTCTCCCGCTGGATCGACCCTCCTCATGAACGGTATGTTGATCGTTATGTGGCTACATTATGGGCTCGAATATGGGACTTGGAGTACCGAATGGAGAGTCTCACAGAGGAGAACAACGACCTCCGCGAACAGATGCAACGCGAGAGGCAACGAGGAGGTCGTGAATATAGGAAGCTCTTATGATCCCACATGTTGTCACGAACCCGAGCATATGTGCATTCCACTACCACGACTGACACCACGTCCGAGGCGACCCCTCAAAGAATTCTCCATGTGGGTGCCACGAGGCTCATTTGGCATGTAGGTAACGAGGGTTATGGTTGTGTCGTATTTTAGTTCATGTATTTGTTGATGTGTTGATGCTTGTGGGGTAGGATCGTTGTGTTGAATTAAAATGTCGTGGGGGTTGCGACCCGTCGGATGAGGCATCGTTTGACGCACTAGAGTGGAAGATAAATTTAATGTTGTGTGCTATTTTGTTTCTTGTGATTATTGTTATCCTCAAGTTGTAGTGCTGGAGGTTCTTCTCGTGTATGTTGGTAATGTTTTATGCTATGTTGTCGTCAAGCTATTTTGGAGTCGTTTGGATTCGTGAAGCATAAATTAATAGCGATAAATTCAGTATCACTACCTTTTGCGATCGTTTGCAGGAAACATAAAATCATTGCAGGAATTATAGAACAACAAAGTATCATTACAACATATATACAACGACCCACAAGCCTACACATAAATATCACTGCCTCCTAGCCTTACCCTTACCCTTACCAAGGGCGTCGGTGCACGGAGTGTAACGGCTAGGCTCATGGCGGCGTCTGCGTGGTACAGTGTGAAGGCCGAGTCTCGAGAGCGCCTCACGAGCCGAGACGGGCCTATCTCATCGTAAGTCTGCTGCTCCACCTCGTCGTCGTCCTCACCCCCCTCGTAATAGTCATCTCACCGAAAGGGAGGTGGAAGCTGTGAGTCTCCGGCCTCCACCTACACGATACAAAAAAGAGGAGTACATGTCAGAGAATTTGAGGCGCACATAGCCGACCAACAATGAACATGCAAGTGGAGCAATGGTTTAGGATAATACCTATCAATCAGTGCAGTGATGGCCGGGGGGTTGAAGGTGGGCAACCCACGATTTAACACAGTAAGAGATGGCGTCTAGGCCGCCCTCTCCGTGAAGGGGTGTATCTCTCGTCGCATCACATGTCCAGAACCCGTCATGGGTTCGAGGACGAAGGATGGGCAACTCTGTATAGAATAGAACACTTTTTTGTTAATGCATCAACATAAATAATTAATTGTACAAGAAGTGATGAAGGCAGTACCATCCCTCCGCGGTGAGCCGTCCCGGTGGTTCTCCTCGTAGTGCGGCGTCTAGCGGTGGAATTGCGCCATCCTACAAAAAATTGATTTTGTCAGTCCAACATAGAAGTAAACAAAAAATTGAACATGCATACAATATGGAAATAATAAGAAATTGAATAAGAAACATAGCAAATTACATATGAAAAAATAACTAGACGAACAATGAAACATAACGAATAACAAGCACTCTTTTGACTAAGTGGCCAATGGCATGTGCGTGAATTGTGGCCAAGTCTACCACATCGCTACATTGGTTCGCTCGGGGTTAGTAAGAAAGGGGTTGCTCTCCTCGCCTCGTTGTTCCCGGAAGTCGATCCATAACCATCTTGTGTCTCGTCCTTTTCACGGTTCCACGCTTGTTCCAACGGCTACCCGGATCCGCAATGTATTTGGGCCCTGTACGGTGGCCACTCTCCTCATCCCGATAAGGCTCGAAACGGGAGACCACGTAAGCACAAGGTTGTCAACACCGAACTCCCGAGGTATCTTGCTCGTAGTCAAAGTTGCGATGCCTCGCTGCGCCACATAATGAGAACATGGAAAGTGGTACGCGCCTCGGTTTACCACATGTGCATGAGAAAGCAATAAGGACAACCTTATGCCTCCTCGTCACGGAGCTCTCCATCGATCGTTGTACCACCCTTTCTACAACCTCATAAGTGCCCGTGGCTGTCAAAACAATGTACCTCATGTGCCTCACCCTAGCCTTTGCCTTTTCAAGGTGGCGCTTGGTTTTGGCGCCCATCTCACTTGTTTACTCAGAGCGCCATTGCATGTGCGTGTCTTCGTTGAACCAGCAACAAGCTTGTAAAGGTGAAGGATACGATAGCATTGACGGGCATACCACGATACCCCTAAGCAAACTATTGAAGGATTCGCCATGTTGCTTGTCCGAAACTCGCACCTCCGACCACCGTCGTCATGAGCCCTTGTCCATTTGTCGACATCTCTCATCAATCCCGTCAACCACCGCTCTACCTTCGCGTTTGTTGCGATTAAGTCGCTCCAACTTTTCCGGAAGAACTTGACCTCTAGCATTCGAGCGACCTCCTCGAGCAGAGAAAGTTATCCTTCGTACCATCCTTACGGAGTAGATTCTCGGAAGATGCCGATCGCACCAACGGTGGTGCAAAGCTGCATACCCGTGATCGCTCTCTGCACGACGACAAGTATGCCCGGTGTCTATCGATATGACACCCACCTCCCTACCGTGGCCGACCACGTGCCTCCGAACGAGCCGCATGAACCATCCCCACCGTCTTTGTTCTCCTCTCAACCAAAGCAAGCGCCAAAGGAACCAACGCGTTGTCTGCGCACACAGAAATGGCTATCGGTGTGCCCCGGTACTTGCCAAGAAGAAACGTCTCGTCAATGGAGAAGACGGACGACAATGCCGAAGGCCTCGATGGATCGAGCAAAGCACCGTAAAGCACGGAAGAATATCTCGCATCCCATCTTGAGTCCATTCGTTTGGTTTCGGACGCACTCATAATGCATGCCCGGATTAACCGCTTTGATTGCATTGAAGAGTGCTGGCAACTGCAAGTACCCATCTTCCCAGTCCCCATATATCATCTTCCAGATACGTTGCTTTGCCCTCCATGCTTTTCCATACCTTATCTCGTATCCAAATTTCTCCTTAACAATCCCAGCAAGTGTCTTCACCTTCATATTGGGTTCTCCCTTTACTATGTGACACAGTGACTTGGCAATAATGGTAGAGGTCAACTGCCGATGCTTCGCTTGAGCTCGCTTGGCACAAGTGTGTGGGCCAACGATTCTTGTGATCTTGAACTTTCCCGTGTCCTTCTGTTTCCTAGCACAAACCCTCCATTCACATGTTTCCTTCTCGCACACAACTGTACCTCCGCTCCACATAAGAATGCCTCACCTTGAATGGCCTTTTACGAATCATCGCATACTCCTGCAGCCACCTTCTCAATGCGACAAGTCCTCAAACATCATGCCCTTCTCAATTGTCATGCTTGAACCGCCTCAGAGCATCTAGCACCGTCATCCCTTCCTTCTGCATAAGCCCCATGAGAATGCCTAAGATCGCTGAATTCATGAACTGATGGATCCCGGCCAGGGCAATAACGCCTGATCAGCTCAATATCACTTTCGGTCAGCTCTCCAAAAGGGCGGTCATCGTCAGAATCAACGGCCCTTGCGATCTCGTAAGCCTGCAGATCATCCACAATTTGAACATCCACACTGTTGGAGTCCCTGCAGACTTCTTCAACGTTGCCAGATGGAGCAACGGGAGGAACACCAACATTATCGTGAATGTCTCCGCATCATAAGCACGAAACGATGGGATTTAGACAAAAACAAAGAATGACGGAAAAGGCTAAAGTGTGGCTCGACACTTCCTGGGATGATCCTGAGGGGCCGCCACAACATCATCAGTCCGACATTCAACTCGAACTGGTTGAGTAATCTGAACCTCGCTCGGGCGATAGAGCATCGGGCACCTCAGGCACTTCTTCCACATCCACCGCAAGATCCGGTAACGGAGGGTCAAAGGGTGCATGATCACCTAGTTCTGGTGAATAACCGTGAGTGGTGGGATCAATGGACACCTTCCGCACAACAACATCCAAACATTTTAACTCATTCCTCATAACCAATTTGACATATTTGTCCCACTCATCCTCTCGAACCAATTAAGATCAACCGCTCGAGAATTGTGTCTTCGAACCAAGTGAAGTAACCCTCAACTGTGATGCTCTCCTCGTTTCCATGACAATGCAGCTTCTCCCGAGCCCTAGCAACCAACTCACTAAACGACGGCCGATCACCGAATATCAGAGGCACCATTTGCATTTCAACCAATTGAACATTTCTATAAGCATCACTTGTCACACTGCCTCCATGATATAGGGTCACTAGGTTGTCCATCTAGTTCATACACAAAACCAAAATTAATACCTTTAAGCGAAATTTTGGATAAATCACATGCATACTTGTTTAAGCAATAAAATATCTAAATGAACCCTTTCCCATTCAAACATCTATATAGTCACATGAGATTTTTATTTAATAGCATACTTGTCTAAATGAACCCTTTCCCATTCAAGTCATGGGCTAAATGCACTCTTGTTCAAACATCTATATATCTAATAGGATCCAGATATAGTCACATGAGATTTTCAGTTATAATATGCAGCCTACATTGTCTTTTTTTGAAGTCAAACACATGCGCGACAAATGCAGGGCGAGAGTTGCGTTCTTTATATATACTACTCCAATGACGTGCGTATAGTATCTCTGTCCCTATGAGCTTGTTTCCTCCCATCCATCACTAGCTTAATTAGCTACACACGCATCCACACTCACTCCTCGCTCCCATTTCTCTCCAACGCACCAACGCCACGAGCCCCCCAACCATTCAATTCGTTCACTGCCCCTGCAGTCACCTTGTACGCACGATACTATTGAAGCAAAAAAATTCACGATATACTAGAGATTCACCTTGAAGGCTTGCGGGGCCGGGAGGCGCTGGCGGGGGAGGCGCCAGGCCGGGAGGCGGCGGCCGGGAGGGCCGCCCCGGGAGGCGGCCGGGCGGGAGGCGGCGGGAGACTACCGGGCCGGGAGGCGGTGGCGGGAGGGAGGCGGCGGCCGGGAGGCGGTGGCGGCCGGGAGGCGGCGGGGCGGGAGGCGCCGCCCCGGGAGGCGGCGGGCCCGGAAGGCGTCGGGGCCGGAAGGCGGCGAGGCGGCCGGGCGGGAGGCGCCGGCGGCAGAGCCGGGAGGCGGTGGCGGCGGGAGGCGGTCACCACAGGGCAGGGTCGAGGCGACGCGACGCGAATGAATGTTCGCCCGCCGACCGGGTAAATGCCGCTAGCTCGGCGCCAAGATCCACGGCCGAGGTCGGAGCCACGAGTCACGGCCGAGGTCGAGCCACGAGTCACGGCGCCGAGCTCGGAGCCGTGGATCACGGCCGAGCTTCGCCACGCCGGCACCACGCGGGTCGGCCGGCGGCGGGCGGGCAGGGCCTCGGAGCCGTGGTCCACGGCGCCGAGACGTGTTACCTCGGCCGTGATCCACGGCTCACCCCCAGGTCCAAAACGGAATTAAAACCATCAGGGGTCTAAATGTGAATATTTTTCAAAAAAAAGGCTTAAATAGAAAAAATCCGGTTTGGAACGTGTCAGCTTCTTAACGTGTCTTTTTTCTTTTCTTCCTTTTTTCCTCTCCTTTTCGCCTTTTTCTTTTGCATTATCTATAGACATATAATGGTGTTTTTTCTATTTTCTTTTTATTTTTTTAATTGAATATCTTAAAAAAGCTAAAAGATAAAAACCACAAATATTTTAAATGAGACCGTAGTGGGAGGTCTCTAAATAGAATAAAAAGATATATATGACTAAACGAGATCATACCTCGATGGCTTTATTGGACCTTCATCTAAGTTGGAGCTGGTTTGTAATGAGCCCATATTATACCAGTATCGTTGGTCTAATGGTCTTCTTTTTATTTCTTTCCGTAGGCTGAGTTTCCCAACCGGTGAGAATCCGTGAGGCAGTGGAGGAAAAGCCGGCAAGTCGGAAACACGGTTTGACACGGTGCCCCCACCGCCACCGACTCCAAAGCCGAACCGACTTTACCGAGCCCTCGATAGAAAAACTCTCGCACGCCACGCCTACTACGCACAAGTCTCTTCGCCGTCGTCCTCGCGAGTTCCGGCTCACGAGTTGTTGCTTCTGAAGGTTGGAATCAGGGAGGCGTCGGAGATGATCGAGGTGGTGCTGAACGACCGTCTGGGGAAGAAGGTGCGAGTCAAGTGCAACGAGGACGACACGATCGGCGACCTGAAGAAGCTGGTGGCGGCGCAGACGGGGACGCGCGCCGAGAAGATCCGCATCCAGAAGTGGTACACCACCTACAAGGACCACATCACCCTGGCCGACTACGAGATCCACGACGGCATGGGCCTCGAGCTCTACTACAACTAGCAGGCTAGCAGCCTCCTCGAATCGATCGAGCCTGGTCCGAATAACTCATGTTCTTCCCTACGTAGTATTCAGGATCTGTCGTTCGATAGATCAGAACGTCCGCTGTTATTATATGATGGGATGGGTTTGGTGTAGATGTATTTGAAGTTCGATATAATTGCGAACTGGAAGTTAATTTGGGGTGGATTTGTGTTGCTATATTTTAGTATCCCGACTTGTTTTCTTTGTTCCTGGTTGTTTCTGATCTCTCCATGGTCTAGGCCGGTGGCTTTCTCATGCTATTTGGGATCGGAAGATGCGACGTGTATAGGATCATTCGTAGAAAGAAATTTGCTGGAGAATTATATATTCTGTTGCATTTGTGCTTAGTCTTGATCTACTTTGCAAGATGAGGAAACCAAACTCAGTTGCCCAAGATACGCTCTCCCCCCTCCCTCACACACACACAGAGAGTAAGTTGTCCAATGTACAGTACGGGTACGGCCCACCCAAAGAGGACTTAGCCTTGGCCCATCCGTCTTCTATCTTCTACGTACAGAATATGGGCTTCAAAGGAGGATTTCGGATCCTCTCTCCAGCTCACATAAACAATCGGCAGCACCAAAATGTAGAATAGCTTCTCACGGTCAACATGTCCCATGTAAATAATAAAGTTCGTACGCGATCCCCAGGTAGTAAAGATTTCGCTTCTCACAGCTGAAGTACGCTGGCCTCCGGACAGACCATCCACGATTCTGACTTCGAATAATGTCATTCTGGCAGGAATTAAACTAGCTATAGTACAGGTTCGAAAATTTCTACTTTTGAAGAGACTAGTTAAGAGTCAATGATAGAAGAGGGAGTGCTCGTGTATAAAATAAATGAATCTTTTTTTCTCATATCTCTCTAGAGGGTTTATATATATGAATAGGGTAGGATGAAATTTTTTTATTTCACTCCTTAATAATTACAAAAGATAATGATATATTAGTACATTTCTCTATATTATTAGATCTATTACATATTGAACCAGTTACAAGACCCAGTCACCGAGATTGAACCACCCCTACAACACTGCTCATGATCAACGCATGTACAGCGAAATCCGCATTATCATGTAGAAAAATACTGTAACATACTAGAATGGTAAATATGAAGTTACTTATATTGATCAGTGATGGCATCAACCCGATTAAAGCGACTATTCTCTCGAGTTATTCGCCACTTCGGATCACATTACTAAATCCTGTACTGTCAACCACCTCGAGCTGCCGAGAAGAGCAGCATCGATCATGTGATGTGAATTAGCACTAGACACTGGTCTATCTCTCGTAACCATACGCCCTGTCACGCGCGCTGCTGTTCCGTATGGCCCACCAGCACCTATACCTCCGCCACCGCCCACTTGATTAGCTACTTGCTTCCACCGCTACTTCCCATGGCAGCAGAGTGCCAATGCCCAAGGGCGTTCGTGCACAGGAACAGAGTCCTCCATTCCAACGCTCTCCCAAAGTCGCTATCCAACAGAGGCAACTTTGACCACGACAAAACACAAAACTAAACCATAAATTATTCTTCTCCGGGGACACAAAACCCTCAAAGCCGGCACCGGAGAAAGTGCCGGCGGCTTTCCCTGGCCGGGGCTATCCAGGGTCCTAGCCGGTCAAATAAACACGACAATTGGAGTACCTGTGAAGAGTCAACAAACCAAACCTACCTAGACAACCGGGGCATGAGTGACAGGCCGGCGTTGGGATCACTGGAGCTTGCCTTTTGTAGTGTGGATTGCATCTGTTGATGGCTGTTTCTTGGCGCTTTATGGCTGTTTGTTTGTGCTGGGCACTGAAAGCAAGGAGCTCTCCGTCTGTTTTTGTTTTTGGCCGGCGTGAGGTTGTGTATAGCTGAAAAGTGGCCCCCGATGTTACGTGTCACATAGCTTGGGGCCTCGGTTCTGATGCGTACACACGTGAGACCAGTTGTATTTGACTGATTTTTTATTGGGGGAGGACCGGAGGAGGCTGGCCATCCAAGTTTCGGTATAGACAAAGCCTAGCTTGCATGTCAAATCCCGGAGTTTGAAACTAATTTGATCCAGTAGAATTACGAATTGTTTGTACCTTTGAAAACATACTGATTTGCACCTAGATCTATTTGAGTTGTTTCGGTCCAGTATATACATGATCGTGGACTGTGGAGCTGTAATACTAGTACAGCTTTAACGCAAAGAGAGTAATCTTTGGAGGTTTTGACAGTTGCTCGTGCCCAGTGCCTACCATGTAAAGGCCAAGGGCGGAGCCACCGCCCAACTGTCCGGGCACGCCCACGATAAGCCCTACCCTCCGGCGTGGCCGATGACGGACCGAGAGAGGAGCGACGCCGATGAGGTGGCTAAGGAGATGACGGAGGTGAGAGAGATAGGCATGAGAGAGGCCTTTCCCTTGCAGATACTGTATGGCGGTGCTCATGTTCTCCTCCATCATCTGCGCCACCTGCTGCTCCATCACCCGCAGGCTATCGCCAGCACTCTTGTCTGTGCCGCTGCCGTTTCCCTTGACTACTATGCTGTTTTTGTCGCCGCTGTTACTCTTTTCGTTGCTATTGTCCTGCACGACGATGCATTCAGAATTTAAAACTACAAGCAAGTATTTATCGATCCAGTTCATATCGCCGCTGGCGGACGCCATGTGATGAGCCGGCTAGTCCAGGCAGACAACCGTCGTCGCGGAGGGCCGGTGAGCTTAGAGAGTTGTGCATGTGGACGGTGGTGTGCCTGGGATTAAAAAAAAAGTCTGGCTCAGCCACTGGTAAATGCTACACTAAACTTTTTCGCTGTCGGAAAGTTGACATGTCAATACATCAGGAAAAGAAGACGAAGAAGAGAAAACATGCATGGTGGCGGACGCGGCGGGCAGCAGGGCCCAGCGGTTCCCACGGTTCGGCGGGTCGTTCATCCTGGCGATGTCGTCACCGCCGCATCACCCGCGCGAGCAGCACCTTCTTCTCCATTATCTCTCTCCCTCTCCCTCTCTAATGGAGTAAACAAATGCTACGTATGGAGTAGAGATGATAATAACACAGCCAGTTGACGTGAGGGCCCGGGGGGCAGGGCGGCATGTTGCAATGTGCCGCGCCGTCCCCACCGCAAGGGGTGGTGTTGACTTCTTGATCTCGTTGACTTTTCCGTCTTCTACCACTGCCTCTCTCTCATGTCATGTTTTGGATCATGGAGCGTCCATTTGATTTTGCTGCTGCTAGTAACATGCTGTTAGCTTAGCTATCTCTCGTATACACTACTCCACCGCACGCGCCCCGGAATGCCGGGACCGGACGCTCCGCGTTAACTCGCGCCACCCCCACACCGACACCGATCTCCGCTTCGCATCGTCTGTCTCAAATTTTTTTCTCGTGTATTCACGGTGTTGGTGGCGTTTCATGCATGGCCGGACCCTCACGGGCACCAAGACGCGAACACACGGTGCGCGCGGTGCCGCTTCCAACCGCCAGTGCCAATGAGCGGGGCTTTCCTGTTCCCATTTCCCTGTTCCCTCCATATTTCTGTCTACATGTCATGTATCTATTAAATACAGAGGTCTCACAATACAAGCAATGAATTAATAGAGGCATGACACGTAGACAGGAACAGAGGGAACAGGGAAATGGGAATAGGAAAGCCGCGTTCAGTGCCAATACCGTCGTGTCATCGAAAAAGCAGGACTGAGCCGATCGAACTAAGCCACAAATGATGTGGCTTGTGGGGTTTTCTTTGCAATGTAGTAGCACCTGTACTCAATTATGGCTACGAGACTATGGCATTGTTCTTTTAGTCTGCATCCGATGGCTTTTGACTGTGATTGGTATGTCAGATGAATAGTATTGACTGATAGAAAGCGAAGCCAAAAACCGACTGAAAGTCAAAAAGAACTGGGCCTATGACTAGCTGCTGCTTTGCAGCACTGTGCATGTAGTGGCTAGCAATTCTAAAGCTCTGTTGTTCACGTTCTTGTTTTGAGGACGGCGCCATATATGTTACCGGTGGCGGAGCTGCATGGGGTACAACTATACCCCAAAATTTTTCGTAAAAAATCCAGTATCTACCCCCTTAATACACAAAGTATACTCTACATACTCCTTCAATTGTAGCCCGCAGCTGAATAGGCCCAGCAAGCAGTCCAACAACAGCCACGGCTGAGCAATTCCATCACCCATTAGTCCGGCCCTAGTCAGTAGTCCCCAGGTTAGGTCTCCAGGATTGAATCGATCCCCCAAATTCCCCATCTTTTGCCCGAGCAACCGACCAACCCTAGCCCTGTGCCGCCATGGTTGTGCACCCATGCAGTGTTGTTCGGCGACCGACGTCTCTGTGACTCCATCTCCGATGATAACTTGCGTGGGCGTGGTGAGCTGCCAAGCTGGGAGATTGAGATTGGGAGCACAACACTCGAACTGTTGTAAGTCCTGAAAATACGAAATCCTCAAAAAAATTTAATATTGTGCAATGTTCAGTTGTTCTACTTCTTGTTTGATCTAGTTAGTCACAATTTCAAAATTTAGTGAATGCTCCACAGAATAGTTGAATGAATTCTCCTTGCATACAAAAAGAAATCATCAACTCTTGTACCTGAGAAACTAGTAGACTTATCATTGAAGACCTTGGCAATGACTACTTTGGAATACTTGCTGATGAATCTAGTAATGTGTACCAAAAGGAACAATTAGCTCTTTGCTTGTGTAATGTTGACAAAAGGAAGGGTAACTAAAAGGTTCCTTGGTATTGTTGACATTCTTGACACTACTTCTTCGACACTTAAAACTGCAATCGAGCATTTACTTATGGCCTATTCATTGTCTTTATCTAAATATTGTGGTCAAGGACATGATATGGCTAGTAACATGAAAGGGGACACTAATGGTTTGAAAAAATATGGAAGAGTCTCATTTGGCTTATTATGTTCATTGATTTGCAAATCAACTCCAGTTAACTTTTGTTGTTGTAGCCAAAGAAAATGATGATTGTGTTTGGTTCTTTAATCACCTTAGTAATTTGTTGATTGTTGTTGGGATTTTGGAAGCCTTAGAGTTAGATGAAATTGAAAGTGGACAAGGTTTAAATCAAGAGATGGGCTTAGCTAGGCCGGGTGACACTCGATGGGGATCTCACTACAAGACTATTTTGCATATTATCTCTTTGTATCGTACTCTCAATCGAGTTCTCACAATGATCGAAAAGGTCCGCTCTCAATTGGAGCGTCTCTAAGATCAAAATTGTTTAGTGATAGTTGAGTCATTTGATTTCATTTTCATGGCACATTTATTCCTAATTATATTTGGATACTTAGATGATTTATATTAGGCTTTGCAAAAGTGGGATCAAGATATGTTAATGTTGTTGAGCTTATCTATATGACTAAGCTTCAATTGCACTTGTTGCGAGAGGATGATGGATGGAAAACTTTTCTCAAGGATGTCACTTCTTTTTGTGTTAATCATCGCATCAAAGTTCCTGAGATGGATGGTTCCTACGTGCCTGTGGGGAGACCAAATCATTTCTTTGAAAAAGTAAAGAATTTTTATCGCTTCTATGTTAAAATGTTTTTAAGTGTCATTGATGTACAACTTTAAGAGCTCAATAGCAGGTTGGTTAAATTTGTTACAACTGTTTATTTTTAAATTTCAATGCATCCTTGCTTCCTACTAATACATTTGTTTCTTATGACAGGTTTGATGATGAAGTTAATACATAGTTACTTTTTTGTATGGCATCTTTGAATCCTACTGATTCATTTGCTTCATATGACAAGGATAAAATTATTAAACTTGCTAAGTTTTATCCTAAAGATATCTCAAACATAGATTTGATCTAATTTTCTTTGCAACTTAATATATCTATTGCTGATATGCACTAAGATACAAGGTTTCAAGAAGTGAATAATCTCAGTGGGCTCTCTATTAAACTTCTTGAGACAAAGAAGCATGATCACTATAAACTTGTTTATTTTGCTGCTCAAATTAGTGTTGATCCTTCCTGTGGCTATTGCAAGTGTAAAAGGGTATTTTCTGCAATGAACCATGTGAAGAACAAGTTAAGAACCATGTGAAGAACAAGTTAAAAAATAGTATGGGTAAACAATATTTTTCAAGTATTGCTTAGTTACATACATTGAGCGTGAATTTTTTCTACAAGTTAGTGATGATGCTGTCACCAATTGCTTTCAAAGTATGAAGGAGCACCATATCAAGTTGTAATTTTTAAAAACATTATGCAATGTTGGTTGTAGTGCAAACATATAATTTTCCACATTTGAGCTTCTGTACTATATTATTTGAACTTGTGTTAGAACGGATATGTCTTAAATTCATACCCCAATGTCAAAATCCTAGCTCCACCACTGCACATGACCATGCATGTGTAAAGTGTGCTTGTAGGACCAGTATGGAAACAAAAGAATGGTGGAGAGTGCCTTCAAGTTTTTCCTAAGTATTTATTGATTCTTGACTGCAATAGCTATAATAATCTATAAAGATCAAGAAACCAAAACTCCAAAAAACATTGTGCTACCATAAAATCAGCTTGGTGAACAGTAAAGTGGCAATATTTCAAATCCAAAAATTCATATAACTTTTATCCGTAGATCCAAAAGACTTAAACTTGAACCAAGGCTAGATAATGCCCTTAAGAACCTATCTCAACTAAATAGCTTGAAAGAACTTAAGATAATTATGATCTTTTGGATCGTGAAACTCTGCTGCACTAAAACCAGACCAAAATCATAAATTGAGCAAACTCTCAAACCAAGGCTTCCAAATCACTTAAATTTGGTATGCACCTTCTCTGTAATGTCAGAAGCCTAATCCAATCAGTGATAAAAAATCGTTGCCAAAGTTTTGACATTTTTTCGTTTGAACGAAGTTTGCACTAAAACTGAAGAAAAGCAAAAAAAAAACGGTGCATATGACTTGCTCATGGGTGTGATTGCCAAGATGGCTCTGGATGTATTTCCATATGTCACAGCAAGTTAGAACACCCAAGGAATCAAGGCAAAAATAATTGGATTAAGAAATCACTCAAAAAATCCAAAATAAGCAAAAGCCAGGCAACTTCAAGAATATACCAAACATGATGCCTAGATGAACGTTGATTGATTTTTAAGGTATATCTCTAGTAAGTTCAAAAAAGGGAGATGCAAGATCAAAATCAATCTAAACTAGAGCAAATCAACCAAAATCAGAGGGATTCATGATAGATAAACAAAATTGATATATTGCTACTTGAAGATGAAGGTTTTACAACTACTATACCTGAAGGACAAGAGAGCACACCACAATACTCACACTTCTAAAACTCTAACCTTAGAACACTTGGCTTCAATTAGTAAATCTAGGATGGTTGAATGGTTAACTTGCAAGTCTTTATTCCAGCCCGTTAAATGGATAAGGCAACCAGCCCCATCTAACCCTAATAGATACTATCCACTTAGCTCAAATGGAGAAATCGATTAACCCTACACAATACAGGTTTTACTCACACATTATACGTATGCACACTTTTCAAAGCATATAAGTCCAAATCCATTAAGTCCTTATCTTTTGATCCACTTGATCATTTCTGCTCCTCCTTGATCTAAACCGTCTTCCCAAGCACCAATATTTTGATCTAAACTTGGTCTTCATCTTCTCTTATAAGCAATCATCATATTTGCCACATGTAGATGCTCCACTGGCTTGCCACGCATCAACAAGTCTTTTCGGTTCTGGTTCCACTGGACCACGCTTTTGTTAGACCGATTATGCCATATGGTGCAACTCGTCGCTCGAACTTCGTTGTGCCGTGCTTGAGCTTAGCTATCTCACCTGACACATTTGATCGTTTTGGGCCTCGGCTCCTTCATGAGCGAGCCTTGATCCTCGCCGTTGACCATTGTTGACTCCAAGCACTCCTGCACATCCAAAGACCAAAAAATTATTTTCGGGCACAAATTCTTCATAACTTGACTTGTGTTAGCGAAAACATATCATCTCATGACTTAAAATTCTCAAAATCATCCATTTCGACCGAAGCAGCACAAGCTAACCAGTCAAACCACCGTCTTTGCAAACTGTCGTAAAAAAATCTATAAATTTATAAATTCTAAATTTTTACTTATCTAAAATTATAAAGTTCATAACAATTAAACTCTAGAACTCTCATATGGCCTGTCGGTATGATTTTTCTTTTGAAAGGGAAGATGATGATTAATTTCGGTTGTGATTCATCGGATGCTCACCTCCATTCCTTTTCCGAAAAGGCGAAAAAGAGGACGCAAAAGTTAATGGCTATGGCGTGGCTGCCGACAAGCAAGCACAATCATGAACATCTGAAACTAAACGAGAAAAAGATTAGCAAAAGTGATATGGATCAGTTAAAAGCCCATACTCTTGGTTGCCAAATACAAGCTCACATCTTGTAGCTAAAGCACACCCAGAGAAGCCTACACATGGACAAATATTTCGCTCTGTAGCAGTGGAATTATTACCTCATCAGTAGTTGTTGAGTCGACATAATTTAAGCAAGCGCGACTTATCATGACTGCTCCAAATTGAACCTACACTTGCTCACGCATCAGATCTACTACCACCACCACCACAACCGGCCTCGGCCTCTCCCTCCCTTAAAAAAAACCCAGTTAAACTAATCGTCCCCGTACACATGGACAGCAAGTTTACCCAATCCCAACATGAGAAAACATCTAGGCCTTGCTCGTTTGGGTTTGCTCTTCTAGCTTCTAACTTATTTTTCATTATTTTAATTATTTTAGATTTTTTAAGCTTTTCTGTCGGTTCTTTTTCCCATATTCGCTTGCATTATATGTGCTGGGCTAACACGTTTTTCCCTTTTCTTAATTTTTTTTAAATTTAATTATGCCAAATAAGCCACCATCACCACAGCATCGTTTTTTTTCGACTTCTAAAAGTCGTTTTTCGCTTTTCTACAAGAATTAGCTTCTAAATAGAGTATTTTTTTTCAAAATAGGGTCTACTAGTTAATTGTAGTACATACTTTACTGACTTCATTTATATCAGCAAAAACCGCACATGAATTTCTATTACTCTGTAATCTCTCATGCAAACAGCCTAAAAGTCACAAGCCGCAGCCAAAAGCCACAAGCCGTAGCCAAAAAGAACAGGCCCACAGTGTAATTTTAGCCAACTACAGTGCAAATTCAGCCATAATCCATAAAAAATCAGTCCAACTAAGCACCACTTTAAGACAGCATTTAGAAATGCCCAGCACTTACACCACCGACCATGGAAACTTGAAGACCGAACAATAATGGCTTAGGACGCAGGGCTTTTGCGAACAAATAAATGGTCTTTTTTTATTTTTTAAAGCAGCTTGTTAAGATAACTTTTTCAAAACGATTAATCGGTTTAACGGCATTCGATTTTATTATGGTACGAGCACAACAGTGGGTATAGGGTACCCCTATCCCCTTGGGGTATGTGGACCACAATTAGCCCTTTCCAAAACAAAAGCCGAATTTTTTAGAACATAATCCTTTTTTATTCGGAAATACAAAATTATACGTATATTTTAATTTTTTTTATAAAAGTAACCCCTTGTCGTCCTACCGTTGGATGACTGGACCCTTTCGCCCAACGATCGAGCGACACGCAGGCCAGTCACCCTACGGTTGGACGATATGTGCCATTACCCAGTCTCCAATCACTAATCTTCGATCACGTTGTTCACTTCGACCACGATGTTTAGATTATGATGTTTCGACCACGTTGGTTCGACCACTCATTAATTTTCGATCACGTTATGTCGACCATGTTGCTTTGACAACGCTAATCGACCACGTTATTTCAACTACGTTATATCGACCATGTCTGTTCGATCACGTATCTTATCGCCCAGCGGTAGAGCTACTACCTGCCTGTCGATCGGGCGTTGAGCGACAGGGTCCAGTCGTCCAACGGTTGGGTGACTGGAGAATATTTTTGTAAAAAATTAGAACGCAAGTATATTCCTGTATTTTCAAATAAAAAATAGATTATTTTACAAAAAAAAACTCAGCAAAAGGCCACCTCTTAATTATCTAACAGCTCCATCATCTAACAGTGGTCGAAGCCCATAGATCGTTGTCGTACGTGAGTGAAGAATGCTGAGGACAGCAACTAGTCCGGCAAAAGCGTGCGATCACACACCCCTGTCATTTGTGGTGTAAACATTCTTTCAGAGCACAGGACCGGACGGGACAACGTCCCGTGGCCGTGATGGCAAGCAAAACTCGTGGCCTGTGGTAACTTGGCGACCAAACAAAGCCTTGCATCTTAGCTACAGGCTCCTTGCAGCAGGGACAGGAGATGTCAGCCACGTACTCCAGCCGGACAAACAAACCGCAACCAAACAAGCTGGTGTTGCAATGGCCTTTCTATCCGGTAGATGGCTACACCGATGGTGATATACCCGAGATAATTATTGATATATTATCATTTTATCTTTGAAATAAATAATATTTTATCATACCGAGATAATTATTGATATATTATTATTTTACCTTTTAAATAAATATCTTTCGTATTGGTCAACAAGTACTCGACTTACTCGTAGAACTCTTTATTCATATTTTGATGTTATTCTAAATTATTTCTGATTTCATATCATTATGTAGGATATGACCTTTCATATCATTCATAGATCAACATATATATTGATTGATGATTATATTTCACGGATAATGTATATGGAGATATCAAACCAATAATGTAGACACCTGTTAGAGAATATTTCATTGGATTGATCCACATTAAGACACTATTGAGATTGTTATGTTTTATATGTTATCAGTTAGCCTCAAGCATTGATGATGTATAATTTTTGTACCTGAGATCAACATAGTTTTCTTCATGTATAATAGTACATTTAGGGGTTACCAAACTGGGTAGTTATAAATATAGTTTTCGTGTATGCTATGAAATATATGGAAGAATGTGACTGGTTGGATATGAGATTTGCCCCTCCTACATAACAAGAGAGATATCTCTGGTCCTTTGATGTGGTCAAATAAAGGAAGTGCATGGGCATACCATGAGTGGTTGAAGAGTCGTTCACATAAAGTTATCCATCGCTGGATCAGAAAAAGATTGACAAGTAGGTCGTTTCTCACCTGGAATTCGATCAGGTGTCGTGAGGCAAAAGGAGAATACACAAACAGGTCGCTAAGTTTGACCAGATACGAATTGGTCGTGTTGGTATACTAACTGATCATGAACTAGTCGGATATATCACAAATTGGTCTACGAACTGGTCGTTTGGAGATGCAGACTAGTCGTAATCAGATATAAACTGGTCGTAAGGAGTTATGAATTGATTGTGAGTAACTAGAGCCTGGTTGCAAATTATATTATATAAGGTTCGTCCAAATTGATCGTTATGTATATTTGGGGTGATATGTTTTACTTGGGACTGTTACCGACTAGTGATAGAAAATGTGTTTCTGGGCTATAACTAAGTATATAAGAGTCTATATGGTCATACACTTAATGAATTGAAACAATAATGATCCAGTCACAGAAAGATCTGATCAGAGGCTTTCAGGTTGATAAATATCAGCGCAAAAGCAACAAACCCGGCCTTCAGGTTGAGACACGCACCGGCGTTTTCTGTGGACCAACGGTGATGTAGTACATGTGAGATTGGCAAACGAAAGGGGCAGTCGCCCATCCGGACACTGTGACCGTCTTGTTAGCTGAGGTGTCGGCCTCAGGCAAAAACCCTTTCCAGCTAAGCAAAGCATAAGACAATGGCAATTATTTCTCACCCTGGGCGAAAGGACACGATCCCTGGAGCATTTATGCCTGATACGCAGCGGGATACGCAACACGATACGAAGCGAGGCAGGCAAGAGAACAGGAGTATCGCCTGGAGCTGGGGCCACGGGTTCAGAAATGGCTCAGCGCTGTTTGTAATGATATCCCAGCAGCACACATTACTACATTGAAGCCTGCATCTGCATGCTGCCGCAGCGCCACTGCTCTGCTGCTGCGCTTCTCCCTTGGCCACGGCCACTACACCGCTCAGATGGCCTGGACCGAGGCCGAAGGGGGTATTCAAAGTCCGGACGGTCACAGGATTTGCATCGTACACGGGAATCAAGAAGTACATGTATGTATGGTGTTGATGACGATGAAGGATGCAGAAGAACAAGATACGATTATCCGCGTGTCTTACATGGATTAGGATAGGCGGGGAGAACTGCCTAATTAGTTGGGCATTGCGTGGGATTGAAAGCTCTGCAGACTTGGAACGTGGAACGGAAATTAATACAGAACCATAGCTCATTCAGCTGTACATACTACGCGATGCTTGCTCGCGGTTGGCCTATTCTGTCGGGTCTCTAGCTGCCTAAGTTATCGCTCCCGGCATCTGTTAGTATGGTAAGCCTCCGTGCCGACTTGATGAACTCGCTGAAATGGAGAGGAAAAGCGTTGTGCATCAGTTCAATGTCGATGTGAAGTGTAACACGCACTTGGCATAAGTTGTTGATGTGCTCTCACCTGAAGGGCTCGTCGCCGGCGTGCTTTACTTCGCCGGTGGCGCCGCGGTAGAGCACGCGGCTCCTCAGCTCCGCGCTGTCAATGCAGAGCATTTCGGACAAGCGTCCGTAGAGCTCCTCGAACGAGCTCAGCGCCGAGAGATCGAGATTCCGGCCGACCGTGTCGGACTCGATGAATACCTTGCATTGCCCGGGCTCCAGCCCGAACTCGGAAATCTGGCTGTTGTCCCTGAACCACTGCAATCTCTCCGACGATGTGTTGTCGGGCGGACTACTGTTCTGAATGACTCCGGAGCCCGAGCCCTCCGAGACATTAGCGCGTTTCTCGGTGTTCCAGTTGAGCGAGCTGTTCCCGGTGGCCGCCGGGGAGGTCACGCCAGCCGAGTTGCTAAGGCACATCTGCTGTTCGGTTAGTATTGTCTGTCCGAACAGCACTAGCCCCAGCGGCTTCACGTCGCCGGTCTTCTTGGCGCCGATGGACAGAGCGCACGAGACGCCCTCGCGCGCCGGTGGGCTGCCGATGGTCAGGTCAGTGCCGATTATTGGTGGGATAGGGGTGGGACTGACATGATCGGGACGGCGGAGCCCCGGGTACATGAGGCTCGACTGCAGGTGGGTAGGGTGGAGATCTGATAAAGATGGACCAAATTGCGCATGCCTGGCTCCCTGTATGCCTGCAGGAGCACTACCGTCCGGGAAGGGGAAGAAGGACGGATGATTGCTCTGGTTGTGATGGTAATGGTGGTGGAGGTAGTGGCCGTTTGCCAGTGGGTTCGGGGGGAACGCCGGGTTGAGGAGCTGACCCTCGAAGGGGAACTCCGGGTACGCCGGAATCCGGGGCTTCTTGCGCGGCGGCGAGAAGGAGGCGAGGTGGATGGCCGGCATGCTCGACACGAGCTCGACCAGCCACGGGCTCACCCGCTTCACGTTCTGCAGGAGGTCCGGCTCGTCCCAGGTCACCTGCGCAGTTGCCAATTCAAGAAGAGTTAGCGGGGAACGCAACACCAGTAGGAGAAAGTAGCAACTGTTGGATTTGTTTGCGGTGGTGTAGTACCTGAAGAAGCCGCCACGGCGACTGCGGCCAGCGGATGGGGTCGGCGACCTGGACGCCGGCGACGGTGCCCATGAACCAGCTGATCCGGGACGAGTCCTCGGTCTCGAACGCCATCTTGAACCGCATCCCAGGGCACCACTGGACCCGCATCGCCGCACGGACCGCCGACGCGCGCACGCAGAATTCCGGCGTGCTCGCGCGCGGGTAGTACACGACCTCGAACGGCTGCCCGCCGCCCGCCAGCCTAGCCGCCTCGACCACGTCCAATGCCCTCACCTTGCCCTGCCCCTTGGCGGCCCCGCACGGGCTCACATTGCCTCGCATCAGGCCCGCGTACTGGTCCCACCCAGGCATGGAGGCCTCCTCGCCTTCGCCGCCGGCGCCGCAGAACCCGCGCTTGGCGCGCCGGATGCCGACGTGGAGCTCCCCGCCGTCGCCGCGGAGAAACACGATGGAGTCGCCGGCCACGAGCTTCTTCTGGTTCACGAACGTGCTCCACCCCGTGGTGAGCAGGTGCCGGCGCGGGGTTCCCCGGTAGATGTGCCGGAACTTCCACGCGGCCCCGTGCACGTCCTTGGCGACGACGGTCTGCACCGGCGGGTCGGCAGCGTAGTCCAGCCGCGGGAAGATGGTCTCGGCGCAGTACCTCGGCACCGAGAAGCCCCCGCCGTTGTTGGCATCGGACTGCGTCAGCGTCTTGGCGAACGACGCCGGCTTCTCCTGCTCCTCGTCGGCGGCGCCGGTGCCATCATCCTCGAGCTCGGCCTCCGCATGCGCCGCGCAGAGCGTGACGAGGCGGATCCTGGCGAAGACCTCGTCCGTGTCCGGGTCGGCCATGTACCGCACTCCGGCGACGCGGCAGGGCACGAGCGCCGGGACGCGAGCCGCGGAGAGGTCGGCACCGGCGGCGAGGCCGAGCGCGTGCTCGGCGTGGCCCTGCGGGAAGTAGTACACGCCGGAGCCCACCGGCGGGACGGTGCACATGCCGCCCGCGCACGCAAGCCACAGCTGCCGGTCCACGCACCGCTCGGCGCCGGGCGCCGGCTCCGTCAGGTCCGCGAACGTGATCATCGGCGCACACCAGCGCCCAGGCAGGCTGGCGTAAACCACAGCAAGGTGGGTGGTTTTCGTGGAGTGGTGTGCACTGTGGTGGGAGTCGGCAGGAGGCGACGACGAAAGCGAGGGGTGGTGTCTTCTCCGAGAGAGGTTGGTGTCGTTCCACGGTAACAGGTAGCAGTAACCCCGCCCGGTTGGCGACTTATATAAAGTGCCCGTTCGGGAGGGAGTGGGAATGGGAGTGGGGAGACAGAGGGGCTCGGATGGGGCGCGGCGGTTCGCGTAGAGAATAGGGGTGAGGACCAGTGGCTAGACGTACGCGCGGAGGAGCGTCAACTGTGAGGCCTGTGAGCTGCCACTAGTACAGTAGTATGCGTACTTGGTATGGGCTTGGTCCATGGAGGAGATCCTGTGAGGAACCATTCACTACTCACTACTGCTGTGCGCTTGGTCCGTGCGGCAGCATATACGGTGATGCCAACCGAGGTCGTCGGATCCGAATCGAGCAGCTCCCATCAACGCACGTGGAAAGCCCCGTCCCACTAACGTGTTTTTGCAAATATACCTGTCTCTAGAGAAGAAATTTTCGCAATTAAACCCCGCACCCCCAAAATCCCCATCCCGCGTGAGCCATGTCGATCCGCCTTACCGAACGTCCCCGTCCGCGCGACCTCGGCGACTTGACCTCCACAACCCCAGCTTGGTCCTTGAGGTGGTGCAGTGCCGCGGTTCTGCTCAGCATCCGCATCAGGTGGAGGGCTTCCACTTGCGCAGCATGTGGAGGCAGCAAAAATCATGGACGGGAATCTGTAAAACGGCTAAGACGACCTAGCTGTAAGGGGGACTGAAATGGCCTCTGAACCCTAAATTCCCAAAAGTGCTATCTGAATTCCTACCTAGTGTCATGCTTCCTTCCCAAGTTCCTTTCTAGCATGGTGTGGCCTTAACCTCTGATATCAGAGCTGAGCCGAATCCACTTTAGCGCCCAAGAAGAAGCCATCTCGGCAAGCATGGTGTTGAGAAGAAGGATCTTGTCTTGTAAGATTCCTGGCACTTCCTTCTTTCTCTCCTCCTCGACCCGGAGTGCCTTCTTGAGTTCTTGAAGTTTTAAAGCTTGCTCTGCACAAAGTTCAAATAACTAAAAACTACTCAAACGTACGACTGGTTACCTTGGTTGGCCTTCTCATGTGTTTCAATGCCTTCTTTATGTTTAAGGGCACTATCATTAACTTGCTTGCCTAGTTTTTGATCAACTGGTCCTTTGCTTTGCATACCTCCTCTAGCTTTTGTATTACAATATCCTTAGCCTTCATCTCTGTTGCAATGGTCTCCAGTTCTGTTGACCATGATAAGAAAAAGAGATAAGAAGAAGGCAAAAACATAGAAATAGATGAAGTAGAATCAGAAAGGGATTTACTTTTCAATTCTAGGTTCTTTTGCTCAAGAGTTTTGAGGAGTTATTCATTCTCGATCAATGTAGACCCGAATATTTCCCTCTCCCTCTTAAGGGTATCCTCAAGCACATTCATCATGCTTCTCGACCTGCAAAAGAGTTCGAAAGATCATGACAACGAAAATTGTCCAGCTGACGGATTATGGAAGCGAGTCGAGGAAGCAGGAGATCATCAGCAGCGCGTTAGTGGAGGAGCTGCTCCAGACGTAAATTGTTGGCCGCCTGTGTAAGGTTGTGGCCGAACAACTCATAATGTATAGATGAAAAGAAGGAGATCAAAAGAATATTAGATGTCATTATTGAGAAATCTGGTGAAGAAGATGATCGAGAGGTCAGTTTAGAAGAGCTATATATATTAGCGCACGCATATTTAAACATTATCAGAGACTGTTTGTATACCAAACCATCTCTGATATTAATATCATAGACGGTTCGTATAACGAACCGTCTCTGATATGTGCCTTATCAAAGACGGTTTGTTATACGAACCGTCTCTGATAATGAGACATCACAGACGGTTCGTATAACAAACCATCTCTGATATTCATTATCACAGATGGTTCGCGTAACAAACCGTCTGTGATAATCACACATCGCAGATCCATGGCGTATATCTAGGATTTCGATCTCACCCGTCCATTCTCTCCACATTGAATGGTAGGCACCAGTTCCTCCCACTGCTCGACCCTTATTAATAACTCCACATCTATCTTTCCACCGGTACTAGTCACGTCATGGAAGTTCATTCTAGGAGTATCACAGACGGTCTTTGTTATTAACCATCTGTGATATTGTGTATATCACAGACGCTTCGGAACACTGAACCGTCTGTGATATACACAATATCACAGATGGTTTTTTCTTAAAAACCGTTTGTAATGTAAGTTATCACTGACGGCTCCCAAGCCGTCTGTGATAACCACCTATTATCACTGATACATAAACACCGACGGTTCAGGAATCGTTTGTGATGATGGTTCCGAATCGTCTGTGATATGACTGTCTGTAGCAGTGCGTGTGCATGGAGAGAGACCATTTTGGGGTATGATTAATATTCTAATATCATCATACGACAATTGCAAGATTAGGATGAGTCAACTAATACGGAGACGTGAGATAGAAGATCAGCTCATAATCTATCAACATACTCTTTCAAATATAACGGGGCATGGAGATATCAAACTCTTTAAGTATTCCGGTTACTTGTTGAATTAGCGGTATTTTACAGTTTATGTTGTTATGCGATCGATTGGACACTAGGGAACGGCCAGCTTAATTAGTTTACAAATTATAGTCATTTCATCAGGAAAGGAACCTAGCAAAAGCTTGCGTTCGATATGTTAGCTTCTCCGGTCAGCGAGGTTGTTGACCGGCAAAGGTACATGAAATTCATTTTGGAACCTTGTTGCTTTTACGTGGTTTGAGACGTTTACTTTGCTTCGCCGCTGAAAATTGTTAATCGGACACTCCATTTCGACCTAATTATTCGTCTAAGACCAAGTACTACCTCAGCTCCATGTCGACCTACATGAAGTAGTTGTTTAAGAGACGGTACATTAGTTTTAGTTATGCTGTTGCATCATTTCCTTGTGACAAGCACAAGCTAGTACAGGGTGGCGTCATGTCAAAGATGATGTAGTATTTAGTTTGATGTAGTAACAGTTTAACATACGTGAAGCTAGGCGGCTAGATTTATCTGCTATACATTGTACTTTCGGTGATAAATCAACAACCTCGTCTAAAATTCATACGGTACTAAAATATTATATCTTTAGTTTCACACTATAAGTTTATCATGTTTTGTACCTCCTTGATCTGTGTACATGTAAGCTTGGGACTTATATTGCGTTGGACTCATATTTCGTATACAAAAACACGGTAATTTCAGCTTGCAACATTGCTTTGCACATTCGGAAAAGTCAAATATTGGCCAATTCAGCCTGTAGAAAGGTTGCAAATACCTTCATTTCAGCTTTCCCTAACTTCGGTTAATTACCTCCTAGCAAAGCCACATGCCTTCTTCCAAAGATGTACTCATTTCATGCCACATTCCACTGCCAAGAACGAAACAAGAAACGACACGAAAACACTGCCAAAGCATACACACGCTGACACGAACGCGGCACGGCAAGTCAACCCATTTCCCGTTTGGCGCCGCAGATGGCGGTTTCTACCCCCGTTCCAGCTCCCGTAACGGCACCGTCGGCAACGGGGAAGGAAGGGGAGTAGAGTAGGGGCTCGACCGGGCGTGCGCCGTAACGGACCCCGTCGCCGCTAGCGTGCGAGCTCACGAATGGAGAGGGGGAGCTGTGGTGGATTACTGCGCTGCGCGGGCGCGAGGGCCCGGATCTCTGGACAGCAACCAGACAACCCGGCCAGGCACAGTAGGGGGCGTCGACGTCGCTGACGTGGGCGAGGCGGGAACGGGGCCGGGTCAAGGCAGGCGTGCGCCCTGTGCCTCGTCACTCGCGTCGGTGGGATTTTGTCGCCGGCGATTCGTGCCCGCGGCATCGGCGTCGCCTTCTGCTGGCGCAGGGACCCGCCTCGTCTCCCCCCGGGCCCGAATTCCGAATGGTGGGGACGACGCGCGTAGTGGCGTTCACTGTTCGGATCGCAAGTTTTATTTATTTATTTTTTTGAAAAAAAAGACTCAAAAGAAGTTGCCGGGCGCTCCATATCATAATCCGAAGCCGGCAATCTTGTTGGGTGGGCTAAGCATTGCTAATGAGCTAGCAATCTGCAATCACCCGCCAAAAACCGTGTCAAGACGCACTAATTGTTTACGCTCATACAAGATATTGTAGTCTGCATATCTCCCTGATTAATACACGGCGATTTCTTGTTTAACAGTAGCTTAGCAAAGAGACACAATGATCGGAGCGCTGACAGCTCTTCATGTACAACAACAATCAATACTCGCTCGTGTCTTAACCAATTCGAACCGGGACTAAACTATTCCAACTGCCTCATGTGAGCGAAAAGAGGGGGGAACAAAACCATTGGCTCAAGCTTGCCCCTGCTGTTAGTTGGCACTTCGCCATCCAGGTCTTCCCTTTTTCCCCCTTTATTTCTTCAGAACCGTTTCACGCATATTGTGTAGTTACTGTCCCTACGAAAGGTGCCTAAATCAAAAGACACAGAGCATCTGTCAGATTGGCACCTTGGCAATGCTGTGGATTCGGACAGGTGAGTTTGCAGGGTATGTTGTTTTCCAGCTAGTGCCGGGGGCACACATACTGAATACAGTTCAATTCTGTTTCCAATGCTCCGGTTCGTTTTCCTGCCCCTGCTTGGCTGCATCGGCCTCTGCTCCGTACCCCACCCGAAACGCACAGAAATAGTTCGCTGCAAATTCTGCGCATGACAGTAGTAAGCAAGAGCAAAGAGTTTATTTTTTTTAGCTACGGGAGGTGCTCGTGGTGGATGGATGAAGTTTCAACGAAGAGACCGGAGTGGAAGAGACAGAAGTACGTAGAACATGAGTCACTCTTACTCGCATGAACAGCGGAGCAAATGTCGCCGCATCTGGATCAACCGCGGCCAAAAAATAGCAACCAAAACCCCTTGCACTTCGCCTCGGCCGGCCCCAGTTACCGATCTGTTCGAACAGTTTGACTTGCAGATACCAAGAACGGCGAGCGCGCGCGAGAGAAAGAGGAGAAAAATAAAACAGTCGCGGAGTGATCCAAAAAATACTGTTATATTACCACGGACAGTCCAAAGGAAAAAAACCAACAGTTTATTTTAGTTTCTGGAATGAACAAAGCCTTAATAGCATGACGAAACGAACGAGACTTTTGTATCGCGACGGACGACGCGGCTACAGATCAGGAGCATTTAACAACTCCTTGGAAGGGGTTGAGGTGGATCGTGTCGGCCTCGGAACAAAGATTCCGGGGGTGGCCAGAGCATAGAAACGTACATACCGCCTGTCCCACGTGACCGGCACCGGCACGAGGAGGCCCCGTCGCCGGCTGCTGCGCCCACATGCCCGTCCGCCCTGTTCGCGCGTTAAGCTAGCCGCGGGATCCGAGCATCCGACGGTCCGTACGGGAAAACCGCGCGACGCGATGCGGTTGAGCTAGCGAGCTGCTTGACTCGTCCTTTTGTTAATATCGCGCGGGATCGAGGCCGTTCAGTAGGAGCGCTGGCTAATGCGGTGCGAGCATTGATGCACATGTTGGTGTTGGCGTGTGCTTCGGCACAAGTCAAAGCTGCAAGTTCAGCAAGGGAGAGGCCATGGTGATGGCATGAAACGCCATGTGCTTTTCGTTGGGATCTTATGTGTGGTGTAGCTGTCCGTGTACGTGCATAGTACCTGTACCCTCTGTATCGGTCAGATGCCTCTCGCCCGGACGGCCTGGATGCCATCGTGCTATTGGGAGCGTCATGCGTTGCATTTATGTGTGCAAATTTTTTTTAGAGGATTATCGGAGTAAAAGCTAACAGCTGTAGAGCACCTTTGGTGTATACTTCCTTTGTCCTGTAATTACTATTATAAAGAACGAGTTGGTGGTTGTACGTTCATTCTACTCTAATCGCTCTATTCTCTCAACTTCTTATCATTCTCCACTTTTCAACCGATCAGAACAACTCTCTTCTATAGCACGATTCTCTATATATTCAATGAGTTCCGTTACAACGCACGAGTATATAACTAGTATAATTTAAATACAAAACTCATCATACATATAAATCAAAGAGACATTATCTTTAAAAAGTTGACACAATTAAACTATACATCTCTATTAAATGACAAACCATAACTATTCTTTCATTTTTTCAGTATTAAAGTAGGGTTATATAGTAAAAATATTGTAATAACTACACCTTTAGTTTCCGCAATAGATTTATATTGTGGAACAGCGCTTTCCAAAATAAAAACTTATATTGCATCGCATGAAGGAGTTGAGTTGGTCTCGGGCCAAAGTGATTGACAAACAAAAGTCTAGTATCATGTTTAGCAAAAACACCGGAGGAAGCCTGAAGAAGGAAGTGGTGGACACACTGCATTTGACTTCAGAAGCTCGCGATGATAAATATCTTGGTTTGCCAGTGTATATAGGAAGGTCTAAGAAGAGAACTTTCCAATTTGCAAAGGGCAAAATTTGGAAGCGTGTATAAGGATGGAAAGAGAAGATGCTTTCTAAGGCCGGCAAAGAGATTGTCGTTAAAGCTGTAGCGCAAGCTATCCTGACGTACGCCATATCTTGTTTTGATCTTTGGCTAGAGCCTTTGTGATGAGATATGCGCAATGATTCGTCGCTATTGTTGGAGTTAGATGAACAATGAATATGAAATGCACTGGATCTCATGGGAAAAACTGTTGCTGCCATAGGAAGGAGGACTGGGTTTTAGGGATCTGTACGCTTTTAACATAGCAAGGCTGGCGCTTATTGTGGATTCCTTCTGTGCGTTTATTGCGGATTTCTTTTGTGCGCAGGTGCTTGGCGCGAAATATTGGATATGTTTTTTATGCAGTTTATAGTTTTTACTTTCATTTATTAGTCTAATAAATAGTAATTGCTGAAAAAAATTGAAGCCAAAAATCGGCCGAAAAAAATAAGGCCATTATTCGTATGGCCGAGTTCTTCTTGTGAAACATAGAGATGGCACGTCCTATGCTTGGAGGAGTGTTCTGAAGGCATCATTTGGAGAGTATGAGATGGACAAAATATTAATATGTGGGAAGACCCGTGGCTGCCGAGGGGCACTACGAGAAGACCAGTAGCTAGTCGGGGCGATAATATTATTGAAAAGGTTTCAGAACTTGTTGATCCTGTAATTGGACAAAGGGACATAGAGCTCGTTCGTCAAACATTTAGTAATGATGATGCTGATATTATCCTTTCAAATTCAATCCCCCTGAGAGAGCAGTTTGAGGATTTCACGGCATGTGATTTCGATCTGAAAGGTTTGTTTTCAGTCAAGTCTGCATATAGAGTGTTTGTGGATAGTTCAGTGCAGAGCAGGGGAGGGGCAGGAAGCAGTGGCACTATTCCCGATCCGGCAACAGTGCCGAGCTTGTAATGGGGAAATATATGGAAAATTCGGGGACCTAATAAGTTCAGAATGTGTGACACCCTGATCTATGTTGGTCTATGTGTATGTGCACATGAATTTCTGGATTAGTCCCACCTTGCTAGCTTACCTTGAGACGCCCTTACATATGAGCCTAGGAGTTCCAATGATATCACCTCCGGTTAACCGTTTTGCGCGAAGCGAGGACGAAAGCGTAAATGTGTTGCTACGTGTGCATGACCTATCCAGAATGGGGTTAGACCTAAGTCGGTTTGGACCCTAGGACGTTACAAATGGTGTTAGAACCGACTCTGGCGGTTACATAGGCGCGTGAGGGTCAGGGGCGCGGGCATATAGCGCATGGCGCGTGTGGGCCCGTAGCGGACACACGGCATGGCATATGTGCTGGCACTGAACGCACGTGCATGTGCCAAGAGGGGAGATCCTTAAAGCGCAAATAAGTTGCTACGTGTGCATGACCTATCCAGAATGGAGTTAGACCTAAGCCGGTTTGGACTATAGGGCGTTACAGAATGATTTTTTGAGGCTTGTTCATAGTCTTTCGCCCCGAGTCAATCTGAATTGCAGAGGGATCGACTTTGATACACTATGCACCGTTGAAATACAATACAAATTCATATATGTGTCTAAATGGATACATATGTAATCGAAAGCCTTACAAGCAATCGACGGAAAAAGAAACGAAGAAATCTCGCCGAAACAAATTACCAGCTACGACAGTTCTATGGCAATTTTTTTGATGAAATCGCTACGTGCACACGAAAGTGTACTAGGAAGCCTCCAAGATTCTCTTTGCTCCGGGTACACAAAAGTGCACCAAGGATTACCCAAGCCCTTGTTAGGCATAGAAGGAATCATATCAGGAGATTTCAGCATTCTTAATTTGCGATTTGACTCATCTCAACTTCGTTCCACGACCCAACTCCATACTGAGCGTCGACCCATGCTCTAACTCGGCAACTGTTTCGGCACCAGGTTTGCCAGTACAATTGCCCGTGTCGCCTGATGCCTACCCTAGTGTCGTACTATGCCATCTTTGTCGATGATCTTCTGGCTCAGTCGATAACTTTCCATCAGGAAGCTGTGTTCATCAGCTCTACATGTTTTTTTTATTAGAGGTAGAGTTCATTGTAATTTAGGCCATTGTGTTTATTATTGGTGGCATATATGTGGGATTAATCATTGGTAATTTCTTGATTCTTCGTCATCTTCTATGTTATTGTAGCAAGTTCTGCACACGAGGAGTTTAAGGCAGAGTTGTAGGTTTTCAATACAATTTGGGCTACGTTTGATCGAAAAGACTTTGAAAAAAAAATCAATGTCAGTTGAGAGGACAACTGATTCACCATTTGATAACACTTTGATGACAGTTAACATAATATTCTCTAGATTCATTAGTGAAGGTTTTGCTCCAAGTATAAGTTTGAGATGAAGGATTTAAAGTGATACTACATCATTTGGTATTGCAAGTGTAATACGTTCTAGTTGTCATAGCTCAATATGAGAGGTTTATTGCAGAGATTGTTTTTGCTCTATTGATGGCACAAGAGTTACTTTCATATGGATACTCTTCTATATGAGCAGTTTTTAACCATGTCATGGAATTCAATTACTTTTACAGTCGGCTGTTTGATGTACGTGATGGTCACATGTACAAGTTGCTCTTCGATGGGTATTGTTGCTGAGTTATGTGTTCTAGGTGGAGCATGTAAAAGTCTATGAGATGTGTTTTTCACTATTGTTATCAAGTGTCACAGGAGAAGTATATGGAGAAGACTAATCCGGTCTTACTCATTGATTAGTCGTATGGACTTTCAACAAACAAGGATCATTGATGGTGAATTATGATTTGAGGAGATTTGATTTGTTTTTGGCTATAGGAGCGAATTCACCTTAAGTTGGAGATTGTTATGTTTGTGATCCGAATTTATCTTAAGGTGAAGATTGTTAAAAGTATGATATGAATTCATATATGTATCCAAGTGACATACGCCTACCTCGTCTTGGTTTCATAATTTTCTAGGACTCTTGTTCCCTAGTCTATATGTATCTTTGTAGTCTCATGGTTGAGATACTTTGAAGTTCCGTCCTTGTAATCTCTCATCATATAGTGAATTCTGTCTTTGTACGTCTGTGGTTTTTTTCGCAAGGGTTTTCCATGTAAAATGCTTGCCTCCTGCTCACTTAATCATCTATTTTTGCCATGTGTTTTATAACAGAGGAGTCACGAGTTACTTGGGTGGTTTCTGTTGGTACAATCTTGCTTACGAGCGGAGGTGTTTGTGGAGCTAGAAGGCGTGGTTGTAATCGAGTTATGACTATTGATACCGAGTATTCAGCGTGGTTGTAAACCACAGTGTGGTCGTAAATCACAACATGGTCGTAAACCACAACGTGGTCATAACGACTCTTGAGTAGTCGTACTCAGTTGTTTCTGGCACGACTACGAAGTTGGGTGGATGGTCGAGGTTCGATTTCAAGTGCGAAGTCGATGAAGATCGAACGATGTATGAATTGCTACTGAGATCAAGCGACGTCCGAGTTGTTGCGGGGATTGGACAGCGTCTGGGTGGCTTAAGAGCATCGGACGGTGTGCGAGTAGCTCAAGATATCATCGACGGCGTACGAGTGTCGTAGGAGCATTGGACGGCGTACGAGTGTCGTAGGAGCATTGGACGGCGTACGAGTGGTGTTTCTCAGGACTTGAAGCGATGCGGCCGAAGCTCCTCACTATTACAAGGTGGTCGAAGAGTTCAAGCGGTGGGACGGTCGGAGATTTCAAGCGAGGGAGCAATTAGAGATTTCAAGCGGGGAAGCGGTCGGAGAATCCGTGGTTGAAACAACAATTGATGACCATGGGTGGGTTCCTAGGGCCACATGATTCCATTTTTGGTCTTTGTGGCAGTCGGCAAGCAAGGATTGGCCGGCAGCGAGATGCTCCTGACTCGGTGTAGTCTCTTGGAACATGAGCTATGGCTAGGTTTATTGGGCAATAGCATTAGTAATTAAGCATCTCCGGGAGTAGGGGAAGCTTAGGGGAGTGGTTGTTTTGGTCAGGGATGGCTGAGTTGGGCTATCCATGACGGGGCCTCATGGTCGGGCGGCGGCGCTAGTCACTGGAGGTGTAAAGGGTTTGTGGGCTTATGGTAACACTTCAGTGGAGTTCTTGGGGGACATGAGAGTGTTATGCGTGCAAGCAATTGAAACGAAATTGATTTCTTAAGAGGAATTGGAAATCAGGCTCACTTGGGTGGTCAGCGGCGGCAATGGCGAAGCGATGGCCGATGCGGGGTTATTGGGGGTGTCTAGGGCTTCTAGGACACCAATGAAATTCATAGGAGGGGTTTGGGGCCTTTTATAGCAAGCTTAAGGTGGGTTGGCACAGGGGTAAGGCTAAGGCGGTAGCGGTGCGAAGCAGGGGGTCAGGAAGGTGCAGGAGGGCACAATGCTGCTGGCAGAAGGAAGGTACAGGCTGCCTCGGGCGCAGCATTGCGGTGGTCATAAGCGGTCAAAGGCGTGCCAGATCGGCTGTCAGAGGATGAGAGCAAAGAGAGAGTGAAATGGACAGCAACGACAATAGGGGTTGGAATGGCGTGGAAGGGCGCGTGGTGGTTTAGAAGTGGCACGAGTGAGGTCGGCACGATGAGTGGAACCTCATGCAGAGTGCTCCTCGGGCAATGCAAGGCGGTGGTCAAAAGACAACAAGGTTTGTCAGGTCGACGGCGGGAATGCAGAGGTGTGGCAGTGAGGCGGTGGAGCGAGGCGGCCATGGCGGTTGGCCAGGTGTGTGCTGCAGAATTTAAGGGCAAGGTGCGATGGCTTGTGCTGGCAGCGAGGGGCCTCACAGAGTCAAGAATTATGGCGTGGGGAAGGTTGGCCGTGAGTGCAAATGTAAAGTTGCAAAGAATTGTTGGCGTCAGATGCAGATGGAGCATTTCAGAATTCTCCTATGTAGTTGTGCATCAGCCAAGGAGGTGGGACCAGTAATCATGAATTTGGAGGGAGCAGCTCGTGTTCGGATTGTTACTTTCTTATGGTGTCTATGTTCTGAACGAAACACTGTGAATGCTCAAGAGAGGCCAAGAACTTTTTCGGAGATATGTGCTAGTGCAAGTTTACATACTCAGGAGTATCTGGAGCATTTAGGAAAGAACCAAAAAAATCAAGGCTCCCCAACTGAGTCGTTGGGAACTACCTCCATCGGTGTTTCTAAAAATTAATCTTGATGGCTCCTTTCATGCTGCTGGTGGATGAGGTTTTAGTATCCGTGATGATAAGGGACGTGTTCACGGCGCAGGTGCAGTCTGAAACCGAAGCTTGTCTCCAAGCCTTGCGGTTTGCTTGTGTTAGACCATGAGGCTAGGTCTAGGATATTTTAGTGATGAATAATTGACAACGGTTAATTTATGATGATGAATAATTGGTAATTTTGTTTAGCGTTGTTATGCGAGTCGTGTCGCGTGTGTGCGGATTGATGTTGGTTAAGTTTGCACGAACTTATACCGAAAGAATGTTCTTTGGTCTTTGCATGTGCAGGATGGACGTAGAGACGATCATAGTCGGTGGCGAGAAAGACCGGGACTAGGAGAGTCTTCTCACCTCAAAAGTTAGCCAATAAGGTGAGGGACTCCCCCACTTTTAAGTTGGTCTCTTGCCCTTCCACAACTAATGTGGAACTATTCCAACAATCTCTCCCCTCATATATTGGTGTTCCTCAATCTTTCCTAGAGATGGCAACGGGCATAAACCCGCTGGGTTTTGCTATCCCAAACCCGTGCCCATGAAAATTGGATGTGCCCGTTAAAAACCCATGCCCGTGACGGTGCAAATTTTGCCTGCACCCATGCCCACTCGGCAATCTGTACCCACGGTCGCCTGTGCCCAACAACAATGTGCAGATTGCGACGGTGCAATGCTTAGCAAGTCAACAATAAATTCAATTTATGTGCTACTATGTATGAAACAAGCAACGACAAATCCACAATGCACATCACTAGTTCACTCCATCAATTCTCAGTTCATAGTTCATTGGCATAGCATATCATTACAAGTTCACGGTTCACAACTCATTTAAAACCAAAAGGAGAGACATCAACTGCTCTTTGTACTTGACTAATGGGCTATGGGCTGGATTGGTTTGCCTGGGAGGCTGGGAATCTGAGTTTATAACTCCTATGGATCGGGTTTATATTACCCATGGGTTTACGGGTTTGGGTACTATAGAACGCACAGAACCCGCAGACCCGATGGGTTATGCTTTTTGCCCATTAAGAGACCCATGGGTTAGGAAATTGACCCAGACCCATGCCCTAATAGAGTAAAAACCCACTGGGTATCGGGTTTCGGGTACCCATTGCCATCTCTAATCTTTCCCTTCACACATTGGTGTCACTTAGTCCTTCAACGTACGTCGACGGTGCCTTAGGGTCTCTTCACCATACACCGACGGTCCCTCAAGGTCACAGTCTATCAGACGTTTACACACTAGTGTCCATTGGGCCAGAGTTATTTGTAGGATCGTCGATGGCAATCAGAGGGGATGAATGATTGCAATGCCTAGCGAAAGCTTTTTCCTTCATGATTATTTTCTGACTGTGTAACCTGCTAATGTAAACAAAAGAAAACAGCAAAAAGAAAATAATACTAAAAACTATCGAGATCAGATCGACACATAAAACACTTCAGAATGGTCGTGCACCATGGAGCCGTGTGAGGAGGCAAAGCTAATATACATATGCCTTCTATATTGACGAATGACGAGGCCATCTCTCGGCGACTTGCTGAAACGCGCATCCAACTCAGGGTTCCGGAAACCGTTTGATCCACTTTCCACGGTGTAGATCGAGGACAGGATGAAACGCGCATAAGATCTGCGGCGTAACTCTGGGTTACGATTAACCGTTTGATCAATTTCCCACGGTGCAGATCGAAGAGGAGATAGATCGGGCAGAAAAATCGCGATCTTACTCGGAGTACCGAATAGCCGTTCGATCAAATTCTGCGGCTAGGATTTATTCGGAAAGGTAGCGTTGAGCCTTTTCTAGGGGCGGCGACGGCGATGGCGATGGCGCGAGGGTCCAAGATGCTACAGCGGTCGATCGTGTCCAGGTGAGCAACTCGTTGCCGGTAAGAATATGTTCTTTCTGCTGCCGTGAGCGGCGGGGCCATCGACCACCTGCATCCTCTACATGTCGGCGCGACGTGCGGCGGACGGCGGACCATTGGCCGGACGGCCGCAAGAACAAGAATGACAAGCACAGGAAAGGGAGGAGTGGTTCTTTGGAGTTTGATAGTCAGGCAGGACGCCGGCCTTGAGGAGTTTGAGCCTTTTAGGACGGCGAGGCCCAATCTGGCATCCTTCCTAACTGAAACCTCAATTGTTCAGTATTTCAGAGTTTAGGTAGCAGAACTAATTCAGTTTTTGACTAGTGAGGGAGTCATTGCCTGCTCTTTGGAGCTCTTTCATGTCAGCATTCCACTGATACGATTATTCGTGTGCACAGATAGCATATAGGACTAGTTTAGCTCTACAATAGTACACAGATAGCATATACTAATTTTACATGCACTCAAGCGACAGGATTCAGATTAAGCACCTTCTACCAGAGTTACAGGAACGAAAAGAAAGAAGGAAACGGTGAGACATATTCTCCGCACGCTCACTCTAGGAGTTCTGATCATGCCAATATGCAACCTATAGTTACTGGTTTCATATTACAAATTGACCTGCTTGCTACATCCACAGCCTGCTTCCCCGTTGTGCTTCCATGATCATCTTCCCCTCCTTTGGTCTGGGGATCTCGTAGTTCTGAGCGTAGGTCGGCTGTTCCATCTCCCATTTCATCTTCGACACGACTTTCTCGTGCCGAGGCGAGTACTCCTGCAAACAGGTAACATAGGTCTAAGTTTCAGTCCCTTTTGCCGGTATTGTAGCTTATGATTGTTTCAGTTAATAGGTCTAATAGGCCCTCAATACGCATTGATTAAATGCAATTGCTTTAGTGCTACATTGGCACCTGAATTTATAGTTTGGATGTTCTTGCAGTAATGAAGACCTTGACACTGGACCAAGAACATATACATGATTGTGATATAATACTTCTTGGCAGTTTTATTCAAATAGAACTTTTGGCCTGATAGCTAATTCTCATGTTGTCTGTGCAGTGTTCTGGTGTTTTTAACACCAAATTCGATTCCGATTGATTGAGAAGGCAAGCAGACAGCTCTGTGAGTAACCTTTGCTTAGAAGCAACGCTTATCTGTAGTACAGAAGAAATCATGTTTGGATCGTTGCTCCTTAAAGATTTCATCACATTTGAAGTTTTGCCCCTTTAGTATTTTGGTTGGCAGTTTTGATCATGACACATGTGAACAGAATAAATTGGTGAGCATAGCGCATGTTACCTCCAACTTTTCGATCAGTTCCTTAGGTGTTGGAGCCAAGACAATGATATGACGGGCAGTAGGTTTGATGAACCCTTCCTCCACAGCTTTGTCGATGAAAGACAGCAATGGGTTGTAGTAGCCATCCACATTTAGCAGTCCGACCTGGAGGACATCTCTTGTCATAATGTTTTCGCTGCTGCAATTGCTCATGAAGAATTACTGTGAAGAGGTGAGCAGTTTGGTACCGGTTTGTCGTGAATGCCAAGTTGAGCCCATGCAATCACTTCCAGTAGCTCTTCAAGTGTTCCATACCCCCCTGCAAGATCAAAACCAGCAGTGTAAGGCCGTCTTCAGTATTTTGGGTAAATTGGGAAGATTCTACCGTTCAAGGTTACACAGATTCTGAATTTCGTATTCCAATATTTATGCTTGGGGCTTTTTGCTCAAAAGCTTCATGGTCTAATTTCAGTGTTTCACATAGTCACAGAGCAGGACAAATGTCTCGCAGGGCACGGGAAAATATCTAGTGCATTCTTCGTGCATCCCATGTCTAAAAGTTTTGAAAAAATCCCAAAAATTTGCAGATGTAGGAGATAGCATATTCTATTTCCATGCAAAAGTTCAAGATGAAACTTGATCGCATTTGGAAGATATGAAAAGGATAAATTCGGCCTGAGCAGTATTGAACACTATTCATGCAGGCTGCTTGTCAATTTCATATCTTCCAAATACGATCGAGTTTCATTTGAAATTTTGCATGGCTACAGAATATACTATCCCCTACATCTACAAATGTTTAGGAATTTTTCAAACTACAAATGTTTTAGGAATTTTTCAAAAACTTTTAGACGTGGGATGTACAAAAGATGCACCGTGAGGGACGCACTAGATATTCTCTCAGCAGGGCACAGGCTCAAAGCAGATGTAGCCTAGTCAGGGTCAAACCATGCAACCTGAGCTTTAAACTTTCCACTCACACTTGCACTAGCAGTGAATCATAGCAAAAGTCAGAGAAAGTGACAACCAAAGTTACCAGTTACAACTACTACCCTTCACTGATTGATTGCTTTACTTACTCAGGTGACACACTCACCAGGCAATGCTATAAAGGCATCAGACTGCCTGGCCATCTCAGCCTTCCTCTGGTGCATGTCGGCCACTGCTTTCACCTCTCCCACTGTCTCACCTGATATCTGCACATACATACACCATCACACGCGCAAGCAACACACATCATATATTAGCAGAGGAACCAGCTTTTTGCTTAACCAAAAGAGGACCAACTTTCTACAGATGGAGAAAGAAAGGGGAGGGTGTCTTGACTGTTTAACACCAGTATTTTTTTAATTAGAGGCAACTAGTTCAGGAGAGACAATCATGGTGCTGGTGTGGGGACGAGAGAAAATGTGATGGGCTTTTCCTTTGTTTAATCTAGCCAGCATCTGCTTGAGAGATTGCAGTCAAGATCAGCAAGATTTCATATATCATGGGGGAACAAGATTTCAGTGAGCATTTCTCCTGATCTTTCATCACAAGTTTGCTTTCTTCTTTCCCACCGGCAAGAAAGACAAACGAGCAAGATCTACAGATAGTATCAGAATTCTTTAGTGCAATACTAATATACTATATCTGATGATAAACATGATGAGTTTCCTGTGCACTTCAGCGTTACGATATATTCTCATAAACACAAGTTTAGTCAAAGAAACTGGTCATATAAAATTGCATTTTGAATATTACTCCCCCTCTGCGCTATTATCACTAAAAATTTGACTAGTGAAGCTTGGATTAATTATGTTATATTCAAGGAAACCATAGCATGGCAATAAACAATGAGAGGCCTAATGGAGAGTAGAAAGAACATGGGTACCTCTCTAGGCATGAGTGTCTTGGGAATTACCCTGCATAGGGACAACAAAATGACAAAATAAACATTTTCGCACCTGAGGAAGACATCAATCCATCACTTTTTGGAATGAGGCTATTTTATCAATTTCCTAGCTGTTCTTTTCATGTACTCCTATAAGTTAGCAGTAGTAGTCTTGAACTCTTGCTTGTGGAAATGTGCTAAAGAATGGTTATTATGTCACATACCCAATGACATGCCTTCCTCCATTGTACACTGCTTGAGAGACTAGGCCCATCAACCCTACACTCCCTCCTCCATACACTAGATCAATGTTTCTTGCCACCTAAAGAGACCACATTAATGGAAAAAAGTACCCACATAAAGAAAAGAAAACTAGCTAGAAAGTCTTAAAGGTTTGGAGATTGTCATTTTATACGCGTCTAAAATGGCAACAGCATTAGACAAAGATGAGCAACAGAACTTGGCTAACATTCCACCAATGCATGCAATGATACCTTGTTGTTCTATGAAACCGATCGATAAGCTGAAGATCTTGAGTACAGTAACATAAGCTCGGATGCATGGCTGCGTGCACCCATGCAGATAATTTAAGACGTACACTAGCTGTGAAGTCTCTTAGATTAGATGAGTGAATATAACTCTCCCATGAAAAAATTCACCATGGTGCTTTCGGTGATCAAAACAAGAGAGTACGTACGTACTTCAACGAAAAATAAGAGGCAGATATAACTAAGATGACTCGGACGTCTCCTACTTAACCAAACAAAAGCTACAAGCATCAGAAGTCCTGAAGAAAAGAAGGGAAAATCTACCAGCTCCTTTCCCAGCTCAACGGCAGTATCCTGGTAGCTCTTCTTCTTGCCATGGCTGCTCCCACAGAACACACATATCCTCCTGAACCGCGATGGCACCACCACCTCTGCTGCCTCCTCGTCTTTGATCTGCATTGCTTCTCGCTTCTCTTCTGGTTTCATCTGCTTTCCCTCTGTGCCCTTTGGCAGTGTTGCTTGTTGTAGTGGTGATACAGCATGGAGATATCCCACTACAACAAGACTTGGCCCAGTTGGCCGCACTCGAGTGCACACCACCACTTGCGAACTAGCGGTTATATATAAGTATTTGATGTGATTATTTTTTTTCCCTTCAAACTAGTCATGTTTAGGCGCATTATTTAAGAGGGCATCCGGCATGCATGCTTTGAACAAATTAAACTAGATGCAGTCCCCTAGATGCACATTTGAACAGTTGAGATTCCTACATGATATTTTTTACAATGGTCCCTTCTAAAGTTCCTGCCTTGGCCTCTTGGGCCAAAGTAAAACGTTCATGTAATATTCAATTTTGCCTTTTGTGGGTGCTAACTTTACTCTCAAGGGGAAGCGTATCACATGCAAATGCAACAAATGTTGAAAATCTAAAATGTTTGATCTGGACTGTCGGATCGTGTCCCAAGGGTCAAGATTTGCACAGCCCCCCATCACTTAAACTTGTTTTTATAGAGAACCTCCTGCGAGTGTTGGCAACGTTTCAATGGCACCCTGCGCCCCTGAAATCGATCACAAATTCGCCATCTCCAAACCGAGAGAGAAACTGTAGCCTTCCTCTTTCTTCGTTCTCAAATTAGTGTCTCCCGGCCTGCTCTGTCCTTACCGCCTCCTCCCTCCCTCCCTCGGAGGCGTGTTCATTTGTCGCGACACCACCTAGGGTGATACTTTCACACCACGGTGGCAACTGAGAATAATTCAAAGGTGTGGTTGGGGACTCTCCGTGGTTACACTTTGGAGGAGACGATGAAGGTGGCCGCCGTGAGGGAGGCGACGGAGGGGTGGCGTTGGAGATGATTGATGGGATGGGGTGGGGGTGGGGTGGGACCATGGGGGAGGGAGAGGTGAGTGCAAGGGGTGAAGTGGATGGGGAGAGATGGTGGGGGTCCTTTTAGCAAAATGGATGGGATAGGTGGGAAGTGCCCGAGCGTCGGTAGTAGGTACATATGTGGGTTCTTTTTTTTGCAGCTTATGGGTTTTGAATTATGTCTGTTTGTGGGAGAGTACGAAGAGAGACAGTCGTACGTGATTTTGACTGATATAGCTGAAGTCGATACATTGTGTACTACAATCAATTTGCAGACTTCGTCTTAAAAAGACGTATCATTTAAAAGCTAATTACTGAAGCAAAAGTCAAAAGCCACATGCAGCAAGCCCAAAACAACCCAGCCGTGATTAGGCTGTGATTGAAATGTTCAGATTTGCAACGTTTATTTTCACCTGATACTCTACCGGTGCTAAAATACTAAATTATCTTGTTATGAGTTGTCCAATCAACATGAGAGCACATCATATTAGTTTATTTTGAGAAAATAGCAGTGATAGTGTTAAAGGAATGGAATAATTGATGATTTACCGCACCTTTCATTGGCACCAGCTCATTTGCCCCATAGTTTGTTTCAACTGATGATTTGCCCCATCTTTTACTGACTCCTTGATCATTTGCCCTTTTGGACAATTTTGCCCTTCTTCTCCATCCCCCTTTCCTTCTTTCTTCTTACTCCGGCCATGGCATCGTGATCTACTGTGGTGGCCGCTCCCAACGCCTTTCATCCAGCCACGAGCCCTTGTCGTTCTCCCACTCCCGACAATGTGGCACCTCCTCCTCTCCTACCTCCTCCACCACCCTTCCTCCCCATCCTACCACCTCCTCCGCCCCCTCTCCTCTCCTCCCCGCTCCCAGCCTCCGACTCCTCTAGGCCAACTCCCTCCTCGCCCTCCAGGACACCCTCGCTGCCTCCCACAGGGAGCGCCACAAGCTCAGGCCCCTCAGCTTGGGCTTGTCTCCCTATGGGAAAACAGAATAGCTGGAATAATCGTCAGATGTATTCTTGAGCCTTGGAGGGCGTGGACGATGTCGGTGAAGAGGTCGCCGACGTCGAGGCTCGAAGACCTGGGTGATTAAAGAGAATAATGTGGTCAAAGAAACATGTTGAACCAATGTGGTCGACACAACGTGGACGAACCAACGTTGTCGACACAATGTAATCGAGCAAAGAGGCGACAGAACAACTGGCATCATCGGTGGTAGAGGAGAAGATGCCGGCGGAACAGCTGGCATCACCGGGGCTGGCGGTGACTGGGGTCGGGAGGAGGGGCAGTGGAGCTCGGATCTGGCGGGGTTCAGACTCGGCGTGGAGCTCCACGGCGCTGGAGCCAACAAAGACGAGCGACAGAGAGAGCCGACTCTAGATCCAGGCGAAGAGACCACCGAGGAGAGTAGAGGGGGCCGGCCAGATCTGGCGTAGAAGAGACCTGATCCTGGGTTAGCGGCTGAGAGATGAGAGAAGAGAGAGAGAGAGCGAAGAAAGGAGGGAGAGATGGAGAAGAAGGGCAAAATTGTCCAAAAGGGCAAATGATTAAGGGTCAGTGAAAGATGAGGCAAATGATAAATTGAAATCAACTGTGTGGTAAATGAGCTGTTCGCAAACAAAGGAGGGCAAATCATCAAATTTCCCAAGGAATAGGTAGCAATGATAGCGCATCCACAAATCAAAATCAAATAACACCATCACATAGATCAAATGGCTCATAGTGGAGTTACCACGTTAGCACTTAGAAATGGGTTAGCACCTGATATATTACACATTAAAAATATTCCTTCATGCCATATAATATATGAAAAATGAATTGAGATCCAGTATTACAGTGTAGTAGGATAGTAACTTGTAATACGCCAAAATCGTGTTCCCTGTTGAAAAATGCATTAGAATATTTTGGCATGATTTTGAGCTTTTCCTACATTTTGAAATAATTAAAAACCTTCCCTAAAATCTATAGTCAAGAATGATTTTTTAAGATAAAAACGTTGTTAAAATGGTAGGGGTTAAGTTTCATACAAACTAGATAAGATAAAGAGCCTCCCAAAACATTTCATAATTTTTAGAGCTCGTTTGCCATTTTCAAAGATTCCCCAAAGTCTCAACCTTGAAACCAAAATTCAAATTTCTTTTTTCTTTTCCCGCGTGCCTTGGGACAAATCCGACCTCGGCCCAATCCTCTGTCACCCAACCCATTGCCGCTTCTAGCCCACCTACGGCTTATGCGCCATCCCTACCTAGAGCCGCCTCCGCCCTCTCTTTTTTCCGCTTTTCTAGCATGAAAGCATATTCTTCCTATTGTAGGGGTAGGCCCCACCTAAGCCCATCCGGCCTGCTGAAGGGTTGTAAAGCCTGAAATATGATGTGTGTAATGACATAGATACTCCTATGGAGGGCACATGAGTGTAAGGATAGGATTGTAAAACATACTTTATGGAAATATATAGACCCTGGACATAGGGAAGGGGCAAGTATTGTTCATCCATCATCTCCACTACACTACTCCCTCACTTTACTATTTAGTCAGTAGCCACAACACTTCCATTTTGCGCATTCTTTCACACCATCTCCCTCCCTCTCATTGACCGGTGGGCCTAGGATCCACCCGTCGGGTTTCATCTTCCACCTCTCACCCACCCTGTTCGCCACCATGGCACACGCACTTGCCCTCCTCTGCCACACCGTAGACATCACCGGCCAGCTTGCTGCCCTTGGATCACTCGCTCGCCCATGCATGTCTGTTGTCCGCACGAGCGTAGCTACCGTCGTATGCTATGGTTGCCCACCATTTTTGACCAAGCTGTCGATGGGTTTGAATGCTAGACACGGCTGTCGCCTCACCTTGAGCTCTCTACCCGATGCACCGATCTATTCCATTGCTCTGATGCCCTAATGCCGCCCTGTCACCTCCCTATCGGCATGAAAGCCACTCCACTGTGCGCTCGTCTCGCTGTACCCATGGCATCTCGTGATAACTCCCGCTCCAGCTCAACCTTATAAGCCAATTTGAGCACATCATCTTTTCCTAGCTTGTGACATCCCAAAAATTTAAATTTGAAAATATGAAGCTTTTGAATTATTTTTGCCGTATATTCTATTTGAATTTGGATTTTTATAGTGTTTCTTAAAACTTTGGTTGAGATTCTGATAATTAAAGAAATTCATGAAAAACAAAACAAACATTAGTAATGCTATAAAAGAAAATATGCAAATAATGGAAAACTAAAATTTTAAATACGAATCTGAAAAGATGATCCAGCATGAGGAGGGAGAAACCTAAGTTAAAATATAAAATATCAATATGGAAATAATAGCATACAAAAAAACCCAGAATTTTGAACATTCGAAAATTTATATATACAATTTATGGCAAAAATTTAATAGAGTCGAAAATAGAGGATTATTAGATTTTTGTATCTATAAAATCTAACCAAAGCTTGAAATAAAATTTCAAGTATTAAAATCAACCATTTTAATTAGGAAATAGAAATTCAAAACTCAAGAATCAGAATTTCAAAAGAATGCTAAAGTTTCACATTTTTCCTCATTCTTTTACCTCTCTCTCACTCCCATGTGGGCCCAGCCTTCTCTCCCCTCTCTCTTCCCTCCTTTCTCCCCCTCTGCCCGGTGGGCACCTCCCGTGCGCCCCCTTCCCTCTCTCTCTCCCTCTCTATTCTCTCTGCCGCGCGGGCCCCGCCCCCCCGCTTCCTTCCACACGGCCCTCCTCCCTTTTCTTCTTTCTTTTTCCCCCTCCCGTGCGCTGCGCCACCTTTTTCCTTTCTCTGCCGCGCGCAGCAATCCTCCTCCCCGTGGCGCCCATGCAACCGCCCCACCTCCCTCGCCGTCGCCCCCGGTTTCTCATGCGTCGCCCACCGTATTCGCCACCCCGCGTGGGCATAAGTAGCTCCCCGCGTGCACTCCCCGCCTCTTCCCCCGTTTCTGCCCAAGCGCGCCGGCCGAAGCCGCCTCCACGACCCCCGGTCGCTCCGGCGAAGCCCCACCGCTCCGGCTGCGTCCGACGCCTCTCCACTTCCCACCAAACCTTTCCTCCGAGTTAATCGGGTTTCTGCACGCGACATCCACCACAGCGGCCCTCTTCCCCGAAACCGGCCGCCGCCGCCATTCCCACCGCCGCCTCCTCCTCCGGCCGATTCCTCGCTCTGGGAGCATCACCACGGATCCCCGGTCCTCCCCCAGCCAACGCCAGAGCTCCTCCTCCACCCTAGCTCGCCAGCATCGTGGAGCTCCCCCGCGCCGTCCATGGCCTCCGTCGCCGGCCGACCTCAGACCTCCTCCGGTTCAATAGGCAGTGTGGTAAGCACCCAACTAACCGTATCTAGCTCATTCCCACCCGAAAACCCTCCTTCTTCCCTCTAGCGCCGCCACCCCGAAGCGCCGCGCGGCCAGCATCGGACTGCCTCCCGCCCGCCTCGCCGCCGATCCAGCCAACGCTCCGCCTCCGGTAGCCTGACCACCTCCCCCACACCCCATTTTGGCGGTCACCGACGTTTCCCCAGCCACCAGTCACCGCCGGCAAGGCAGCTCTTCGCCGGCGCAACTTTGCTCTGCTTTGCCCCCGGCCGTGTAGTGCATAGTCTAGACAGTCCCCTCCGTTGAAACACTAAATGGGCAATAGCCCAGTGGGGAACCGAGCCATGCGGTACTCCACAGATCGTGGGTTCGATTCCCATACTCCCCCGTCTCCAACTTTATTTTTGTTCTATTTTATTTTTAATACATTGCAACTAGAAAATTAATCAAGCAAAATTTGGGAAAAATCAGAAATTATTCATGGAAACTAGTAAATTTAAATTGGGCATAAATAAGATTATTTAAGGTTTAATATTAGACTAAATATCATGTATGAATAATTAGTGTGCATTCATTTTAAAATCTAATTATGAATGAAAGGTATTAATAAAGGATGGTGTTGGCTAAATGCCTAAATTTAATAAGGATTTCAATTAAAAGGCATCCAGGTTAAAGTTAAAAGAAATAAATTGGGTATTATGTTTAACTATAAAAACAAGGCTTAAATTTAAAGGATACCCTTAATTATAATTAAAATATATGCTTTAACGTTTAGCATGTCGCCATTAAATAAATCCCAGTGGAAGGTTTAATTAAAATAACAATACTAAAATATAACCCTGTACGATAAACCTTGCCTAGGTAAATAAACTTGAAACTAAAAATAAAGCTAAGTTTGATAAGAACTAAGTGTGTAAAATATCCTACCACAAAATGTTATAAACCTAAACTAATATATTATTTCGATGGACTAAAAATTGTATACATTGCTTAGATATAACATATGTCCTGAATATAGCGCTCATCAAAATAATGCTTCCCAACCTCGTGCACCAAATCGTAAGTTCAACCTAACTCATGGAACTTCCTAAATAAATATAAAAATAATAAAAGAGATTATTAATAAAAAGACCGAGTCGTCACACTCTACCACCAACCTTGTCCCAAACCACCTGAACCGCCCATTAACTTATAATAAAACTAAATCAAGATTTTTCGGATTTAATTGAATCGTTTGAGTTAATTGCCTTTATTTTGGGTGCAGTCATCTAGCGCGTAATTAGAAATTAGAGTCCTGAAGAACCGAGGGATCAAGCATGGTCAAGAGCGAAGTGAAGATAAAGACCAGAAGCTCCAGAAGAAGCATTGTGTGAGCTCAAGACCGCGGTAAAACTGCGCCAAGCGAGTCAATACTTTGATCATGTTGAACCTACATTTTCTGCAAATTACTTTTGTTTAAATTATCAAATTGCATGCTATTATTTTATATGCAACTAGTTTAATTCAAGATTCTAGTTATATGCCTATTGTTTGCCTTGATTAATATTATGCCCCCTTTTTAATATTGATTATGCGAACCTTGTCGCCTTAGCAAAAATTATAGTAGTAATCTTTCGAAAATAAGTTCCTAATTATGCGCCATGCTTAGTCCTGCATAGATACTCGGGGGCGCTGAAACGCCCCAAGCATCATCAACATTTTCAATCATGAGAAACTGGTTTGGGCAGTCATGGTGATAATGACTGGTATTCGTGTTGGATATGATTATTTTATGCTCCCAAAAACCTCAACTTGCTTGAATATCTGGGCGGATGATTTGGGGGCTGGTATGTGGTGTGGTGAGCACAAGTTATGAAGTGTGGTAGAACCGCCCAGGTAATACTAAGGACTGAATCTTGTCATGATCTCCCACGTAAAACAGTGCAACCACATGTCTGTAAATTACAACTTGGCTAAGTAGCGGTATCGAAACTCCCCGACTCATCTCACCGGTAGTGGATAGACGTGGTTATGCAAGGGCAGAGGAGGCCTAAAGGGACACCGAGTGGAGGGTGACGTTCACTAGTCGTACTAGCATTGGGGGGAGTGGAGCCCGCATAATGCTAGTGGCCGTGGTGAACATCCCGTGCAACGTATGGGACCCACCGCAAGTGGGAACAGCCCATAGGGTGAGATGACTAGTGGAACTAGATATCCCGAACAGTCATGTGATAATCTATTTGACCACCTGGCCAAGGAATCAGGTGGGGCAACAGGTGGATTATCGCTTGTGGTGAAAGTGTACAAACTCTGCAGAGTCAAAACTATTCGAATAGCCGTGCCCACGGTCATGGGCGGACATGGGAACTTAACCAGATATAGTTCTATTTCAAAAACTTTGTGGGTGGGAATGGAAAAGTGGAGGCGGTGCAAAGCCACGATTTGTGTTGCCACGGTGTCGGCCGATGATAAGATAAGCGGCTATAACGCTGAAGGATTAAGCATATGGTGCAGATGCCATGTAACGGTGGATGGAATCTGAATCGCTATTGTTATTGCATTCTTTTACACATTATGTTTTGTTCAAACTGCTAAGTCTCAGGAAATTTCTATGTATTATATTTGTGAATGATAATAATACTTATCGCCAAATAAAAGGTCAGGAAGAATAAACAGAGGTCTAGAGAAGGAGATAGTTGTTATGGTAAAAATATAAAAGATGTTAGTGGATTCATGTCGATCATAAAAAGGGAACGATAGAAAGGGTTGTAGGAGAAATAGATTGGTAGAGCTTAATTGGATTAATATGACAAATAGATGATTTAAATGATTCTTGGAGAATTAGGAAGTGCAAGGGAAATTACGGGATTACGATGCGGACAAATAGTATGAATTCTTGGACGAGGCTGGGAATAAGGTGATTGATAGGATTTGATCAAATACTAGAAGAATGAATTGAAATTTTGGGAATATTGGAGGAATGATAACAATTATTGGAATATAATCTTGATCAATGATTTTGGGGAATTAGAAGAGTGTAAAGGTAATTGTTGGATTAAATGGGATAAGTAGGATTTGATCTAGATGGATGATTTGAATCTGAGAAAAGTTGGAGATATGATATTTGGAGTATAAGCCTGACTAATGATATTCTCAATGGAGAAATATTGATGAATTAGTTAGAGGCAATTAGTGACAAATAAGGTTGATTATTGAAAAAACATATTATGGTTTTGGATGATTAGCAGAAAGGATTGAATGATTAGAAAGTACTGGCACGAATGATTTCGGTGGATTAAAAAGTACCCAGGTTAGAGAATCATTAGAATTCAGAGGTGAGGAGCTGGTGGATAGCGATTACAAGATTGGATTATTAAGAAAATTGGAATACAAAAAGTATTGGTGGACTCAAAATAAATATATAGAAAGTATATGATCGGTGGGTTAACTAAACAATGTCACTCGCTGTTGGGAGTCTTAGATAGCAATTAGTAAAGAAATTATGTCTTTAATGGATTAGGTCAACTATGACATTTGGTGGAGTGAGTCAATTATGGCAATCGCCGTGTGAAGTTCTAGGTAGCAGCAATAACACTAGGGTTCAATAACGATAATGCTACCAAAAGCGATTTCTGGCAAATAAAACAACCCGAGCCTTTCCTTTGATAAGCCATGCATACTATATATTCGCATTCTGTGCATTGGCTCGCGGAGCACGGTGGTTAGTGTGCTCACACTCGCTCTCATAACAAAATCCAGAATCAGGAATCGGATCACTACGCCTCAGCAATACTTGGGTCTTGAAGGCAAAGAAGGTGAAGACATCAAGGGCTAGGTCGCGAACCTCCAGTTGGCTGCCTGTGGGCATGTCCTGAAGGTCCCATCTGTGTGCTTCGTTCTTCCGCTGCTGCAATTTAATGACTTCGGCCCAATCGGCCTATGTGTAAGTTTACTATTATATTTACGCTTCCGCATGGTATGTATTTGATATTCATTTTCTGTATCTGTGAGCACTATCTACTTATCCAGGGAATAGTGCAATTAATCACAGAGGATTCCGGATGTTAAAATCTGGGGTCTGACATAGCTCACCACTCTCGTTCCCCCTCCAAGGACAAGAGTAACTTGCTCCTTTGTTTAGCGGGAATGTGAAAATCATTCTCGATGCTGGTGAGCCCGTCGTGAAACGTCATTGCCACCAGTGAGTTTCCCTCCCCTCGAAATGTGCATCATCTTCCTTCATGGGCATCGCACTCACCTCCGCCTCGCTTGCCTTCATAGAAGAAGCCGTGGAGAGCAGCATCACCATATTGTCTTCCTCTCCAGCCAACGCACCCTTCTACGCCACTGTTCCACCACTCTAGTGAGTCTGGATTCACACCTCCCATGTCACATCGTGTTCCATGCCATATTATTGTTTTCCCCTTGCTCAATTTCATTATTCCTGCAGTGAGGTCCCAACGCCATGCATCTTCTCTATTTTCGGCCGCCACCACCATTTACCGCCGCTTCGATGAGTCTCTGGACGATTCCTCTCCTTCTCATCATCCATAGCATGTGTGTAAGCTTACGCACTCATTCTTGTAGTCTCCCCTTTGCTGAAGATCACTGATGCTGTGATGCCATCACCACCGCCCTTGCTTGTTGTTGCTCCGCCATCATCGGCTATCCTTCATCACTTCTAACCTTTCGTGGTGAGCTCCTAGTATCCCCTAGATGCTCACCCACTAGCTAGATTTGAGTTTAGAGTAGCTTGTCTAGACTTCGCTGTAGCCACTCCTCGCACCGCCGCTATTGCATGTCACCGGCATTATTCTGGTGACCATTGGTCCCCGTGCTAGGCCCATTGGGTTTGTCGTAGTCTCTTGAGCTTAGTGTGCCCTATCTTTGGGCGAGAGCTAGCCCTTTGCGCGGTCTCCATCACGTGCTTGAGCTACCTTGCCACCTCACGCCATCGTGCTGCCATGCTAGACCACCATAAACCTCGCCATTGCTACCCTTAGCTTCACCCTGGTCCCGCCAATCCATTTTGCCACTACCCAAGCGCGTGTCGTTGCTCCTTTGCCACTAGCAAGCTCGGCAACGAGCTCGGCCATGCCCAAGCCATGCCTCCCTTGTTTCCTCTCTCTGACAAGTAGGCCCCACTAAGGAGGCTAGATTAGCGCAAACTAACCTGGTTAAGTTTAGTAAGCCACTGACATGTAGGCCTAGTAGGTTAATTAGTTAGATTAATAATTAAAACTGGTTTTAGGTTCTGTGTCACTGCCATGTGGACCCTGCATGTCAATCATTTTAGAAAATTAATAAAATTTTGATTGGTAGGCCCCACCTGTCAGTCTAGTGCCATAATAAATCTAGGTTTTTCTTTAGAAAGAAAAGTAGAAATTAAAATGAAATTTTGTGCACAATATTTTCCCTTTTTTCAACACTTTTCAAACCAAACCAAATTCAAATGCTTATAACTTTTTCATACGAACTCCAAATTAAGTAAAACATGTCCCTAAATTTTTATAAAATCATGCTCTTTCATAATATGCAAAAAAATTGGATTTTATCTTTGTTTTAATTTATTTGGCTCTTATTTATGTTATTTGGCTTCACCGGTTAGATACTGATGTTGCGAAAATCTCTGATGCCACTCTAGAGCAAGACCAAGAGTACAACAAGTTAGACAAGCACTCTCTTTGACCAAATTGATCATATATTTCACTGTTATATTTGTTGTGCTCAAAATTATTATACATGCGCGCAATTTTGGTAAAAATCGCTATATTGTTATGGTTGATAGTTATATCCAATTATTGTATTAACCCTACCTTGATAAATTGATACCTTCACTATTGTTGCATAGTATTGCTATCCACTATGTGTATATTAGTTGTGGGATTGTAGACGAAGTAAATAGTCAATGCTTAGCCATGCTCATATCGGTACTAGTTGTGCTAGATTGAAAGTTGGTCAAATTGTTCAAAAAATAGGAGACACTTATGAAATGGTCCAGAGGTGATACCTCTGTTAATTTGGTTAGCAAATAAAATTAAAAAAATATTTTAGACTTGGACGAATGGTTGTAGAGACCGGTGCTATTAGCATGAGACTTTGGTTTGTAGTTGTCTCGACTGGGTAATTAAGGACCGATCTATTGTGCCATAGAACCAATTATTTTCGTACAACAACACGTGCATTTATGGGAATGCCATAGCATAATAAGTTATCGTGTTCTAGCAACCCAATCGCAGGTGGTAGATTGTAGGTGGTTTATGCTAGTACAGGTGTGGAGGGTATCCATGTTCGTAGTGACCTTGCCAGTTAGGTAAGGTTTACCAATACACCGTATGAGTCTTGAGACGTTAGAGAGTACTCCTCGTCTCAAGAAGGTATCATAGCGTGGTGGTTGTTAGGACCGGTAATGTAAAAGCTTCGTTATGAACTCTCAAATCGGGTACCTATGATATTGCGTGACATGTAATATGGTGGGATATTTATGTCGTGTGGGTAAAGTTGTACAACCTCAGCAGAATGTAAATCTATTTGAATAGCCGTGTCTATTGTTATGGACAAAGCTTGGTTATATCCCACAATAAGTAGCTTTATATCTTGTAAAATGGTTCTGGGAATATATGAATAGGAAATCCATGCATAACTTGGTCGGGAAAGGGAATTTGCTATTGTTTGGTTTTTAGGGCATCAAACCACTTGTTTAAATGTGTTATTTATGCCTTAATATTAATTGTTTATCAAATTCAAATGCTTTTACAATTTTCGTTTGCAATCTATTACTCTCTACTGTAAATAAAAGTTGATTTTGTACAAATTAAACTAGAATAGATAGCTACCTTTGTCTAGGTTACATAATATAATACTTTGCTAAGTCTTGCAGAGTACGATTTTCGTACTCATAATTGCTTGTTGAATATATTCAGAGGATGTAGAAGAAGACCCGTTATGCGGTTACTTTTACGCAACAGGTTTTGATAATGATGACGGCGGTTACTGTGGCCTTACCCCAGTCAGTTGACTGTGATGGAATGATGCATACTCGATGGTTTTTATGCCTTTTTTATCTTCGTTTCCGCTGAACCGCCCATTTGTTGTAAACCTTGTCGTGTAGACATATGCTCGGTTGTTGCCGATATATACTATCTTGTTTAAATTTATCGTATATGAATGTGATATGAATGTTATTGCATGTGTGTGCTAGCCATTGATCATAAAATTAGCACATAAACATATGTAAATTTAAAATGCAAATTCTGGTCTTGCACTAGGCACAAATAAAATGCAATAGCCTACGACTCAACCATTGGATCTAAAAATCAAAGTTTGAGATCGATTGATACAAGGAATGACGCATCGGATCCCTACAGTGATCGTGCCTTGTACAGTGACGCAGGGAATGAAGCGTCAGATCTCTACAGTTGTGCACTTGCTAAACAACTGCAGTCTGCAGCTGATCACACTCCAGTGGAAAGTACATATATAGCCTCTACAGCTGCACTCAATGGACATATAGCTCAGAGGGACGTCATGTCAACCCTTAACATCATCAATGAAGTACGTGCTGCTTGCTCAGGCAACATTGACACGTCTCGATCGAATGCTTGGTCACTACTCACTAGCTCGATGGAAGCCAGTATGTAGTTTTGCTCGTGGGCATAGCACAATGCATTGCGCATGCAACCATTTCTCAGCGCTTAGAGGGACAAATTTTGAGTCAGGGCATTTAACTATCCCCTGGCATTCATAGTTCTTTTGCAGACACTGGGATCAATGGAGCACTCCCACGGCATGCATTAACCGTATGGCAAGGCTAAACAAGGAAGATGCAAACACCAATTTTAATTGTGCAGGGCCGTATGATCCGTACTAGTAAGTGATATGTTTTGTGCATCTCATGTACTTGAAGAATTAGTAGGCATTAGTGTGACAACCTGCACCACTATCATGAGGTAATAATATCGGTCAACGGATTATTACTCGTTTTAGCCGATAAAACATCGCTCTAACGAATAATAATCCAATCAAAGTGTCGCAGCAGAACAATAATTAGAGATAGAAGATTACATACATTCACCTTGCCATGCAGCGCTAAAATATTATACAACTTATACCGTTCAGAGATTACAATACCAAAAGATAGTAGTTCGGAATTCTATTTATACAGAAGCATTCTAATTATACAGAAGGAAAATACGACTACAATACACTAATATCACAGATACCCTATGGATCGAGTCCGAGCTGCTCCTATGTCCCTAATAGGTCCAGTCCTCGTATATGGGGCAATCCTCAGACGGCTCGTCCTCGAAATAACCATCCTCCCCTGGGAGTATGGCTCCTCTGCACCGGTCTCATCAACGCCTGAATACAGCTGGCTATCCTCTAAACAAAGAAAATAATAGCAAGGGTGAGTACAGAGTACTCAGCAAGTTTATATAACAAATATGCATTGTATGCTCCTGTTCTACCTTAATTATTTCTCCTCATTTCTACATCCATTCTCAATCTCACACTTTAGAAAATAATGTGTTTAAGTTATGAAAGATTTCTGATTCATTATTTTATAAATCTACTAAACATACGTATGAACAACAAAAAACCCTCTAAGTTTCCGTAATTCTCCTTTCCCGGAGACAGGCATGAATTCATGATTTGGTTAGCATTGCGCAAACTTGTATCACTTTACCCATCACCACTCTGATCCTGTTGGCTTCCCGGATCTTCGCAATTCCTTAGATGCGGCGCCCAGATCAGAATACAGTACGTTTGCATCTATCTTAGTATTATATCTCCACCCAGTTACTCACAAGCGGCAGCCTGGAGCGGTGTGCCACCCTCACGCAGACCCACCGAAAGCGACATAACTGTTGGCTGGGGTGGTTTCTGACCCTCACCCAACACCCAACTATGTAATATGTCGCCTTCGCGTACCCCGTTGCTGAATATCTGATCAGTCTTGGGTTCTTGCGATCCGCCTCCCCCACTTCTAGCCTATTTACCGCCTGGTTCTCATGGTTGTGGATCCCCACTCGGTGCAGTCCGGCTCTTGTGGGTTCCTCCCCTAAATAATACTTACCCATGTGGAGAATATAATACCTCAATAGAGCTATTATTCTGTCCGCCCGCAAACGGAATGTTGGTTGATACGGTTTGGTACGGTCTGTTCACACGGAAGAAGTTTGTAATTCCTTATATTCTATTCTTATGCAGAGGTCCCAAACCTGCCCACTTGTCACCTGCCCTGGCAACCTCTGCCCACCTTCTTATTTAACTAGATGGCAAACTGCTCCATCAGTTGCCATTCAACTCTTTTCTTCTGTCTCTTAAATCCATTGCTCGATTTAAATACATTTTCTTTCTTTCATGCAAGATGATACTAGATTAATACAAAATACTTGTTTTACGGAATATAATATGAAGACTTGATCAAAGGGATGCTTGCCTGGGTTTATGATAAAGCGTTGAGTCTCTTCGTTACCCTGATATAATTCCCTTTGAAGATTCATCCCTTCGCCTGAAATTATACTAAGAATTAATCTATGACGTCGAAGCGATACTACGGTCTAATTAATTAAGCAAATTCTACAATATGTGATCGCAGGGTTTCTAGGTTTCCATTCAACTCCTAAAAGAATTTCTATTATGTTGATAAAGCTAATATTCATTTACAGGGTTCCTAATTATCTGCAGCTAATTTATTTAACTTGGACAAATCCGTTATAGTAATGTTTCTATAATTCATGTTTATGAGTATCCCTAAATTTAGCAATCTACATGCACATTTTTATCTTTCCTATTTTATCTATTTTCCTCTTTTTCCCTTTTCTCCTTTTCTCTCCTTTTCTCTTTTCTTCTCGCCGCCTGCTCCCTGTTCTTTCTTTACTTCCCCGACGCCTCATCTCTTTCCCCGCAGCCTCGGCTCTCTCGCGCACTGCGCCGCCCTGGGCCATCCTCCCCTCCGGTCTTAGCGCCTCCTCCTCCCTCTTTCTCCCTCTCGGCCACGCCTTCACTCCCCCCGTCGAGCTACCCCGTTGACCCCTCTCCACGCGGGTGCTGCTGCCAGATCCGTGGCCTACGGCCCGGATCTGGTGCTCCTCCCTCGGATCCGGCCTGGTTTGAGGTTTGATTTGGTTGCTATTTGGTTTTGGCTCTAACGACTTTGCTCACGGCTTGCTAGGTTTGGAGGTGAGTTGCCCTTGCGGGTCACACCAGCTAGCGCCGTCCGTACGCCGGGGGAGTATGCGGTGGCGGCTAGTGGTGTGGCGATGCCGGTGGTAGCACGCCGCCGCCTTCCTCTTCAGTGAGCCCTTGCCTCTTACTCTTCCTCTACTCCCATCTTCTACCTCCAGTGGTCTTCTCTATGTTGGTTCATGGTTGCTAGTAGTACTATTCGACTGCTACTGGTGATTGATTAACTCTAGTATGCTAGATTTGCTATTGAGAATTGAATGCTATTGTTGTGAGCTATTGGTGGGTCACCTATGTGGTTGACGGTGGGTTTGGCTTTGGGAAGAAATCAAGGGTGGCTTGGGGTGGTCACCCTCTGGCTGGTGGCTGTCGCCCTGGTGCTGCCTCCTTCCTAGGGTTGGTGGTCTCGGCGTGGGGTATGGCCTCCTGCCGTCGAGGTCACTGTCGCCTGGCTCCTGGTCGTCCGCCCGGCCTTCATCTTGCTCCTGGTCGTCCGCCCAGCCTTCGTCTTGTCTCCGGCTTCTCCTCGGTGGCTACGGTTTCTGTGTGGCTGGGAATGGATGGGGAATGACTTGTGGTGACGTGCTCTTGCTGTTGTCTCCTTTCTCTGGTTGGCAGTGCATTCGGGCTGTGCGCGATATTTTCTGGGATGGCTGTGTTGTGCGTGACCCTCTCGGCTGTGGTTTGTCTGGCTGCGCGTGATGGCTTGAGGTTGGGGCTGGACTCTCTCGACTGTGTGTATGCTCTCTGAGATGTGGGGTGCAGTCCCTGTGACTCTGATGATGCTGGTCCTTCGGTTGCTATGTGGGATTTAAAATATGATGATTTATGCTGGTTGGTCTCTAAAATAAAACAGATTTGTTTATGTCGAGTGATAACCCTACGGTTGTGAGAGGTGCCGACTGGCCCCCGGACGGTCAGGTATCTCTGTGAACGGATTACCCCGCCCGACTTAACCTTTCGGGCTCTGACGACAATTTCTATTTCTTTTCTAACTTCGCTTATTTTCAATCGTTCTTTTGTTCGGTCTTTTTCGGTATTAAAATAATGGTGCACTCGCAAATAAACTATCGGTGTGGTGGCGGATCGACGACAGATCCTAATGTATGAAATGACCTTAATGTATTTTTGGGCTTTCTCTTAATATTGATGTACACAGCAAATGTAATTTATCTAAATGTAATTTTTATCCTCAATTATCCTAAATGTATGGTGTATGTATGAAATGATCATCTATTGTATTTAATGCTCAGAATGTAATGATGTTGATGAATAAATACTTGCTATTAGTTTGAAGATAATCGAGTTTAATTAATTTAATCACTACTGCTAACTTGACCACTTAATTACCATTAGTAACACTAATAACAGGGCTTAGATTAATTAATAAATCGCGGCCGTTACAATTAGCATCTCCAATGAAGTAAGAAAAAAAGCTTTCTTGAGCTCGTTCATGAACTTAAACGAGCTTTGGCTCAGCTAGCTTGTCCAACGTAGGAGCCAAGATTAATTTCAACCTTGTGTGGTCTAATTTTACGTAACTACAAAACCTGAGGGTGATCGACCCCTTAGGTTAACACGTGGCTCCGCAACTGAGCTTAGATTGTATGGATATGATGTGACCATCACCTTCAAAAACCGGTTTTCCTCAAAGATTTTTCCTCATTTTTAACCACACATGATCCTAACCATTTTCATGTTGGGATAGAGGGAGATTATATTAGCACAAGTTAAAATTTTATACCGTGTAAACCAGAAAGTTATGCGCGTAAAAGATCATGGATTGTTACTACTAGACACGTGGTGCAACGAAAAAATAGTTGAAGCAGTCGTGTCGATGTAGTGGAAGTAGTCGATCGTCCAACGCCTCTAGAAAGCGGTCCTCAAAAGTCGGTCGTCCTCTAAAGTTGATCTCAGGTATAAGGATTATACATTATCATTGCTTGAGATGAACTGATAATACATAAAAACACAACAATCTCAACAATGTCTTATGGTGAGTCAATCCAACACCATGGTCTCTAATATGTATCCACATTATTAATTTCTTTTTTTGAAAGCCAACAGATGTTGAATGATATATTAGAAAGAAAAAATGGGTCTGGTCAATTTACAGGAAGCACAAGCGGCGCTTGTGGCGGAGAAAAACAGAAGAAAAACTACTCTTTACAACATATTAAGGGGGCAACAAGATGAGATTTGCATTTTCTACTACACGGCATTTCTTGCCCTTTCAGTTAACTCCTTTAAGTTTTTTGCTACAGCCATCTCCCAGAGCTTAGCCTCATCTTTGATTAGTGTTAAGATCTCGCGTTGTGTTGAAGGTTTATTTCGGAAGACGCGGTTGTTTCTCTCCTTCCACCATTGCCAGAATACAAGGATGATGAGCGTGTTCGCATCCTTTGTTAAGCCGGACAGGGAGTCCACCCGCTTGAGCCACTGGTGTTGAATTGCCATTGGTGGGCCCTAATTTGTTGGGTCGAGCATCGGCAGATGTAGCCATTTTGCTATTTCAATCCATGTCCGCCAGATTGCCGGGCAGTCGATGAAGAGGTGTGTTACAGTTTTGAGGTTTCTATTGCACATTTGAAAAAAGTAGTTGTTTGACCATCCTCGAACCTGCAGTCTTTGGGCTGTCCAGATTTTGTCCTACAACACCAACCAAGCGAAGAACCTGTAGCGCAAGGGCAACCAAGCTTTCAAAATGATGGCTTTATATGAGGTTCGAACCGGCCCTAGAAATTGTGCTCGATAGGCCGAGGACATTGAGTATGTGCCATATGTAGTTAGTTTTCATTGGATCTCATCCTCAATCTCTTGGTTGATGTGAAACTAATGCACCTTGCCCCATAGGCTGACATATTCAGCTAACAAGTCAATGGTGAAGTTGTGTTGGATGTCTCGTATCTAATTCATATCTTGGATGGCATTTGCATCTGATCTATTTTTTTCGCTTTGAGTGTTTGTATAACTTTGGGGCCAGATGACATGGCGCGACTCCATCAATCCAAGGAGAGGCCCAAAACTTTGCTTCGTGACCGTTTCCTATGTATACCTTAGTGGCCGCTGCGAAGAGCTCTTTGTCTCTACTGTCGTAGGGCATTGGAAGTCCTACCCAGGGTTTTTGTGGTGCTTTCCATTCATACCAAAGCCATCTGAGTCTTAATGTTGCTGCAAATTTCTCTAGGTTCAAGACTCCCAATGCCCCTAGCTTTAACGGGCGACAAACTTTGTTCCAACTAACTTTACATTTCCCTCCATGTGTGTCTGCAGTTGCTGCCCAAAGGAAGTTTCGTCTAACCCTTTCAAAATCCTTAAGGAATTTCTTTGGCAATTTGAGTGCAGTGAGAAGATATGTCAGGAGTGAACTAAGGACGGACTTTACGAGTGTGAGTCCTCCTCCTAGAGATAGGTGTTTCAGTTGCCAACCTGTTAGTCTTCTAGCTACCTTATCATGGATTGGTTGTAGATCATTTGGTACAATTTCTTATCATGTCTTGGCATATTATTGTGATAGCCCAGCTCTGGTCTAGATTTACTTTCAACGCAGAGGCACTTCCAAATTCTTTTAGGATGGCGATTATTGCTTCTATCTACGTACTATCTAGGTTTACAAACAATATCACATCATCTACATAAAGTGACACTCTCATTGTTGTAGCTCGACCTTTTAGGGGTGTTAGAACCCCTCGCTCAGTGGCGACCTGCAGGATACGCTGTAAAGGGTCGATTGCCATGATGAAGAGTAATGAGGATATAACCAATCCTCAAATCATTATTTATCTGTAAATAATATGATTATATCATTACACTCCTTGAATATACCCCTTATCTTTAAGGGAGAAATTTCACTGGGTAGTCATAAGCTCTTCTACGACCACCTCTTAGTTGTAAGTTCTTCGACGACTGATCCTTAGTTGTAAGTTCTTCTACAACTGATCCTTAGTCGTAAGTTATTCTACGGCTACCCCTTAGTCAAAAGCTCTTCTACAACCACCTCATAATCGTAAGATCTCTTATGACCACCTCATAGTCGTAAGTTCTCCTACGACCACCTCATGGTTGTAAGTGCTCCTATGATCATGGCATAGTCGTAAGTTCTTCTATGACCATGGTATAGCCATAAGTTATCCTGCGATCACCTTGTAGTCGTAAATCCTCTTACGACTACGCAAAACTCCACTGACCCGACTACGACAACTCATTGCATTGTGGTTGAGGTAGGTGATTATTATTTAAGCTAGCTTGAATGCAAGGTCTGAATTGCCATGCTCCGTATCCTCTGTTGGAAATATAGTCAATTTTCGGCATATTTTAATCCAGAAATTAAGTATATATAACATGACATACAAGAGCATGAGTGATTCAACAATCATGTATTCATATTCGCTAATGAACAAGCTAACAGCAACACCTATTAACATATTCACGGCGCATGAAATGAATACATCGAGGAGAGTTCGGGTTATACCCTCGGGCGGGGCGATGTCGGTGACACCGGATGCGCCGTTACCATCAGTCGACATGATGGCCTATTCGATGTAGTCGATCGAGGCTTGATGCAGGACGAGGCGTGATGCAGGAAGATGTTCGCGGCAAGATCGCGGCGGTTTACCACCGTGATGAAGACGAAGTCACAGAATGAGTAGTCGCGCCAATCGCTCCCCAAAACTTGATCGCCCGTCTACCCGCGGTACTCGGACGGACGGAGTTTGAGGCCTACTCGCCCGAGCCTTCGCGCGCAAGGTTCGGATCGGAGATTACGAGATAGCGACAACAAAAAGCAGGCGATCTTTTATATCCTTCGTATGGAGAAGAAACGAAGAGGCGCTCGTAACGGCAAAAGCGAAGGGCGAATAATCGCAGCCATTATTCGAAAATAATCGCGGTCATAACCCACTCGTAATCGCACCGTTATCGCCATCCATTCGTTAATGCTATTTATCGCGAGTCGGTGCGTTTCGATTTTCGAATAGATAAAGAAAACGCGCCGCACCGATACGCTGCGTGCGCGCGCGCACACACACACACACGCACGCACACGCACGCTTTGCGCACGCGCACGCGCACGCGCACGGCACGGCACGGCGCTCGGCTCGGCGTGGCGTGGCGTGGCGAGCAGCGAGCGAGCGGCGCGCAGATTGACTCTCTCCAATTTCACAAGGGGTTACCACATTCCACCTTTTAAAGTGGTGTAACTCCCATTCAATTCTCCATATGGTACTAAATGTTTTCCCATGTGGGCCTAGGAATTTCATTTGATTAATTGCTAAATTAAATGGGCCAAAACCCAATTAATCCAACAATCCCACCAAATTTCAAGGCACACGGGAACTGCTCTCAGTTCTGCTGTTGTTTGATATACCAGTGTTTCGATGGAGACTGTTAAGTTGAACATCCACCTAGGAAAGGAGTTACACTCATCCACAACTGAACAATGGACTATGCCTTGAATTGACAGTTTTGTGTGAACAAGCTTTTCCCGATTCCTTTACTAGTACTAGGCTGCCTAAAGCATCCCTCCGGTTGGGCGTATAAGTCATACTCCAAGCCTATTCATGAGTATCTAGAGATCACCCAAATCTCATAGACCGTGACCGGTCGAACTCATATAGGTGTGTTCCTTCTAAGATGGCACAGGGGCGACATCTCGCTTAAATAAGCCACTCGGATCACATTAAGGTAAAACCATCCCGCCATACGAATAGGAAAGAAGCGCATCATTGAAGAAATGAGCCTGTAAGGTCTCTCCCGATCAACCAACGACTTGTTTCACCATTCTACTTCACGGGATCTCCGATCACATAGAACATGTTACCACCGTGGTATGACTCACGTGGGTCTCGCACCCATCTCACTCGATGCACTATCTATCACATTACGTGATAAACCCTTTGTAAATTGGTGCGCGATTCTTAGTCGTGCGGACATAGTCCGATGCTATCACTCCGGAGTTTTTCGACTTTCGGCGAGACTTCAACCGCCTCTTAACATGCCTAGATGACTTCATGTTGTCCTTAGAACTGTTCACCTTGATAATTACGATCGATTATCACGGTTCATCGGGATAGCCGGTATCGGTTTTCAACCACCGGCAAATCCATAAGGAGTTCACGAAGCCACTCGGCCTCAACGGTGGCGGTATCTAACGCCGTGAGTTCTGCTTCCATTGTTGACCTCGTTAAGATGGTGCGCTTGCAAGACTTCCGAAACAAGACCACCTCCAAGTGTGAACACATATCCACTCGTGGCTTTTATCTCATCGACATCGAGATCCAATTTGAATCATCAGTAGCCCTCCGGTACCTTTGGGTACCCAAGATAGTGAATGCCATAACTCATGGTTGCCTTTAGATAGCGCATCACTCTCTCAAGAGCACGCCAATGATCATCTCCGGATTTGAAACAAATCGGCTTAGCTTGCTCACAACAAGCGAGATGTCGGGCCTCGTAGCACTAGCTAAATACATTAATGAGTCAATAATGCTGGGAGTATCTCAATTGATCCCTTGTTATTCTTGGTTTTCCTCAATAACACACTAGGATCATAAGGGTAGAAGCGAGCTTGCGGTCACTATAACCAAAGCGACTCAAGACCTTCTCCACATAGTGAGATTGCACAAGTGTAACCCCACCATCACCTCCTTTCAGTAGCTTAATGTTAAGAATCACATCAGCCACTCCCAAATCTTTCATCTCAAAACTTTTAGACAGAAAGTCCTTGACCTCCTCAATCACATTGAGGTTGGTCCCAAAAATCAGTATGTCATCAACATACAAGCACAAGATCACTCCTTCTCCCCACCATAGCGATAGTACACACATCATCGGCTTCATTCACAAAGAAAGCCGGCGAGATGTCAATGTTCTGTCGAACTTCTCATGCCATTGCTTAGGTGCTTGCTTTAGGCCATACAAAGATTTTAACAACTTGCACACCTTTCCTTCTTGACCTTCTACCACAAACCCGTCTGGTGATCCATATAAATTTCCTCCTCTAGCTCTCCATTTAGGAAAGCTGTCTTAACATCCATTTGATGAGCGAGAAGACCATAAGAAGCGCCAAGGCAAGTAGTACTCGAATTGTGGTCAATCGGCAACAGGTGAATAAGTATCAAAGAAGTCCTCGCCTTCTTTACGAGTATAACCCTTGGCCACAAGCCTTGCCTTGTACTTTTCAATTGTACCATCGGGCCTAAGCTTTTCTTGAAAACTCATTTACATCCTCTGGTTTACACCCATAAGGACGATCAACAACCTCCCAAGTTCCATTAGACATAATAGAATCCATCTCACTCGTCTTCGCTTCCTTCCGATGAGTCGTCGGGAGAAGAATATGCCTCTTCAATGGTTCTTGAGTGTCATCCATGAGGTATACAATGAAATCATCACCAAAAGATTTTGCAATCCTCTGTCTCTTACTCTTTCGAGTAACTTCATTATTATCCTCCTCAGGATTTTTCATAGGTGTTTGCTCAACATGTTCTATCGGCACAAAAGAATCAAGGGAAATTATTGGTTCTTGACTAGATGAGCTAGGTACATCACATTTCATAGGAAATTCATTCTCAAAAAATGTAGCATCTCTGGACTCTATGATTGTACCAACACGCACGTCAGGTACTCCAGATTTTATAATTAAGAACCTATAACACACGCTGTGCATAGCATAACCAAGAAAGACACAATCTACGGTTTTTGGTCCAAGTTTACGCTTCTTGACAATTGGCACGTTAACTTTGGCCAAACATCCCAGTCTTGCAAGTATGAGAGAGTCAACTTCTTATTTTCCCATTCCTCGAATGGTGTTACTTCTTTGTTCTTTGTAGGAACTCTATTCGAGGACATGACACGCAATCAATATAGCCTCACCCACCATTCCTTAGAAAGGCCCGCATGTCTAACATGGCGTTAACCAAATCGCTTAGAGTGCGGTTCTTTCTTTCAAGCAACCCGTTTGATTCGGGAGAATAGGAGGCGTCCTCTCATGAATAATTCCATGTTCCTCACAAAATGAAGTAAACTCATTTGAAAAATACTCTCCCCCACGATCAGACCTTACCCGCTTGATTTTCCTCTCAAGTTGGTTTTCTACCTCAGCTTTATAGATCTTAAAGTAGTCAAATGCTTCATCTTTTGTTTTCAATAAATACACATAGCAAAATCTAGTGCAATCATCTATAAGTGTCATGAAATATTTCTTTCCACCTTTAGTCAATCGCCATTCATCTCGCACAAATCGGAATGAATGAGTTCTAACGGTGCCAAATTCCTCGCCTCTTTTCTTTGCCTTGTGAGGCTTGCGAGGTTGTTTCGATTGAACACACGCATGGCACTTAGAACCTTTGACCAAAGTGAATTTCGGATTAAACTCATATTAGCTAAGCGCGTCATACACCCAAAGTTAACATGACAAAGTCGTGAATGCCAAACATTGGATTCATCATCATCGTTACACACATGGTTCACAATTTTATTATAGGAATCCATCAAAGAGAAGCGAAACAAGCCTCCGCTTTCATAACCTTTACCAACAAATGTTCCATACTTAGACACGACACATTTATTGGACTCGAATGTAAGCTTAAAACTATCTCTACACAGAGATCCACGACAATTCTTCTTTATTGAGGGACATCTTGACGTTCTTGACCGCACGGTCTTTCCCGAAGTAAACTTCATATTGACCGTACCAACACCATGAACAGCTGCATGCGATCCGTTCCCCATCAACAAGGAGCAACCTCGACATGCCTGATAAGATGAAAACAAGGAAATATCAGCACACACATGAATATTAGCACCAGTGTCAACCCACCACTCGGTGATTGACAAACCGAAAGAACTGTAGGTAAATAATTACCATACCCGATGTTCCTCCAAGCATCACTAATAACCATGTTGGCGGACTTCTTCGCTTATCCTTGCGGTCGGACAATCCTTAGCCCAATGGCGGGATCACCGCACACAAGCGATGCCCTTTCCTTTGCCTTTCTTCTTAAATTCGATGTCGGCCTTGGGCTTGACAAAAGGCTTATTTTTCTTCTTATTGTGGATAGCCTGAGGGTTCTTCTTCTGCACCAAATTGGCACTAGAACCTCCCTCAGCAGCAACTTTCTTGCCACGAGTATCTTTTGCCCTCGCCTTCTCTTCAACACCAAGAGTACCAATGAGATCAGTAACACTGAACTCCTGCCTCTTGTGTTTTAGAGAGGTAGCAAAATATGACCAAGAAGGTGGTAACTTGGCGATAATACCGCCACCACAAACTTGTCCCAGAACTCGCACTTATTATTCTCAAGCTCCTTTGCCGTACCGAATTTCATGAGCTTGTTCTACTACAGAACGATCATCGACCATCTTGTAGTCATAGAACTGCTCCATGACATACAGCTCACTGCCAGCATCGGAAACTCCGAACTTGGCCTCAAGTGCATCCCACATCTCTTTGCCCGTAGGCAAATGCATGTACACATCCACAATGTTATCTGCCAGTATGTTGACAAGTGCACCTCGAAACAAGTTATCCGCTAAATTGAACTTGCGTTCGTCCTCAGCAGATAGAGGCTCGGCGGCTTGCCTTGTGCAACATGAAAACATTCCATGGCGAGAAACCACGGGATCGCACGTGCATGCCATCTCTTAAAATTAGAACCATCAAATGGAGGGTGCGGCTTAAGTGACGACGCAAAGCCAACTACCGAAAAAGACCTATCAAGTTTTTGGATTGTTGGAAATATAGTCAATTTTCGGCATATTTTAATCCAGAAATTAAGTATATATAACATGACATACAAGAGCATGAGTGATTCAACAATCATGTATTCATATTCGCTAATGAACAAGCTAACAAAGAACACCTATTAACATATTCACGGCAGCGTAAATGAATACATCGAGGAGAGTTCGAGTTATACCCTCGGGCGGGGCGATGTCGGTGACACCGGATGCGCCGTTACCATCGATCGACATGATGGCCTATTCGATGTAGTCGATCGAGGCTTGATGCGGGGCGGGCGTGATGCGGGAAGATGTTCGCGATGCGATATCGCGGCGGTTTACCACCGTGATGAAGACGAAGTCACAGAATGAGTAGTCGCGCCAATGCGCTCCCCAAAAACTTGATCGCCCGTCTACCCGCGGTACTCGGACGGACGGAGTTTGAGGCCTACTCGCCCGAGCCTTCGCGCAAGGTTCGGATCGGAGATTACGATAGCGACAACAAAAGCAGGCGATCTTTTATATCCTTCGTATGGAGAAGAAACGAAGAGGCGCTGAATAAAGGCAAAACGAAGGGCGAATAATGCAGCCATTATTCGAAAATAACTGCAGTCATAACCCACTCGTAACTCGGTGCGTTTCGATTTTCGAATAGATAAAGAAAAACGCGCCCGCACCCGATACGCCTGCGTGCGCTCGCGCGCACACACACACACACACACACACACACACGCACACGCACACGCACACGCACACGCACACGCACCGCACCGCACGGCACGGCACGGCTCGGCGTGGCGTGGCGTGGCGTGGCGAGGCGAGCGAGCGAGCGAGCGCGCGCGCGCGTATTGACTCTCTCCAATTTCACAAGGGGAGTTACCACATTCCACCTTTTAAAGTGGTGTAACTCTCATTCAATTCTCCATATGGTACTAAACAGTTTTCCCATGTGGGCCTAGGAATTTCATTTGATTAATTGCTAAATTAAATGGGCCAAAACCCAATTAATCCAACATCCTCCACCAAAATTTTGGCTTCACCATTTGCCAAGCAGAGCAAGGTGGTTGTGATGCATTCAACTTGCCTAGCTGTTCTGCTCCAAGCTGGTCAGGAGGAGCCACAGCGATGGATTTTGGCTGCTGCATCTTCTCGGGCTCCAGTGTCGTAGGCGCCGCGCGCTGAATTGGTGAAAGATCTTGTCCATCGGCCGCTTTACTACTCTCCCCTACCACGAAGCAGGTAGGCCGCTCTGGCAAGGGTGGCGGCAGTTGTGGCCTATGGCCATCAATGTCGGCCACAGTAATGGCGGCCTCAGATGCAGTAAAGACTTTGGAAGCTTTCCTTACCTCTGCACGCTTCAGCTGAAGGGCATGGGTCAGGGGAGTAGTGGCTGCGTAAGGTCGGGCGGGGAGGTCAGCCTCTTTATCCTTTGCAGAAGCAACCAAAGTAAAGGTCGCACAAGGTGGGGTGGTGAGGTCCACATGGCTTGTCCCCTCGCTAGCCGCGTGAGCCTCGGTTGGCGGCATCTTCGAGACATGGGAGAGCCCAAGGAAGTCCAACAAATTGTCTTCGTCATCGAAATCGTCTTCTCCACAGTTCAGCTTGTCAGAACTGTGGGGGTCTTCCTCCATGAAGGCAGCTCACCCCCATATCTATGATTGGTGAAATGTGTTCATCAATTAATACATATGCTGGTCTATAAGTCACTAGTGTCTCGACCAGTGACATCCGGCTATAAATCTACTATAATGATATCATATAACAAATGAAGAGCTTTATCAACAAGTCACATACTTACTAATCTTTATAAATAATAATTCATTCAAGAAATATAATAACATATTATTTAAAAAATTATAAACATAGAATTGAAACAATCATCTCTAATATATTACTCGCATTTTATGGATCAAATGACTTATATACGCATGTGTAGTCCTAGGCTCCTTGCTGTACTAAAATATTTTCATGATCTCCTTGATGCGAGAAGAAAAGGTGACAAGGTGTTTTGATTGACGAAAAATGATTATCCGAAAAAGAGGTGTGAATAGTTGGATCCTCTCGAGACCGCAACTAAAGGACCAGTCTTGTTCCATCCAAAATCTAGATAAGAATTATTGTGTCCCAAAACTGTATATATATTGTGGCTCACAAAGGTACCATGATAACAAACAAACCATAACCAACCAAACGTGCTTTCAAGCAATTTTATGTAGTACTTTATAAACCCAAAACGGACACATAATGAATTGCGGTTTTTAGGAGAGTAAGAACAATTAGTTAGAACACAGACTTAAGTCGTAAACAAGAAGAAAAAAAAAGTAGACAAATCTGTTCAATCTAAACAAACAATCCATACGACTCCAACTATTCAGCTCAACTATTTTCTTTAAAAAAGATCATGTTTACTCAATCGTGCTTCATGTTTTCCAGCCGTTTCTTTTAGTAACGATTTAAACCTTACCGTCAAGATGTCACATAACCAAATGCTAGAAAGCCTACATATATAAATCCTCCTAGCTCGTAGTCAGTACGACTCCATCCACCCGTTGATTTGTTAGGGTGCGAACACACAATGATCATATGAAGAATTAACAAAGAGGAGTATATTGATGATAGTTAATAAACCTGCCGCGCTATACGATGGTCGTCAAGACAGTGCTTGTCCCGTTGAACTTTTACTCCAGTCTCCCGTACTCATGAGACCAAGCATGCTCCATGCTCATCATCATTCTCCCATATCCCCAGGGAATCTCCTACCCACCTACCCAGGCCACACACCATGGATGCAGTTTTTTTTTCCCGCCGGTTTATGTACGCATGTCTCGTTCTGGAGACCAAGGCAGTGAGAGAGCAGGACATGTATCCTAAAGCCAGGGTATACTAGCCTCTGAGCTCAAGGACGAGGTGAATTCAAAGACGAGGTGAAGTCCTGGTGGCAGGTGCGAAGAGCATCATATCTGAGATATTGGTAGACTGTTGTCTGGGTTGCTTGTCTTGTCTGTACAGTCTAATATTTTCTTTTCTTTTCTTTTCTTATGCAAATATGTAACACTTGATTACTCTCAACATTACTACAATAGCAGTAGCTCTCCTGCTTTGTTCATTCGAAAGAAAAGCCTGCTTACCTGCCCCACATACGCATTGGAATAAACTAGTTGATTTTAGTAATAGTTTTAAGATAAACATATTTAATTTCGAAGGAAACGACATTTTAATTTAAAAAATGACCAAAAGCTACCTGCATAAAGTAATCTGGCAATTTGCAGCAACGCTACTCAATTTCTGGATCCGCCAATGCACATATGACTGTATAGTTTGTTCCCTTGAATCAAGGTGTGTATATGTTGTGCCGCTGTACTATAAAGGACAAACATTGAAACCACATGAGTTGCAACGCCCGGCTCCAAATAGAATTAGGTCTACCTGCATTCTGGATAAACCATGCACTACCACCAACCCAGCTAGCATTTTCATTCTCGCTTTGCACAAAATGGTTAACTCGAGGTCCAAATGCATTTGGCAACATAGGTTATATGTCGGTGCAATTTATACTCAACTAGCTAAGTTGACCAACACTTTCGCTCATACCCCTACAAGGCACACTTGGGCTCAATTCATCATTCTATTTAGGCCGGGTCTCACATGAGTTATCAATGGAATAGATACTAACCTTCCCTTTGAAAAAAAAAACACTAGGATCATGTGATCGATGCCATTCGGATTTCGGCATCTATTGCTATGTTCTTCGTTTCCTGCGTTCCAAGCAGGTTGTAAACCGAGCTTTTATCCCGCGGACTCAACCCAGCGCTTCCCCCTGCGAATACGGGCCACCCTCACGTAGCAGGCCTCCCAGTGAGGCGCTGCTTCTCGGCAGCCCACCCGCACTACCATCCCCACCAGGCCACCAGCCCGTCATCCCAAGGCGCTCCCGTAAGCGCATCTGCCACGGCACCTCCCCCGCCTAGGTTGCACGCGCTGGCCGCGCGTCAGCCCAGCCATAAAGGCCCCCCTCGCCGCTCCTGCGCAATTAGCAATCACCAAATGCCATAGGCCCATAGCCAACGACGGAAATGCCCCCAGGGGAGCGGCCTCCAGCCAGCCGTCCTCAGCGATGCGGTGCCATATAAATAAACTTATCACGAAATTAATGTCTCATACAGTAGTAGTACATGAACATGATTAATGTCATAATTCAGCTCAAATCTAACATATAAATAAACTTGTACTTTACATGTTTACCTACAACCATGGTCCATGGTAACGTTTCGTCTAAACCGCACATACCTTGTACTCCATATACTGCACTAGCTCAAATAGAATGTTACGCAACAAATATGCAAGAATCTCAACTTTCCACCCACCTAAGCACAAGTATCTACATGAGAACTATTGAGACAAGATGGAACTCTCATTATGCAACCTTACTTCGTATCGAGTCAATGTGAGATACAGTAATAAATGTGCTAGGCATTATGCACAAAGATGGACATAATCCATCTAAAGCAGTGGATTTGTTGCATATAATGGAGATTTTTAATTTTGTGTTCATTTTGAAGATGATGTTGAAAGTGCTTTGCCTTCAAATGAGTTATCTCTTGTCTTGCAAACAAATGATCAAAATATTATTCAGATCATGTCATTACCTGTTGATGTCAAAACATGTTTCATCAACTTGAGAAACCATGGTTGGGAGCCATTATTTGCACAAGTCAAAATATTTTGTAATGCAAATAAGATTCCAGTACCAAATATTGATGGAGCAATACCAAGATGGGGCTGATCAAGGCTAGATGGGATCACAGTCACTCAAGACCATCATTATCTTGTTGATACTTTCTTTACTGCTATTGATGCTATTACCACAGAGATGGATCATCGCTTCAATAATATATTTTCGGAGTTGCTTGTATGCTTTTCTTGTCTTATCTTGATCGAAAAGACTCATTCACTATGTTCAATGTGGATATATTGCTCGACTTGCAGAGATTTATGATAAAGATTTCTCTATTTATGACTGTGCAGCTATAAAGGATCAATTTGAAGCTTTCATTCTTCATGTGAAGAATTAATGATTTTATTACTTTTGGTCATGGAAGTTTGGCCAGCAAGATGATTGAAACTGATAGATATATTGTATTTCTATTGGTCTACTGTATCATCGAGTTGACATTGTACTACCAGTAGCGATAGCATCGGTTGAAAGAGTCTTCTCGGCTATGAATATTATCAAGACCGATTTGCGCAAAATAAGATATCCGATGATTGGCTTAATGACTTGATGGTGTGCTATATCGAGCAAGAGATATTTAAAAGACTTGATCATGATAAAATCAAGAAATAGTTTCAAGTATGAAATATCAGAGAATGAAAATGCCTCGTTCTCTTAGATGTAATTAGTTATTTAGTGGTATGTCTTTTGTCTTTTCTTTTTGCTATACCTTTTATGCTCTATTATCAAATCATGACACTACCGATCCATCTATCTTTGATGCTTGACAATTGCTTTTTCTATGACTCATCTTTTGTTCGCACTATTATGTTCGATAAATTGGTGGCAAACTATAGAGTAAATTTTATTAGTGAGGTATTTTTTAATGGCTCACCGTCATCTTCATATGTTCGCATGCGGAATGCAGTTGTTGCTTTCATTTAGTTTCATATACTTCTATTAGTACGATTGCAACATAGTTTGTGTACTGATTGTTTTGCCTTTAGATAATAGTATTTGTTTCACGCTAGCTTGCGAGTTTGTTATATCTAAATTTTAGTCCTACACGATTACATGCAGGTATACAAAGTTTTTTAAAAAATTATTTTTTATTTTAAATTATAATAATATATCTATTTTTTATTTTACACCACTAATTCTCTATTATTTTAGCGCTGAACGATTTAAACTAATCATCTAACCGTTAAACCATAAATATCCAAATCACCTCATGGTCGCACACCTCGATAAATTACTCAATCGTTGAAGGAAACGTGACTCGTCGGATGCTAGGGATATAAATGGATCGAATACGGACGGATAATGTCTCTACCATATTTGTTTTCACTTTTTTCTCGGATACAGATACGAATACGGATATCTCGGATACGAATACAAATACGAATAATATCGAATACAAATACGGAGCGAGTACGAATCGAAACGAATACGGTCACGAATATTTATCGGAACATGAAAACCCCTTAAACTATACATCCAAAATCAATGAAAATGCATAAATAATTTATCTTGTCAAAACATTAATGAAATCTAAACAAGCATAAGTATTTTTATCAACAATAGTCATACCATTGTACAAATTTTAAATCTTCAAATGTCAGTTATTTTTTTTCTAAAGTCCTAAATAATTTTTAATTGATTTCTACCATTTACATGTGACTAATAAATTAATTAAGAATTTAAATTTGCATCAGAATGATTTAAATGGCAGCACATCAATTTAATCAGTACAAATTTTAATCTACCGACAATACTAAATTTATTTTTAATAAACATAAATATTTGCTAGTGGGCTGGTGAAAAGGGAGATGCGAGAGGCTGGCTTGTGTTGGGTAATGTTAGGCTGAAATATCGAATATCCGAATCATTATTATCCGGATAATCTGTATCCGTATTCGTATTCACCGGATATCAGGCCTACTGTATTCGTATTCGTATCCGACAAAAAAATTCGTATTCGTATCCGATCTAAAAATTATCTAAAAAAATCTGATCCGACATAATTTGTATTCGTTTCCGTCCAAATCAATAAAAAACTATTCATCCGTTTTCACTCCAATCGGACGCCATCCGCTCGTCTCTCGGTGCACTCGCTTCGAAAAAAAATCAGCAATCCTTCGCTTCGAAAAAAATCAGCAATCCTTCGCTCCGATTGACTCGACGTGACTTGCCCGCGCATGTACGCGATAGATAGACGCCCTCTCCTTGACGTGATGCTCGTTGATGCTTTGTGCTTGAACTTCACGTGGTGGACCGAAGCAACAATTGGTTAAGAGCCTGTTTTTTTTTTTGCTGCGATTTATAATTTTTGTTTGAAATTTTTGAATTTTAGTTGTTTACAGTACAGATTATGGAGAGATCGATACTCACTTACGATTTTAGCTGTTACAGATATTAGACTTTTAACATGTATTACGTTTAACTTGTAGATCCTGTCTTGAGAAAATACTCCGTTTGAAAGTTAGGTACTATAGCAGAAGCCAAAAGCCGTTGGCTTCGGAGATAGCCGAACAGGCCCTAAGCTTGTTTCATCTTTAGCTTCTATCTTTTACCTTCTAATTTATTATTCTTTAATTTTATTTTTTTCTTTCTATTTTTAGCTTTTTAAAGCATTTTTGTTTTTTTTCTTGTATTCGTTTGTATTATTCGTAATGAGTAACCCATTTTTTCTATTATTAATTTTTTTTAAATTTAATTATACTAAAAAAACCACTAACAGTTACAACGCAAAGTAAACCAGTTATATTACAAAAAAGACATAACTTGATTTATATAAGATGAACTGAGCACCCCTCTCAACAGTGGAGCGACAGAGAGCTAGTAGTGTAAAATAAAAAATAGGTATGTTATTGTAATTTGTAATAAAATAGATTATTTTTAAAAAATCGTAGTTATTCTCTTTACTTTGCCCTAAGAAAAGTTATTCACTGAATTTCATTTATTTATTTTTTTGCATGTTTTAATGGTCACACTCACAACTAGGTCCCTCCAATTTTCAAACTAACTACAAAACTTGTGCAGAAACTAACTCCATATTGCCTATGCTCCGAGAGGTTAGGTAGGAAGAAGATAATCCCAACAATCCAATCAGAAACGGATTTCGGACGGAAGGGGTCATGTCCGGAAGTGGGAATTGGGAATACGTGGTCGATGTCCTCTGATGTCGTCAGGAGGCAAGAAGATGGGAAGGAACTTTTCTAGGGTCAGACTCTAAATTTCAAGTTATTTGAAGGGTAGAATGTAAATTTTCATAGATTTCTAGTGGTTTCAAGTATGGCAAAGGATTTCTTGACTATACCGATTAGCACAATATCTTTAAAGTCAACTTTTAGTGTTGGAGGTAGAGTCCTAGATAATTATAGGAGTTCTTTGCTTCCACCTGAGGCACTAGTATGTGCTTCTAGTTGGATAAAAGGTGCTAGCAATGTCATGAGAAGTCCTTTGGCTTTGGTATGCCCTTCCATACTAATAGCTTTATTTCATCTTTATTTTTTGTTATCTAAATCTATCCTAATTTTATAATTGTGATTGTTTATAGGAAGTAGAAATTTGATGTTGAACACATTTCTTTAGCTAATACCAAGGTGAGAAGTTAGTAAGCACCCCTTTTCTTTTGCTTATGTTTGCTGCTCATTTTGGTCTATTCTTTCACCACTTAAAACTGATGACTACTTGTTTGGTTGTTTTTTTTTTTTTGTGCAGAAACTGAAGCTTGGAATATTGTTGACTTTTGAAGTCTTAAATATGGGAAGCGATGGAATGATGGATAACCTTGAAGCAAAAGGGATGCTTGACTCTGAAATTTGGGTTGTTAACTATTTTGGCATTTGTAGTTGGGCTATTAAATTTGGATGTCTAGATGATGGCTTTTGGTGTGGAAGACTTTTAATTAGCTCAATATTTAAATTAATGTATGTCCATGTAAGTTTTAGCTATGTTAGGTTGGACTGGAATTGTTAGGATTGCTATCAATTCCTGTGTAATTACCTATATTTTACTTTTTATGCTAGATAATTAGCTACGGTTTTATTTCTGCCGTCCTCCTGTTGCATGTATGTGTTAATATGTGCCATGTGCTCAGGTGGCTTAGCTCAGCTCAACTCAACTTGACTCATGTGGCTCGTGAGCTACTTACGAGCAACTCAAGCTTTTTATCGAGTCGATCTGAACTTCGCTTTTTGCACATAAACGAGCTAGCAACTGATCGGTTGGTTCTTGCTGCACTCTTCGGAATTTCAAATTGTAGATATCTGCGATCTATGGTTTGGTGAGGATAGAGATTGAGCAACTGCAACATCTCAAACGCGGCTACTTAACTGGAAGCAAGGGCACTTACTTGTAAAGCTATGGCCAATACGTTTCCGGAAACAAAGCTTTGTTGTTTTAAAGTTAGCTTTGAATATGTGCGTTAGTGAGAGCCACGGTCAAAGCCAGATGAAGAAAATTAGAAAAGAACAAGATGTGTATAGATAAGATTTAATTAGATTAATTCTTGCGGTGTGGGACCAGCTTTTCATAATCTACACGCTGTTTGCCGACCTCCAGTTTGGGTATATGGTAATATCACTTTTAGGGGTGATGATTCATGATGAGACGCAACTAAAAAAGGGTACCGGATCAGTCAGTCTTCTGGCTACTTTACTCCAACATTCATGCGTCTAGGTATACAGAAATCTAATTCCCGTCGCTTGGTATGGTCACAAAATGCTCAGACAGAACTACACGTGGTGTTGATTGAAAGGCTTTGTCCGTATTGTCTAGTGTCTGTTTAGAAAAGTCAAAAGCAATAAAAATACTTAATTTTTCAAATTAGCTTTTTTACTACTCTCGCTACTATTTTGCTCTGAAGATAAGGTAGAATGTCACAGGTGAATCATACATCGCACGTATTTCTCACTCATTTCTTCTACCGCTCACCTTCTTCTTCTAAAAAACCACTTCTTTAAGCTACTACTATTTATTTTCTGTCAAAATTCATAATTCATAACTAAAAACAATTAACAGAAGCCAATAGAAATGCTCCTAACTATGCGACAATCTTCGAAAAGGAAATCTCAAACCCAGCTTAGCAAAAACCAATAGAAATGCTCCTAGCTATGCAACAACCTTCGAAAAGGAAATCTCCAACCCAGCTTAACACAAGTCAATCTAAAGCGTTGACTCTTGATCCGACGGGCTGCACGATAAATGGTGGTGGGCCCACTGCATGCACGTCGGTAGGATATGTTTATGGTTGGTGAAGACCATTTGAAAACCATCCAGCTGCCGACAGCTGCGCTCTGCGATGTTGAAAATCTCAAGCGAAGCTTCGAACCAAGGTCTAAATGGGCTTGTTGGTGAGCTAAAATTGTTGACCCCAACGGCCCAAACTGTGGAAAAAATAATTGTGGTCCAACTCGTAGTGGGTTGGTGAAGAGCTTACAAATTAGCCACAGTACTTTTTGTGCCGCAGACTCACCATACAAATACACAATGCAAGTAGTGCCTAACGCTCGTTCTGTTTTTTCCTTCCTTCTGTGACGTATGCAATGACAGTGTCCACTGGCCAGTGCATACTAAAATAAGGGATCGTGTTGTGCTGTGCTTTCCCCTGTCATGTTTTGTTAGTAAGTTAGGTTTGGCACTTATTGCAGGCCAAATCAAGTGTGTTAATCCCAATCAACCAGGGGCGGAGCCAGGGCTCGGTGACTCTGCGTCCCTGCCTGGGCTCATCTCCTATGGACTCATCTTCATAGCTAAAAATTAGCATGTATTTTTCCTATTAAGTTTTACTTTATAGATCCATGTGATCTTGTGAACATGTGCTACGATATGATTCTAGTTAAAACTAATATTTCATGTCATATTTTGCTTGTATTATGATCTATGTTTCTGAGCGTTTGTTATTTAGACTTTGTTCTTCATCTAGGCTTGTCAAATTCTCTAGATTCGCCACTGCAGTCAACAATGCCTACGGAGAATTAACGCATGTTAGCGCATTAAGAAAAGGAAATGGATGAGGAAGTTGCATGCAACGAGGGATATGTATTAATCATGGTACACAACAATAAAATTTACCCTTTTTCCATTTAACATGTGTACTACTACTAGTTGCCCATCTAGCTTAGCGTGCATTATCGCATGGATTCGGTTCTCTACAGTTAGTTGAGATGGCATTTGACTAGCATACAAGTCTATAGGACGAAAACATGCCCAATTAGGTTAACTTTTGTGAATCCTAAGTGTTACGGATTGTTTAGGGAGCTTTTCATCGGGTCCTATTTGGAGAGCTAAACCTTCCAATGGCCTTAAGCTAAAGGTAAATGTTCCTAATCATAGCCTTTAAGGGCTGTTTTAAACATGGAAAATTTTCCCGATTCACATGGAATTAATTATTTTCTATGAAATTCCTATATAATTCATGCGTTAAGAATGGGGCCTAACCTAGAAAGCTGCACCACATTTAGCGGTGGTTATGATCTTGATGGCTTTAAACTGGGGATATAAAGGGTGAAAATTACCTAAATATTGTAAACCTGCGAAAACCATACCTTCGAATTTTTTAGGAATTTGAAAAAAAAACATGTGTAGGGGAGGAGATCTTATTTAACCATGTAAAATTTCAGAATCAAATTCAACCTCATTTACAAGATATGAAAAGAAAAAGTAAATTGTGCATGACAATGACAGAGAGGGGGAGATTAGCAGGGGCCACAACTCCCCTCATCCCGCGGACAAAAATTCTCTGGGAGAGGGCCTCTACTCCCACACACCAAGGCCCCTCCTAGGATTTTGCCACGTCGCACGTTGCCTATCTCAAAGCATAGCAATTAAATAATTCCATCTTATTTGATTTTCCTCTTTCTCCCGTTGTTTGCCTCCATCGGACCATTACATGTGTTTGCAACTCTAGTCTCCTATGACGAGAGGGAGTGGCTAGGACACCAGAGAGCCCGCAAAGCAGGACACATCGATGGTGGCCTCCATTGCATGAGCAAGGTCATTTACCACCACGACGATGACACTCGTCGCGTAACCTAACCAAAGTTTCAAAACCGATTCTACTTGCAAGGGTCCATCATCATGACCTGATCTCCACTCTCGCCCCCCTCCCCCCTCTACGAGATGTGGCAATGAAGAAGATGTATGTGCGGAACGGACAAAGGGCCAACAGCGTCGTGAAAAGATCTACAAGTGTGGAACGCGCGGGCCGACATTGCTACGAAGGATCTACAGATGGGACAGGGCATGCCGGCGATGTAGCAAAGGACATGGTGGTATGACATCCCAGAGTAGGCTATGGCCGGCGACGCTGAAGAAGAACTACAACATGACCTTCAACTCATGAAGCCATCTTTTTCTCACATATTGACTTAATGATCTTCAACACATGACGTTATCCCAAGTCATTCTCATTTATGGAACATAATCTATTCATCAAACTCATGAAAAATGTTAGTTCACAAATCAATTATCATTAATTATCAAACTTCACCATTAATTCATAATGGAGGGACTAGGATTAGTGACGGTTGCACATGTAGGCGTGTTTGATGTCGCAACGGTCAGCATTAAGCAATAATTTCCTATGTTGTCTAGACGGTTTATGAGTCTGTTTGATACGGCTATGGCTTATGATTTTTTGTTGAAATTTTTGAATTTTAGTTGTTTACGACAGAGATTATAGAGAGAGATACCCGCTTGCGATTTTGGTTGATACAGATGTTGGGCTTTTAATATGTACTATAATTAACTTGTAGACCCGTCTTGAGAAAATACGACATTTAAAAGTTAGGTACTATAACAAAAACTAAAAGCCGCTTTTAGAAGTCGTAAAGAATAGGGACTATATCAAGAATTAGCATTCTCCTTTTTGTAGAGTTCTCACATAATGCATTTCCCTCCATAGTCCATGCATTGGACTAGTATATGAATCATCAAATCTTTCTTTTCCACGTTGAAATGGCCAATGGTTATCTTGTTCTGATATGAAGGACGACGGAAGTTGGAGCTTGGTTAAGAGATATGTACATGGCAGTCTGATTCAACTTCGATGGACCAGATACCCATTTACCCTGTTTGGTGCCAGCTGAGTCGCCAATCACAATAGAGTTGATCTGGTCGATTGGCTGAGTTGGTCGCCATGAGTTCGTCGTTTCCAACCACACGTAAAAAGATTGGCTAGAAAAATATAGGACCATTGTTTTCTGAAACGAAAAATAACAATTTTGCGCGTTACATGGATGATGCATTGCTGTACCTACCCCCCTTGGAACCAGCTTTTTTATAGTTCCTCGTTCCAAGAGCAGAACTGGGCTCAGCCTAGACTGGGTCAGCTGGTTTTAGGTGACGTAGTCTTTTATTTCTAGGTTTTTATGTACAAGTCACTAATTTTTTAAGAATTTTGTTTTTTAGACGATAGGCTGACCCTGCTCATTTTAACTTGAGCTTTTAGCTTATTTTTCACTATTTCTAAATTTCGTCTTTTTATGACTTTTTGAGCTTTTTTACCGGTTTTTTTCGTATTCGTTTGCATTATTCGTGATGGAATAACTTATTTTTTTTATTTTTTAATTTTTTAATTTAATTATGTCAAATAAGTTACCATCAACTACAGTGTAATTTCAGTCATAAACCACATTTTTTCAATCCAACTGAGCGGGCTGCCAGTCGTCCACCACCACGCACAACACAACACATAAGCGCACTTTACAGGCTGTTCTTACTTCTCTTTCTAGTTTCTGCTTAAAAGTTAGAAACTAATATGAGCAACTGATTTTTCGAAATGGCTTTCTCATTTTTTTTCGCTCTCGCTCTAGAAATAAAATAGGAGGTCATATACGTATCACATATCCTATTTCTCTCTTCTATTTCACATATATATCTCTCTTTCTATTTTTTTCACGCCTTTATTCATTTCCAATCAAATGCCATGGCAGACACACGAGCGCCCTTGTTAGCAAGCTGGCGCGCCCGGCTCCCATCCCAGCTACAGCTCTCCAACAACCACGAACCAACCACAGGCCAGGCCCCCAACCACCCCCACCCATCCGTCGCCCCACGCTATTTAAGCGCTCCTCCCCCCTGCGTTCGTCTCCAAGAAGAGCCTTAGCTTTCCACTCAAGCTCTTCTTCTACAATACAAGTACTCGATTAATTAGCTACTAAGTAACACTACTAGCAACACTCTTCTCGCCATAAATCAACTACTTGTACTGCTACTTTCGTTTTGTTCATCTCCCTCTGTAATACTGCAATGGAGTGCGAGACCGGCCTTGTTCGCTCCCTGAACGGCGACGGCCTGTGCATGTCGGCGCCGCGCGCCGACCCCCTCAACTGGGGGAAGGCGGCGGAGGAGCTGACTGGGAGTCACCTTGACGAGGTGAAGAGGATGGTGACGGAGTACCGCCAGCCGCTGGTGAAGATCGAGGGCGCTAGCCTGAGGATCGCGCAGGTGGCCGCCGTGGCCGCCGGCGCCGGCGAGGCCAGGGTAGAGCTGGACGAGTCCGCCCGCGGCCGCGTCAAGGAAAGCAGCGACTGGGTCATGAACAGCATGATGAACGGCACGGACAGCTACGGCGTCACCACTGGCTTCGGGGCTACCTCCCACCGCCGCACCAAGGAGGGCGGCGCTCTCCAGAGGGAGCTCATCAGGTAATTAAGAACATAATCGCAAACCCAAAACTTTCCAGAGTTTTCTCTTGCTTGCTTAATTTTTACGTACGGAAGTTTAATTTTGAGGTTAGAACAAGATGATCCAGCTAATATGCTAGATTTCACATTAGAGTGGTACTTTATTCATGAGATATGGGGTCGCGCAAGCTGCGCCTGCTTTGTCCATGTGCTCTGCTTAGTTGTGTACATGGGATTCCATCATTTTCTAAGCCCGAAAAGATTCTTTTGGGGGAGTTAGCTAGGCTGTTGGTGGGGCTGGCCTAGACTAACAGAAAGCTTTCTCTCAAATCATTACTCCATGATCCTTTAGGATTTGGTCAAATTCACTGATTCACTTCGTGCAGCCCTGTCTGCAAACATAGCTCCTAAGCTCCATCCAAGACAGAGACGCCATTCTGAAACTATTCAGAAGATCTTCGTGCAACTCTCTTTCACATCTGAAGCAACACGATAGATGAACGACGGTAGCCAAATAGGAGTAACAGGATGCACCGAACTTGCACTTCTCTAGATTTGTTCAGACTTTATAGTACTTGACGCAGGAGTAGGCCGACACGAGAGGATAAATACGAGTACACACGAGCATCAAGAGTTTAGCACACCACTGTTCGGTGGGCCATGTCAATCAAAAACCGATCGGTGCGCGGCTATTCACTGATGGCACTAACAAAAGTGGCATCGACAGCTCGGTAAGCACGGAAAGCCCGACTTCCCATGCCCGGGACGGGACGTTTGGTTGGCGCGCTGCTGGAGCTCGCCGCCGCCGTGGCCCACCATTGCTCGCCGCTTTCGTGGAAGGAGACAAAGGGTCTCCTCTTTTAACAGCTCCTAAATATGACTTTTAATTTTTACTATAGTATTTAAATTTTAAATGGAGTATTTTTTTAAAATAAAGTTTACAAATTAATTATAGTACACGTTAAAAATTCAACATCTGTATCAGCTAAAATCGTAAACGAGTATCTCTCTCCGTAATCTCTATCGCAAACAGCTAAAATACAAAATTTTCAATCAAAAACCATAAACCGTAACCATATCAAACAGATCCGAATACTCTCTTTGTTTTGCCGAGAATTCGGGATCTCGAGGGGGACGCTTCTTGCCACGGACGATCCATTCTCTGGGCGTTTTGACTCCACGCGAGTAACTGCCGTTGTTCGGCGAGACGGCGATCGGTTGGTAGGTTGGGTTGGCGCCGTCTATCATGCGGACGGACGGGCAAAGTCATCGGCACCGCGTAGCGTCTCACATGGAAACGACGTACGTGGGTGGCTGGTCCGGAAAACTGGGGATAGGAACGTCACAACGTAGTCGATTAGGTAACGATCAAAACGTTTTCTTTTTTCTTTTTTTTTTAAAAAAGGGGATTTCGTCAAGCAGAGGCTTGAACGAAACACGTTAGCCCTTGAGCATTATAAATTTCTTCACTTTCTCTTCCCCCCTCACCTAACCAAAGGAGTCACCTGAAGCAAACAGGGTGCAACAAAACGTAATGGAAAATAGTCAAAATACCCATAACATGTGGACTGACCGATTGCCATAGCATGTGGACTGACCGATTCCGGTACCGGGAAGTTTCTCAAGCCTTTCGCAGAGAAGGTTTCAACTCATTTCCCCCCACATGCAAGCTGGAAAACAATAGAATAGAGTAGCACTTGGTCTCTGCACGAATAGTACTTTATTTGCGGCGACAACTCTGCATATCTGTCACAAGACTCCCAATACAAATATGGGTGTGTACAGACATTATTCGGATTTTTTTTTCTAGCAATCATCCAGATTTGAGATCGTTGAATTAGAGATCCAACGGTCCTTTTTTGGAGGGGGAGATTTTTTTTTGGAGAAGGTGGAGGGAGAATTCATGGTCGTTAGATCTCTAATCCAATAGTCACAAATCTAGATGATAGTTAGGAAGAAAATATCCAAATAATATTTATCAACACCCTATAAATATTTTCGGTGTGATCCATGCATATGGAGTGGCACTTGGTCTCTGCACAAAAACGTGCATGTGACCAGTGAAAACTGCTCGGATACTTGTTAACCGATCTGAATTTGTTTGGATTCGACTAGCGTCGGCTCGGGTAATCTTCGGTTAGTTTTTATTAGAAACAAATACGAATATGGTATAGTACTATCCGACGGATATAGCTACAGAATCGGTTAGCTAGCCCTAACATCATTCGGCTGACCGATTTGGCTAGCCGGCAGCAGAAGTGGTTTCTATTCCTCTAGTTGGGACTCAGGGCCAAGAAAGGACAGGTTGGTCCGTTGGTATGTGATTGGCAGTGATTTGCATGGTCCGCCTCTTCCACCAGACCACTACTCTATGGTATGATGCTACAGAGAGAGAGTCATGGCTGTTCGATTTCCCCTTGTGATCAAGCATTTCTTGGGGCCATTTGGATACCATGTCGGCATTACTATGAAACCCATCATAAAACAGGAGAATCCACACATGTTCTTTCATGTTCCAAGAAATATTCGTGATCGTATCTATATTCGATATTATTTAAATATGTATTTGTATCTGAGATATCCATATTCATATCTATATCCAAAGAAAATATGGAAACAAATATGATACAAATATTATCCATCCGTATTCAATTCGTTTTTACCCTTCACGTGACTGACTTGGTTCCTTGTCATTGGAGCATAAATTAAGCAACAATAAAATATTCGAAAATTGGCACAACATGTAACCCTAATTAGTGTTAGTACTTGTAATGATACAAGTACCCGCCGAAAACAACAAGGAAAAGCATATCCGATCATATCTGAGTTGTAAATTTCTGTAGAATAGCAGTGTTTCTGAGCTCCGACCAAGTTGTTAGTTGTTACTATAGCTACAGTAACAAGTTCCATAATTGGCAGTGCTACTCACGGCACTAAGATTGACCGGGTGTGTCTCGCTCTGTTTTACAGATTCCTCAATGCCGGCGCCTTCGGCACCGGCACTGACGGCCACGTTCTGCCGTCCGAGGCGACGCGCGCGGCAATGCTCGTCCGCATCAACACCCTCCTCCAGGGCTACTCAGGCATCCGCTTCGAGATCCTCGAGGCCATCACCAAGCTGCTCAATGCCAACGTCACGCCGTGCCTGCCGCTCCGGGGCACGATCACCGCGTCCGGTGACCTGGTCCCGCTATCCTACATTGCCGGCCTTATCACCGGCCGCGAAAACTCTGTTGCAGTGGCACCCGATGGCAGCAAGGTGAACGCCGCAGAGGCATTCAAGATCGCCGGCATCGAGCACGGGTTCTTTGAGTTGCAGCCCAAGGAAGGCCTTGCCATGGTGAACGGCACGGCCGTGGGCTCTGGTCTTGCATCGACCGTGCTCTTCGAGGCGAACGTTCTTGCCATCCTTGCCGAGGTCCTGTCCGCCGTGTTCTGCGAGGTCATGAACGGCAAGCCCGAGTACACCGACCACCTGACCCACAAGTTGAAGCACCACCCAGGACAGATTGAGGCCGCCGCCATCATGGAGCACATCTTGGAAGGCAGCTCGCACATGAAGCTGGCGAAGAAGCTCGGCGAGCTCGACCCATTGATGAAGCCGAAGCAGGACCGGTACGCGCTCCGCACGTCGCCGCAATGGCTCGGCCCACAGATCGAAGTTATTCGCTTTGCCACCAAGTCAATTGAGCGTGAGATCAACTCTGTCAACGACAACCCGCTCATCGATGTCTCCCGCGGCAAGGCTCTCCACGGTGGCAACTTCCAGGGCACCCCCATCGGTGTCTCCATGGACAACACCCGCCTCGCCATTGCTGCCATCGGCAAGCTCATGTTCGCGCAGTTCTCAGAGCTGGTGAACGACTTCTACAACAATGGCCTGCCCTCCAACCTGTCTGGTGGACGCAACCCCAGCTTGGACTATGGTTTCAAGGGCGCTGAGATTGCCATGGCGTCGTACTGCTCTGAGCTTCAATTCTTGGCCAACCCGGTGACCAACCATGTCCAGAGCGCCGAGCAGCACAACCAGGACGTGAACTCGCTTGGCCTCATCTCCTCCAGGAAAACCGCCGAGGCTATCGACGTCCTGAAGCTCATGTCCTCCACGTTCTTAATCGCGCTGTGCCAGGCCATCGACCTGCGCCACCTTGAGGAGAACATGAAGACCGCCGTCAAGAACTGCGTGATGCAGGTGGCCAAAAAGTCCCTGAGCATGAACGCCATGGGCGGCCTCCACATTGCCCGCTTCTGCGAGAAGGATCTGCTCGTCGCGATCGACCGCGAGGCGGTATTCGCCTACGCGGACGACCCCTGCAGCCCCAACTACCCGCTCATGCAGAAGCTCCGCGCGGTTCTCATCGAGCACGCGCTCGCCAACGGCGACGCCGAGCGCGTCCTGGATACCTCCATCTTCGCCAAGGTCGCGGAGTTCGAGCAGCACCTCCGCGCGGCACTGCCCAAGGAGGTCGAGGCTGCACGCACGGCCGTGGAGAACGGCGCCCCGCTGGTTCCAAACCGGATCAAGGAGTGCCGCTCGTACCCGCTCTACCGGTTTGTGCGCGAGGAGCTCGGGACCGCATACCTGACCGGCGAGAAGACGCGGTCGCCCGGCGAGGAACTGAACAAGGTGCTCGTGGCCATCAACCAGCGGAAGCACATCGACCCGCTGTTCGAGTGCCTCAAGGACTGGAACGGTGAGCCCCTGCCACTCTGCTGAACAGAAGAGAAGCGAATGTTATGCAAAAAGAAAAGAAGACGGTATAGCAACTGAAGATAGAACATTTCAAGTCTGTGAAGTGAAGGTTTCTGATATGTCTAGATGATACGTTTGTTTGTAGCTAAGTTGATGTTAATATTGTTGTTTCCCGCTGCTGCGATGCCATAACCTGCAAGCTGCATGCCCAGGCAGGCAGCTTCTGAAACTTCTGCTGTTGTAACTTGTAACAAGGGGTTTAAGTAAATTATCTTTGTTTCGCAATGCTGCTTGTTCTCGCAGTTGTTCTTTGCATTGAGTTGGCTAGTTAACACTCATCGTTTAGGAATAAGGAGTGTCAATTGACAAAGGGAGTTTGTTCCTCGGTCTTGTCATGCGCTGTTCTCGAGCTGCCGATGGCTATCTGTTTCTGATACAAGGACGACAAAATGCAGTTGAGTGCAAGAGACGTACTCATGTTTCAGTTGGGCTGGCTGGAGCCCGGCGGCTATTTCGCCTACCGCTGGTGGTGGCTAACATTGATCAGCTTGCGATAATGGTGAGTTCTTTTTGAACTGAAGGTTTATAACTTATAATTTAAATATTTGAATTCTGATTGTTCATGAGAGACAGTACGCAGAGGAAAATAGTCATATGCAATTTTGGTCGGTACAGCTGAATTCAGTATATTTTTTATTATAATTTTACTATTGATTCTGTCTTAAAAAACGTATCTTTAAAAAGCTAGTTATTGTAGACAGTATAAATATAAGTTAACTTTAAATCTAAAAGAACTAGTTGTTCCAGATTGTTGTTCTAACCTACCACGTCGAAACGTGGTCAGTACCTTAGACGCCTGGGTGTCTTATAATTCAGTAGTAGGTCTGGAATCAGGGTGGCAACTTGGCTCCATGGAAATATAGGTTTTTTTTGTTCATCAATGGCGTACGCCTGGGTGTCTCAATTCAGCAGTTGGTCTGGAATCAGAGTGGCAACTTGGCTCCATTGAAATATAGTTTTTTTTGTTCATCAACGGCGTGCTACCGTGCGTATCCTATGCATTCGAGTTATAGTACACTCACGGTACATCCTAATTAAAAAAAGTCATAAAAAATTATGAGGAAATTTCTACTGAGGGAGAGGACTCATTTTTCAGAAAAAAGGTTATAGCTCAGATATAATATATGCGTCATTTACATCTACTTCCTACTATAGGTTTTAGGCCCGGAGCAGCACCTTTGTGATCTTCTTACAGCCCATTATCTATAGTTTGGTTTGTAACCATAACAATGAGATTCATCAATAAGAACAAACAAAAGACTATCCCCAATCCCTTTCTTTGTCACTTTGGAGGCCTACTACGCATAACATTTTACAAGTTGCTTTTAAATCTTTAGACAAGTAATTATAATCTAGGATTGAACTTCTGTACTAGTGTTTTAGGGATGTTAGTCAATAATTAGTCTATTAAACATTGTAGCCCGAAGTGGCTTATACAACATTTGACTATTTTTCAAGATAAAATTAGTCAGATTTTAGAGCGTTGGATGATGATCCAACATTCCAGATCTCTTTTTTTAAGAGCTCTAGGCATCTATTTAAGGCGTGTTCGCCCACTTCATCACCACCCTTTCCGATGAGATTTGGTTTTCTCAACAAACTATATTGTGCCTTCCGCTCTTGAGTGGATCGCTTTATTTTACCTGAGATACTATGTCAGAACTCCTCCTTAGGTGGTGATTATTTTGGCTTATTTTTGGTGGCTTATGGCTGAAAAACATTGTAGCTGACAGAGACTTATTTAACATAATTAAATTTAAAAAAATTAAAAAATATAAAAATATGTTAGCCCATCACAAACAACGCAAATGAATACGGCAAAAAAAGAACCGGCAAAAAAGCTCAAAAAAGCAAAAAATTCAGAAAAAGACGAAATTATGAATAGTGAAAAATAAGCCAGAAACTAGAAGCTGAAGCCGAAACAAGCGGGGCCTTAGAGTTGACGAGGAAATAGCATCTCCACCTTTGAAATCTCCCATCGAAGAGACAACTCAAGGGTTTTTCTTTTTTATTCCTTCCACTTTTTTTCTGTGCATACTGCGGCTGTTCCTGCTCTCACATGGTATGTAGGGTCAACGAAGGATGTGCTGATTGGGCTGAAATGATGGGCTGGGCCATGGGCCGGAGTATTAATGTCTGGAATTGAGAAAAACTGAAGCAGTATTAGAGGAGGCAAAATTCTGAATTTTTTTGTACGAATAATCTATTTTTTACTTGAAATAACAGAAATATATCCGTGACAACATTTTTTTACAGAAATAGACTCCAGTCGCCCGAACGTTGGGCGACTGGATCCTATCGCCCAATGGCCAGGTGACAGCAACGTTGTCTGCAAACAGTTCGGCGACAGGTTCCAGTCATCCAACCCCCAGCTACAAGGAGACTGCATGTAGAGTCGCCCACCCATAGGGTGACTGCAAACTGCCATCTATGAAATTTGTAGATTTTATGAATTTTTTATATTATAACTAGAAGATAATCTGCTAGATTTGTAATAAAAGTTTATGGTCGTTGTATGTTGTTGGAGAGTTAAAAAATTCGTGAAACTTTTTTTAAGAACGACTGAACTTAGAACGATCGGTAAGTACGATAGTAAATGATTTATGATGTTACCGGGAATTCGTACACGGAGGAAACTGGTATGTTAATATTGTTGGATGACTTGCTATGTGAATAATTGAATGCGAAAAGACGTGTAAGGCCAAGCAGCAAGGACACATTCTATAGCGCAGGCGTCATCTCCTCGAATGGGAGGTGAAAAGTGTGCGTCTCTGGTCGCTAACGGTCCACCAAAGCCGTCAGCAGAGAACGGTCGAACGGGAAGCGTCGTGATCGCTCCACGCCATCGTTCTCGTTCGCGGGAAAGGTCGGTCCGACCTCGTCGGTGGCCTACACCATTCAGGCGAGAGGGAGTAGCTCGGCATCCCGCAGCCTACGAAGCAAGTAAAAGTCAGTACTTAACCTACTTACGCCAACAGTACAACGCTGGCAGAGTGCTCACCTGACTGTCCAACGGGGGTCTAGTCTCCAGGCCATTCGAGGTGTGCGTGTCCGGACCACTCCCAACTCAACTGGCTCCTCCGAGCTCTCTGTAGACCGGACAAGACGGGAAGCGCGATGCAGCCGATCAACGTGCTCGTCCAACAGGCTGTAAGGCCATTCCGACCCACGAAAATCACGAGCCATACCTACAAAATGAATTCAAGTTAACATTTTTACTGAACAAAAAAACATCGCATGTAAAGTAACAGTAAATAGAACTTGTAAGTAAATAAACAGAGCAATACTAGGCTACCAGCACAACACCAACTACATTACTGAAAAGGGGGTGTAACATAGTAATTATACAAACGATACATGAAATATACGATACATTTAGTACGACATTACGCACATCAAAAGCGCCTACTAACAAAATACGGTTTACAATGAAAATGTATTTCTAGTCTCCAACAACTAGTAGTACACACCATGCCGTTCTGCCTACTGATCAGCACATGTGTTGCGTCGTCTAGTTGTGTGCTCCTCCTCACCGCATCACCCGCAACGTGCACCAGATGCTCCAGCTTGCGTTTCATCCATATCATTTCTAATACGTCGGCTCTATCGCCGACCCTTCCCACCCTTCAGTATGTTAACATCTGGAATCCAGGTCCTCCCTAGAATGTCCAAGGTGGCGAAATTCCCCACAACCCTGAACCCCCTGAGCTCCCCACACCACCCATGCAATACTCTCTCCTTGAAGAAGTACTCCGACATGAGGTTCGAAGGATCTATGCCTACGGTCCCGCGTGCAGCGAGAACATGAGAGCATGGATTGTGTAACAGCTTCAGCTTGTTACACATGTAGCTAGATTCATTTGCATAATCTCCAAGGCATACCTCGTGGGTAACAAGGGAACGAACCGTCCCAAATCCGGCTCTATCATAGAGTACCACGTCGAAACGATGCTCCCTATTTCCCATGACATGCACTGCGTGCAATTAGCCCTTCTGTGCCTTCGTCTCCATGTATGCCGTAATTTTCGACGAGTATAATGCTCGGGGATTGGCCGGATGAAGTACGACATTCGTGTGCCTCTCCCTGAAGTAGCCGATTGTGCTGTGAAGAACATCTTCCACGATGGTGACAAGGGGCTGAGAACGAAGGCTCCTGAGAACCCAATTGTACACCTCTGTAAGGTTAGTCGTCATTATGTCGTACCTTACGCCGTCCGTGTCGTGCAACAGCGACCACTTCTCCAATGGTTCTCTCTCGATCCACTGCGAGAAGCACTTGATATTCCGTGAGCTCCTCCTTCTCGGACCAGCTGGGTTAGGCTCATCAAATGCTGCTAAGTATTTCGGTTGTGCCATCCTAAGCATGACCGGACCCTTACTCCTCTCGTCGATGTGCTTCCTGCTGTGCTCGTCCAACAACGCCCACAAAGTATCAAATTTTCTCCACTGGTTCTGCATAGACACCCTCTCGAATAGCTTCATCAATGGTTATTTCGGGAACTGCTTGAAAACGTTCGTCCCTAAGTGACGAATGCACCATCTGTTCCTCATATCTGGCCAAGAAAAGAGCTCCTCAAGGTCTTCCTGAAGTTTTCTTATGGCCTTTACAATCCCAACGTGACGATCATGGATTACGCACACACCAGGACGAGCGCCGACAACTCCAGCCCTGATATGTCTGAGGAACCACAACTAGCTTTTATAATTCTCACTTTCCACAAATGTGATAGCCAGCGGTAATATTTGGTTGTTGCCGTCAACGCCTATGGCCGTCAAGATCCGCCCCTTGTATTTGCTGGTCAAAAAGGTCCCGTCAACTGAAATCACCGGTAGCATATGCCTGAATGTCTCGATACATGCACCAAATTCTAAGAAGGACCTCAGCAACACCACATATCCTAGCGGCCTTGTGGAAGGCTTGTCCTGCACAGTGATATATGTGCTCGGGTTCCTGTCCTGTAACACTTTAAGCATACGAGGAAGATTGTTGTACGCCACCTCGAAATACCCAAAATATTTTTTCAACGCCTTCTGCTTCGCACGCTACGCCTTCGCGTAGCTAATTTTATACTTGAATTTCTTCTCAATAGCTACCACGATGTGCATGGCCTCCATATCTTTCTTCTCCACTATCTCTCTATACATCAAATTGGCTATAAAGGCGGACGTTAGGTTACGATTCCTCACCAAACAATACTAAGAATGTAAGAGTGCGGCTCCACCTTTGACACAATCCAGTGAGTCTCATACTTGGGTCTACGTGTATGCACCCTCCGAGGACAACCGGCCTGATCGCACTTCACGGTGTACTGCTCCTAGCTAGACTTCACGAAACAAAAAGTTCGCTGCATTGAAAGGGCCCACAGCTTGATGGCATCCTGTAGCGATGCCTTGTCAACAAACATTAAATGCAACCGAACATCTGTCTCATGATACTCCCACGGTGATCCGTGCTCATCATGTGCGGAAACACCCTCAGCATCAAACCAGTTCCATTCCTACGGGACGGGAGCTTCATCCTTATCCCAACTGTCCTCGTCATCCTCCTATACATCTTCCTCTTTAGCCTATGCCGTCTAGTCATCGCACTCCATCTACTGCACTATGTACTCAATATGCTCCTCTTCATCGGCTTGTCTTGTTGCTTCGCCATGACGTGACCATTGTACCTCTCCTCCATGTACCGCATCGGTCTCGTTACAAGCATCTTCCGTCTCTTCGCCAACGTGCGGGCCGCCCGAGCTGCTCGCACCTCCCGGAGCACCTTGCACAGCTTCTAATAGGCATTGTTGCACAAGCAGCACACACTCGTATCCACGGCGCCGGCACCCTTCACAAACCCCTTCCACGCAACAGTGCGAGGCAATGTTCTCAACTCCCATCTGATGTCCGTGGAAGACCGGCTCCAAAGCCCTCGTACGACAACGCTGCACACCTCGGGGTCCAATGAAAAACTCCGGGTAAGCCAATGCATCACATCTAAGATTCGAGCATTCTCGTCGTCTAGGTATATTAGAGTGGCTTGCGGAAAACCGCTCAAATCAACACCATTCGGACCTTCACGAATGGTTCCAGTATTGTAATACACTCTCAATGTAGTGGGTATCGGCATCGCTGATGGTTGTCTGCATATATGTTTTAATTTTGCAACATGTCAAATCGTATTGCACACTACGAAGTACTGACGAACTGCAATTCACATTTCACCGATCGTTCGCCTGTCGTAACCAACTACATTAACTTCATAGTATGAACTTCCTATATATCATTACACTCCTCCTAGGAAAAACTTAAACATGCATGGTTCTGTCTACTGAAAAGCTTGTAACCGGCAAGAATCAAGAGTTGAGACATGCACATCCCTCATGTTTCATTTCCCACGTCGCAAAGATAAAGTGATGTTGCTTCTTTTTTAAAACTTGAAAACCACAAGGAATCACGTGGATTGGGTTAGAACCTCACAAGTTTAAGCCCATCCAAAAACAAAAGCCTTAGATTGTGCCAGAAAGGCATTGTCTACTATCTACCGTTATACCTCTCCCAGGAAAACCTGAGATATGCATGGTTCTTTCTACTGAGAAGCTTGTAACCGTCGAGAATCAAGAGCTGAGATATGCACATCCCTCTTAGTTCGTCTGCCACGTTGACGTTGCTTCTTTCTTGAAACCTGAAAACCACGAGGAATCAAGTGGATTGGGTTAGAACCTCACAACTTTAAACCCATCCAAACAAAGCCTTAGATTGCGCCAGAAAGGTATGATCTATCATCTACCGTAACTTCTAAAAATGGATATCCTAAGATATGGTACTCTTCGATTTCAAAGCTTGAAACTGATGAGTATCCAGGATTCTGATATATCCTCACGTACCTCTGTTTTATAACTGTCAAATTAAAATCTTTCTTTTCTTTAGATGAGATCAAAATTTTAGCTTGATTTACATTATACATGTCGATATCTAAAAACAAAAAAATATGGTTCTTTAACTAGTAAATAAATAATACAATCTTAGTACTCCAAATCGTTGTTGGCCAGATTTTTGTCAGCACAACGTCGTTCTTTCGTATTGTTCTTATTAGCAGTATCACTGAACCATTGGAGCTTTGCTCCGTTCATGCGGTGTCGCACAGTGGTGGCGTAATTGCCCCGCCAACAACTCCGGTTTCCACTGGAGAGAAAGCCGGTTTTCCTTTTCAGGGTTGGTGGGATTTGCCCCTCCGCCGAGTGACAAATTCAGACCTCAGACTATTTAGCTAAGACTTAGCAACTAAAATTCATGTAAAACTTATAAAAAAAATCATAAAAAAGAGTTATCATAAGAGTTGGTCTAAGAGCAGCTGTCTAGCCCAGGGCTTGGGCTTGAGCTGGTTCTGCCCCTGCTCCCATCCGCTTTCACCTTCCTCCTGTTGAGGGTGAAAAAGAATAGGAAAACAGAAGAGAAAAATATTTAGTATGCTGAAATGAAAAGGCTAGAAGTAATAAAGCATAGAAGTATAAATTGGAAAGGAAAAAAAACGTAGTAAAAACATTCCCTTCGGCAACATAAGCCTGATACATATGCCAAGAGGTACATTATTTAACCAATATTTAATAAAATAGATTATATTATCTCTAATAGAAGAGTGTTACTGTGTCTATTTAATAGAAACAATTATAGTCTAATCCTATTAAATGTTATTTAAATAATATGTTTTCTATATATAGCGCTAGATTTATATTGACTGGATACAAACTTTAGCAGTAATACTGTAATAGATCCACCGTATGAGTCACCAACCCACCAACTGGGCAGCACTGGAGGCAGATGCCTCACCAACCTAAACGCGCCCACCACCATCCCACCACTATTTAAACGCCCGCTCCGCCTCCGTTCCCCTCCCAGAAGAGCTCCCCCTTCTCTTGCTCTTCTTCGACCTCCTCCTCCTCCTAACCTACCAACCACCACCACCACCCACCGAGCAATGGCGGGCAACGGGCTCATCGTCAAGGATGACCCGCTCAACTGGGGCGCAGCGGCGGCCGAGCTCACCGGCAGCCACCTCGACGAGGTGAAGCGGATGGTGGCGCAGTTCCGCGAGCCCGTGATCAAGATCGAGGGCGCCAGCCTCCGCGTCGGCCAGGTGGCCGCCGTCGCCCAGGCCAAGGACGTCGCCGGCGTCGCCGTCGAGCTCGACGAGGAGGCACGCCCCCGTGTCAAGGCCAGCAGCGAGTGGATCCTCAACTGCATCGCCCACGGCGGCGACATCTACGGCGTCACCACCGGCTTCGGCGGCACCTCCCACCGCCGCACCAAGGACGGGCCCGCCCTCCAGGTCGAGCTCCTCAGGTAATTAATTAACCCGCCTCCCCTAATCTTTATTTTACTGTATCTTAATCACCTTTAATTAGCATCTAGATCCATTGCTATTCAACTGATCCTTGTGTTCAATTACTCGCTCCATGTGTGAGGCCGATCCGCCATCCGTGCGTTTAATTTGTTCCTTCGAAATAAAAAAAAAGTGTGTATTTTGCCTCGCTGCTTCCTGAGATTCATGTGCTGCTGTGCTGTGCACACGCTTGCCGCGGTGGTTACTGGTTAGCCGCGCCGCGCGGCGGTTTGTGCCGAATTGAAGCTGCACACGAGCTGAGTTTGTTCGGTGGGGCATCGTTTTCCACCGCGCTCGCCTGGAAAACCACGAGTTGGCTTTGCGTGCCTTTCACTCACAGCATCGGCAAGGCTGGAACTGGTACATATGCATGCATGCCCCACTTACCAGTCCGTACCAATAGCAGGAGAAAAGTGCTCAGCTGACCCCCCCTCCAAAAAAAAGTTAAGGACCCCTAATTTTGATTTATATTCAAAATCGCTTCTCTAAATATGGCTAAAAATCATCGGCCCTAGCTAAAGAAGAGAACCTAAGATAAGCATGCCATAGGCTGTGTGACAAGTCGTCAGGGAGTTGGGAACCACCGCCAAAAGTTTTGTAGACTTTACGACAGCAGGGTGGGGAAAGCCAGAATTTGTTGGATATAAGTTTTCTTCTCTTAATTACCTTCCATGATATTTATGTGAGCTGAAAAGAAATAACAAAACATAGATATATGACGACGACGAGTCAGTGCTTTTATATTTCTGCATTTGTTATATGCATATATAGGTCGAACCGTCGAAATAATTGCATATCTAGATTTCTTCTCATGGAATCAAAGTTCCATAAAAAACTTTAGATATTTCATAAGAGCAGTTCGTATGCAGATCTAGTCGTGTGCCAGTTAGCGGGGAGCACGAGTGGTGGGAACACCTAACGAGTAGTATTCATGAAAAAAAAAATCTGCATATCCAAAAACAAAAGAATTTTTGACTGCTTCTATTGCTAGGCCATGTTCATTTGCTCTGACTTTCTGATTACCAAATCCCAATACGATCGAGCTGTAACAAAGGACAAGAATTAAACTAGTTCTAGTTTGTCTTCTTGCTATTGTTTTTTCGACTGCGACTTGGTAGTCAGTAACTAACGAATTCTGTAACTATCCACGCTTCCCGCGCTGTCCGGGACTGACCATGTGCGCGTCGCTGTCTCTCCTCCAGGCATCTCAATGCCGGAATCTTCGGCTCCGGCACCGACGGCCACACGCTGCCGTCGGAGGTGACGCGTGCGGCCATGCTCGTGCGCATCAACACCCTCCTCCAGGGCTACTCCGGCATCCGCTTCGAGATCCTCGAGGCAATCACCAAGCTCATCAACACCGGCGTCACCCCCTGCCTCCCGCTCCGGGGAACCATCACCGCGTCCGGCGACCTGGTCCCGCTGTCTTACATTGCTGGCCTTATCACTGGACGCCCCAACGCGCAGGCCGTCGCCCCCGATGGCAGGAAGGTGGACGCCGCGGAGGCGTTCAAGATCGCCGGCATCGAGGGCGGCTTCTTCAAGCTTAACCCCAAGGAGGGTCTCGCCATCGTCAACGGCACGTCCGTGGGCTCCGCCCTCGCGGCCACGGTGCTGTATGATTGCAACGTCCTCGCCGTCCTCTCCGAGGTCATGTCTGCTGTGTTCTGCGAGGTCATGAACAGCAAGCCCGAGTACACGGACCACCTGACCCACAAGCTCAAGCACCACCCAGGCTCGATCGAGGCCGCTGCCATCATGGAGCACATCCTGGCCGGCAGCTCCTTCATGAGCCACGCCAAGAAGGTCAATGAGATGGACCCGCTGCTCAAGCCAAAGCAGGACAGGTACGCGCTCCGCACTTCGCCGCAGTGGCTCGGCCCACAGATCGAGGTCATCCGGGCGGCCACCAAGTCCATCGAGCGTGAGGTCAACTCCGTCAACGACAACCCGGTCATCGACGTCCACCGCGGCAAGGCGCTCCACGGCGGCAATTTCCAGGGCACACCCATCGGTGTGTCCATGGACAACACCCGTCTCGCCATCGCCAACATCGGCAAGCTCATGTTCGCGCAATTCTCAGAGCTCGTGAACGAGTTCTACAACAACGGGCTGACGTCCAACTTGGCCGGCAGCCGCAACCCGAGCTTGGACTATGGCTTCAAGGGCACCGAGATCGCCATGGCCTCCTACTGCTCTGAGCTCCAGTACCTTGCCAACCCGATCACCAACCATGTGCAGAGCGCGGAGCAGCACAACCAGGACGTGAACTCGCTCGGCCTCGTCTCGGCCAGGAAGACCGCCGAGGCGGTGGACATCCTCAAGCTCATGTCCTCGACGTACATGGTCGCGCTGTGCCAGGCCGTCGACCTCCGCCACCTCGAGGAGAACATCAAGATCTCCGTCAAGAACTGCGTGACGCAGGTGGCCAAGAAGGTGCTCACCATGAACCCCACCGGCGACCTCTCCAGCGCGCGCTTCAGCGAGAAGAACCTCCTCACCGCCATCGACCGCGAGGCCGTGTTCACCTACGCCGACGATCCGTGCAGCGCCAACTACCCGCTGATGCAGAAGCTGCGCGCCGTGCTCGTCGACCACGCCCTCACCAGCGGCGACGCCGAGAGGGAGCCCTCCGTGTTCTCCAAGATCACCAAGTTCGAGGAGGAGCTGCGCTCGGCGCTGCCCCGGGAGATTGAGGCCGCCCGCGTGGCCGTGGAGAACGGCACCGCGCCCATCGCCAACCGGATCAAGGAGAGCAGGTCGTTCCCCGTGTACCGCTTCGTCCGCGAGGAGCTCGGCTGCGTGTACCTCACCGGCGAGAAGCTCAAGTCCCCCGGCGAGGAGTGCAACAAGGTGTTCATCGGCATCAGCCAGGGCAAGCTCATTGACCCCATGCTCGAGTGCCTCAAGGAGTGGAACGGCGAGCCCCTGCCCATCAACTAAGCATCCATCCGTGCGATCGAGGAGGAGAGGAGACTACAGAATACATAAAAAAATAAAAATAAAACGCTTCGTGTATGTTCAGATTGTGTCGTCGCTTTTGCCTTTCTTCGTTCGTTGGTGTTGGTTATATTGATCAGCGTGCGGCGTGTGTTCTTTGTGTACCTGTTCTGCCATCGCCTGCAATGCGCATGCCTTGGCGGGCGGCTTTTTTCTAAGATACGTTGTTGTATTTTGGGGTGAAGTATGTTACTGGATTCCTTCTTTTCAATTGTCCTAATAGAATATTGGGAGTGTTTATACAACATTCGACTATTTTTAGAGACAAAAACAGTTAGATTTTAGAACGTTTGATGGTGATCTAATGCTCTAGATTTTTTTTGGAGGGGGTGCTTATATTCGATTTTTTTGGAGGGGCTGCTTATATGAGTGGATCCGTTGGATAGAGATCCAACGCCCCCAGATCATTTGACTGTTTTTGCCTCCAAAAACAATCGAATGTTGTATAGCATTTCTCTATAATGTTTTGCTTTGCTCCTATAGTACATTGTCTCTTATCTTGGTGAATCTTTGATGCTTATAATTGAAGCAAGCTCTTTTCTAGATTGCCTTTAGCCTGGTTATTCGTTGCGAATCAAGTTTGTCATATCTCATTTGAGCTATCACATTACTTTTATTTTCAACCATTCTTAGGGAAGAATCTAGATCGGTTAAACGGTAGCGACCTCCCCTGGATTGGTTAAAAAGAAGCACTTTGCTAGAAAGATTCACTCATGTATGCTCGCTGTAACTTGTAAGCATGGCCAAAAGCCCTTGCTCAAGCTGCCCTTGTGTTGATGATCGCTAGTAGTGGGCAAGCACAAATGCACAAATAGATTGCGTCGCCAGTCGCCATGAGATCGCCACTCCTGCCTACCACATGCGACAATAGCCTGACGACAAAGAATTGTAGTTGGCAAGTACTTGTCAAATGTTTAAATCGCTTTGAAGTTTCGCTCTTGGGTTGTAATCGAAGGCAGCAACAACTAGACTCGGCATTATCTGCTCCCTTTTTTTTTTTGTTGATCATTGCCATGTTGGTGCGGTAGTGTTGTCACTGCAGAATGCGGGTACTAAAATAATTGGAACTCTCTAAACTTGACCTGAAAATTAGACCGTGACTGAAAGTTATACTATAGTTAGGTTTATTAGTTAGCGATTCCTAACCTGTATTAGAAATTTCATTGACATGTAAGTGATGTACTAATGTTCCAATCCGTTATTGATGTTGTTGTGTTGGATCGATCGAACAGTGTAGCTTTCTTGAGCAGAAACTAGGCCAGAGATCGAAGTAGGTGAGAGGGCTACTTAACATAGTTCGACATTTTTGCTGTCACCTTACCTGTATTAGAATTTTAGTGACATATAAGTGATGCACTCAACGTTCTGATCCGTTGATTATTGTTGTATTGGATCGAACATAGCTTTCTTAAGCAAAAAACTTAAGGCCAGAAATTAAAGCAGGTGAGGTGGCTCTCTAACAGATTCGACAAATTTGCTGCTTACCTACCACGGTTGCTACCCCACAGTAGAATAAAATGTTCCAACTGACGAAAAAGATTGTGAATAAAAGAACATAGCACTTGAAAGGGTCGTTTCTTTTCGTACCCATACTATTGCATTTAAAAGAACATATCGGTGGCGGAGATTAGACAGTGGTGAATGATTTTGACTCTTTTCATCTTCAAAATCAATCCTCTTCGAATACACAAGTTTCTTCACTTCAATAGTCATAGAAAACTAAAAAGGTTATATACATAATAGAAATAACTATCAAACAAAAGTCAAATAGCCAAAGAAACAACCAAAGCACAAAACAATGCAAGTCATCATTGGGCCAATCTGACCGGGGCTGGACGGTCTGACCGGTGCCCTGTTCCTACACCTGCAAAACCTTTCGAGTTAAAACTCAAATATCAAGAACCTTCTCAAATCTCATCTAAGCATCCTTAAATTTTTCATAAGACTTATTCAAGGTATTAAGAACCTAAATCAATCAAGAATCGTACGGTTTTTTGGGCTCAGGTTCACTAAATTGAAGAAAATCAAATCTAGGTCTTAAGAATACCAAAAACCCTAAAATCCAAATTAGTTTTTATTCGAGGAGTTTCTAATCAAGAGGATGGTTCAGATCTACTCCTATATATCATAGCAAGCGAATCTAGGCATAGATTCAGGCTAAAACTATTTAGACCATGAAAACCAAATATGAGCCAAAAACAAGCAAAATCGGACTTGATCTCGAATTTTGCTATATGAGTGACCTAAATAGGTGAAAATTGATTAACTAAACTCTTCTTCTACCTCTTACTCATCATGAGTCACAGCAAGATCAAAAGGGAAGAAGGAAACGCTAAAAATCAAGCCAAAATAAGATTTAAAGACTTTAGCAAAGAGAAGAAGTACTTGGACGAATTTTGGATATCTATTGATACTTGGAGATAAATATTTACAGCCACTCACAAAACCTAGGGACAACAAAAATCTCAAGCATAAGAGCCACAACTCATCTCTCAAGAATTCTCTCGAAGAACTATAACCTCCTCTTTTTGGCTTAAATAAGGGGGGCATCCCTCTTCCAAGCAAACCCTAACCAACACACATACTAGTGGATACCATCCATTTACATGGACTAACTCGTTAACCCAATGCCATACTGAGTTTTACACACACACGCTTTTCAAAGTGGCTCATCTAAAGGGCTCCGATAGCCTAAAATGCCAATCATGTCCTCCGTGAAGACTCCTTGACCTAATCCACTCAGGCAACCGATGTGGTTTCACACACCGCTACTTTTTGGTATTGAGAAATTTACCAAAATACACATCTACCATTCTTCCACAAAGCTTCACGCTTCCATCGACTTGAAGCAACCCCGTGCTTCAGGTTCAACTCCATGTGACCCCAATGACTTACCGCCAAGTCTCTTACGTTGTCGGATCGTACTCAACCGTCCTTGCTTGCAATAAGTCATTTCATGCGCCACATGCCTCTCTATGCACTATGATGGCACTTGGTTTCCTTGACTGTTTTGGACCTCAGCTCCTCCCTAAGTTTAGTCCTGGTCCACCTTGCCATTGCATGTCATATTAACTACCGGTAGCTCCTGCTCTGATTTCTTGTCTTTTCGACTTGTAACTACTCCCCTAACTTCAGTCATCTTCCGAAGGCACCTTGATCATTATGGACATCGGCTCCCCTAGTTTAGTCTTGGCCCCTTAACCGCTCTGGACCTAAGCTCTCCTAGCTTAGTCCCGATCCCGTCCATCTCACCATGACCTAGCTCAGAAGTTCTACAACTAACACTAACAGGTAAATCGTCATGTAGCACTGCACGACACAAAATCATCAGTTGACATAATTGATGAGCTAAGAATACTTACATTCACATCAAAACACCCTCGTATGCTTTGACACATAGCCTGTAGTGCCCAATGACTAGCCGTCACATCTTCACGCATTCAGACTCTCCTGAACCATCTCTACATGTATCAGCCTTATCGCTCGGCGAACCACATGCACCAAGTCATCTCTTCATGATCCTTGTATTTCATATGCTTCTAGCTTGAGTCATATAGCTTCACCTAAACTTACCCAAACGCACGAATATTAGCTATCCTGCCTAGTCCTGGTCCCTTGTCGCCAGCCGCTAACGTTCTCTAAGCCACCTGCACATCCAAAATCAAGCAATCATCTCGAGCACAAGTTCTATGCACTTGACTCACGTTAGTCAAAACAATGCATCATGCAAATAAACACAATCAAACAACAGCACACATGTTGTGCACACACTCAAACCACTCAAAAACACCTCTCATTGTTCTCTGGCCGCAGCCACCGGTCTAACTGCTCCCCCTATGACGATCATACCACATCGGTCAGACCGTCAACCATTGACCAATTTGACCGGCTTATTGGTATGATCGCATCTTCCATACCGGTCACACCGCCCAACTCAATTCTGGTCTAACCACCAACCAACGGCCAGTCGGATTGCACGTGCCCAACTCCAAAACGCGCTTTCTAAAAAAACAACCGTCAACTAAAATCTAGTCACTCACACCGCACCGACGATTAGACTACCCACCAGAGTTCCTGATTGATAGAAGGAACATAGAAACCACACGCTCAAAGACAGCTAATGGTGCATACAAAGCAATATGTAGAGGCCCCCGGTTTCTACCATTGAAACTGAAAAACAAGTGAAGACTGGAGAGAAGCATGTGCATCCATCCACACGGTAGGATTCCTACGACCAAGTGTGACGACTAAATGGAGGATTGTTTCTTCAATCAGACATAAATGGAGAAACTTTCTTTATGTAAATTAAGGTGCTAGAACATGTACAGGCTCTTTGTTTATGTATTCTACAAATGAACAAACAATGCAATATATATTGCATCTTGTGAATGGGCAGGTAAGTGGAATACCACTACCTGCACCCTTGTGCTTACGTATATGAAATTGAATCTCCCCCCTGATAAAGAACTACTCGACTTAATAAATAAAGCCTTAGTTTATCATGTGCATTTTTCACAAAATTGAGAGATGATTCAGATGAGTTTGGCACATGACCTAAGTGCTTCTATGTCTACGAGGAAACGTTTTATCATGAGATTTCGTGAGCGCCCATTGAGTGCTGCAAAATTTTCTACCAAAAAATTGTACATATATTTTCGACCGAAGCTAGAGGCTTTTGGCTTTTGCTACAGTACCTAACTTTTAAACGAGGTATTTTCTTAAGACGATGTCTACAAGTTATTTGTAGTATATCTTAAAAACCTAACATCTATATCAACTAAAATCGCAAGCGAGTATATCTCTCTTCATAATCTCTGTCACAAACAGCTAAAATTCAAAAATTTCGGTTAAAATCCATAAGCCGCAGCCGCGCCAAATAGGCCCTGTTGCTCGTGAATGGGTATCATGCTGCGCGTGTTTAGATTAGGTACACCATGTGCCCCTAGTTAGTTGCCATATGCAACTAATTAACCAACAATCTCGTTAGCTAGCAGCATGCATCATATTCCTTGATCTCGCCGCAAGGCTGGATTTAATCCCTAATCAAGAACATCAAGCAGGAGAGGACATGCAGTTGCATTCTTGCCTTCGGTTATGGTTATGAAAAAGCAAAGAAATAAATTCCAATAAAGCAAGGAAAGCTTAAAGGCTCCCATCTTTGAATCACAGGGTTGTTGCATGCTTCTTGGGATGGCTAAGCAAAAACCAGGAAGGCATGTGTTCCTTTCATCTACCAAACAAAAACTAACCTTAGTCCATGCACGAGCCCCACTTCACGGATGACCGGTCAGGATTAGACGAGGGCATCTCTCTCTCTCTCTCTCTCTCTCTCTCTCTCTCTCTCTGGTAGGTGAGAAAGGGACCTCTGGTTGACCTAAAGCTTGAGATTTTAAATAATTAATTTTTAATTTTGAATTACAGTATTATACCCTTTTTTATTTTTATTTTTTGCAGAAATAGCCATCTATCACCGCATAGTTGGGTAACATGGGCAAATCGCCTAACCGTTGGGCGACACGGCCAAATCGTCCAACCGTGTGGCGATTACTGCCTCTAGTTGCCCAATTGTTGGGTGATATCAGTAAGTCGCCCAACGGTTGGGCGACTACTTACTGCCAGCCCGTCCTTTTCTCTTTGACCCGACATTCTTATGGGCTCTCTCATCATTTCTCTCGCAAGAAGAACGAGAGAAGAAAAAAGAGGGAGAGAAGGAGAGGGGAGAAAGTTGGGAGAGGAGGAGAAGTAGAGAAGCTCGAGAAAGGGTGAGCAGGAGACGGGGAGAAGTAGAGGAGCTTGGGAGAGGGAGTGAAGGAGAGGAGATGAGCTTGGGAGAAGGAGAGAAGAAGAGTAGAGGAGCTCGTGAGGTTGGAGAGGAAGACGAAGGAAACTCGTTGGTAAGAAGAAAATGTCTTCGTGTGAAGGTAACAGCCTCATCCGTTTTTGTTCTCATCCAAATCTAGGCAACGTGTAGCTACGTATTTGTTTAGCATATATTTAGTGAATGCATGTTGACAAATGGTAATATCTTTACTATTATAAATGTGTGAGTTGGTGGTTGGTCCATTCTCCCTCCTCTCTTCTCAGCCATCCAATTTGATCTAGACCATTCGTCTATCTCCTCCTCCTCTCTCTCTCTCTCTCAAGATACAACCACCCACCCTCTTCACTTTTCCCATCTCCTCGCGTATTCTGGTCACCCTTCTCTCTCTGTCGCTTGCTCTCTAATGTTTGATGTGTGAAGTTGGCCAGGCGGTAAGTTCTGTCTCATTATTTTTATGACTCTGTTGCAACGCACAGGTCTCTAACTAGTTTACAGTGAAAAATCAGTCATGTCAGAACCCACAACATTGAAAGTGCATTATAGCGTTGGTACCATTCGTGAAAGTCCATATGGTGCTAATCTGAGCAATATCCCGCAAGTCCGTATGGTACTCCCGGATGCAGAGAATATTCGAATCGGAGATGTCTTGGACTAGATCACATGCATCGACACTTTTTTAGGCACATGTTATCAATGATCTCAGTCGACGGGGCGTTTCTAATAGGGAAATATAAGGGGTAGATCCTGACAGCAATAAGACTCTACCCTTGGCCATCGTATTCGTCGAAAGTGAGAGAATTTTCGATAACTGGTTGTGGTTCCTTTGATATGTGAAAGGGGAGTAGTTAGGGCATGTCCCGATGTATGTATAATCCATGATCGCCAATCCAGGATGATGAAGACCATAAGAAAACTTTAACAAGACCCCAAGAAGCCATTCCCTTGGTCAGACATGAGGAACATATGGTGCATTCATCATTTGGGGGCCAACTTCTTCAAGTAGTTCCCGTAGCAACCGTTGATGAAGTTGTTCAAGGGGTTAGCCATGTAGAACCAATAGCATAAATTCGATGCGCTATGGAAGAGGTTGGAGGAGCACACTAGGAAGCACGTTGTCAAGAGGAAAAAGTGGCAGGTCATTCCTGAGCGGCGCAACCCGAACACCTTGTACCATTGTCGGAGCTTGACCCTCCCGGTGTGACGCGAAGGATCTCGAGGATTATCAAGTGCTTCTCCCATTGGATTAAGGTCGAGCCTTTGGAAAAGTGGTCCTTGTTGCATGACACAGATGGTACGAGGTATGGCATAATGACCATTAACCTTACGGAGGTGTACAACTGGGTTCTTAGGAGCGTCCATTCTCAGCCCTCATTACCATCATCCAAGGCGTTCTGCAAGGTACAATCGGATATTTTAGAGAAAGGCATGCAAATGCAGCACTTCATGCAGCCAACCCACATACATCGTACTGCTCGAAGATTACAACATATATGTAGGCCAAGATTGAGAAGGGTTAGTCATACACGATTTATGTGATGGGTAATACGGAGCATCGTTTTGACATGCTCCTTTAGGACAGAGCCGGATTTGGGACTGCTCGTTTTCTTGTTACCCACGAGGTGTGCCTTAGAGATCATGTGAACAAACCTAACTGCACATGTAATAAGCCAAAGCTCATTCACAAGCCATGCTCTCATGTCCTCACCGCATGTGGGTCTATCAACATGGACCCATCGAACTTTATGAAGGAGAGGGTGTTGCAAGTGTGGTGCAGTGAGCTAAGAGGTTTCAGGGTTATGGGTAACTTTACCAGAATGGATATTGCACGGAGGGTTTGGATTCCGGATCTTGACCTATTGAAGGGTGGGAAAGGCCATCGGTAGAGTCGTTGCATTAGGAACGATATGAACGAAGGAAAAGCTAGATCAGGGAGTAGACGTTGTGGGCGCAGACTTACGCAGTGACAAGACCAAACGAGACAACCTTGCGTAATGATAAGACCAGACGAGATAGCCTTGCGTAGTGATAAGACCAAATGGGACAGCTTTAAGCAGTGACGTGATGCTATGTTGCTCCACGAATTGTCCAGCGTGACGCTGCCTCGCAGACGCGAATTTGCCAAAACCGAGCTGGACATGTCAATCATATGCCGCATCGGGGTAGGATATAAGTACTACCCCTTCCGCAGTGTGTTTTCCTATACCATTACTGCAACATTACATCGCTAGCATGGATAAGCAATGGGAGGAGATCACCCAACTCGCAAGAGCTGCTGCAGCCTGGGACGAACAAGCGGAACATGCTAGGAGGCCACCTCCACGAAGTGAAGCCCCCGTACCTCCAACCCCCAAAGCGAAGACCCATGTACCTCTAATCCCAACCCATACCTCAACGTTCCCACCGAGCGTTCGCTGTAAGACCCACCCGTGGGCGAGACACCCCCTTTGCTAGTGTAAGGATGCATGCAAGTTCTTCAAGTCCAATGAGTGGTTGAACTTGGGCATACATTACTGGGGTTATGGTGACTACGCCTGGGACTATCCTGACAGGCGTTGGAACACGACCTGCTGTCGGCAGCTGGTAAGAACGTGTTACAATACATTCCCTTACCAGTTCTCTTGTATGGCACGCACTACCAATCTTTCCCTCTTCCCATAGTCTCCGGATCTGCTATGCGCCTACCACAAATGGATCGACCGGGATATCCACCCGCATGACCAGTGGACTCTGGACTACAAAAAGTGGGACGCCCAGACGGCACACGAGAGGATGGAGAAGCGGCGCCACAGTGAAGATCGAAGTGAGCGTATCTGGCGGGAGACGCAAGCTCACCTGGAGATGTGCAGGCATAGGGAGCGGGAGGCTTGTCAGGAGGAGCGCGAGAGAAGGCGCGAACTGGCGGCCAAGGCCACGGCTGACGACGAGGACTATAACGCTGAGCTGGGCCAAAAGGGCCAATGGTCATGTTCCACGCAGTAGTTCAATGCTCTTCATCCATATGTTCTACGTATTTCTAATTCTCTAAATGTATGCGTGTACCATCCTTGATTCATTAGCCTGTGTGCCATGTAACCCCCTCGTCGGATGAACAGTCGTGTTATTTTTCTTAACTCATTTATCCGAACTTCCTCTCCATGTGCGAATTATCTATTGCATCGCAATAGTACTTATCTTTCTACTTACGAATCATTGCTGCCTCAATTGTCCTCATAAAATTTTTCAGAAAATTTATCGCACTGCAACAACATACGACGATCGCAAAGTGTTATTGCGAGTCTAAGAGATTTCGTACCATTCAAAATTTATGAAAATCACAAACTCATCAACTGACATTATCTGACTTTTAAAAAAATCAACTTACAAACAAAATTTGCTAAATATTACCTACCTACAACAATTACCATTTACCCCGCAATTATTTCTGTCAAATTAATAAAATAATTATATATTTTTTTAGCAATCATCCAACAGTTAGACGACTAGAAGATTATCGCCCAACCGTTGGGCGACACATGCTAAAGTCACTCCACGGTTGGACGACATGGGTAAGTTGTGCAACCATTATGCGACTTGGCCTGGTGGTGCCTAACGGTTAGACGATTTGCTTATGTCGTCTAACTGTACAATGACATATGACTATTTCTAAAAAAATAAAAATATATATATAATATTATAATTAAATATTAAATATTGATTATTTAAAAAAAAACTCTGGCTCCAACTACTCCACTACCAGTGAGGTTGTTGTAGGCAACACAATGTTCAGTTCAACCGTGCGTGCATGCCCTCTTCCCACCAAAACTTCCGATAAGGTAACAAATATATTTCTACAGAAAGTCTTGACCCCATCTACTTTCCAGATACCCTTCAAAATTTCAACCTCCTTCGCCTTTTTTTTTTGTTTAGAGTTTTGAGTGTGGCATGCAAGTTGACCACAAAAACTTGAACTAACCCTTTGAACACTCACTAAAGTATCTAGTAGTATCGTAATATCATTTCAACTTCCTTCACTTTTCTGGCCTACAGTCTGCAGGTAAAGGACTTAATGAATTATTGATTGAAGAAAAGACTGTGTCTTATAGCTTTTGGCCTACAGGCTTATTTGATATAGTTATAGCTTATGATTTTTGGCTGAAAATTTTGAATTTTAGCTGTTTACGACAGAGATTACGAAGAGAAATACTCGCTTGCGATTTTGGATGGTACACATGTTGTGCTTTTAACATGTACTACAATTAACTTATATGTCTTATCTTAAAAAATACTCCGTTTAAAAGTTAGTTACTGTAGTAAAAATTAAAAACCAATTTCAAAAGACATATCAAACAGAGACTGTAGCCATATCAAAAGTTATGTAGTTAGAGAAACGGAGAGCACTTTACAAGTTTGCGTGAAGCTGAAGATGATAGAACACATATAATGATACAACTGATTACAAGTCCGGCTAACCAAGAAGGTGGGCCTGTTTTTCTTTAGCTGCGGTTTTTGTTTTCTAGTTAAAATTTTTTATTTTAGCTATTCGCACAAAAGAATATATTTATATATAATTTTAACTAATCTAGTTGGATTCGCTATAATATCTACTATAATTAATTTATAAATTTTATTTTTAAAAATATTTTATTTGAAAAATCAAAAGACAATCCAACAGGCCCGGTGTGTCTCAATCAACGATTATCATTGCAATCGAGTAGCCTACGCATCACTTTCTGAGCTGAACGCCCAATATTGATGATGATGATGAACAGACAGATCAACAGAATTCAGCGACTTTGGTGACTGTCAGGAAATGATTCCGGTGATCTGGAAAAACAAATGCAGAAGTTACTCTACGTACGGAGTAAAGAAATAGTATGATCAAAGAATCGATGCGGACTATGTCAGCCAGAAAGTAATTATGCCCGACCAATTCATCTGCCGGTTCAAATTTGCATGTCTACGTACGTTTCTGATGTCACATTCAGAGAAATTTTACATGGATCGTTATTAGGGACCCGCTATTTGGACTTCGAGATTTGATTTATCACTTGTAGCTTTTTAATTTTTTTTCTGATATTTTGGTTTTTCAGAATTTTTTTGTTTGTTTCTCATATTTCTTTATATTGTTGTGAAAGTTAACCTGTTTTTTATTTTATTTTTTAAAAAATTTAATTATGTTAAAATGTCATCAGCAGCTACAATACATAATAAATCCATTTTTTACGCGCGCTCACTTTTCTATTTGCACGACTCCATTTTTTTACTTTTCTTGACAAAAAAATAAAAAACAATTTCTACAGTAATCATGCGATCGGGACCACACGACTACTGTTTTTCTATTTTTTTATATTTTCTTTGTTTTCCAGTAAAAAAACCTGCACAGTAGTCGTGACCGTACGACTACCATAAACAGTGTAGTCGTGCGGTCTCCGATCGCACGACTAACACGTGTCAGCTCCGAGAAGTTCCACGGTCAAAAGGGAGGCTAGAAATGAAATTACGGTGATCTAAGTACCAAATTTAGTATTAGCGAGGGCTACAAATGACGAAACTTCGTGAGATGATTGGTGCGGTGAAAACGTCTGCATGATGGCTGTCACACCTTGGAAAATTTTGACCATCGTGAGAAGATCTGCAGAAAGGGATAACCGGTCTTTTTTCCCCTTAAGTTACATGTGGAGCCTGACCCAGGCTACACCTTAAATGTTCAAATGGAATTCTTTTATTTTATTTTGTTGTTGTTCACTAAACCTCATAACACTGACCAAGTACATTCATAATTCGTGATATTGTACTTATAACAAGCTACATAACGTTGGCTTGGTCCACTGCATAACCATGTCATAGCGTGGTACACTACCTCGGCCCAGCCTTCATCCCCATAGGTCGTAAGCAGTTGTATTCGCCAGCATGAAAAAATCTAAGAACAAGCAAAATTGGCCTGGAAATCGGCTTTCAAAAAAAAAAATTGGTCCGGAAATCACCAATCAGGTAGTACACACGACGCCTCGTGTCTTTCGTAGAGAGCGACGGTGGTAGTTGAGGTGTGAGGAGCCTTACCAACCCACTGCTGCAGTAGCGGAGGGAGTGCTGGACGTGGCAACGGCACAGCGAGCGGTGCCAATCGAGGGGCCGGGGCGCTGGCCCACCCGCACCGTTGGCAGACACCGATGCTGCCCGTCGAATCAGCGTCAGCATTTGCTCGAGGATTTTGAATTTTTCACTGTTCTAGCGTATGTTTGCGTTTTTTTTTCTAGATCTGGCCTCGTGTACCGTTATTTTGTGTTTCTGGGCTTATCTGGTGTGCAGATTCTTTGGCAACCGCGCAGGTGGGGGGCAGCCGGGTGGGCCGGCGTGCGACGGGTCGCCTAGACGAGGAATTCAGCCATTTTACAGCCACGCGCTGGCGTGGTGGCTCGGCCCGCAACGTGCCACCTCTCCTCGTGGTTGCGAGAGAAAGACCCAAACTAACCAATCAACCAACCGCGCGAGTGCGCCGCACGGGTTACGTGCCTGGCTGGGCTGCAGCCACTGGTGGCCTCTTCCCACGCCTCTGCCTTTGCGCACTTTTTCGGAACACACCGTCCACCGCGCCGAGCGGCTCGCTTGACCGGCCCGCACGCACGGGCGCACGGCACATTTTTGTCCTCAGCAACGCGGGTGGGAGGCGATAAAGTTGGCAAGAAGCCTATCTGATCGGCCTGTTCGGCCCTGGGCCGAAGTCTCGATTCTATAGGGAGATTAGTCGGCCCATTGCGCTTTTGCCATTTAGTGCGCTGCTACCCCGATCATCCCGGTCGATCCATTTGTTCCCCATTTACATTCCATAGTTTCTCCATCTACTCGTAGATTCTTCCATCGACCAGCCACCAGGTACTAACTGCTGCTTATATGAGCTTATTAGATGATCGATGCAAATAGTTGAAAAAGAGAGCTCTGAAGGCTGGTTATACACTGAACAACAGTGGCTTGAGTACGGCTGTAAAATTAGCTCGAGTCTCGCGAGCTACTCGAGCTTGGCTTGGCACAGGCTCAACTTAAGCTTCAGACGAGCCGAGCTCGAGCCTGTATGAAGCTCGCGAGCCTATTCGAACCGAGCTCGAATAGTTCGGCGGAGCTCGTTCACGCACGGGCCGATAGGACGTAGGGTTAGTCACGCCCCACAGTGCGTCGATGCAAGTCTGGAGACCCTGTCGGCCCGTCCCCAAGGCCCAAGTCCCCGACTCCCCAACCCTAGATCTTCGACTGGACCAAACCAAACCGAACCCCACCCGAGTTCCAACCCATCTCCATATCCTCCGCCAAAGCAGCCATGGCGCCGGTGGATCCCACTCCTACACCGACGCGGCGCTAGCCCAGTCACAGCGCATGCCACCCTCGCCTTCTTCCTCAACTTTGCCGCCTCCACCGTCTCTAATTCGCCCGCCCCCATCCCCTTCTCCCTCGCTGCCATCGCCAACCCCGTCCTCGGCTCCGCCCTCACCCTCACCCTGCCCCCAACACCTCCTCCTTCCACCTCACCTTCTCCACCTCCCCCGCCACCTCTGCGCTACAGTGACTCGCCCCGCCACAGATAGCTTCTTCCCCCTTCGTCTTCTCCCAGTGCCAGACCATCCATGCTCGCTCCATCTTTTCCTGCCACAACACCCCTGCCACGCGCATCACCTTGCCGTGCGATATTATTAATGTGCCGCCTAAGGCAAGGATTTGTCCCACGTATCCACTTCGTAACCATATCTGCCTTCCGATAATACCTTTGGCATGGCAAGAAGCGCTTGGAGAGGTCGGCAATAGGTAGGACTTGAGATGCGAGATGAAAATGTCATGGGCTCCACCCTCCGGCATTCGTATGTAAACTCCGTGAAGTAGGCTGGGAACAAAGGGTCGACACGGGCCTCTCGTCTCCTGGTGAGGATAGACGGGATGAAGTCTGCGCGCACGCTCCGTCCCCCACCCTTTGAACTGGTGGCAGGACTAAGCCTGCACGCGCGTGGCAACGACGACTTATTGTGCCGGGTGTGCGTGGGAGGTTTCCTCCGCGTCGTATACTCTGAAGGGTACCCGCGGAGGTCGCCTGGGCTTGGGAATCCGGAGAGGACATCGACATCTTTGAAGAAGGTAACAACGCTGAGTGCGGACTTGTCGTAGCCCTGAGATGCCTCGAGCGTAGGGGAGTAGACGCCGAAGCAGTAGAGCTCGCGCTCGTCGGTAACGTTGAACAACGCGTCTGCCAGAGCTGATGGTGCCATCGACGTCGGCCAGAGTGGGATTAGACTCGGGAATCTTTTTTAGTAGGGAGAGGAAAGAGTTGTGGGAGCAGACAGGGCCACACACGAATATTTTTAGAGGAAGAAGAATGAAAGAAAAAAACGTATCACTTATTAACTCCTTTTTTAAGTACCGGAGACAAATAATTTATTATCTATAATATCCATCCATATCACCTATAAATAGCTTATACAATGGGTTATCTTTTGCTTGTCTTTATGGATTGTGCATTCTTCTAATACTTTTTTTTTGTTTTTTTCATTGTTTCTTGTGCAATAGGATGTACTTTTATTGTTTCTTATGTAATAGCCAGCTACTAGTTAATAGACAATCAATTTCTCACTTTTTACTCTCTTTCATTTATATCAATAAAAATCTTAAATAGTAAAGACTATAAACTAATATAAACTTATTGTATATGGCCTAGCACCACCACAAAGCACTACCGATTTGTACGCGGTTGGTGGGCGAAAAGGACCCGTACTGCCATACATCTCCCCACCAAACTCTCCACTGACCCTTGATGTGCGCAACTCCGCACCAAACCATGGTTTGCACGGTCCCACATGTCAGTGTGCATAAGTACCAGAAACGCGGGATCGAGTAGCACGTAGTGGGTACCGCTCTTCCACACCTGCAAGGCTGCAACGCCTACCAACCGCGCCGAGCCACGGAGGCTGGCAGGTGGGCCGCGCGAGGTTTGGGCGAGCCCAACTAATTAAAACCCCGCCGCACCCATCATCCCACCACTACTCTTCCCGCCGCAGATCTCACTCCCCCCTTCGCCGCCGCATCGTTCGCGTGGAGAGGAGACGAGAGGAGAGGAGGAAGGGAATGGCGGCGAGCAGCAGCTACGAGGGCGTGCTCCTGGGGATGGGCAACCCCCTCCTCGACATCTCCGCCGTCGTCGACGACGCCTTCCTCTCTAAGTACGCATCCATCTCACCCTCCTCCCCTTCCGACTTCTTCTGATCTGTGGCGATTCGGCCTTTTGGTTTCGTTTCGCGTTAGTTTGGGTCCCGATATTTAATCCAGATTAAGTCTGGGTCCGAAGGGTTCGGTGGTTCTGCCGCGTCGGCTCATCGGATCCGCGACCCAAAAAAAAAAAAAGCTTGCCAACAAGTTAATCTTAGATGCGTGCAGCACGGGACAGAAACTGCGCAGCAGCCTTACCCAAAATTACGTAACAATTGGTTAAATATCTGTCGTCGTTGTTCCGCTCGTTTTCCGTTTTTGTCAGCATACATCCCCGGATTCTGGTTTTGATGTGCCCTGCGTAAGCTGCAGTTTGAAAAAAAAAATCAAATGACGCAGGCTTGCAAAACAACATATATCGTGGTTTGATTGCTGTGCTGCTTGCTTAATTAGGTAGCTTGTGTTGTCATCGTCAGTATACTGACACGCTTCTCCCACCTCTGTTTTAGGTATGACATCAAGCTGAACGATGCCATTCTCGCCGAGGACAAGCACCTGCCTATGTAAGTAAATATATTGCTATCGCCTCTAAATATCCCTGTGTCTTCATTTATGCCTGTGTTTTGCAACTATTTGTTGTCCCACCACTTCAATTTTTTAGAAGACTTGTAGCATTTCTCATGTTGTGTAAGCAGTTACTAAATAATGCGTTTTTTTTCTTTATAGGTACGATGAGTTGGCCAGCAAGGGCAATGTTGAATATATTGCCGGAGGTAATGTTTTCTTAATCTACACATGTTTTCTTTTCAAATCAGGACAAGTATAGAGTTTAAACCGGAAACTAAAAGATGTCCAACATTGATGAGCTTATGGCATAACGTGCGCGTGTAATATGGTAAATTATTACATTCTGGTGAATCTTCTGATTTGTTTATATGTTACTTATTTTTGTTCTTCAGGAGCCACCCAGAACTCTATCAGGGTTGCCCAAGTAAGCTCCGAAGCCACTAAAATCATGAGCAACCAAAAGCTGTAGCTAGGTCTGTTTGTTTACTGTATGTCATGGCTTTGCAGTGGATGCTTCAAATTCCTGGTGCAACAAGCTACATGGGTTGCATTGGAAAGGACAAGTTTGGTGAGGAGATGAAGAAGAATGCACAAGCTGCTGGAGTTACTGTTAGTTCTGTAGTTCCTTTTCTTCCTGCCTTTTGATGCAATAATGTTCTGTTCTGTTGGTTATCTGATTAACATGGCCTTGCTCTTGTCACATACTCATCCAGGCTCATTACTATGAGGATGAGGCTGCTCCTACGGGCACATGTGCTGTCTGTGTTGTTGGTGGCGAAAGGTCTGTCATCTCTAGTTACCTCTTACTGGTTGTTGCGTTTCCTACTACTTATAGCTTTACATTATCTATTTATCTTTCCTGACTATTAAAGAGGAATATGTCATGGTTTTGCACCGTCAACGTCTCTCATATAGCTGAGAATTTCTGAGCGATTCAAAGCTGCTTTCGATGACAAGGCTGATAAATATTTATATTTATGTGATTTTCCAATCCTTGAGTCCCTGTTTAGCTCAAGTTGTCACGGCTTTTTTTTTTGCATCACCACTAGTGTCTAGAATTTGTGTATGAGTTCGTTAGTGCAATAATGTCGGTACTATTTGCATTCCGCGAAAAATGGTGTTTGCATAAATATGTTGATGCAACTGTATTTCTTTTTGCTGTCTTGTTGTTTCTACTGTTAGTTCTGTCTGACTTTACATGTGGAAATTAGATAATGGATCAACTATTGCATTGCATGATAATACTAGGGAACCATACTTCAGCAACTCTGTAAGATATGCGCATCACCCATATGACTGTTGTATACTATGTTGATATACACGACAAGTTGTTGGATGGCGTTGAATGAAACATTTTACCAAATTTGCTACTTTCAATACTTGGTTTGGTTAAAGTTAAAATATTGCTAGTTTAAGTTACAGTGTATGGTCTACTATTGTATGTTGCGAACTTGCGATGCTGAATGATGATTGAATATGTCCTTCTAGATTGCTTATAAGTGGTAATAAATGTGTGTGCATCATGCTTTAATTAGGAAGGAATGAAAACACCATCAAACACTAGTGCCATCTGATAAACTATCCCCTGATACCTGTCATTTTGTAATTCAGTGGATTTTATTTTTCCCTAGACATGTTAGGCCTTCAGCTTCCAATGATGGGTATGTGACCAAGATATATACTCACTGAACAAAATTATTTTAATTTGAGTGCAACACTTGCTATTTGAACCCAAAAATGCCATGACACTCATGACATTATTTTTTTAGGGATAAGTGTTATCATTTGTTATCTTTTAATGAGTTCAAGCTGTTTTCCTATTCCATCCTTTCAGAACATTTTGATTCTCAGCACATTCTTCTGTAAGAATATCTATCTAAAATATAGTTGTTTCTGTATGTAACCAGGTCACTGGTTGCAAACTTATCTGCAGCAAACTGCTACAAATCCGAGCATCTAAAGAGACCAGAGAACTGGGCACTGGGTATAATATATCTTTTGAGCTCTTTACTGGTCACAAAATACAAATCCAGCTATATCATTAGATCAGAGTAACATCAGTTTCTAGTTTATACATGTTTGGGTTTACTCTTGCAATGCTAGTCTACTACCATTGATTGTGGAGATGGTTTTCTACTTTAGTTTTCTCAAGTTTCATTGCAGAAAAGAAGTAATGCTTTGTTCCCTGAATGAATGTAATATATGATAGATAATTGCATTTCTGGTCAACAGAAATTTTAGTTCCAAAGGTTTAACTTTGACCATTCCATAACTTTTAGTTGCACTCTATTCATTTTAGTTTGGTTGATTGGCTTTTTTTTTTCCTGACAACTGTAACATTGTTGCTGACAGTTGAGAAAGCAAAATACATCTACATTGCTGGCTTTTTCCTTACGGTGTCCCCTGATTCTATTCAGCTTGTTGCTGAGCATGCTGCAGCAAATAACAAGGTAAAAGTTTATCACAAAAAACGTTTCCTTTGAAGTGGTTGCTACAGTTTGATTGACCGTGCTGTTTTCAGGTGTTCCTGATGAACCTCTCTGCTCCCTTTATCTGTGAGTTTTTCCGTGATGCTCAAGAGAAGGTTCTTCCGTAAGTGTTATATGCTCTACTGTGATCCTCAATGTTTTGAACTTTATTTTAGACCTCATATAGCAGCTTAACTAAAAATGCATAAAGCAATGCCCATTCATGATTCATGTCAAGACATGTTCCTATGTTTGCCGCATGCTAATCTTCCAGTCGGTTAAACTTCTGTTATGTCATGGAGGACCTAGTTTGTTCTCCATCATTCATTATATGGATTTAAGTCCATTTGTTTAAGACACATTTGCTACTTATTACCAATTTAGGTATATGGATTACATCTTCGGAAATGAGACTGAGGCAAGGATCTTCGCTAAAGTCCGTGGATGGGAGGTAATTAGTCATTTCTCCTCCTGTGATATTTTCATTTGGTGTTTGCGCTTCTGACAAATACCTGTGTAAATTTGTAGACTGAGAATGTTGAGGAGATCGCTTTGAGGATCTCACAGCTGCCATTGGCTTCAGGTAAACAAAAGAGGATCGCTGTGATTACTCAAGGTGCTGATCCAGTAGTTGTGGCTGAGGATGGAAAGGTATATATTATTGTCAGTTTGATGCATAGCATTTACAATATGGGCATGCATTTTCAGTATACAGTCTAGTGACAGTAGCATATCGGTCTTCAACTGCTAGTTTTAAAGTATACATCTATATGTTATTTTTTGTTCCATTTTCTCCAATTGTATAGGCTGTAGGAAATGGAAGAAAAACACATCTTGTTGTGAATGCAGCTCACACTTTTCTTTTGCCACAAACCAGCATTGGATCTTAAAGTTCTGCTTTGAACGTTGTATGCACATTTGGAGAACAAACTGTTTGTGTAACAATTATTTGCTTGTCCAAAGATGCTGCATTTGTTATTGTGCTTTTTCTCTGCAAATAAAGAAGTAAAGGCCTACTGTCTGGAGTATTTTAGAACTTCATGTAGAATTTAGTTTTAGCAATTCATATGAATTTGTTAAACCTAAACGTTATGTTGCTGATAGGTGAAAACATTCCCTGTGATCCTACTGCCCAAGGAGAAGCTTGTTGACACCAACGGTGCAGGTATGTGTTTCTTTTCTGTTTCTGACTTCTCCTTAAAACTAGCCGTTGTTTTATAAGAAGGCTGCTTAACAATGTGTACTATCATTAAATACTATGGAAGCCTTCTAGGATAACTGTAGTAAGATTTTACTGACAAACCGACCCACCGTTGTCACTTTTCTTTTTATATTATACTACCTTAAATATTGAACGAGTCCATGCAAATTAATTCTGAAGACTCAGTAGTCACGACGGGAACATTCATTAAAACGTGATACAACGGTAGCGCTGTAACTTGAAATTTGGATAATGGATTCCAGTTTGCTTAAGCTTCCATTCATTTTGTTTGCTGTTCCTGACAAGCTATCCGTGGTTTCTTCTTAGGTGATGCCTTTGTTGGAGGCTTCCTCTCTCGATTGGTCCAAGGGAAGAGCATTGGAGACTGCGTAAAGGCTGGTTGCTACGCCGCAAACGTTATAATCCAGCGTCCGGGCTGCACTTACCCTGAGAAGCCTGACTTCAACTAGAACAATTTCAGCCACGTTACCGAAGGGATTGTTATCGGCACACGTATCCTTAACCGCTCAGCGGTTCGGTGTGTTCTCCCTGAATTGTTTGAGGCTTTCCATCTGATCCGGCCAATATTTTTTTTTGTCGTGATATTTGTTGCACCGCTATAAACGCCACTTGTCTCGGTATAAGGCACGATTGCCATTATATTGTGCTGTTTTCCTTTTAGTTATTTGCAAGTCAAATATTATGTGCCATCTTTTTTGTGCTGTTATTGTTATCTAGTGTCATGGGCCTGCATTTTGTGCTCCTATTGATTAGTTTCCATCTAGCACCAGCTCTGGCCCCATTAAATAGTTTAGGCCTAATGGAAGGTGCACATTTGTGCAACAACTTGATTTTTGTCTTGGTGTTGTGTCGTGTCGTACGCAAGCTTTTCTCGTTTATTTTCCTTTTGGAGAAAGGATTCGGAATCCGGTCTGTTGGCAAGAGTAGCACAGAAAAGGAAGTCCACAAACTCTTTTCTCGTTTATTTTCCTTTTGGAGAAAGGATTCAGAATCCGGTCTGTTAGCAAGGGTAGCACAGAAAAAGAAGTCCACAAACTTTGCGTTATAATCGAGTGTACTTTGGATAAATTTGGCTCGTAAACGTAATAGCAACTTTACCAAGTTTTTCAATGGTGATGTCTCTTCGCACGTCCTGAATCCTTTTCCGAAGGAGAGGCAACTTTAACTCTCTGAATTCTCAATCTCGTCAATTTAGAAAGCAGGAGAGCACTTCAAAAAAGGTACAGCACAACTAAGCATAATCGTCAAGCAAAAGAAGAGGTACCAATCGGGGTTCTCCAGTGTGATGACGATGTGGAACGAGCGATGCTTAACTGACAACCTGTGGCATGTAGCTTTAACCTAACTTCATTTCCCAGTCCAGAATTGACACGTTACCGAATTTTCTTGTTCTATAATAACCTTCACAACATGGATCAGTCACATCGATTACAAATCAAAAGTTATGGGATAAGTTACTTGTGCTTACTGTTCATGAACTGCGTTTTTTCTAGCGATGCTCGGCTTGTCACAAAAAAAGACAGGACGACGACCAGAAATGCGTCAGGAGATGCACCGCACCTAACATGAACACATGTAGGTGGTCTTGATAAAGAGCGAACCATCACTGTGGTGTACCTAACATCCTCCTTTTTGTTATCTTGTTCCGAAAGAAGTCCCCAGGTGGATATCTGCTTTTCGCCGAAGGGATTGTCGTGTAAGTTCTTCGGTTGTAAAACTTTTGTATGTCACATATGTTTTCCTTTTGCGACTGAAATGAATCAGAATTATCTGAAATCTTTTTGAGATCATGACACTTTCAGTTCACTAAGGGCCAGTGAATAAGCATGCACCTGAAAGCTGAAAACGCATCCATGCCAGGGTTTTCATTACCGATTTAAAATTTTTATCGGGAGCTGGTACAGCCGATTTTGCCAATAATCAAAAGATTTCGGCCAAAAAAATTAAATCAGAATTTAAATTTAAAAAATATCGGTTGATTATTCGTTGAATTCAAATTGACCTAAATTAGTTGCAAATTGATTTTAATTCAAATTTAACCAAAATTATTTGGCTGGTGTCTATTTTCACCGATTGGTACGGGTAAAACTGGCCGATTATCATAACCTGATCCATGTCACATTGTCCGGTGTGAGCCAGCATAACTATTTGTAACGCCCTCGTTTTTGGGAATAGTGTTATCGTACGTCCCGCAACAGCTCAGGAGTTCCATTACGGACAGAAGAAGTGTCATGCCTACTCACGAACATTTAAAAATAATTAATTTCACTAAAATAAGACCTAACGGTTAACTTTAAAAATTTTAATGGGCATCCAATCCCTAAACTTTAAAAAAGTAAGAATGTGTACAATCAACCGTACTCAACAAGTCACATAGAGAAATACTATATAGCTACCTATCAGGATTTTTAAAAGATGGGGATATATGTGTTTCACCAAGTATTTATGGATGCAGTTTTATTCATAAACATTTTTAAACAACGAAAGAACAATACTTCTTAAAGAGTCGATGTTTCAAACTTAATTGCCAGATTTCAACATTTCCAAATCATTTCCAAACCCACTTATGTTTCGCTGTTGGATTCACCTATTAAACACAGCTTCATTTATCAGAAGCACGGCGTATTCGAATACCATTAATCATGACTCTATATAGTTACATAATTTTACCCACAAGATCCCTCAATTCCCGCTTCCGGGTTCAAGAAAACAAGGCTTTTCACTACTCAATTATTTATATAGCCTCTACCTAGTAGGTCTCTAGTTCCCAACAAACTCGAGTGCCCCACGGTCTCACCCGATTTGTTGCAGCCCTACCGTTGTATGGTTAACCACCTCCCATACGAACTCTCCCTCGGTCTCCCCCACCCTTTGTAGATATTCAATCGAATTTGAGTAATTATTAGACCAGGTTTGACGAATCAACACTTGTGGTTGGACAATCGCTATGTTCTTTACTTGCCATAAGGGTCTAATCCTTAGTTTTCACTGAGTCAACTTCCATGCACAAACCCATATTTCAATGCTCACTGCATTGCGACTATTTCAGTCCAAGCCTCCACCCTAGGATAAGGTCATGAGATCCAGCCAACTCATGACCTCCCGTGATCTTTTCTTATCATAGAATCACTTTTAAAATTCTATCAACAAAGTGACAAGTCTCTTAGTAATGGAAAGTTTTTGAGTTCCTAAACTACCATGATTATTTTAATTATATATTTAATATTACTAAGTCTTGTTAAGGTAAATATTGCTATCAAATTAAAAATGGCTTTTTTGGGTGATAGGACATTAGCTAATATCATATCATTCTAAACATTTATTGTATAAAAAATAACTTATAAATAACATAATGAAAGTACTGATAAATAAATAAATAAATGTAGGTTTAATATGATAAAAAACATGTGACTTACTTCTTTGTCCATAGTTTCTTACGTCTTCAGGTTGGATACTGACTTCCTGAATTCTTCTTGTAGCTCTTGTTGACCAGCTCGTGTGGTCCAAATACTAACGCAGAAAACGAATACAAATAAGTTATTGCTTTACAGAATGCAAGCTGGGAATAAAATACAAATAAATAACCGAAAGAAAGTAGGCTTGGGTGGTTAGGGTTTACGTGGTGCTTGATTTGGTTGAACGGATTTGGAATTGAGTTATATGAGCTTAAGACGGTCGAGTTGGCTATATAGGTGGTATTTTGGTTTCGGCGAAAGGTTGCAGATATGGATAGTTATTGGATTTTGGGGTCTAAACATTATTTAGGTGATTTAGAGTTTAGCGGAGTTGAGAAGGGTGTAGACGGGCTCAAGACAATCAAGTGGGTATACATGTGTTTTTAGGGCTTCGGCGAACAGTGACAACTGACATAGTACTGGAAACAGATTCGGAAGGATAGTTGGATGGGTTAAGATTTTGTCAGAGCGTATGTAGGCTAAGTAGAGTTGATAATGGACTTTATGCCTCAAAACGATCATGGCAAGTGTATAGATTTTGGCGAACAGTGGAGGTCTTTGGACCGAATTGGATTTAAGGCTTAAAGTAGTGTTTAGGAGGTCTAGGGTTTTAACTGTGTCTAATTTGGCAAACCCAAGTTGAGGATGAGCTTTATGGGGGTCGAGATGGTTTAAAACGGGTGCATACCAAATTTTCAGGTTTTGAGTGAACGGCAATTGTGAAAATAGTATCGGATGGGACATCTAGGCCATATAGGATTTTATTGGAGTTGCTTTAGGCTAAACAGGGTTGAAAAATGAATTCACAGGATCGAGACGAACAAAGTGGATATATTTTGCATTTTTGGGTATGGATGAACAGTAACAGGTATGCACTGTTCATTGATGGTCTGGCTATTCACTAACGGGTTGGACTGCTACAGTACCGGGTTAAGCACTGCTCACAAATGGGTAAGACGCTACAGTACTGGGTTGGCATTGTTCATCTTCTTCTCCCGCGCGCGCAATGTAGCGGTCAAACAGAGGGTTTTTGTGACGGCGATTCCTGATGCTACAGTTAACTCCGGTGGAAACTGAGGATGTGGATGGACTCCTGGGACTAAGGGGAATCCATTTTTGGCCTTGGCAAGGTCGGGGTTGGCCGGAACTTTGCCGGCGGTGAGGTTTCTTCGCAACAGTTTTCCATGGCAACGATGGGCTTTAAGTGTTAAGGGACAAGAGCACGTGTGTTTGAGCATCCTTGGGATGAGGGGTGTCGATGGTATGGTTGGTTCGGGCTGGGGTAGCTTGTGGTGGTGCGCCCACGACGGGGTGATTTTGACTGGCGGAAGAGAAGGCCGCCGATGAGCTATAGAGTTTGGCTGGCCATGGCGATTCTTCAATGGGGTTCTTGGGGTCATGAAGATGTTTCCGGTGCGAGCAATTGAAAAGTTATAGATTATGCAAAGAGAATTGAAAGTTGGCTTACTTGAGGCTTTTCTGGTGATCGCCTGCGAGACCTCAGTTGTCGAGTCAATCGGGGGTGGCTAGGGCCTACTGGACGCCAAAGTAGGTGAATGAAAGGGCGCATGGGCTTTTATAGCTGGTTTATGGTGGTCGGAGCAGTGGCTTGCCCTTTCGGTGGTTGGAAGGCAGGAGAGCTCGGGAGGCTTCGGGGTGGATTGGCAAAGGCGGCGGTGGGGTCGGCTGTTGTGGTGGCACCTCAGGTTGGGCGTTCCCTCGAGTGGTGTGTGGCGGCAGTCAAAGTTGGCGGCGCGGGCGATCGGCCGTGAGAGGGAAATGGAGTGGCGGTGGAAAACTCGGGCTTAGCTTGGCCTATTTGGCAGGTTGTCAGGGCAGGCGTGTGCGTACAACGGGTTGACGAGGCAAAAGCGTGGCAGCAAGAGACCGAGAAGGTGCGACGGCAAAAGAAATCAGGATGATGCCGAATAGCGCCCGAAGATCATGCCGCACGGGAATGGACGAGGGGGGAGATGACAGGGGAATTGAAAGTAGATGATGGAGAAAGGTGGAGATTAGGGCTAAGAGTCAAATGAAATCAAAATCGAAGGAAGATTCAAATTATTTCTGAATTTTTGGTTTCGTTCCACTATTGTTGTCCGCATTATTCAGTATCTACTAGCTAGCTAGCCGGCCTTCTGTATCGGTCTTAGTTACTTTCTCTCTTTGGACACAGATTAGCTGCATTCCACTACACGTCCGTTCATTATGTGAGCCAGACAAAATAGCACTGCTCATCGTGTAGTATCATTTGAAGAGCGAATAAATAATAATGGACGAAAGAAATTTTTGGAAGGAAGAGCGCGCGGTGAAGAAATTAAGAGAAGATATGAGTCTAAGATGGAAGCGAGAAAAGAGGTGTGTGATGTACTTATAACCCTTGATTTATACTCAGAGCAAGACGAGAGAAAGATAAGTGAAAAAGCTATTTTAAAATTTTGGCTGTTCATATTAGCTTTTACCGCTTGTAAACAAAAACTAAAACATAAATTAGTATAAACAGCCTGGACTGTTCCTGTCACACAAATTTAGCATCCGTACGGGATACATTCTAGATGACGGAGATCAAACATGCGTCTGCCGATTGAATAGTTTTACATTCGAGAAACACACAGCACGCACGTGCATGTCCTTAGGCCGTACCTGCAGGTTCCTCGGTTAATTAGGCGGCAGTACTGAATGACGTACGTACGTACGAGATGTTCGTCCGTCCCGACCGAAGGAGCACGAGATCTCAATCTTCCATATGCATGGGATGATGCAAAACACATTACACATGCATGTCCTTAGTTAGGTATTGTTCCAGCTGGCCGGCCGGCACACGTACTATTCACATCACAGCGACGGCAGAGCCTATCCACTCTAGAGCGTAGAGCGTAGGTCTCAGAAAAAAAAAGGGAGTGCAGAGTGTAGAGTCGCTGTAGTCTGTAGACCATGCTTTGATGCAGACGCTATCTCAAATTTCTCCTCCTAGTCGCATGATAACGTTGTTTGAGATAAGGGAGTGGTATTGATGAAGACCAGGGGAAAAGGCACCCGACCACCTGGACGAAAATCCCGGAAGAAAGGCCAAGCTGTCGTACACGTTGGTTGTCCTCGCGTGCGCTTTTTTTTTTATTAGTTGGTGTCCAGCTCCGCAGGCAGCGACAGCGCCACGCGCGTGCCGATCCGGAAGTGGTGGTGACTCACTCGCTACCCCACCGGCGACGTGGGGCTTGTCCCTTCCAATTCGCGCTTTCGCGTGGGCTAGCCCAGTTCCTTTCAGTTTCTAGTTTGTAACTTTTTTATTATTTATAAATTTTGTCTTTTCTAAACTTTTAGCTTTTTTGCCGGTTCTTTTTTTCTCGTATTCGTTTGTGTTGTCCGTGATGAGCTAGCATATTTTTTCTATTTTTAAATTTTTTTAAATTTAATTACATCAAATAAGTCATCTTTAGTTACAGTGAAATTTCAGTCGCTACAGTACAATTTTATTCATACACCATAGTTTTTTAGCCCAACCGAGCTAGGCTAGATAGTAGCAAAAGAGGTTTACCGAAAGATCAATCTGCTTAATCAGCTTCCAGCCCCTTGAGATATGTGGCGTATAAACTGTTTGATCAACCAGCTTACTGTGTTTGTGGTCCCCAAACCCACTGAGATAGCGTATAACATTGGAGTAAGTTCTTACTACTAATAAACCTGTTAATTTGATCACATCAATCACGCTAGCTTCAGCTTCTCCTTGAAGACTGATCACTACCTAGGCCATATAATATATAGCCGAATTGTTCTACAATTACTATGTCTCCCACATAATTGAGGCTTGCATATATTAGTTGCACGGCCCCACGTAATCAAACACTGGATTGGTACCTGATACCATCTGTGGACACACCTCAGTTGGTAGCGAATATATAACTCTGTGAATTGGTCCCTTTTTAAAAGATGTAAACAATCCTGCCTGCCTAGAAGAAACAATGACAATAAATAAACAAGCCGTGCAAAGATCGCTGCATCGATCTCAGTTAAGGAGACCATGGTAACATGCCATCTCATGCTAGTCACATGGGTTCAACTAAACAATCACATGTGATGTACTTGTCAAAACAGTCATCGGCTTTGTACTCTCACTGTTGGCCCTATCCCAGCGGTCTTGGTGGCATTGGCTACACAACACACTAGACCAAATTATTTTAAGAATCATCGGAGACATCTAATTTTTTTTTCAAACAGACCTCAAATCTCGATCGAAAAACTTAGACCTGATCATATTAACTTCAAAAAAATATTTTTCTATAATAAATAATTTTTCTATAGTATTTATCTTTCAAACGGGATGTCTTTTTAATACAGAGTTTATTAAGTCGACTGTAATATATAATATAGTGACTTTATTTATATCTGTTAAAATTATATGTGAGTTTCTCTCTTTTTATACGATTCTCTATACATTATTACTATTTATTAGCTGTAGTCAATATCCACTGATAAAAGGCAATATAAATAGATTCTAAGATAGAGTATATTTAGATCAGAATACTGCTGGTACGCTCATAACTCCGAGGCACCTGCCGGTCAATCAACTTGGTAGATACAGACATCCAGCCAATTTTTTCATTTATATAACTGCAGAGTAGTGTCCGTGTCTATCGAACCGGCGTAACACACTGGTTTTCTTGTTGATGGCCCCACTTTGATTATCTCGGATATATGTTAGATAACTTTTTTCGACCGTGTATTTTTAGAATCGATCCTACTGTCTATGCTTGTGAGCTTTTGACATTACTACATTATACATTCTGAAATGCCTCAAAAATTTCAAAATTTTGCACGCAGCTCGGCTTGCGCTTCCCCTCTCTCGTCGCAGCAGTTCCGGTTAATGAAACTGTGTTAATTGGGTGATTCTAGCAACGAAGCATAAGTAGGTTTCATAATGTTTTAATATGTGCAGTTGTATAAATAACTGTTGAAAGAAAACTCCTTCTCTTAAGGAGCTTTACTTTCGTTTTACCTGTTTGCAAATAAATCTGCATCCACTCAAATTAAATAAACGAATATAATCCTTCCTTTGTTTATCCCTGCAAGTAGTTAAATTAGGGTTTACTCTTGTGACTTGCTGGATACAGTTGTACTTATTACTTGCTAAATAACAAATAGATGACCAATGGAACCAAGAAGTCCAAGCTGAAGATGAAGTTTCTGAAGAGCCTTTCTTCTCCGAGGACGATTGGTTTTAGATCTTAGCTGCGCTCAAGTACGCCTGCGAGTTTTTTTATCGTAAGATAGTTTTGGACTTGCACGCCCGCTATGTAAAAAGGAGGTTGACAAACCTTATATCTGTAATAAAAGTTTGGTTCTTTTGCTGTAAGAATGTGTTGTTATAGTACACACTTATGTACAGTACTCTGCAACTGTTCAGTCCGAAGTAGTTGCTGAGTTTACTAGCGCCTTCAGAAATAAAGGCGTTACACATTCCCACTCTAAAAGTATAGTAATGGTTCCCTCAAAAAAAAAAGTAAAGTAGTGATTGTATTGGATGGAGCCTAATAGATATAGAAGCGCACAACAGGGGCACTCTTTTAAACTACAATTTATTAGTCTAATAAATAATAATAATTAAAAAATCAAAGCAAAAATCGGCTGAAAACCCGAAATAACGGAGCCAACAGGTAGAACTTGTCTTTCTCAAGGAGTAACTAGGAGCAGAACAGTAGCTGATGCTCCATTATTGATGGTGGCAATTGAGCGCTCGACATGTTCCCATCCAGCAAGAAAGAAACGCCAAGGCGGAGTCCCCGCCAAACGCGGTTACACCGGAAGGCAATCTGCGAGAGTGTTTTTTAAATAGTTTATTTTAATTCAAAAATACAGAAATATACATGCATTTTACTTTTTTTTACAGAAATAGCACCGAGTCACGGACCACTAGGCAACTGGACCCTGTCGCTCAACGGCCGAGTGCCAGGCAGACAGTAGCTCTACCGCTCGTCGACAAGGATACAATCGTCCAACAGTCGGACGACAGGTACGTGATCGACATAACGTGATCGAAGATTAGTAAGTGGTTAAAGAGAACGAAGACAAAACATTATGGTCTAATCACCGTGGTCGAAAATTAGTGAGTGGTCGAAGGGAACAATGTGGTCGAAGATTAGTGATTGGCAACTGGAAGGTGCTGTCGCTGAACGGTTGAGCGACAACACCTATCTATCAACCGTTGGACGACTGGCCTACGTGCCGATCGGCCGTTGGGTGCAAGTGTCTAGTTGCCTAACAGTTGAACGACATAGGTTACTTTTGTAAAAAATTAAAATACAGGTATAATTTTATATTTTTGAATAAAAAATTATTTAAAAAATTCATGCGCGAGTGGGGGCAGAGAGACAGAGAGATGGATGGAGAATAAGGACATGGGCCTATCAGGTTTGCCCAACTGCTTATAGTACTACAGTCGAGTCAGCGCGAGTGAGGCGGCCAAGCCGTACGGCCCCTTTCCCCGCGCGGAACACGCGGCGCCTCAAGATGCCAAACTCCACCGGTGGTTTCTGGTTGGTTTTTCCTTGCAAACCAAGCAACGGCGGCGAAGAAAGCCAGCGAGCGCGGGCGGCGACAGCTGTCCGATGCGTTCAGGAGGACGAATAACCCGCCGAACCTGTTGAATGAAGCGAAGCTGTTGCGAAGAAACGTGACAGGTCGCTGCTCGACGTGTGCCACTCGTGCTTGCTGAAGAAGAGTAATGGTTTCTAGAAAAAGGGGGGAAAAGAGTAGAAGTGGGTCATGGAACAGGGCAAAGGGTAGGAAAATGCCAGCGGGGTCTTTATCAGTCGGTCGTCGGGTTCTTTTCGTTTCATTTCGTGGGAGGCTCGGTGCTAGTACCACTCCACTTGTTAATTAATTGAGCTTTGCGGTTGCCGTACGGCTCACAAAACCGGAGGCGCCGCGATAGCTGCACTAGCCACGTACCCTCCGTCACCGTCTAAACGGAAAAGCACGGAGGAGGGACCCCGCGGAAAGGGACAAGGCGGTCATTTCAGTTGTGGCCTCGCCACGCGCACGTGCACTCACCCGATTGGCTGGGACGTCCCACGGACAGTGACGTACCGGGCCGCGATTGGTGGTGGTGTTCGGCCGTACCTTGACCGTCCGGAAGGTCCCCGGCCTTCTCGAGCAGCCGTTACAAGGAACGTTACGGACGGGCCCACATGAACGTGCCGGCCGTGGCGCGTCTGCTTATCACCATTAAATCCTCCGTCTGCGGGGCCCACTGGGTGGGCCCGCCGAGTTAAAAGCCGTCTGCGTCAAGCTATTTTTTTTCCGGCTGCCTCTCCCTTGATAAATAACGTTGTTTTTGTTAGCAGAGAACAATGTCTTTAGCTGTCTAATTTGGTTCCTTAGCGGCATCTGGACTCTAGTCCATAAAAAATAGTAGTACTATCAATTTTTTTGAAGACCATGTAACTTAGTATTTACAAAAAAACTAACAACATGTAACTTAATATTTACAAAAAAAAGTCAAGAGATGTACTAGATTGGTGATTTCTTCGAACCGGTAATTAGCTTCCACCTTTTAAGGCAGAAAAATTGGAAATGCAGCAAGTGAAGTCACGTTTTGTGTTATTCTCTTTTTTATTCATAGAGATTGCTAAGAGCACTAAAGTGTTTTCTCACCTCAAGAGTACTTAAATTTCTACCCCTTAAGTTGCTCGCTGTTTGTGCTTCGTCAACAACGACGGTTCTTCGATGACGGTTCTGATGAGTTAGAGCTCGAGTTTACCTGGATTAGGATACAGATTCACTAGTGCCCCGGGTATAGAAGAAGGAGGGGCAGGAGCAAAGCGACGGTGGTGGCGGGATGACGGTGGCACGTCCGATCGCAACTCGAAGGGTGGGGAGGATGAGAACCGAGTGGTTAGGAGGCGGTGGGATGCGGTGGCGGATCCGACGGTGTGGGGAGTACGGACTCACTGGAGATGAGGAAGAAGACGGCGGGATGGTTGGGGTGGAAGGAGAGACGACGAGTGCCGACGCCGATGCTCGTGTAGGGAGGCAGTGGTGGCAGTTTGCCGGTGGGCAGAGGCGACACTGGGTCAGCGACGGGGCTAGGGTGGATGGTAGCAACGGTTAGGGCTAGACTAGGGATGATTAGGGTTTGATCGGGATAGAGGAAGATATATTTATATAGAAAAGGGGTAGAGGAAGGAGATCCGTTGGATGTAAATGTGAAGATCACAAAATTGAATACTCACAAAGAAAACAAAACGCTCAATTACTCCCTACACACCTTGATTCATATGCAAGACAAACCTTGCTGGCCTGTGAATGTATTTGCACTCACCGAGGTCATGGTGTTTGATTTTTCCTTGATGAAATCATATTTCATGAATCAGACGGAACCTATTCTTTGAAATGTTAGAAAGTGCTTGCATTATCCGAACTTTTGGGCATGCATTATTGGTACCAGTGGCCACTCAAAACACACTTGTTCCCTATCAAAAGCAACTGTAGCCGCGTCAGCACTCGATAGCCTCTCCATCAAATGAAAGCTGCCACAATCAACCGCAATGACAGGTGACATTTGGCGATCGACTCCCTCACTTAAGTACTGCAATTAATCTAAATTCCCCACTTCAAGTCCTTTACAAACAATACTCGCTACTTATGAATTTATCCTCTTTTCAGGTTTCAAAAAAAAAGGAAAAGAAAAACAAATCCGGAACAGCGAATCCAACCTAACTAAACCCCACCTCGGTCCAACCAAAGTTTATCATTTGCCACCAGTGCACGCACCCCAAAGCAAACGCTCCACAGAAAAATTCCAGTTCTACACTCCGTCCACTTTTTTTTTCCGAAACAAGAACTCAAATTTCATTAATCATTATCAAGGAACATTCGTAAAATAGACAAGTACAAAAAAAAAAAAAAATCGGGTCAGCCAATTGAATACCGAAATTAAGTGGAGGCGTCTCTACTTGGCCTTGGAGAGCAATTAAGCTCTTCAACTGAAATTTTGATGCATTAGACCTTTTTAATTTGATATTCAAACCAATTAAGCCTGTTTAGTCAAAATTCTGTAAGACAAACCTTTTACTCCACAAACTTTTGTGTGCAATAAACTGAAGGGTCCGCCTTGATCGAAGGTTATGCTTGTTTAACTTCACAGTTCATCTCATGATTGTTTTACTATATCCATGCATTTTATTGCTGCCCTTTTCTTGCAGTTTATACAATTATTCACTTAATTCCCTCTTTTTCCGGCGAATATTTGGGTCATTTAGAATATAGGGATTTCATATGAATTTTATGGAACAAATTCGACTAAAACCAATTGCTAGGCTCAATAGGCTGGTTTTTGTTCCATAAAACGTGATGAGCTTTTTGCTCTCGGAAAAAAAACGTGATGAGCTTGCTCGTTAACCTAGAGGGTATAATGGTAATAAGAGAAAATACCGGTGTCCTGGTCCGGCGGGATCCGAATATCCAATAACCCGTAGCTCGCCTTGAGTCGTTAAATAGGCCACAATTCCTTCCGATGGAGCTAAACCGAAAAACCACAGCAAAATTACTCAACTATGAGTGGGGAGCTGAAGAGGGACTACGAGATTGGCGAGGAGATCGGTCGCGGCCGCTTCGGCGTCGTCCACCGCTGCACGGCGCGCTCCACCGGCGAGGCCTTCGCCGTCAAGTCGGTCGACCGGTCGCAGCTCGCCGACGACCTCGACCGGGAGCTCGCGGAGCTCGAGCCCAAGCTGGCCCAGCTCGCCGGCGCGGGCAACCCGGGCGTGGTGCAGGTGCACGCGGTGTACGAGGACGAGTCGTGGACCCACATGGTGATGGACCTCTGCTCCGGTCCGGACCTGCTCGACTGGGTCCGCCTCCGCCGCGGCGCGCCCGTGCCGGAGCCCGTCGCCGCCGCCGTCGTTGCGCAGATCGCCGAGGCGCTCGCGCTCTGCCACCGCTGCGGGGTGGCCCACCGCGACGTCAAGCCCGACAACGTCCTCCTCGACGTCGGGGAGGGCGGCGCCCCGCGCGCGCGCCTCGCGGACTTCGGGTCGGCCGCGTTTGTCGGCGCAGACGGGGGCCGCGCCGAGGGACTCGTGGGGACGCCCCACTACGTGGCACCCGAGGTGGTGGCCGGCGAGGAGTACGGCGAGAAGGCGGACGTGTGGAGCGCCGGGGTGGTGATGTACGTGCTGCTCTCCGGCGGCGCGCTCCCCTTCGGGGGCGACACGGCCGCGGAGGTGCTTGCGGCCGTGCTGCGGGGCAGCGTAAGGTTCCCGCCGAGGCTGTTCGCCGGCGTGTCGCCGGCCGCCAAGGACCTCATGAGGCGGATGATGTCCCGCGACTCCTGGAGACGCCTCTCTGCCGAGCAAGTCCTCGGTAAGCACACACCAACCGACCTGTACCTCTCAGAATCCCCTCTCTCTCAACCTGCAAATATCCCTAGTATTTTTCGTCACTTTTAACTTTTTTTTGCTCTTACTTTTGATCCAGGAAATAACAATTTTGTTGTTGTGTTGTTTGTAATGCAGGTCACCCGTGGATCGTGAGCGGAGGAGGAGCCCGAGCGATGGAGCAGCCAACCTGAACGGCCGGGTGCAGCAGAGCAGAAGCAGAATACTAAACCATGCGGTCCATGCCGTGTATCGCCGTAGAGATACGGTGAGATATACCGAGGATGTCTATACGTTTTTGTACAAAGCGAGTATGCGACAGACCGGAGACTGCACTGAACAGTTTGCTGCAGATAGTATCGCAGGGCGATTTTAGGCTGCTATCTAGAGCGCGCCTTTTCGGTTTTTTTTTGTGTAATTTTGTATGATGCTGTTGGTAGCTGGATGTATATATTCTGACGTAAATCTTGTACAAATGGAGTTGAATAAGATCGGCCTTGTAGCTTGCTTTCCTGTAGTTCAAGGCTTCAAGCTTGTCATGTGCCTTTCGGCCGGTCCACGGCATGGGTGATGGGTGTGATTCTAATTTCTAAAAGTATGAGAAAAAAAGCTCTCATATACACAACGATCATCAATTCAACTTGTACAAAAATAGGGAGAAAAGGCGGAGAACCCTGTATTTACGAGGATGATGTAGTTATACGATAAATATAAAAATAGCACTTCGATCGTATAAGTGACTGTGCAGCAGTCCTGGAAGGGCGATATGTGCCTCAGCCGCATGGTCACCGTGTGGCCCTCCCCCGTATGGCCACCGTGTGGCCCTCCCCTGTATAGCCCAATCACCAGATGATAGCTAATTAGCTGTCTTAATTACTTATTTATATGTAATGCTTGTTCATGTCCGAAATAACCATACAAGAGGCCATACCAGCAAAAAAAAAAAAAAGCGCCACCTGGGACAGAACAGTAAAAACTTTGTCATCTTGTTCTTGGAAAATTTTATATTTTTATAGGTGAAGCTTTAGTGCTGTTTTTATTTCAGAAGAGAAAGATTGCCTTGAGTGTAGGCCTATTATTTACTAACATCGCAAGTATAGGTGTAGCTTGCACAATTACTATCTCCAGATTTCTCCACCTAACCCGGCTGGCATTTGATCCCAGGGCTGCAGCTAAATAAGTCCGTAATCCATGATATATTCTAAACTGCAATGAACTAACGATAATAATACCTTAATATATTCTACGTGACAGGCAGAGATACAATAATCCGAAATGTGACCCTAGCATAGCTTTGTCGCTGCGACATATCGGTTTAGGCCCTCCTGTCCTTTGTTTTCTCGTTGAAATAGCTACCATGGTAGCGGCGGTTAGTTTGTCTAAGGTATTTAATTAAAAAATATAAAATAACACTATATTTCTACTGATAATAAAAAATAAAAAATGTTAAAAAACTAATATATTTTAAATAGTTTTTCATCCCGCTCGTTTCGGCTTCAGCTTCTGGCTTATTTTTTACTTCTCATAAATTTCGTCTTTTTTGAACTTTTGGCTTTTTAGCTTTTTTGTCGGTTCTTTTTTTCTGTATTTGTTTGCGTTGACCGTGATGAGCTAGTATTTTTTTCTATTTTTATTTTTTAAATTTAATTATGTTAAATAAGACATATTTAGCTACAGTAAAATTTCAACCGCTACAGTATAATTTCAGCTATAAGCTACAGTTTTTTAGCCCAACCGAGAGCGGGTACCTTTGTTTACGCGCGATTCAATGGTCCATCCAACCAACCCAACAAGCACGAACCACGAGAAGTTCACATAGAAAAACTCCGCTAATGGACTCGTCAAGAAACAAGAAAGCATACGCAGAAGTCAATGGAGAATTCCATTGTTCGACTTATCGGTCTTTGCTGTACAAGTTTGAAGAAACGTCGACCGGGCAAAAGCAACATATAACCAAGATCAATTACATCGCGCCGTGGCTTATGTCTTATTAGCCTCAACTTTCAACGTATCACTTTGACAGCTACTTTCGCTGATCTCACACGTGACGTCAGTCTCCTGCTGGCCATTGCCGTGACGCTCTCGATCACATGCCTTTATTTGCCGGTGCAACTGCTAGTCGCTGTCGCTGAACAATTTGACTACCCAGGTCACTGCAACATCTATAACCTACCGATAAACTACTATGGAACTTACGAAATAAATGCGAAAACTTTTAACACTGTAGGTCATATAGAGGATACAAGCGTTTAGACAAGTTCAAACTTTCTCCTAAGAGAATTATAACTATACTCATGTATCCTTGTATTCAGTCACAATAAAATGTCCAAGATTATAAGCATGTAATGCCTTGCGATCCCTCTCTCCTTTCTCTCTGATGTCCTTCTTAAATAGCGTCAAAGGGTGGTAGCTAATGTCTATGAAGAGACGTCTCGTCAGAACTAACCAACCGCACTGGAGGAACAGTTCTTTTTTATAACATGTTCTTCTAGTATAGTTGTCATGCTATTATTGTCAGATAGAAGAAATATGGGCAGTTATGTAAGTGGTGAAAGGACATACATTTCCCTCATTAACCACATGTAGTCAGTTTACAGTTGACTTGACCCCTAGTCAAAGGTTTGTGTTCACGTCTGATCGTAAACTTCGCCCAGAGAGTGGTCAATACCCAAGGCGATCTGAGTGCTCTTCCCAACTCAGAGGTACTTATGCAAGCTGTTTGACTAAGTCTTGCTCTAACAGCTATTATTGATAATAATTAAATAGTATAAATTACTTAATCCTCATCATAAGTGAAGCAGGAACAAAAAAGAGAATCTGAAATTTCACTGAACGAGAAGTTCCCTCTTATTGCAACAAAGGTAAGACACCGTCCTTTTTTTTTTTGGCGAGGAAACCGTTTCATCGTAGTGCTCAACTAATTGTTGATTACATAAAAAAAAAACAGATTACAAATGTACAAAATCTCCTTATGAGTGGGAATACGGGAAGATCTCGCGTGCTGCACTCCTACACCCCCATTGTTCAGTACAGTTACAACCTCCCTTGACAGGCAGTACGGCTAAGCAGCTCTCTTGGATGGTCCAGATATGCTTGTACCACTGTCTGCACTGGCGTTATCTTCTACCTACAAAGATGCATTTAGATGTCAAGAAGAATCAAAATACCATCGTCCCAAAGAAGAATATAAATACCATGCATATAGATACAGTCAGGATAGGATGTGATCGGCTGTGAATTGATTGATCACACCTTGTGCTCATGGTGGATGATTAAATTTTAAAAAATCTGGAGAAATGCATAAGTAAATGCCCAACAGAGATGTTACAGAAAAATCTTTCGGTCAACATATATCAGGAGTTCTCTTTATCTCAGATAAAGGTTTTCCTTTATGAACATCTACTACTTATGTCTACATCCTACTCCGATATTTCACTCTACAAAGATACACAGTTTCACTACATCCTACTCCGATATTTCACTCTACAAAGATACACAGTTTCACTAAGACATAAAACAAGCAATGACAAGCGCACACATCAATTAATCATGTCCAGACTTGGTACAGAAACAGTGAAGTGTGAAATGTGCGATTTTCACTAGCCATGCCTAGCACCTGGATGATTTTCTACAAGCTATTTTTACTGGCTTGCAGCAAATCCCACAGTCTATGTTGTAAGAATAACAGAAGCTGTCTTTGGATTTAAATCTTACAGTTATAAGTGCTCCATGCAGCGCACTCAAGCAGAAGAAGACTGTACAAACTTCAGAACGGCATCTGTATCATGGTGTGTTCACAAAGCTAATTGAACCTAGCCCGAGGATGGCTGCCTTTTTTTTTTTTTGACAGGTTGATTACAATGGTGTTATCATGGATGCTTGCTTACCTCATAGAAAACCAGAAAAGATGGCAAATTCATATGATTTTCTTGTGCAACACTTGTCTTTCAAATATGATAATTAGACTTACCTTACCAGCACAGTTTCTCCCTGATTTCTGCAGGAGGCATCTTGAAGACCCAACTAAAGAACCACCAGGATCCTGATTCTGTGAATGCACTTCGATTGAAAACGAACAAGAGGGGGCATCAAATGCACTCTCCCTACTGGATCTTTTCCTTGATACCGGCGAGTTTGCTATGGATCCTGTGTCTTCCATCTTTGAGGCCCGGATCACATCAACACCGATAATCTGTTTGTTTGATCCCTTCACTTCCTTAGGCTGTAACTTATGATTCCTGCCAATAGTAGAGGGCACCCTTTGATCGAAGGTCGAAGCACTTGGAGATAGTTCCTTCAAAACAACTTTTGGGATGTCGAAACTCTTGATATTGCTCAAGTTGTCTTCCACGACTTCACCATCTAATTCTGCAAGTTTTGCAGCTGTATCCAATTGCCACATCGTGGAGATGGCATCATCTAGGCACTCCCGAGCCGTGTGAAGTTCTACTATGGGCTTAGGATAGTTAAAACCCAGCTCAACTCCAGCAACATCAAGTATAGAGCTCGGTGCATCCCACGGATGATGGATCCATTCTGTTGGCGTTCTAGCTAGTTCGGGAATCCAAGTTCTTACATATTCACCATCTGAGTCATACTTTTGACCTTGAACCTAGTTTTGCATGCAATGAAAGCCCAACAGGAAAATAGATAAATCTCACGCGAGACACAGATAAATTACTTGGTGTTCAGGTACATATAAATTTACCAAAACTAGATGCAATCAAGCAAGTGCAACATGAACAATAAAACTCGTAAGCAAAAATAAAATATACAAATAAGCATTAATTTGTCTCGACGCAGGTTAACAGCTGCAGAACAGAATCATAACACGAGAGCAAATTCTTCAGCAAAATATATTATAAGAACGCTTCAAAAATCACAACTGAGCAAAAACGAAGGCCATGAAGTTTCAAGTGTGCATATCTGTAGGAGATATCATAGATAAACCATAAGCAAATAGCGAAAATTTGATCACAGATCTGATATTAATGACGGAGAAAACCCTAGGGTGGATAGCAGAAACAGCAAAACACACATCCATTAATACCAGATATGCACAAGATATACTCAATCCTATCACATGATTCATAACCTACATGGCTACAGAAACCCTCTGAACAACAAAAACCTACAAGAACCAAAATATACTAATTTTAGTTTCACCGTATCAACCCATAGTGGGAGGAAAAGGCAACATATACTGGCCATGTCGAGTTGTTTTTCAAGCTGGCTGGGCTATGCCCAGGCACCACACAAATTAGTTGGGTAGGCTAGGCTAGGCAACTATCATGCTGGGTCGTGTTAGGTCTGACGAGGCTGTTGCTATGTGTTTTAGTGGGAAAATCACAACTCGGCCAGACTAATTTTTTGTTTTGGAATTTATAGTTGAATACCACTCCAGAATTCGTGATTTAGTAAAATGCCAGCCTCCGCAAGTATAGTCAGAATTCTTCAAGCTCACTAACATTTCTTTGAGCTGTTTTACTAAACATCCTTTAATTGAAGAATGAACTGTGGGTAATCTACACTGTCAGCAACTTTCAGTTCAGAGGCATAATAGAAATAATCTTGGCTCATCATCTATGAACTACCTCATGAACAAAACTTCCTAAATTCCAATATAAACTTTGTCCACAAGCTCATTGTGTACTAATTCAGGCTTACCAGATAGCTCAAATATGATTTGGTACTAAAATGGTTTGCTCTAATAATTGTGTACCTCTGGATTATCAAGACGACTGAGCTCATGACCATCAGGCAAACTACCAGATATGTACTGCCAACCAAGAATATCACTTTCTAGGTCAGCATCCAATAGCACATCCCAAAAGTACTTCATCCCCCAAGTCCATGGAATTAGCAGAAATTTCACAGCAAAACTTGAGACGATGACTCTTATCCGATTATGTGTCCAACCAGTAGCCCAAAGTTCCCTCATGCCAGCATCTACTAATGGGTATCCAGTCATTCCCTGTCTCCAGGACTTGAACCGGTCCTCATCTACTCGCCATGGGTAGTGCTTCAAGTTCCCCAGTAACGACCTTTCATGTGTGAATGGGAAGTTGAAGCACAGGTAACGCGAATATTCTCGAAGACCAATTGATCGCAGGAAGAAGTTAACACTCTCCTCTGGTTCAGTTTTCTCCTCATTTTCCCACTTGATTTGTTGCATCCTGACAAGTTGGTAAACTTTCCTTACACTAACCTCACCAAAATGAAGATATGGCGACAGCAATGAGGTTGTAGTTCCCCCAACCTTCATTCCGTATTTTGAATAATCTAGGAGACCATGACACACAAATTCCTCAAGCATCTTCTCCGCATTGCGCCAGCCAGGAGACCAGGCCCTGCTTAGCAAAGCATTGCTTGATTCCTCATCCTTACTTGATTCGAGACCTAGATCATCAATTGAACAACTACGAACATTCTCTGTACCTGAATGTCGAACTGAAAAATGTTAAGCATTAAAGCAGCTATATCTAGACAGATTAGGTATTGAATATGAAGGTTGGAGCACCAATTACTAAGCGTGCATTTGTGGACCAAGTGATACTTTCAAGTAAACAACCTAATCTAGTCATTATACTTCTTGAATTTAAAAGTAAACAACTTAATATAGTTATTATACTTCTTGAATTTTAACATACCATTACACAGTAGCAAACTAATTCCTTGACAATGATAGGGAAGTTACATCACAGGAAAGTGACAGAAAATAAGCAATAATCTTCTATAAGTACATATAAATGACAAAATACACAAATGTTCAAGAAATGAAAATGCTAATGCTAGGCCAGTAGCAACAAGCTACCTGGGGCTGGCACCAACCTCCAAGGTGCAAGAGATAGTGATATCTCAATAGGCAATTTCATGCACTTTTCCCAGTACATGTTAAAGGTTGTAAATGCATGCCCATTCTCATCATAAACTTCCCATGGCTCATATAGCAGATCACCATTGAAACTTTCAATAGAAATTCCAAGAGCCGAAAGCTCATTCTTGATTTTGTCATCAAGCACAAGTGAAATCGGGTCTAGAGTTTAGGAAAATAGAATAAATAAGATCAAAATGGCATAACTAAAAGGATACAGAAATCAACAGTAAATCAACTGGTACCAGAATACAACAATGGATAACTCCAACTAAAAGCATATCTACTTTATTCCAACTTTACAGGCACATGTTTTGAGCTTGAAAACACTGATTTTGTTTCATGGTAATCATGTACTAGCTCAAATTGCAAAGACATCTCATTATGTGATGGCACACCAGGGAGGTTGGATTTACCAGGGGAATAGTTCAATATCTCAGAAAAGAGGTCGAATTTCAAGTGGGGCTATGTCAAATAGGACCCTAAACTAGGGTCGGCTCAATTTAGCCCCTGCAATGAGTGCACCATCATTTGTTTTAACACTTCCATCATGCCTCCAGCTAAATTTGATCATGTGGAGTGCACTCAGTGGCCTAGTTGCTAGTTTCAATGATGTGTTCTTGTTTAGACAAAGCTTTTTAAAACTTTTCTTCTTACTGAATTTTAGAAGGTTGAAATTAGAAAACAAAAGTCTATGACGAGTTTCGTATGACTACATTTTTTTATTTCTGTATAGCTTCATTGTTTTCATCTATGAATTTGAATCTTCGATATATCTGTGTGGAGAATATCTTACGCATTAGTGAAATTGGTTGCACAAGTTGATGAAACATAATAAAATGGATAATTGATAAAGCTTTCTTGTAAATAACATTTGTACTACATTTCATTGTCAATTTATAACTTAGCGTAACATGTAAAAATGCAACTGACATGAAGTATGGTCTTTGGAGGGAGAACTCCATAAGACTAATTCACTCGGATCATCTTCTGACCAAAAGTTACATAATGTAATTGGCTGAAACTTCTGAAAACACGAAACCACATGACGTGACTGGCTAAGCTTTCAAAGATGTGATCACCAAATTTCTTGACATGCAAAGTCGATCGATCGATCGATCGATCGAGAGAGAGAGAGAGAGAGAGAGAGAGAGAGAGAGAGAGAGAGAGAGATCTTTTCAAAAAGAAGCCGCAATAAAAGAAGAAACCCTACTGATATATGATACAACATGGGCAGGTAACTATACCATATAGATGGTTATAAACCACTCTGGTGGCACTGACTGAATCAATGCACTGCCGAAGAGCCGCAAGAGTACTCTCCTCAGCTCGGATCAGCACGAGCGGACACCCGAGCGACTCCAGCGACTTCCCAAGGTGAGCAAGGGACTCCTTCAGCCACCACCGGGAGCAACGGCCGGGATAGAACTGCCCTTCGTCAGCCGGGCACCATATGAAGACAGGGAGGACAGAGCCGCCCCTCGCCGCGGCCGCCAAGGCCGGGTTGTCGTCGATCCTGAGGTCCCTTCTGAACCAAACGATGGTCCTCTCCGAACCGCCCATGCTCATGGAACAACCAACTCCAGCCCCCTCAATCCACCATGACCAGCCCAAGAAAAGCCAACACCAACAACTCACTGCGCGCAGGAGCCTCTCGCGGGCATTCCCTCGAACACGGCCCGCGCACGTCCCAAAAAACCACCGGAGTAGCGGGCTCGCAAGCTGCAGCAGCCCGAATCCAGGCTGGATCTTGATGGCTGCCTCAGACCAGACCAGAGCCCTGCAAGAAGATGGGAAAGGAAAAAACCGCAATCACACCGAGGGCACACGACAAGATTCGCGGATCAGGACGGGGGCGAAGCGCAAGAGTCCAGGATTTGTTGTGTGTGTGTGTGTGGGGGCACCAACCGAATCACAACCTGTGGCTAGGAGAGAAGGATCACGAGCTCAACAACGATCTCCGGCATGGGCGTGGCGGGGCGCTGCTCTAAGCGAAGCCCACGGAATCATGGCGGGCTATTTCTCGACTCTTAGCTTCAGCTTCCCATGGAGAGGACGCACTGCACTCTGCAGACGCACCCATCCCCAAAGGTCTCACCGGGGACCAATTGGGAAATAGCGTCGATCGTAGAATTCTCTCGCCCATCCCTCGATTTAGCAAGATTTCCTCGGACCTGTCCAGGCACGTTTAGACACGGCCATTATAGCTCACATAATAAATGGGTGTACCGTGCTAGTCCGTGGGCCACGGTGCGAGCTCAGACAAGGTTTGATGCCATGCCGTGCCGGCCTGGACACGTTTAAGACTTAACGGGCTGTACCGACCCGGCCAGCTTGTTAAGCCGAAAAAAGAAAAAATATAGAAAATATAGAAAAATTGTAAAACAAATTGTAGAAAATTAAGAAAAAATTCAGAAAAATTATAGAAAAACGTAGACATTGTTAATCATTAAAATAAATATTTTTAATGACATAATGAGCTTTATTAACTTATTAAATTACATAAGATGACTGCCTCATTAAAAACTTTACCAAGTAAAAACTCAATTTGAGAAAACCTTGGTAAAGAAAAAAGAGTACAGCCTATAAAGCTCATTAGTGACTACATGTGAAGAAAAATATTGAAAATCCTATTCATTGCTATCTAGATATAAATTCTCAAAAGATTCTTCTAAATCTCTATTATCCGCAGTATGTTCGAATCTTGATTCAGCTTGTTCCCAGTCTTTGACGGTTAGAAGGACTTCGACCATCTTGTTGGAGAGACTTGTTCGTCACTCCTCGATTATTTTTCCAGATAGACTGAATGCTGACTCCGAGGAGACTGTAGAGACAGGAACAGTCAACACATCCCGCGCTAATATGGATAGCATTGGATATGATACCTTCTGGGTTTGCCACCATGAGAGGGAGTTCAACTCCTGCTCGAAGCTGACGCTATCAGTGTTGAGATAACTTGATAGGTCTCCAGTGCTTTGTCGCATTCCTCCTCCTGACTGATGTATACCTGCACCTGCACGAGAATCTCTAGACGAAGAACAAAAAATCTTACCCCATTGCATAGTCACCCTAGAGGTGCTAGGGACTACCGGGGGTCTTGATAAACGCACAGACCCAAACTTATTTTCATATTTATCATATACCTTATATAATTTATCCTTAACTAACATATAGTATGTACAATAGTCTAAACCGGTAGCATCACTTAAAAGTTGTAAAACATTTATAAATCCTTGGAGTTTGGCCCTAGGATCCAAAATAAAGGCGAATGCATATAAAATAAGAATTTCTCTCCAATATTTTAAAAACTTTGTTTTCATGGCAACTACAGTATCCGTAGTATAGGATCATTTTCAAAAGCCTTTAGGTGAGTGGTAATTTCAAGAATGTTATGAACAATTAGAGGAGATGTAGGGTAGTATACTCCAGAAAGACAAAGTGTAGCTTTATGAAAAAGTTTTAAAAAGGAAAATATTTTTTCACCTACAACCCAATCGTTCTTAATAAGTTCAGGGTCTGTAACTTGGGTTCTATTGGAGGAGCTACGAGATTGATGACTTTGGGTGTGAAGGAAAAAAAAAAGATAATGTGCTCTTATATGGTAATATATGTTTAAGCATAAGGTAAGTAGAGTTCCATCTAAAAGGCATGTCTAAACCAAATTTTCTAGGACGAACGTTCATTGCTACGCAAAAGCTCTTATATATGTCTATTCGTTCGTTAGAACAATTAATAAATGAAATTGCATCCCTAAAAGAATCAATACAAGCATTTAATCTTTTTAAACCGGATTTAACAATAAGATTAATAATATGACAAGCACAACGTTGATGCAGTAAGAAAAAGTGTGCATAAGTATTAAACAAAGGAGTAAGAATTTCCATAGCTTTAGTGTTTGCAGCTGCATTATTTAAAGTTATAGAAAAAATCTTACCCGTGAGGCCAAAATCTTCTACAACTTTAATAATACTTTCTACAATATTTTCAGCACTATGTGAAACATTAATTAATTAAAATCCTATAATTCTTTTTTCTATTACCCAGTCATCATTAACATAATGAGCAACAACACTAATATAATCCTCTCTAGCCCTACCACTCCATATGTCAGAAGTCAAAGCAATAGAAAATGTACATGTATGAAATATTTCTTTCAATTTATCACGACAATTGTTATAATATTTAATTAAATCTTTAGTTGTTGTTTGCCTAGATACAATACTAAATCGAGGGTTATGAGCAGTCCTAATATATTTTTTGAAAGCATCAGACTCACCAAAATTTAAAGGTAAATCTTGAGAAGCAATTAATCTATAAAGAGATTCCCGAGCTACCTCTGGGTTATACTCCCACGTACATACCGAGTCGTCGGGGTTATATTGCAGCTGTGTCTAGTGCATTTGTATTCCTTGCCTTCTTTTGCAGTTTACCGCAAGTCATTGTAGGTGACCCGTCCCACCTGAAAATTTTACAGTCAATTCATTACCATAAATTTTACAAACAGCATACCTCACCGAATTCCCATCATCGTCGGTCTTGAACTTCTTGTCGAAATCATTTCAAACTGATGATGTACTAGCTCTTCTTCTTTTTGCACCCGTGCTTTGAGTTGTGGATGCACTTGTTGAGCCATCAGAAGATGGATCGACTCCTTCTGCCTCTCCAGTTTGTTGTATATCCTCCGCGAATGGATACGGTAGTTGAAACGATTGCATATCCTCCGTTGAGAGGCCGGATTCAGATAGTTGAAAATCGTAGTTCTCCATTAAATTAACTGCAAATTGAAATAGTAAAGAACGATTAACTTACTATTAAACCAACAAATAATAGCAAAAAATTAAACCAACAAATAATAAGAAAAATTAAAATAAGACAACACTATTACCTCCTTTGCAGCTCTCACAAAAATCTTTGAAGATTTTTGAATTTTCGAAAGTTTGCCTGAATTTTCACCAAATTTGCGCAATCAATTTCGTATTTTTCATAGCTAAACCAAGAGATGAGAGTGATGTTTGAGGTGTGAAAAATGGAGGCCGGATGCCCCCTATTTATAGAAAAAAATTTAGTTGTTTTTCGAATTTTTGGCTATTTTTTTCGAATTTCCCCCCAACGGTAAAAAAACGGCTATTTTTTCGAATTTTAGTCGGGCCGGACATGCCGTGCCGGGTCAGCATGGCCCATTTAGGATCGTTGGGGTGGGTCATGCCGTCTTGTCTTGGGCCGCCGTGTCACCCTCGGCCCGGTCCCGCGTCTTGCGTCTTGGCCCTACTTGCTTAGCCGACGTGTCGTGCCTCAAACGTGCCGGGCCGTGGTGCGGCCCGGGTAGGCCCGGCCCATTTGGCCACCACTAGATTTCCTAGCTTCCCTGTCACTTGATCCATGCGATTTTGCTATTTTGAGAGGACCAATGTAATAGTAAACTAGTACTAGCTCACTCCACTGGGATTTGCTAGCACCCGGATTGAACGTCTGATTCAGGCGATAGCTTCCTACATTTGGTTGTAACATTTCTCAGCCTTATATGCAATATTTCTCGGTCATGTATACAACAAAAATGTTTCGGTAAAAATCTCGACGTTGCACTGTTTGTTGCTGATTGTTGCACATATGAAAACAAAATGTTGCAACAAAACAAACACATACCTCTCATGGCAGGCGGTGGCGAGGCCTCAGGTGCAGTAGTGCGCAGGCAGCGGGAAGGTGGCGTGCGAGGCGTGGATCTGGCACCAGGAGGAGAAGGCCACCAGCATCCTCGCGGCGTACGGACGGGTCGGGCTGGACGGCCGCATCCCTGCCCACCGTCAAGATCCTTGGCTTCGACCCCCGACGCACTCAACCACCTAGCTATCGAGGAAGGGGGAAGGCCGGTTCTAGTGGCGGCGCGCCCGAGAATGGCTGAGGTCGACGACGGCGGCCGGATTTGGTGGTGCCACATCCGAGGATGGCCGAAGAGGAAGTCGATGACGGCGGCTGGATCCAGCGACGGCAACGCCGGGAACGGGGTGGCTGGGGCTCATGGCCGTCACCGAGCATGGGGTCGAGGCGTTCGTGCAGAGAGAGGAAGAGTGAGAGAAGGGGAGAATGAGGAGAGAGTGAGCAAAGGTGGAAACAGTGGAGTGAATCGTCCGATAAAAACTCTTGCTCTATACGTATGTACAGTAGCAATTCTGTTGATTCAACCGAGAAGCTTGAGTCTATCTACCAGTTGAAACACCTCAAAAATTCAAACCATTTGAATTCATTTGGAATTTGATTGAAATCCCAAATTCTCTCCCAATTTGGTAGCTTACCTCTGATTCTTGCTTTCCTCCTTTGCATTCCCATCTCCTTCACCCGGTGGCGCCCCTGGAGAAGCTGCCTCCGCCTCCCTGTTCCTCTCCTCCACGTGGCCGCTCGCCCACGCCCAGAATTGTGTCCGCTTTCCCCTGTTGTTCACACCCGCCTGCCAGCTCCTAACGTCGTGGCCCTACCTCCCAACCACACGCCCTTCCCTGCTGACCTCACCCCCTCCCTTGCGCAGCGCGCCATTTGACCCTCGCCACTCCCGCCGAGCTCTCAACCTTCCTCTCCCAACGCGCGCGCCTCTCCGTACCAGTTGCCATCTCTCCTCGCCAAACCTTGCAGAGGCAACAGTGCCACCAGGGTTGCCTCGCCTGTGCGTTCCCTCGCCCAGCAGAGCCTCCGCTCTCTCTCCCCTTCATGCGCCAGCATCGCCCGAACCACGCCACTGCTCCCACCGCCTTTCCCCACTCCTTTTAGCTCGATTGCTTTCGCAGAGAGCCCCGCACCACTCCTAACTACACATCAAAGCCATCCAATTGAACTCAACCACACCGCAGCTCCTCCCTAATCTCCTTTGAGCCCGGTGAGCCCTAGATGCAATCTTCTCCCTCCCTCGTCTAAAATCCAATTGCATTTGCCCAGAACACCTCCTTTGCATCCTGAGCACTCTGGTAAGCTCGCTCGGACATGAGCATTTCCCTAGAGCTCCACTGACGAAAGCCACGGCCAGCCAAAACACCTCCCCTGTGGACAGCTCAAACCAGACACCCCGGATCAAAACCGCCACCACTTCAATGTTTCTTATCCCCTGTGGATGGTCAAAACACCCTCATTTTCGCCGGACACTCACCGGAGTAGCCCTAAGTCGTGGTAGAAGCCGAGAGCTTCTTTTCTGTCGCAGGCCACCACCGCTCCTGTTCACACCTCCCAAAGCTCAAAAATGTAACCACCTGTTCGATTGGAACTCGTCCGTACTATCCTTCGCTATCGGAGTCCTCTGTCGGTGCCATTTCCTGATGACGATCACCCCTCTATTTTTGTCGGGGAGAGAGAGAGCTACAGGTAGAAAAATAAGCAGGAGGTAGCGACGTGGTGTGATCTAGCCTGTGCGTTGCGCATCGTGCGGTAGTGCGCGCGCATTGTTAGGCCAAATTGGCTGACCCACCTGGCCAGCTTCGATTTAAAATTGTCGGGCCGAATCACTGCGCAATCGGGCAGGCCCAGTATTGTTCACTACTGTAGCGGTACTGTTCACCGAAACCCTAAATCTCAAAATACCTCTATTTCAATCATTTTGACGCCCTGAATCCATTTCCAACTTTCGTTCCACCAATCTAAGCTCTAATAAAATCCAAACCCACCTGATTTGGTTTTTATTGCATTTTACTTCTTTGTATTTTATTTAATTTCCTAGCTTGATTAATTTCAAGCACAAAGCTTATGTTATTTTTATGTGTTTGTGTTAGTTCTCGAATATTACAAGGCGGCCGTCCAAGGATTGGGTCCGGGCATCGAAGTGTACGAGAGAGTAGAGTTTGTTGAACAGCAAGTCAAGTTACACGTTTTTTAGCATATTGAATCCTATGGAATTTAAATTATTTAATTACAGTATTTTCATTAATGTTATTTATGCGATGTTATTTAATTAAAATAAATATTTAGACTGACTTGCAAATTAGTTATGTCCTACTACTGAAAATGCCATGTTTAATTGAGGCCATATTCACCTTGACAACGTTAGTAATATTTAATTATTGTATAAATAATTGTAGAATGGTTCATATAAAAATATTTGTACTACTACGTGACTTGGCATTTTGGCCGGCAGATTCCTTTAAACAATTTTAGGTTAAGGATGTATCATGGAAATCCACTAGATGGTTAGAGTCCATGATCTTATCCTATGGAGGAGGCCTGAGTAGATGGGTGATAGTGTCGTAGAGCATTGAAGATCTGAGTGTGGATGGCTGCCTCATGATGAAAAGTAAGGACTGGAGTCTTATGCTGAGTAAAGGACATAGTAATTGCTCAACCATAAGTATTGACTTATCAATCCTGGTCTAGTAACTGCTCAACTCAATTGAATATCTACAGGAGGTAGAAGTAAAGATGAAGGGGCGTTGGCATGGAAACGGTAAAACTATACTAAACAACGGTAGGTACCACTCAGGACAGGCAAAAGTGTTTAAACCTAGCCAGTGGATAACTGGGTCTGAGTGGGTGATCTACCGGTAGAGGCTATATAAAGAGATGGGCAGTGAAAAGCCTTGTTTTCTTAATTCAGTCGTACGCCAGTTGAAACATGTCTATTGCATGACATTGGGAGTTTTAGAAATCTTGTGGGTAATGCTGGTCAACTCTGCAGAGTAAAATAAATGGTATTCGAATACGTCGTGCTTCCAGTAAATGAAGTTATGTTTAATCGGTGATTCCAGCAGTAAGGCATAAGTAGAATTATTTATGTTTTAATCTGAGTAAACTGAGTAATCAATTGTTGAAAACCCCCTAATCATAAGAAGTTCTTGTTTTATAATTTCTTGTTTATAAATGTTTACAAATAAAATTGCATCCATACCCTCATTAATAAAACCAGTATATTCACATCCATTGAAAATCATTGCAAGTAATTAAATTATGATTTAACTTTGTGACTTGCTGAGTACGGTTGTACTCATTACTTGCTAAACAATAAACAGAAGATCAATGGGATGACGGTGAACAAACTGTTGATGAAGATCTGGAAGAGCCCTACTTTGTCGATGACAAGTGGTTTTAGGTATTTTCCCCGCTTAAGTATGCCTATTGGGAATTTCTTTTGTGTTGTAAGATAACTTTGGGTTTGTACATCTGTTGCGTCTAAACTTGGCTGTTAAGCTGTACTTCTGTATTAAAATTTGATTCTTTTGTTGTAAATATATGTTGAATTGATGCTCATTCATGTATAATATCTCATAATTAAATTGTTCTGAGCAGATACGGGGATTACCAGCGTTCTAAAAAATGAGGAGGTTACACAAGTGATCCTCTGGAGTCTGGAAATAGAGGCGTAAGGTGGCACGTCTCACGGAGAATGGATCACTTCTCTCCAACGTGTGTGAAGCCTCCTCTGTTGTATTTGTAAGAGCATTTCTCAGTGCAAAATTGGACATGTGCTATTTCAAGCGCGTCGCATAAGGAATAGGGCCATATAACCATATTTATCCAAATCTTTTTGACCCCTGCTGATGGTTTTCCGGAGGTTTACAAATACCTCGGAGCAGGGAGAAACATCGAAGTCAGTCACTGTTACCCCCAGCGATGCATGCATGTGAAGCGCTGCCCTGCCCGCACGTGACTCGCCAGGATTGGTCACTTCGCTTTGCAGGTCGTTCCGTCCCAGAGCAACCCGCTCGCGTGCATCATGCGTTCACTGAACCGGTTCTCGCCTTTTTTTTCTCTCTCTCCCTAAGACACGGCTCCTGTCACCGTCGTGTGGAGTTATCCAGAAACCTGGATTTCCTTGAGCTTATCTGCTTCTGGTCCGCTCATTTGAGTTTTAGTTTTTAACTTTTAATTTCTAATTTTTTATTTGTATATTTTCTAGCATTATGAATTTTGATTTTTTTCCTTTGTCTCTCTTATTTTTTTCATTATTTATGATATAACTTTTTTAATTTTTTAAATTTAACTATAGTAAAAAAATTAACAGCAGCTGCGATAAACAAAATAGAAACTCATGTTTAAAAATCCAAATGAGCATCACCATTCCCCTATCATGACTCGTCACGCACTCACGCTCCTTTGCTTTCCTGCGATGGCCACATTCTATACGGAGTCATACAAGACTACATGATTCGCGTAAGAACGTTCCCCTTCAGAACACAGAGCGCTCCACAGTCCAACTATTGAGATACGGATGCACTACACTAAATATAGATTAAAATTTTCTATCATATAAATTAGAAAGTCATACGAGTAACAAAGATAAGTGGAAGATGTAACAGTAGGTGTATATGTAGATAGAAATATTGTATATAATTGTTATTGGTAGTATAAAATTGTAGATGTAGATAAAATAGTTTAAATTTTGGTTGCAAAATTTGGTTAAAATGTACATTTAGAAAATTAGCAGACGTAGAAGCATGTAGTTGTGTATAAATTACGGAACAAAGTGTTACAAAATTAGCATCATTAGGAAATTTGGATGTGTAAAAATTTGTAGTTTTAGAAAATTCAATCACCGTAACGTACGAATTAATCGTCCGCTGATATTTGTACATATTAAAAAATTCAGTAAATATTGAAAAAATTTAGTACGGTCTATGTTAGAATTTAATTAATTCGTATGTACAAACGTTGCTAAAAAGGTGAAAAATCCGATAGGAAGTTCATAGAACGAGGTTATTGTAGTGGCTTACGACATACGAACCATCGGTGAAATATGAATCCAAGTACGTCTGTACATGGTACTATTTACGTTTGTTATTTGTGTACTGAACTTTTTAATACTATTCCGACCTTACTTGTACTTCTCCTTACCTTCTCGACGCGCGCTCCAAACGAATAGTGAATTGCATTAGTGCCAACCGCAGCAACGTACGAACCATTGCATTACATGCTTAACAACATTGAAAATTATTTCGAACAGCAGTCCTGCGTATAACGATACAACCATACACATCGTTGCCTACATGTCAAACGAGCCTCGTGGGACCCACATGGAGTACTGCTAAGGGGGCCGTCTCGGACTGGCTGGCCATCGTTGTAGTGGCAAGCACATATACAACTAGGGTTCGCGCAGCAACATCTTGGGTCGTACGCACTCCCTATGCTGATGACCTCCTCGTTGCCCCTCTCGCGCTCCATCTGCTGACGAAGGTCATCGTTCTGCTCTTCAAGAGTGTCAATGCGTTTCTCCAAATCAATGATTCGCTCCCACAACATATGCACGTACATCGAAATATACCGTTCGTGGGGAGGATCAATCCATCACACAAAGTCACATTTATCCATCTGCAACAAACGAACGTTAACATCGAAACTATATTAATAGTACAACAAAATAGACGAGTGCAAACTTGTACTAGAAAGTATGGGCATCTAAAGAAACGTCGACCACAATCCGTATGGCCTTCTGTCACCTGCACCACCGTGTCCTGCATGTGTTTGTATTTCGGCCACACTGGTTGAGCACACCTACTTGGTAACAAGCAGTACATGGCGCTGAAGTCCTCCTTCCTTTCGAGTGGAAGGTCTTCCTTTGGTGACCCATGTTCGAGTGGCCCCTCCATGTGCATCATGGTGGCTTACTCTACGATGGAGAAAATACTTGTTCGAACTAGCAATGCCTTGTCCATTCATTTTATAGCATAACTTTGAGTCTTATTAGCTTAGTGACATGAAATAGCGGCACAGCTTTGCACAGTGACATGACCACGCGCGCCAGTTTTGCATAGCGATGTGACTGCATGGGCCAGCTTTGCGCAGTGACATGACCGTGCGTGCCAGCTTTGCGTAGCGACGTGACCGCACGGGTCAGCTTTGCGCAGCAACAAGACCGCACGTGCTAGCTTTCCGCAGCAACATGACTGCATGGGCCAGCTTTTCTCAGCGACATGACATGAAGACACAGCTTTTCGCAGAGACATGACATCACGACCCAGCTTTTCCGCATCGAGAACACCGCGCACGCCAGCTTTCCTTAGTGACATGACATTACGACGCAGCTTTTCGCAGTGACATCACAACACAGCCCAGCTTTGTGCAGTGACAAGACCGCGCGCGCCAGCTATCCTCAGTGACACGACATTATGACACAACTTTTCGCAGTGACATGACAACACGGCCTAGCTTTGCACAGTGATAAGACCGAACGCGCCAGCTTTATGCAGTGAGATGACCGCACATGCCAGCTTTCTGCAGCGACAGGACCTCACGGCCCACATTTACCAGCTTTGCACACTTCGTAGCTTTGTGCAGTGCTGGGAATACACGCGGACATTCATGTACCGACAGGGAAAAAACGCACCCTATAAAATGAGGTCTGAGAGGTTTCACACAGAACACTGCACAACCAAACCACATACTACACCGTGCTTCCTTCACCGCACCGGAATGGACAAAAGGCAGAAGAAGCAATAGGACAAGATGATGAAGCAATAGGAGGAGACTCGCGACCTAGCACGGTCAGCTGTCGCCCGTGATGAGAAGGTAAGGGCTGCTGAGGCCCGGGCAGAACAAGCCCAGCGTGTTACAAGGTCAGCTCCCCGTAATGACGGGCACCATAGCAACAACCCCATCCCGAACGTTCCTACCGAGCGTTCACCGCAACTCCCACCCAAAGGGGAGATGACCCCCTTTGTTGGTGCCGGGACACGTGCAAGTTCTTCAAGTCTAAGCACCGCCTTAGCCTAGGTATACGTTACTGGTGTTACGCAAACTACTCCAGTGACTACCCCGACCGCCGTCTAGACACCGCAACCTATCGGCAGCCGGTAAAGACCAGGTGCACCATTTCCCCCTACCTTTTATCCTTCAGAGTATGCACTAACAACCTCTCTCATGTATTCACAGTCCCCGGAACGCCTATGTGGCTACCGCAAATGGATCGATCTTGAAATCCACCCGGAGGACCAGTGGGCCATCGACTTCGACGAGTGGAATGTCGCAAGGTCATCGGAGATCCGGGAGGAGGAGCGCCGCAAGAATGAGCAAACCCTGCATATACAACGCGAGATGAAATCTCATCTTGAGGCGTACACGCGTAGGGAGTGAGAGGCTCGCGAGAGGGAGCGGGCGACTAAGGCAAAAGTGGCCGCCGAGGAGTTTAACGCCGAACTGGCAAGGAAAGGAAAATGGCCTCGGTCCACACAGTAGGTCGTACGAGCAGTTGGGTGAGTTAGTTGCACATGATGCTATATGTTATGCATGTAATAAAAAAATACGCGGCATATTACTCCCAGTTGTATTATGAATTCTATTTAAATTCAGGCAAGGTTATTATCTCGTCTTTTCACATTCCATTATTTACATAGCACGTCATCTAACAATATTAACATACCGGTTTTCTCCGTATTTGAATTCCCAGTAACATCACAATATCACTTACCGTCGTATTTACCAATCGTTTTAAGGTCAATCACTATTTAAAAAAATTCCAATTTTTTTACGCACCTAAAACAAACAATGACCATAAACTTTTATTGCAAATCTAGCATATTAATTTTCAGTTATAATCTACAAAAAATAAAAAAAATTATATAAAATCTACGGAGAACTAAAACCAGTCGCCCTCTGGGTAGGCGACTGGACATGAAGTTGCCCAATGGGGGGCAACTGGAACCAGTCGCCCAACGTGGGGGCGACTGGATCTCTGTCGCCTAGCTGTTGGGCGATTGGCTCCAGTCGCCCCCTCCCCTGTTGGGCGACTGGATCCTATTTGTGTAAAAAAATTTGGCCGCGGGTATATTTCTGTAATTTCGAATAAAAAATAAGTTATTCGTACAAAAAATTCATTGATATGACTCCTATGTCCATTCGAATAAATTGATTGGACGTCTTACTCGGTCACTCCCTAAAGCACACATTCTCTCTAAACCCATGGCCATCTTCTCCATTCTTGCTCGCCTCATCTCCCACCTCTTGCCTCCCACCCTAATCCCAAATCCATCCCCCACGGCTGTCCGCCGCCCAATCGCTCCGCGCGTGCGGATCCGCAAGTGCGCCTCCCGCCTTCTCGGCGTTATCTACTCCCCTGCGGCACTGGGCCCTAACTCGAGCTCTCGCTCCTGCCCCCACCGCCACTGAATCCCGCACGGAGGCAGCCGCCGTGGCCATGATCGCCACACGGAGTCAGCAAAGTCGATTCTGACCTCCACGAGCTTCGTGGCATCCTGACCTCGACCACCGATACCGGCCTCGTAAACGCTGCACAAGCTTCGTCGCCTTCTCCTACTAGCGCTGGATCTGCGCCGCCTGCGATGGGAGGTAGGTATTATTTTTTGTTGCAACACTTTTTATTTCATATGTGTAACACTTTGATTTCATGCATGCAACATTGATATTCTTATCAATTTTTCTGTTGCATATATGACCGAAAAATATTACATATCTGGATAAAAAATGTTGTGATCGACCGTATGACCATAGCCACTACAACCATGATCACTTCGACCACGACTGCTACGACCACGATCACTTCGACCACGGCTGTTACGACCACGGCCGCTACGACCACTGCTACTACGACCACAACAATGGTCGAAGTGACCGTGGTCGTAGCGGCCGTGGTCGTAGTCGTAGTCGTAGTGGCTGAGGTCGAAGTTCCTAACACTTCTGTGGCCTCATTGCCGACCTCATGCTCCGCATGCCCACCGTCGCCGGCGATGGTTGCGGTCTCACGCACAACACCATCCTCATCGTGGCCTCTCTGGGCATCTCTACATGAGCTGATGCCAATAAAAGACTTAGCAAATCATCAATTATCCCTCTCTGATTTTATGAATACAACATTTTAATTTTATGCGTGCAACATTGATATTTTTATCAATTTTTTATTGTACATATAACCGAGAAATGTTGCATAGATGATAAAAACTGTTGTGACCGACTGTACAGAGCTAGCCTCGGATCGGATGTTCAGGCGCTAGCAACTCCTAAGAAGAAAAGATGGCGCCGAGCTAGAAAGATAAGTGTCAGCTGCACTGCATGTGTTATGCCTGTTTTTTTTGTTTTTTTCCTTGAGGTTTATTAGTCTAATGAACAGTAATGGTCGAGAGAAATTAAAAATAAAAAATCACTTAAAAACAAAAAATAAATGGGTCTTAGACTTCTCTGGACGAGCATAGGACAAGCAGAGGCGGATCCACGACTATTTTATGCGTAACTTATGGTAAAACTCTATGTATACAAGAGTTTACTTTATAAACTCAAGTGAGATTAGTGTATGATGAGCGTAATGACTCCAATGACTTTACTTTTATGGATCCACGCTGATGACAAGCTTGTCAGTTTGTTCGTTCTTAGTCGTGCCTGTGTGCCCATCACAAATTAATCATCACCATGAGCCTGAATCGCCGCATGGTGATCCCGAGTCGCCGGTCGCCGCGTGATGTCCAACAGTCCAAGTGGCCAACTTAGCAAAACCAACAAAGGGCCCGGAACCGAGAGGAGGGGGCCCACTGACCAATGGGCAACAGTGCAGCCCCATTCACAGTACGGGCAGCTCCTCTCTGTTAAGCCATCCGCAAAATTAAGCATAATTCTAGCCTAAAAAAAGGACAGCCATCAACAAATTCGCTGTCATATTTCGTGGTCACTACTACTCTGTGCTTACTAGAAATACAAAGTAGAAACGGACGGATATCATTTATTTTGTATTTTATTTCATATTTTTTTCTCGGAGTTAGAGTCGGACACGAATAATGCCGGATATCTTATCCGTTACATAATCATTCGGATGGTCGGTCGAATGAAAATTATCCGCTTTTTTGCACATGACATTAGACAATATGGTACAATCAGAACGAACATAAAGAGACTAATTACTGAGATATTGAAGAAAGAACACTCAGTACTCCCGTCTGTTTAGATGTGACAATCAGTATATATGTTATCTTGTTCCTAGGTAAAGTGACAATAGACTTTCTCATATCATTTGGCATACGGATATATACGGACGGATATCATTTATCTGGTATCATATTCTATATTTTTTCTAGGAGTCAGAGTTAGAGTCAGACACAGATAATACCAAATACTCATATACTTTTTTGTATTTGTCCCATAAATTTTCGATTGATCAAACGGACGATAATTATTCGTTGCATTTGCACCCCTCCTGCTTACTTCCAGATTTTCCAGATTTAAGCAGGAGATGGCGTTGCATAATGCATGCATGCTGGGTCCAAGGCACCTCGTACGTGAAAAGCGAAACCAGTAAATAGCCAAATACATAGCCCAGGTGCCTACACGGCTAGACCACCAAGATTAGTTGTGGCCCTACCTGCCCATGCAGCTCAATTGGACCACCAATCAAAGCAGTCCAGTGGGAGATTATTAAGAGGAGTGCGGCTGCAAAGAAGTCCAGAAGTTAGTTCCAGGACAACCAACAGGCTAGGCCCATTATGGCCTAGGATCCAGAAAGAACCGTCTCTTATATCATGGGCTGGCCGGAGCTAGATAGTTTTCTTCTTCATTCAATTCCGAACTGGGCGAGGAGAAGCAGTAGTCTCAGCAAGGAACAAATGAAGGAACTATTCATGTGTTTGGAACCGTAGTTTTTTTTTTCAAATTTAGCTTTCGGATACCTATTTTTATAGAAAGAGCTTTCTCTTCAAGCTTAGAAGGCGCGACAGTTGTATCACCTGCCGCACTTGGAAAGCTCCGTAGGAGCCAATGCATGTGACTGGTAGAACGAGCACGGGAGGCGATGAAGCAGGCGCGGCAGCAGGCAGGCCCAGGCGCTGCTTGTCGAGCCAGTGTAGCTGGGCAGGGGCCGGAGCAGGCGAGTCAACCACGCTACAATTCATAAGTCATAGCCGAAAAAAATACACTCATAAAAAGATGCAACCTCAATTCCATAAAAGACCTTGTTTACAAGCAACAACTCGTTTTTTTTCACTAGTTTACCGACTCAAAATCTTACTGCCATCAAACTTTCAGGCTTCATTATCAGTTTTTTTTTATCATTTTACCTAGCATATATCCTCACATCATGTCCAACTGCCAACTTATCCCCACATGTTAATTTATTCTTTAAAATAAAAACTTAAGATAAAGGGTAACTAATTGATTAAGTCAAGTGGATTTGATTTATGAAACCGAAAGCCGGTTCTAGATTGAAAATTGAAGTTAGGAAAGTTGTGCTGAAAATTACTCAGGAAAGAATCAGCTTGGCTCTACAATCACATGGACACAACCACGTAAATTAGTAAGAAATTGTGATGACAGTCATTTGTGGCAAGAGCATCTGTGAGAAAGAATGAAGTAACACATCATAAAATGCGCGGCACCACACTGAATCGTACAAAGCTAATCTTCTTCTGGTATAGGCGATCTCAAAGTGAATACAAGTTCGGATGACGTGACTATCTACATTCATATACCATATTCCCAAGTAGTCTAATGTTCTGCTTAGAATCATGGTGAAATATTTCTAAATTTCTATGTACCCTTTCAAGACACATTGAAGACACAAGTACAAAAATGACATCATGTCAATGTACTGCTTCCTTTAACAATTTATCCGCCGGTCAATCTTATGAGGTAGGACCACTCGCCTGCCCGTATGCCGAGGAAGGGCTGCTCGCCTTGCCGAGCTGCAGCGGCCTGGGCCCGCCTCGCTTGTGGTGCCTCGACGTTTGCTGTCGTGTCCGCTCTGTGCCGCACGCGGCAGTTCCTACCGAGGTTTCTAGTTCTAAAGAGCTATTTTTCAAAAAGAGTTTTTTAAAGATTAAATTTTAAAAAAATAGCTATGGTGCTAAATACGTAAACAATTTCAAATGAAGTGACAAACAGGTTAGACCGCAATGATATGTTCAAAACTCATTTATGTTGGGTACCAAGTGATGCATGTATAAGATGGTTCAACAAAAAGAAGTCATCCATATATTTGTTTGTTTGAATAGAACTATCATATTCTGGATGGTGGGAATATTTTTTGTCTAAATTGAACTATTTCGTTCATCAAAAAACAATATAACCACATGATATGGGATCATCTCATCCTATCCAATCTCATCCCACCGACCAAACATATCCGTTTAACTTTTCAATCTCAAAGTGAGCATCTCGCCGGGGGGAGGGGGAGGGGGGAGTGAACATCTGATTTCATCTATGGCCAAGAACTTATCCATATTCATAACTTCACTCGGCGAAAAAGCTTGCCAAAGACAAAAAAAAAAAATCCACAAGCCCTAAAAACTTGGTTGAACAGGTTTTGTTTGGCCATATTATGCGAGGCTCCACTCCAAACGGCTTTAACTTCAGCTTCAGATTTTTTTTTACTTTCAGCTTATTTAAGCTAGAAGCCACCTAAAATATAATGGCTTCTAATTTCGGTTTATTTTGGCTTTTCTTTTTTTCCTTATTTCTTTGCATTGTCCGTGATGATATAATAGTTTTTTCAATTTTTCTCAATATTTTCCTATGTTTTTCTTAGAAAAAACTAACAACAACTACAATACAGTTTTAACCAAAAACCACATCCATAAGCTTAAGTTATAAGTTAGTTAGAGCACCACCTAAATTTTAGGCCATAAACCCTGGTACAAGCAAAACCAAACAGATTTTTGACAGCCACTTGCACGGCATGCACATCGTTAAGCTGCATTTTCCTTTTTCTTCTCTTTTTTGAGCTGGTTAGGCTAGCTCTTCTTTCCTGGCCAAAATAACTGCTTTTTTTACGTACTATCTTTCATAAAAAAGTAGAATATAAAAATCATAAGATAAAGATAAAGACATAGTTTAAAAAAACCCACCGGCTGCTTGCTAATGGAGGTGGCTTTTGGATCTCTAATTTTCTAACCATGCGTCCAAACACTTTTGGAACGGGGAGGTAAAGATCCCCGCATCTCGTTGCTTCAAACTCTTCTTTGTTTACGGTAAGGTCTTATGCAAATCCAAAATGTCGGAAAGCCAAGTAGATTCGGCACTTGCTCAAGTTTTTTTTTCTCGCTTGGAACACAGGAAAATTAGGAAAGTCGTAGTTAATGGTCGCGATGGGTGGACTTATTAATTCCATGGTGACAAATGACGATTACATGACGAATTGACGAGAACACGTCGCACTTGCTCTTAACATATATTGCATGCTTTGTACGTATGAAACGCCTTCGGTCACATACATACATGTGAACATTCTACATATGCACCTCCTATGATAATGTTCTAGCTACTCTCCTACTCTCCTCCTATTCTTGTTTTTTAGAAAGTGTCATTTGTTCTTACTGAAGACGAAAATATTCACGTACTTGAGATTATATTATGAGCCAATAGTTTAAATAGAGTACGGAGATAATACAGTTTCCAAACAAACCGAATCTATGCCAAAAAAAATACTAACAAACTAGGAATGTTATCTTCTGTAGTCCGGTTATCCAGATCCTGATTGGTGGTCGTATGATCGACCGTGGTCGTTACGACCACTCGACTTAGACATGGTCGTACAACCGTGGTTGTTACGACCACTCGATGGTTACGACCACCTGTGTATGTGGTCGTAGGGGTATGTGGATGTGCAGTCTAACACTTATTGATAGTAGTCAAATGCAAAGATTTCACATTGGTGTTGTCGCAGTACACCACGGTGGCCATCTGGAGGGGCGACAGAGCTCTTGGAGGAGTTGACGCAACCAACAAGTCTCGGCGACGGCGTTTGCGACGGCACAATACTTAGCTTCGGCGCTCGAGCGAGAGATAGTTTGCTGGAACTTGGAAGACTACGATACCAGATTGTCACTGAGGAAGACACCATAGCCGAAGGTAGACTTTCGCGTGTCAAGGCAGCCGACCCAGTCATCATTGGTGTAGGCCGTGAGTGACGTGGGCGAGGAGCGGTGCAACTGGAGACCGAAGTCGATGGTACCTTGAAGATTCCGGAGAATCCGCTTGACTACATTGAGGTGCGGTCGTGGGGGTCATGCATGTGCAAGCAAACCTGTTGTACGGCGTATGGCACATCTGGCCTAGTGAAGTTCACATACTGGAGTGCCCCGACGAGACTCCGGTACTAGGTGGGGCTATCGACGGGTGAGCCGGCAAAGGAGAGCTTGGACTGCACACGTGTCAACAGGCGTACTGCAACGGTTGCAGTTGCTCATGCCGGCGCGGTCTAGTGCATCGAGGATGTATTGTCGTTGGGACAACACCATACCGTGGGCGGAACGAGACACCGAGACATCGAGGAAAAAGTGGAGAGCACTGAGGTCCTTGAGGGAGAATTCGTGCTGCAGCACCGTTATAGTCCACCGTTGAAGCTTGTTAGTCGATGCAGTGAGGACGATGTTGTCGACGTAGAGTAAGAGGTAGCAGATGTCAGACCCGTGAGCGAGGACAAACAGGGAGGGTCAGTGCATGACCCGACAAAGCCGAGGCTAAGGAGGTATGAGGCGAATCGACTAAACTAGGCGCGCGACGCTTGAGCCCGTAGAGTGACTTATTTAGGCGGCAAACATGAGCCTACGCGGATAGGTTGACGAAGCCGGAGGGCTGCTCGCAGTAGACCGTCTTGGAGAGGGTGCCATGGAGGAAGGCATTGTTGAGGTCGAGAGCATATTTGCAGAGAGCGACTTCGAATAACCCACGCCAGTGCGCGTAGTTGCTGGCAGTGATGTCGAGGGTGATAGGGACGAGCGCCTTCATGCTCAGAACCGCGATGGCCCGTGACTATAGCGTGGCCTTAGCAGTAGTCTCCTCCTTGGCGGCAACCTTGATGATGGCAGGAGGGTCGACCGGGCCAGCCATGAGGGAGAGGGAGATAGGGGATGGGTGGTGGGATGGTCAGGAAAGAACCAATCTAATACCATGAAGGCGAAAATATTCACACACTTGAGATTGTATTATGAGACAATGGATTATATAGAGTACAAGAGATAAGACGGTTTTCAATCAAATCGAATCCATGCCAAAAAAGAATCCTAACAAACTAGAAAAGTTATATTCTGTAGTGTGGTTATCTAGATCCTGATTGGTCGTGGTCGTATGACCGACCGTGGTCGTTACGACCACTCGACTTAGCTATGGTCGTATGACCGTGGTCATTACGACCACTCGATGGTTATAACCACTTGTATATGTGGTCGTAGGGGATGGTTACAACCATCCGTGTATGTGGTCGTATGGGTCCGTGGATGTGCGGGCTAGCTAACACTTACTGACAGCAGTCAAATGCAAAGATTTCGCATTGGTGTTGAAAGTGAGTTACAAAAGATGTCTAGGTGTTCCAACTTGCAAATATTGAAGTGCCCCAACAATGTGAACACGTGCCTTTTGCAGCAGCTGTTTTTATTTACCAGCAGTCCTAGGGGTGTTCTTTTTGGCTTCCAAAAGCGATTTTTAGCTTTTGCTACAATACTTAACTTTTAAATAGAGTATTTTCTTAAGATATGATCTACAAATTAATTGTAGTACACGTTAAAAGCCTAACAGCTGTATCAACCAAAATTGCAAGTGGATATCTCTCTCCATAATCTCTGTCGCAAACAGCCAAAATTCAAAAATTTCAGCCAAAAATCATAAGCCGCAGCCAAAAAGAACAGGCCACTAGTTGCTTGGACTGGACTCTTACTGTACGCGCATATAGATGTGTACTCTTGTTTAGACTTTGGATTAAGCTCTACGCGAGTTTATTTAATTTGTTAGTTAAGTATTGACGCATGCAAGTGAACTACTAGCACGAGGCAATTGCGACTTTTGCTGAAGCTTCGTAACTACAAAACTGCTTCAGGTATGATCGGTGACGACTGGCGATAATGTGGACCACACGAGGAAAGATCCTAGCAGTTGCACGCATGCATGATGACAAGTTGGCAGCCAGATCGTAGAAGGCACGTAGCAAACTAGTATAAATACGTGCTCCTATGTTCGCACAGGAGTATTGTATTTTGTCTGTGGTTCAGAAAAAAAGTGTTTAATTTTCTCCAGAGGCTTTGTCTTTAGTTAGTTGAATGCGGTCTGTGAATTTTATATTTCTGCTCTCAGTTTTTGTGGTTAAACTATTGAAATGCCCACGAGAGAAAAACGAGGTCGCAAGCGTATTCTTTTAAAATTGTTCAGGCTTTCTTTTTTCAAACAACCGTGTGTGTCAGTGTGTGTGTGTGTTTGCCCTTTCTGTTTGGCCTATAGGTCCTATGATTGCAATTTGCAAGTAGTACCCGGAATTTTTTGAGCCAAAGGTTCTACAGAGAGAGAAAAGATAAGGCACTGCTACTGCTAGTAACATGTTCCGACAATTGGTAAGATACATTTTAAGGCAACAAATAGCTAGTCTCTTACCTGATCACAAGAAGTTACTAGCTTCAATGTGTTACGTGAACCTCATATATGAACCCACTATCAGAGCCATCCACCTAGCTAGCTCCGAGATCTGCGCGACAAATTTCCTCTGTTTTATTTGGGTATTTTCCTTAATTGTTGTGATTGGATAATGAGGAGAGTGAGTACGTACGTGTGTTGTTTTATTTAGGTTAACATATTACATATATACAGTAAATCACAATAGACCTTTCAGTTGCACGGTCTAAGTGTGACACATGCAGCCGGCAAAACGTCGCAGAAGACGGCGATCGATCGCAACACTTCACTAAAGATGATCGACGACCACAGCGTATGAACGTGACACTGGACAGTAGTCGCAAATGTTTGAAGCGTCAGCCTGCGTATCCACCGATAGGAGCGCACCGTTCGCAGCCAGTTTGACTCGACGGGGCCATACATGCCCGTTGACACTTTGACCGTTGAGTTGCAGCATGAAGTAGCCGGCCTATTCTTTAATGGCTTCTAAAAATAATTTTTGATTTTTTTTATTAGTATCTAACTTTTAAACGAAATATTTTCTCAGAACATGATCTACAAGTTAATTATAGTACACGTTAAAAGACCAACATCTGTATCAACCAAAATTACAAGCGAGTATCTTTCTCCATAATCTCTATCACAAATAACTAAAATTCAAAAATTTTAGCTAAAAATCATAAACCGTAGCCATATCAAACACCCAGCATCTACTAGACTACCATCCTTTGGTTAATTTATAAACGCATGCACGGGCATGTGCTGCGCGCAAAGAAACTTCTACTCGGGGCTCAGTCAATTTGCAATCATTCGTGTGAATTTATATATTTTTACATTTGCCTCCTGAATTTATAGGCATAGCTAAAACTCTCCGTACGGGGATGTGCGTGAAATACATACAAATACAAATCTTGACTAGAGCTTATGGGCGTGATTGGTTGCTTGCGTCCCTTAGCTGACTAGCCAAAATCATCTATGATAGTTCATACATCACAGATAATTTTTATTATAAACCGTCTATAATGTATCATAAATGATTTCTATAGAAAATGGTCTGGGATAAATAGGTCATCACTGGCGGTTCTTACCATCGGTTGTAACATAGACGATCATACTAGTAAAATCGTCTGAGATAACTACGCTGCAGCTTAATATTGACGGACTCTATAAAACCGTCTATAATAAGGCATCCAGTATAACCTTCTTGAAGGACCATGTGAGAAGGTACATGATACTGTTGTGATGACCATTATAAATTTTGAGGAGTGATCAAATGATTTTGCAAATATTGTATTTTGTTTGGACTGAATTTTGTAAGTCCCAAAAATATCAGAAGTACCACAAATATAAGCGCGGTCGTACCGCAGAGCGGTAGTACCACAAGTGTTTTTGCAGTAGTACCGACGAAGTAGAAGTACGTTTTTTCTAGAGAGGTCCAGTACGAAGTGCAAAGGTGCACTAGTACCGCTTTGGGGAGCGGTAGTACCGACATTGTAAGTACGATACTACCAATCTTTCCAAAAAAACAAGGTATTGAAGATTTGAGTCATGGATTAAATTGGGATGACCTAGGTTATTAGATCAAGGTTGCATGAAGCATGTCTTGACTAATGTAGGTCATGTTGTGAAGAATTTATGCCTGAAAATAATTTCTTTGTCTTTAGATGTGCAGGGTTGCTTGGAGTCAATTGTGGTCAATGACGATGATCGGGCTAGGCACATGGAGGAGCGGAGGCCCAGAACAATCGAGAATGCTGGGTGAGGCAGTGAGTTCAAGTATGGCACGAGAAAGACGAGAAATGTTGAGGGCAAGTTCGAACGACGAGATTGCGCCATGTGGCTTGCACTGGCCAAGTGAGCGGTGGTTCGGTGAAACTAGGACTGGAGAGACTTGGATTTTCGAATCAAAATTTTCATCAATTTTAGTTTTTGAACTTGGGCTAATTTCACTGTTCATCGAGGAAAGGAAGTACCGTAGTTATAATAAAGGTACTTCTGATTTCTAGTAGTATCGCAGTTATAACAAAGGTACTTCCGATTTTCCTGATTTTTCTCCAAAATTTCAGATGTTTGTTTTGCTTGTTTAGTGTTGGTTTCTCATTCCAATCTACATAGCTTTATAGCTATTAGAGTGAAGGGGTGTTGAATACTTGGGAAAAATTAGAAGGCTTCATTCACCCCCTTTGTTGCCATATTCGGTCTTTCAATTGGTATCAGATCCCAGTTAGCTCTTCTCATATATCTTAACCGATTTTAAGAGTCATGGTAGCAGACAAGTATTCCACCAAGCCACCTCTCTTCGATGGAGTCAACTATCTGTTTTGAAAGAGTAGGATAGAGTCTTACATACAGGTTCATGGCTATGCGATTTGGAGAAAGGTTAAAACAAGATTTGTTGTTCCTGCTGATGAGCACATCACGACTATGAATACGCCAGATGTGGAGGCAAATGCTAAGACAAGGAACATCATCATTCAAGGTCTTAGCCGGAGTGAATTTGATCGCATCTCTCATCTCACGTCGGCGTTTGACATCTGGGTAACCCTCGATGCATACCATGAGGGCACCACCCAGATCAAGACCGTCCGACAGGAAGCGAGAATACAACAAATTCGAGATGCTTGCTGGTGAGTCCTTGGATGAGTACTTTGGCAGATTTTAGAAGATTCTGAGCAACCTCCGAGCTGTTGGTCTCACATACTCAGACTTGGATAGTTCTCGTTAGATTCTGTCTGCTTGGACCTCAGGGTTTGGGAAATGAAGGTGACCACCACCAAGAACATGACTGATATGTCAAACCTGACTCTTGACGCACTGTACTCATACCTCAAGACTCATCGAATCGACATCGTCTCTCACAAGACGAAGTCACAGTCGATGGCCTTGGTTACCGATCCCATTTCTACCTCTGGAGCATTGTCTGATGGTGCTTTTGGATTTTCTTTGGCTATTTTGTGTGAGATGAGCGATAACCAATTCGAGCAGTTTACAGAGAGTGACCTAGCCCTCCTAGCTAGAAAGTTCTCACACGCATGCAAGAAGGTTAGAAAGAGGAAGAGAGAAGGTCCGGTGATTTGCTTCGAGTGTGGTGGCCCCAACCATATTCGAGCGAATTGCCCCAAGATGGAGAAGGACTATGGCGGCATGAGCAAGAATGACTACATTAGCAAGAACCGCAACAAGAAACCCCTAACTCGTGATCAAGGCAAGGAGAAGAAGTACCACAACTTCGGCAAGGTAAAGAAACTCTTCCACCGCGTCCTCACCGCCTTCGATAACTTCGAATTCAGTGACATGCCTACCTATTCAAGTAAGCAATATATCAATCTTTGTGCAACTCTTGAGTCCATCTTGTTTTTTATTGATGTGCTTAACGTTTGGTTGATTTTGATCTCTCTTCTTTTCTTCTTGTGATCTTGCTATACCAAGAACGTGTAAAATATGGAGATAATTCTTGAAAATACATCTCCACCCATCTAGGCACTTTGATAGCAAGGTTCACGAGATAACCTGGTTTTACTTGATTTTGGCCTCTTTGATACATCTCTTGATCCAATAGTTTTTTGCTTGGTTTCTGCGGTGATCTAACTTCCTGTGATATGTGGTAATACATCTAGACCATTCTTTGTCATCATCATCCCACGAATAAGTTGTATTCACCGATTTTGGTTTTGGGTTGGTTTCGGTGTAACATTCCAACAAACTGAAAATGTTTCAACTTTGGTCTTGATTTTCATGATCGTTTGTTAGAATAGATTCATAATATCCTAGAGAAGATCTTTGTAGAATTTCATGTCATTTGGATCTTCGAATCAAAAGTTCCACCAATTTTAGTTTTTGAACTTGGGCTGACTTCACTGTTCATCAAGAAAATGAAGTACCGCGGTTATAACAAAGGTACTTCCTATTTCCTATTTTTTTCTCCAAAATTTCATTTGTTTGTTTTGCTTGTTTGGTGTTGGTTTCTCGTTCCATTCTTTATAGCTTTATATCATCTATTGGAGTAAAGGAGTGTTGAATATCTGAAAAAATTAGAAGACACCATTTACCCTCCTCTATTGTTATATTCAATCTTTCAACCTTCTCTATAATATGTTGGTTGGTCGCGTCCCCTAGCTGGCCGGCCGGCCGAACCAGGCTGCAACTCTGAGGTTTCATAGGTTGTTAATATTTGGCCACTAAAGTTTTCACGATGATATCACCTTTGACCCAGATATGCCATGCAACACTCCGTCTTTACGGTTGACTGGCTCTGATCCCATATGTCAGTGTAAGGCTAAGATGTAACGAGGAATAGTAGCATTTCAGATTCACCAACATTTGACCCAAAAAAACATCGGGGCCGTTCCATCTCACTGTTTCAAGCTGAATTGTCACGGGACATTTTCAAAACCGCCGCGCTGATCGTCTCCAATCCGAACTCGGTCCAGCTAGCTCGTCGTCCCCCCTGTATGCACCGATCGTTTTCGTCATAAATTTGCTTGCCTGATGCATGCATGACTGTGACGCGAAGTTAGCAATACGAAACTGCTTACTTGTAAGCTAGACCTGATCCTCCAATGGGAGGCTGCAGAAAAGCGTCTCAGTTTTCCTTCAGTTGATGTCACATTGAGGTGAGCAGTAAGTCTTTCCTGCGCCGCGTTTGGGCGTCATTCTCAACAGTGAGTTCCCTTGATGGGTTCTCGCCTAGATTTTTCGGAAGTTTCTTCGGTTATTTTCCTCGTCCATTATTTGAAAGATACTGATAGATAAGGACCTAAGGTGGTGCGAGTTAGCTATGCTAAGTTGACCACACCAACTGAAGGACTTGAGTGCTTAATTTCTGAAAATTACTCGGTATGCATGCATAATACTTTCGATCTGGTCATCAAATCAACCTGGTACAATGTTTCAGAGTCTGAGCTAAAATTACTCGGTATGGATAATTTCCTGCACCGTTTCAACCTGAAAGTGTGGGTGGTTGGATACTATCTTTCAGTCTGAACTTAGCTAAAATGTCAGTTACATCTTACACACCCACATGTACACGGAGCAGCTGGCCTCTGTTGAGCTGTTTTACACTTAATATAAAATAGGTCAGGAATGAGCTGCTCTGGCTATACACGCTAATTAAAAGTGCCACTTTTTCACCAGCCAGACTACAGCAAAATCTTGTAGCATATCTGTATACCAGTTCGTACGAATTGCATGACAGTACGTAGTACGATAGTAGTAACATTGAAAGCGTCTATGGCATAAAGAAGTTTTGTCATACGTTACTGATCTATATTATATATACTAGTTGGTTCACTTTATCCTTTTAATGAATCAAAGAAAGCTGCAGAGCTGGGTATCTTCTGCTGGTTGAATTGAAGTTTTCACTGACGCCTCGGCGTGCCACAAGCAAAGCGCACCGATTCGCTACGACGGCTAAGACCAAATCAGCTCGATCGAAAAACCCCACTTGATTGAATCGACCTCGTCTAAAATTTCCACTTGATGATCATACACGGATGATGACTGAGCCCATTATTCAGAAAGATAGGCACATACGCACAAACTAATTAGAGATGCGGTGCACTTGCCTTCGTTAACTCTATCTTCGTCCTGTACTAATATGGTTCTTCCCAAGGGAGGAAGAAAGAGACTAAAATGCGACCTTCCCTTCCCTTTTGGGCAGCTTTTTATCCGAAACGCTCGAGCAAGCATTTCCGGTATTTTAGTTGATTGAGAGTACAACTTCAAATGACTGAGAGACAAAAAAATTTCAATCATCTTAGCAATAGTCACACCCTTTTTAACCGGATGACTGATTCTTTCAGAGAGAACCATGGATGCCATCCCATGAACCTTTAAACCGACACAGGACATGAGGGTACACCCACGCCTCACCTTACGAAGTAAAGTAGCAACAAACCTAGCAATAAACAATGAAGCCAGCAATAAAAAAAAGAAGAGAGTTGGAACGAAAGCAGCTATTCATTCCTCCTCGTTTTGTCAGGCTTGTGCTGTAGCCTCCCTTCGCGGAAGCTCGCCGAGTTGACCGCGTGCTCGGTAGCGTTTGCTGTAGTCGCACACTTCGAGCATAAAATAGCCCAACGTCCCTCGCAATCCACACAAGCATCAGCCGCGCTCCGCCGAGCCCGACCGAGCAAGCACAGCCAGCTCCCTCGCCCAAAGCGTCAAATTAACACCGAGCAATCCATCCATCCATCACACACACAACGCTCAGGAGAGCGATCGAGCAAGCGGGAGCGGTTTCGCCGGCGGAGAAGAGGAAACGAAGGAAGAGAGAGAAGTTATTAACAAGTCGGCAATGGGGAGGGCTCCGTGCTGCGAGAAGATGGGGCTCAAGAGGGGTCCCTGGACGGCGGAGGAGGACAGGATCCTGGTCGCCCACATCGAGCGGCACGGGCACAGCAACTGGCGCGCGCTGCCCAAGCAGGCCGGCCTGCTGCGCTGCGGGAAGAGCTGCCGCCTCCGGTGGATCAACTACCTGCGTCCGGACGTCAAGCGCGGCAACTTCACCAGGGAGGAGGAGGACGCTATCATCCACCTCCACGACCTGCTCGGCAACAGGTACTACCAATAAATTCCGTCATTGGTGACGCCATGGGCTTATTGTGGGGTTCTATTTTGATCTAATCTGGCTGCTTCAGTGAAGCAGCGCCAGACCGATTCTTGATTGAATCACTTACAAGTTGATTCAGTCGTGGAACCCATTCTTGCCAGAACAATATAAAACATGCCCGAATCATTTACTTATCCGTGTTAAATTTTGACGAAAGAATATGAACACTAATTAAACAACTCTTCTCTGTGTGATTCAGATGGTCCGCGATTGCCGCGAGGCTGCCGGGGAGGACGGACAACGAGATCAAGAACATCTGGCACACGCACCTCAAGAAGCGGCTCGAACCAAAGTCATCCGGGCAAGCGCGAGGAACAAACAGTGCGCCCAAGCGCAAAGCCAAGAAGCCCGAGGCCGTGAGCACGTTCGATGGCTCGACTACCGTGCCGGTGTCACCGGAGCAGTCCCTCTCAACGTCGGCGACCACCGACTACTCGATGGCCTCGTCACTGGATAACTCGGACAGCTTCACCTCGGAAGAGGAGTTCCAAATTGACGACAGCTTCTGGTTCGAGACGCTGGCAATGACGGTGGACAGCTCCGGTTCCGGGGTGCAGAACGGCGACCTCTTCGGCGCGGACAGTGCTTCGCCGCCGTCGTCGAGCAACGACGACATGGACTTCTGGCTCAGATTGTTCATGCAGGCCGGTGACATGCAGAGCTTGTCCCAGATTTAGGGAGAGCGTTGGCTTCTTGGCTGATTGCTCGTTCATTTTCCTCTCACTATTCTTTGAATCTTTGCTGTGCTAGCCGCGTTTTGGAGGGTGTATATCTGAAAAATGGAAGAGCATGTGAAGCGAAAAGAAATCGTTCATGACGGTGTTCATCGAGAAAAATGTGGTCATAAGTGTCAGCGCGCACAAAATTTGGTCAAACTTTTGTCCCCTGTACACAGAGAAACGATCCTAAATTCCAAATCGATGCCTTCTGAGAATCTTTCCCCAGAGAGCAAAGTTGCTTGTGCAGCGTTTCAAGCTTTCCCCACAAATGGCCAACACGGCTAAGATTTTGTAGAAAGAAATAGTTTGTACGTACAGCATAAATAGTTCATATGTGTAGGATCAAAAACCGCAATCAGAGTGGGGTTGAAAGATTGCCTTTGCTTTTTAGAATTTCTTAGTGCTCGATAAAGATTTTGACCGCTCAGTGGTAAACTACTCAATCAATTGCTCAATGTTCGATCGCTCAGCGTTCGACTGCTCGCTCGATTACTTTGTACGTCGTCTAACGCCGATGCTAGTGGCGACGATCAAGTGGAAGACTCGGCGTCTCGGCGAGCGATCAAGTCGACAGAGAAACGCTATGCGCCACGCACTACGTACTCGTAACGAGAACGAGTCGAAGACAACGCCCAGAAATCACGCCGACTAACTTCTTCGGAATGTATCTGATCTATTATTTCTGAAACATGCTCCGTGGCTACAAAGTGCCCTCACGACACCCCTCAAATCCTAGCACAAAAACTAGAGCATCTTCAATCTACTCCGCAAAAACCTAACATTAAACCTTAGTTTCTCCCTGCTTTTATAGGCTAACATCCCAAACCGTATCATCATCAAATATGGACACCAAACTCTATCTATTATGAAAATCAAAGGACCCGAAAACCTTCTAGACATGGGTTATCCATAATCTCTAAGTCTTCCCAGTTATAGACTCCTTCCATAACTTTTTGAACTCAGCACGTGTCGAAGCCTCCTGGACCACACCTCCTGTAGCTTCTCTATACATCATCCTCACGTGTCGATGCCTCCAGGACCGCATCTCGCATAGCTTCTTCACACATTATCCACATTTGATCTCCATATGCTCCAGCGTGAACTCGACCACCTCGTGCATTCTCGACCGCCTAGATTTTAGATTTCCCCTCCTAGTCCCAGTCCTCCTCGTTATTGACCATGACCGTCTTCACACTAACCTGCACATGCAAAGGCCAAAGAACTTTCTCCCAGCATAATTTCTCACCAACTTGACCAATATCAGTCCACACACGCAAACCACACCCTTAACCATCAAGAAACACAAACCAGATCATCCTATTAGACGGTCTTGATTTGGGTGGTGCCTTCATCGTATGCATTGAGGGTCACCAAGATGTCGAACATCGACGTGAGATGAGAGATGCAATCAAACTCACTCCGGCTAAAACCTTGAATGATGATGTTCCTTGCCTTAAAATTTGCCTCTACATCTGGCGTATTCATAGCCGTGATGTGCTCATCAGTAGAAACAACAAATCTGGTTTGAACCTTTCTCCAAATCATATAGCCTTGAGCCTGTATGTCAAACTTCATCCTACTCTTCCAAAAGGGATAGTCGACCCCATCGAAGAGAAGCGGCTTGGTGAAATACTTATTGCTGCCATGGCTCTAAAGACCAGTTATGATTTATATGAAGAGCTAACTGGGCTCTAATAACAATTGAAAGACCAAATATGGCAACAGCCAGGGGGTGAATGGTGCCTTATAATTTTGCCCTAAGTATTCAACACTCCTTCCCTCCAATTGCGACAATAGCTATGAAGATTGGAATGAGAAACCAACACCAAACAAGCAAACACAAACATATGAAATTTTTGAAAAAAAAAACAGAGAAATCAGAAGTACTTTTATTATAACTATGATACTTTCAAAAATTGAAAGTACCTTTGTTATAACTATAGTACTTGCTTTTCTCGACGAATAGTAAAATCAGCCCAAGTTCAAAAACTAAAATTGACGGAACTTTCGATTCGAAGATCCAAATGACATGAAATTTTGCAGGAATCTTCTATGGGATATTATGAATCTATTTCAATAAACGATTATGAAAATCAAGGCCAAAGTTGAGCCTTTTTTTAGTTTGTTGGAAAGTTGCACTGAAACCGACCCAAAACCAAAATCGGTGAATACAATTTGCTTGCAAGATGATGATGTCCATGAAGGGTCTAGATGTATTTCCATATGTCACAACAATTTAGATCACCACAGAAACCAAACCAAAAACCCTCGGATCAATAGATGGACCAAACAGGCCAAAGTCAAGTAAAACCGGGTTTTCTCGTGAATCTTGCTAGCAAAGTGACTAGATGGGTGGAGATATATTCCTAAGGATTATCTCCATCTCTTACATGTTCTTGGCACAGTAAGATCACAAGAAGGATAGAAGAGAGATCAAAACCAACCAAAAGTCAGGCGCATCGATAAAAACAAGAGGGACTTAAGAGTTGCACAAAGATTGATGTATTGCTTACTTGAGAAGGTAAGTTTTACAGCCACTCCAACTTGGAGGACAAAGAGCACCCAATGTACTCACTGTCAAACCCTAACTCTAAACCTAGAGAAGAGAACACAAGAGATAGGTTAGATGGTTAACCACACGTCTTCATCCCAACTGCCTTTTATAGGTGGGCAACTCGTTACTTACACTTCTCAATAGATTCTATCCACTATTACAATGGGGGAAACCAGATAACCTCCCACATATGGGTTTTACTCTCAAAAGTTCACTTATACACGTTTTCCAAACGTATAAGTGTGTATCCGCTAAATCGTTAGCCTTGAACTATCTTCATCAAACCAACTCCACCTTGACCTAAACCGCTCTCCAACGCATCGCCCATGTGCCACGGTTTTGATCTAAGATGGTTTCTGGTATTTTGGTCAAACTACCAAAATACCCTTTCTTGACCCGGTCATCCACATCCACTGCAAGCAATCGTCATGCTTATCACGTGTAGGTGCACCATTAGCTTGTCACGCATCGCCAAGTCTCTCTTGTCCTGGTTCCATCGAACCACAGTTCACTTGGCTCGTACAAGCCACATGGCGTCATCCCGTCGTTCGAACCCGCCTTCAATATTTCCCGCCTTTCTCATGCCATGCTTGAGCTCACCGTCTTACTCGGCATCATCGATCATTCTGTGCCTCAACTCCTCGATGAGCCTAGCCCCGATTATCGTCGTTGATTACAGTTGACTCCAAATGACTCTGCATATGCAAAGACAAATAAATCGTTTTCAAGCATAAGTTCTTTACGACTTAACCTACATTAGCTAAGACATGCATCATGCAACCTTAATCCAATGACCCAAGTCATCCCAACTCAATCCATGACTCAAATCCTAAAACCATGTTTTTTTGGGAAGATCGGTAGTACCGCTGCCCAAAGCGGTCTTCCGCACCTTCGTTCCTCGCACAAGACCTCTTTGGAAAAAAAACGTACCGCAATATAGTCGGAGCTACCGTCTTGCGGTAATACCGCACAAACCCTTGCGGTACTATCGCCCTACGGTGCTACCGTGTTTATATTTGCGGTACTTCCGATATTTCTGGAACTTTCAAAATTCAGTCTAAACCAAATGCAATCTTTGCAAAACTATTTGACCATTTTATAAAACTTGTAATGGTTCATTACAACAATGTTATGGATGGTCCTTCATGATTGGTGAGAAGCATTGTTTTCTTTCGTTTACGCAAGGAGTGATTGTGTTCTAGTCTCACCTGATATGAAGTACCAGTTGCAGTGTGTGTATCTTTGGAGTGGAATGCTAACACAAACACTCAGATCATTTCTTAATTTTCGTTAGAAAATATAAAACGAAAAAACTGCTATATATTAGTCAGAAAAAGGAAAAAAGCATGTATATTTTTAAGTTTGTGACCTGTATGTGTTAAACTTTTGGAAGTCATTGTCTACATTAAAAATGGTGGCTTGCATCCAGGGACATCTTTTGAGTTGTTCTTCATCAATAGAACATGGATATATATATATATTTTTTCTACACCCGGGTGTAATTACACCCTATATCGTATCTCGCAATGTAGGGAGTATCTCGCGTAACGGAGGATATGTACATGTAGTATACAAGTATTTAAGACCATCTAGATGGTATGAACAATTTTTCAGAAGTGGTATGTATATTTTTTTGACATACTCCTTTTTATGCGCGTATATAAGGGTATTTACAAAATACGCTAAAAACTATAAGCTCCTTTACAAGTTTTTCGTGTGGTTCACATTGTAGTATCTTATAATTAGTATACAAATGTACCTAAAGTGATAAATGAGTATTTCAAATTTGTTTAGGTGATATATTAGAGGTGGGTGTAATTACACTCGGGTGTAAAAGGTATTTTTCCTATAAACGAGTGCTCCTTGGTGCTCGGGCACCATAGTCTAAAATAGGTATGTATCGCGTGCGAATTTTTTTAAAATTTCTTAGATATCAAGTTTTACTAGTTTACTAACTAGTTCAAACAAGTTCGAACTGAAATTTGAACTGTAGTTGCCTTTTTTATTGATAGTTTGATTGTAGGTATGTGCTGATTATATATATAAATCAGCAAAGCATATGATCTAAATTCATTCAAAACTTTGAATTCAAGTATATTTTTTCAAAGGTATATGTTTCATTTGAATTGTTATAGTTGGGTATATACTCTGAAACTGATATTTTCAAAAAATATACCCGAATTTGGGTTTAATTCGCGCATTTAAAATCAAGGTGCCCGGGCACCTTGGTGTCCAATTTCAGCATCCTCTATATATCTATATATATATATATATATATATATATATATATATATATATATATATATATATATATATATATATATATATATATACTGTTTTGCGTGCATGTATCCACTGTTTTTGCTTTGCCTGGCCCAGTACATGTCCGTGATCCAATTAAATCCAATCCAATAGAGTCCGAAATAGAATACTACCTCTGGCGCCACAGTTTCCGCCCATGTCGAGCCGCCCAGCCACCCAGCTCCTCCCCACCCGGCCCATCCCTACGCGCCTTTTGCCAAACCGGACTGGCTTTCGAGGAACGGGTCGGGAAAAGGTTCGATGCGCATGCTTGCGCCGGAAACGAATCGCACATACGATCCAGGCCCAAATGATGCACCGAAAACGGATCTCAAAAAGGACCCCTGGCCTAGTTTTGCACGGAAAACGGATCGCGAATGAAATCCGCGATCTAAATTCGCACGAAAAGGGGTCACGCATAAGATCCGGGGCCCAAAATTTGTAACCGTGCATCCTCGAACGGGAGGCCCAGATCGTTTAAATTCTACGTTTCACATCATTGACCTACGATTCGTGCTGTACGGTCCGTTTATGCACTTTTATTTACTTTGGTTTCTAAATACCGTTTTTTAATGTCTTTTCTACGGTATCTAGTTTTTAAATAAAATATCTTTTTAAGATAGATTCTATTAGTCGATTGTAGTATATACTACAGTAGCTTTATTTATAGCGATCGAAATCGTACACAAATGTCTTTCTATAAATTTATCTATAAATCATTACTATATATAAATCAAAACTAAAGATCATCCCTGCTCTCAGCCGGATGGTGGCGCGGTTTGGAGCACCTTTGTCAGACCCCGGACTCCCGGAGGAACGCGCGGCAGGTCACACAGAACTTGTACCAAACAAAGCCAAAACCAAAAACGAGCGAAATTTTCACGTACCACCAACGCCGCTTTATAAGTAACCGCAACTCAAACCTACTGTCTAATTACATCTTCACATCTGAATGGCAGTTGCCACATTGGTACTCTCTACGAGCTCACCGTAGCATCAAAACTCAAAACTGAGCACCTCTGAGCAGCTCCGTTGTCCGTGAGCTCGAAGTCGCCTGAACCCGAATGTCTGTGCCTATCTACGTAGCACTGTCGGTGTGTTGTGGTCAGAGCACTAGTCAATACTCTAGATTTTTTAAATAATTAATTTTTTGATCCGAATTACAGTATTATATTTGTTTTTTTATTTTTTTTACAGTTTTGACTATATGTCGCTTCATGTTTGGACGAATTTTGCTAATATTTTTATGAGTTGGATGAATATGTTATGTTCCACAGAGATGACTTGGAATGACTTCATATGTTGAAAATCATTAAGTCAAGTGAAGGATACATCATGAGTTGATGCATGTCCAAGAGAAATTAATCATGTGTTGATCATTAATTCAAGAAAAGAATCATCATGTGTTGATGGAATTCAAGTGACAAGGACTCAGACTTGAAATGAAGATATGTGTCATCAAGATTGAAGAAGATGCTAAGGCAAAGATATGATTAACTAGGACTAAAAATGTGTTCCTAGTATTTTATCGGTCTTGGTGTTTGGTTGGAAGACCGGGTTGCTAGCATATGTTGCCATACTATTAAGAGGTGTCATGTCTAGTAGCTTGAGTCTCATCATGTGTTGATAGATCAACCTCACCTGATCTAACTCTCCGTAGCATGATGTCTATATTTGCGAATTTGTTTTACAAATAGTTGTGGCTCATATGTTAAAAGATAATTTCTGCGGTAATTTGTTTTGCAAGTGTTTGAATTCCCTGTTTCCATTCTTTGTGGTATGGGGCTTGTATTTGTAAATGCGTTTTGCGAATAGTTGAAACTCATATTTAATCCTTGAGTCATGATTCTAAAAGTGCGTAAATATGTTTTGCAACTTGTTAGATATCATAGATAATCATTGTGTGCATGATACTATAGTTTGCAAATGTGTTTTGCAAAATCTGTTGAAGTATATACACTTCTCAGAAAAATTGGAACTACCGCAGTGTATTCTGCGATACTATCACTGACCGGAATTAACAACATTGTAATCACGGAACTACCGCATTCGCAGGAGGTCGAAGACCTACGTGGTCGAGGACCAGAGTTGTCGGAACCGACTTGGCTGAATCAAAGTGGTCGAAGACCTGAGTGGACACAGATCAATGTGGTCGAAGATCGACATGATCAATGACCTGTGTGGTCGAAGATCGACATGGTCAAAGTCCTGAGTGGTCAAAGATTGATGTGGCCGATGACCTGTGTGTTAGAAAATTGACGTGGTCGAAGTTCGACATGGTCGAAACCTCTGTGGTCGAAGACCTATGTGGTCAAACTGGACAACATGGTCAGAGATTAGCGTAGTTGGAGACCTGTGCGGTCGATCCGGACAACGTGGTTGAAGACCTGTGTGGTCGAACCGAACAACGTGATCGAAGACCTGAGTGGTCGAATCATCCGATATGGTCTATGTGCCACCCACGTCGGAGGCAGGACCTCGACGCGACGGACACTGCTTCGGCGTGACTGCCTTAGGGTTGGGACTTCATCGACGCCCACGACCATGTCTTGATAGACATCATCGTGAGGCACTCTATGGCAACCTTGTGGTCGTTACTTTGTCGACGCTCGTCCGACCGCCTTGGGATCGTAACTTCGTCGACACCCATAACCACATCATAATCGATGTAGTCGTGATGCATTCTTTGACCGCCTCGTCGTCGGGACTTCATGGATGCTCTTCTGACACGTCGTGCTTAGGACTTCGTCAACGCTCATCTAACATTTCGTACCAATCCTTGGGACCTCCGCGCTTGCTATCGAGAGAGTACTGTTATGGGGATAGCTTAGCTCTCCATGACTAATCCTTGCAATATGCCTAATAGTGTAAAGGAATGTACCAATGTATCATTATCTTTTATAATTATTAAGGGGTAGCATGGGAATTTTTCGTCCTACCCCATTCATGTATATAAATCCCTGAGAAGGGTATGAGGTGGCTAGAGGCACTCATTTTTACACTAGCGCTCTCTCTATCGATTGGCTCTAGCTCTCCTAATTCCATATCCCTAAGGGGGGAAATAGCACACTGTATCTAGTATTGTGCTCATACCATAACACGTATAGTCAAAAATGCAAAAAATAAAAAAAGCAGGTATAATATTGTAATTCTGAATAAAAATTGATTATTTAAAAAAACATGAGTAATTAGCTGGTCAGGAAAGTCAAAACACGCGAAGTGTAGCAACATGATTCTCCCGTTAACAATGCTAACTGGGCGTGTGAATCCAACGCACGCAGCCATCATTTTTAAGAAGATGCGTTTATTTTCTGCTCTTCTTCCACCTGTTCTGATTTCTTTTCACGTAATAATGCTAATTGATCAACGTTAGTGGTCTGATGCAGACATCATACTGAACGGAACTTGTAGTAAATCTCTCGGAATCGCGAAAAAGTCGACACCTTAGCGTGCACAGATGTGATGGATGCATCATCGGTAGTCGACGACTCCACGTCGATGTTTCGGCTGCATCCTGCAAATTTCGCAAGAACTGGAAAAGCAAAATGTTTGAGCAGAACTTCAACGGAGTATGCGGCAGCAGACAACCAAACAGTATCTGAAATCCTGAACATTGTGGACTCGTGAACATTGTGGACTCGTGCAAAAGCAACTAGCGCAAGAACTATCCCCTTGTCTTCCTAGTTCCATCCTTGCGGTAACGCATCTTGCGGAGTGAACTGATTTGAGCTTTCTGACAAGTGGCATATCTGTTTGGTCGCTTTGTGGAAGGTGCCTCTTTGCTGCCAAACATTTTCTGACGGATAAATTGATAATTTGTTTTATCTTTTATTAAAATGGTAAATGATGTCTTACTGGTATATGAATTCTGATCTCACATGTCAGTGAGACATCACGAAATATTTTATCAAGTGACAGAAAAAAAGACAAATTATCGAATCTCCCTTTCTTGACGAAGCTCGGAAGCAGTATTCAGAGACAAGTCTAGTCAAGTGATGGGGTTCTAATTGAATGAAAAGAAGTATGGACACAGTTTTCAACAACACCTCTAGTCAAGTGATCGAGTTAATTGAACACGTCTAGTCAAGTGACGATTGAAACTTCTTCCTTTGGCCTGTACGCGTACACGTCTAGCCAAGTGATCGAGTTCTAATTGAATGAAATAATGGCGATTGCTCTCGGCATCCATCTTAAATATTTTCAGCGCTTGACGTGAAGAGCAACATACCAGGAGCTAGCAAGCCCAGCAGCTGCAAGGCAAAATTCCTGCATACCTCGCCGTTCAAGCCGCAAGCAGATGCTTCTTGCGGTGATCGCCGTACTCGTTTCGGCATGGGCGGCAGCTGCATCAGCGGCCGCACAACCAAGCGAAACATGCCAGCGCCGGTGCGGCGACGTGGACATCCCGTACCCTTTCGGCATCGGCCGCAGCTGCTACCTCTTCACGGGCGAGGCCGACGTGACCTTCGGGCTCACCTGCAACCTCACCGCCCCCGGCACCTACAGGCCATTCTGCGGTGGCCTCGAGGTCATCGACGTCTCCCTGCGCCGCGGGCAAGCGCGCATCCGCAACGTCATCAACTCCTGGTGCTACAACGACACGTCCCGGTCGATGGACGAGCAAAACACGTGGTCGTGGGACATCACCGACTCGTGGTTCCGGGTGGCCGACGAGGACAACAAGTTCACCGTCGTCAGGTGCAACTCGCTCGCCTACGTGAGCTCGGCGGTGAACGAGACCCAGTACACGACCGCCCAGTACATGACCGGGTGCATGGCCACGTGCCCGAGCGTGGGGCGGCTGGAGAACGGCTCGTGCGCCGGCATGGGCTGCTGCCAGGCGGCCATCCCGAAGGGGATCAACTCGTACGGGGGGTCGTTCGAGGACAAGTTCAACACCTCGGAGATCGCCAACTACAGCCCGTGCAGCTACGCCGTCCTGGTCGAGGCGGCATCGTTCGAGTTCCGCACCACGTACGTCACCACCGGCGACTTCATGGAGTCCACCGGCGGGAAGGTGCCGCTGGTGCTCGACTGGGTGGTAGGGAAGGAGACGTGCCGGGAAGCTAAGCAGAACGCGACCGCCTACATGTGCGTCAGTGGCAACAGCGAGTGCGTCGACTCTAGAAACGGCCCTGGTTACCTGTGCAACTGCTCCAAAGGGTACGAAGGCAATCCTTACCTGCCTGACGGCTGCCAAGGTCCGTCTCTACTCTTCTTCCTTCGATCCTGCAAGAAACGATCTCCCCGTGATCAGTTTACTCATCAACAAGCTGTAATCTGTTGCCAGTTTACAAAATCTTTATCCTGACGCCAACGCGGCTAAATGTTTCGGTTTGCCTTTGCAGACGTTAACGAGTGCGAGGGCAAAAGATTCAACTACCCGTGCTCTGTTCCTGGTACCTGTATTAACACTCCTGGAGGATTCAATTGTTCTTGCCCTGCAAAGAGAACAGGCAACGCTTATAACGGCACATGCGAAGCAAAGGAATCACAACTTGGAGTGCACATCGCAATTGGTACGTCTTCTCCATTTGCCACTTATGCAGCTCCTCGACTATATTTGATCTTGTAAAAATCTGTGCATCATCTCCTATTTAGCACTTGTATGATTTCTGGGTACACCCCTTACCGCAGGTGTTAGCGTTGGCGTAGTTGTACTAGTAGTCAGCATGTCTTGTGCTTACATTATCCACCAAAAGAGGAGCCTTGCCACTGTAAAAAGGAGGTACTTCAAGCAACATGGGGGCCTCTTGCTGTTCGAGGAAATGAAGTCAAAACAAGGACTATCCTTCACATTGTTTACCAAAGAAGAGCTAGAAGAAGCAACAAATAAATTTGATGAGCGAAATGTGCTTGGAAAGGGAGGCAATGGTACAGTCTACAAGGGCACTCTGAAAGACAACAGAGTAGTTGCAATAAAGAAGTGCAAGTTAATCGACGAGAGACAGAAGAAAGAGTTTGGTAAGGAAATGCTCATTCTATCCCAAATCAATCACAGAAACGTTGTTAAGCTATATGGTTGCTGCCTTGAGGTGGAAGTCCCTATGCTCGTCTATCAGTTCATCCCAAATGGCACCTTGTACCAACTTATCCATGGCCGACATCACGCATCACGCGTTTCCTTCGCGACACGCCTGAAGATTGCGCATGAGGCTGCCGAAGCGCTCGCTTACCTGCATTCTTGGGCTTCACCCCCAATTATCCATGGCGATGTGAAATCACCAAACATACTTATCGATGACAACTACACCGCAAAAGTTTCAGACTTTGGAGCCTCAACATTGGCTCCAACAGACGAAGCCCAGTTTGTTACATTTGTTCAAGGGACTTGTGGCTACCTCGACCCGGAGTACATGCAGACCTGCAAATTGACAGATAAGAGCGACGTATACAGCTTCGGCGTCGTTCTCCTGGAGCTACTTACACGTAGAAAGGCGCTGAATCTTCAGGCGCTTGAGGAGGAGAAGAACCTCTCATCACATTTTCTTCGAGCTGTGAGCGAGAATAGGCTTGATGGGATACTGGACGCCCAGATAAAAACCGAGCAAAGCATGGAGCTGATTGAGCAGGTGGCAGAGCTAGCAACGCAGTGCCTAGAGATGGTTAGTGATAAGAGACCCTCGATGCGGGAAGTTGCAGAAGAGCTTGACAGGCTAAGGAAGTTATCGCAGCATCCTTGGGGACTACATGCTTCTCAGGAGCTGGAGGCCTTGATTGTTGGGTCGCCAAGCACGTACTCTGAGATTGAGCTTAGCAATGGGTATGTTAGCTTGACTGATTCAGCGTATGTGGGAGTTCAATCTCCACGGTGATGGGCTGATGGCATTCTTGTTTAGTTCCCTGGGTTGTGCAAACATGTGGTAGCAGCTGTCTTGTGCTCGTGTATGTAAGTTTTTTTTTTCTTTTAAAAGATTGCCACGTGATCACGTGATGTTGTTGTGTTACGTTTTCTTCTAAAGATTTCTTGTCAGTACATGGACCTGACCTTAGTTTTGTCGGATGCTAGCAACACTTCAAGCTTATACGTAGGGCTCTTTTTTTATGGTACCATCAAATAGATATGAGCTGTCTAATGTTTTAATCTAATAAATCAGATAGTTAAGATTAAGTTACACTTTTGATATATTACTAGTATAAATCCAGTAAGAGGTAAAATTGTAATTGCCCAACTGAGTTTGAAATGAAGACGCATGGACGTCTCATGAAAAAAATTACATTAAATGAAGACGTATGGGCGGCCTAGCAATAAGTTCAGTGAAAAGCCCGTAATACTCTCACGACAAAATTATAGAGAAAAGCCTATTATGTCCTCAACAAATCAATAACCAAATTTAATTTTTACTACTACTCTTTTACTATCAGTATAAGGCACGGATAAAATTCCTTATAGATATCACATATGTGCCATACTGCCATCTTCATAGGTTGATGTGCTATCAAAAAAGCTAAACCGCACAAATTTTAAAGCAACAAGGTTAGCAGTGGGGCTGTGGTTGGTTTGCAAACCAGATCCTCAATATGCTTTAAATTAAATGGGATGTTAGCATGGAGTCAACTCTCAAATGATGCAGGTATATTCATCGATGTGATTATATACTTGTGAGATTATGTAGAGATCATCCTGTGTATGATGAGCATTTGACTGTTCTTACGCTTCGGTATTAAAGTTTGAGTTTGATTTTGTGTCATTTGCTCTCTAGTTTTGCTATTTGGAAGACAACGACCTGGTCGGCCTACAGAGGTGACAGTCCTCTAGAGGAGGCATACTATCTTGGCGACAAGTCATTGAGCATCACATCTTCGTATGACGGTTGCCTCGAGGAGAAACATTGTGGAGTCTGGTGGTGGCAATTATGGAAATTGTTCAATACCGGTTGGAGTGGCGGTTTATGAAACCGTGATGGTGGCCTAAGTAGAGGTCACGCTTTGAAGGATGGAGCGTCGTATCGGGCTAATAGAGCCATATGGAAGTCATTCTTTGAAAAGCGTATAACTATGTGTAAGTGTAAAACCTTTTTGTGCGTGTGTTATTGGGTTTTTTTATTTGCAAGTGGTTGTATGCACTAGATGTGTGCTGGTTAGGGTTTGGTGTGAGGTGATGAGCCTCTACTATATAAGCCATTATGAGATGAGAGATGTATCAATTTTAGGGTTTGTGAGAGAGATTAGTGTTTCCATGTATTGAAGCCTTGTATGTGTCCTCTAGGGTTAGAGCTATGTCCTCCATGAGCGAGTGACTGCAAAATAGTTTTCTCCAAGTGAAATAAGAATCCAAACTTCATCTAAATGAATTTTCATAGATCCTTCTTTGTGCTTTTGATTTGCTTGATTTTTTTGGTTGGATTTCATATCCTCTTGATCTTTCTTAGTACCAAGTACGTGTAAGAGGTAGAGATATCTCTTAAAGATTAGATCACATCCATCTAAGCACTTTCTAAGGAGAGTTCTTGTGTTTGGCTAGTTTTCCTTAGAGAGAGAGAGAGAGAGTTGATTTTGGGATTTTGATCTTGGGGGCAATTTGGTTTGAGTTCGTGTTGTGATCTAGTTTGCTATGACATATGAGAACCTATCAAGGTCATTTAGATCATCAAAAACTTATGAGAAAGAGTAGATTAAGGTTTCCCTCTTTTGCCCGGCTTTAGTGCAATCTTCTTATTTTAGATAAATGTCATGACTTGGGCATTGATCTTCACGATCCTAGGGAGGACTTGTATCAAGTTTTACTGTGTTTGAATAAGTGGTTGAGAAGTTAGCCTTTTTCTTGGATTGTGTGCAGTGTTATTATATGTAGTTGCCTCAACGAGCGGTTAGACCACCATAACCCGAGTGGTCAGACTGTTTGATCCCAGTCAAACTGGCCATGTGCCTGGTCAGACCGGTTGTATGGTCCAACCACTTCCTGGCCAGTGGTTAGACTGGTGAGGCAGTGAAGCCTCTGTTGCTTTGTGTTCTATGGCTCTTCACTTTGGTGAGCTTGTAAGTTTGTGTTTGTATTGCATTGTGTTGATAAATGCCATGGGGAGATTTTAAAGAAGTCATTCATCCTTCTCTGACTTGCTATACCGATCCTACAATACTACAAATAGAAAAAATATTAACTTATGTAACATTGTTGTACATATTTGTGTTTGACATGTGTTGGCTTATTGCGCTTTAGCATAGGTGATACGCACATATCTGTGAGTTCTAAACAAAGTGTTATATTGAAGGGATTCAGGGTAGGCTACACTGGCGCAAACTAAATTTCCACTGTGTAAACCCGAAAGCCATGCGAGTAAGAGATCATGGATCATTACCACTAGACATGCAGTGCAGTAGAAAAAGAGTTGAAGTAGCCTGGTTCAATGTAGTCGTATCGGTGCAGTGGAAGTAGTCGATCATCCAACATCTTTGGAAAGCTATCCTCATAAACCAATCATCCTCTAGTTGTAGTTGATCTCCACGAACTAATTGACTTCTCCTCTAATCGTCCCGATCAGTGCCGCAGTCACAGTAGCGTCTTTACCAAGATCCATACGTCGAGAGATGGAATGCCATGCGCCGGTGTGTTACCATCAGCATGCACAGCATAGCCTTCGGAAGGAGGCGGCTAGGGTTTTAGTGGTTGGTGCGATGTCTCTATCTCTCCCATAACCCAATGCACCCCTTTATATAGAGCCTCCGACTAGATCTTTATCCAATGTGAGGAAAAATCGTATCCCATTCGAAGTCTATTATCTGGATCCTTATTGTTCCAATCCGTTAAGTGTGTGGCTTTGTAGGTTCATATATATTTAGTTGTAACTCGAAAACACCTTTTCAATCGTATCCCTCTAACTATCGTCCGTTTGCTCTTACCCCTAACTGCCGTCCGTCTGCCCCTATCACAGGGAAAATTTTATTGTGTAACGGTGACATAACTAGATCTGTGTAACAAGTGAATCGGATGGCGGTACATAACATGTAACATGGTAGCAAAACACTGTAGCATAGAAAATCACTGTATCAAAAAATGTTTTTAGGGTAGAAAATCACTGTATCAGAAAATCACAGTATTTGCTACAGTACTTAGCAGTGTTTGCTACCCTACTTAGTACCATGTGTCATCCTCTTATTTGCTCGTGATACAAACTCAAGTGTGCTCCGTTACACAATAAAATTTCTGCTATCACGGGCTCACGGCCCGACTCGCTAGTTGCATCTCACCTACTCAGAACTCAGAATTCAGAAGCGACGGGCTTCCGCCACGTACGTGTGCGAAGGTTTCTCCTCTTTCTTCCGGATTTGCCCTCAAGTGGACCGTGCGGTTGGCATCAGATGATCAGGAGGGCTGCAGCGCGCGGCCTGCGCGCGGACTAGAACCAATCCGATGTCCATGACAAGTGAGACACGTTGTTTGTTACTAAATTCAGTCCTCCTTTCGACATACTACTGGGAATAAACTATTCTTCCATCTGGGGTTCTCATGTCAACGTATAATTTTTTTTCCCGACAACACGCCGTGCCTTTGCAGCGCCCATGTCAAAGCTGCTGAGCTGCTTATACACGGTGGTGGAACCAGATCTCAGGTTTTCTAGACTTAGCCCGAGGCATAATAATAAACATTTATAAAAAATTCATAAAAATTATAAAAATAATAGAATTAACTAAAAAATTGATTTAAAAACAGCTGATCTAACCCAAGAGCTCCACCCCTGCTTATACAGGAAACGGACAAATCACGCTCTGGGTGCTACCACCTCATAGCTTCTGACGAATTACCGACCACGTGTGCCTCAAGAACCGGGCCTTTGCTTGGCGATCTACTTTGGAGTGTTCCTGTTTTTACAAGCATACTTTGGATTGTTTCAAATCGTTGATCAGTGGATGATACGTAGTTTATGATGACCTTGGCACAAGGATAAGTGTGTTTGTCGGTTTCAGTGGGGCTCCAGACTGCGACGTTGATATGGTGACGTACAAGTCCCTTCTCCCCTAACATTTTGACTTCCTGGCTGAAGCCAACCAACAACTGCATAACTTCTCGGGCGTCTATATTCTATACGTCAAAGTTACCGCTGTTAGTGTTTTCAATGCGCAAATTCAAGAACTATAACTTTGGAACAGTTAACTATTTGGAAATCTTTTCAAATTAAGAAGCAGCCGTAGAGTAGAAAAATGGGTGAAATGGATTGGCAATTGCCAAATGACGAATTAAGTCAGTTATGTTCAGACGGTAATTGAAACTACGCTCCTGATCAAGTTGCTCTCGTCGCAGCTATCGCAGTGGGTGAGGTGGTAAGACAAATGAGACCGAATTGAACCATATATTACGACTTGGCTGTACGTGCTGGCTGCTATGCGTTTTCAGCATTCAATCTACACATGCAGATTTCTTCCTTGTGTTTAGCTAAAGGATGACTTTACTACTGTATTTAGATGTATCTTGTAAGCATCATATATGTTACTCACTTCAAAACAGTTATATTTTTCTCCTGTAGCCTGTAAGAGCTACGCTTGGGAAGTACCACTGCCTCCAAAATGTCACTTTCTAAGATTTTCCATTGTGATACTGACATATTGTGGTAGGTTTTGAAAACAGGTAGCTGATTGATCAGCGATTGCACTCCTTAGCTTTTTGATTGTTCACTAGCTTTTGGGTCCCACAGTTAATTGAAAGCATTTTTTAGGTATAACAGAAAAAATATATAACTACAATTAGTAAAGATTCCTGTATCTAATTAGATTACACAGAACATCAACCGCGGAGTGTCCATGTATTCCTCGAAAGTTCAGTTCAGTGGTGTCTGCTACATGCCAGGGAGACCTGGTCACAAGTGGATTTGTCCCGTCTTGTTAGGAAAGCATAAATCGCACTCCTGAATAGTACTACTGCTTTCCTCTTGTAATATTTCAGAAATGCGAGGCATCTCAATTCTGTTCATACGTCAAAAGGAGATGAATAATGAACACTCGTTCGAAGGCGTACTAGATAGATCAATCATTTTTCCACACCCCAACTCATGCAGCTTGTGCCTGAAGATCAACGTGCATCAACCACCGCATTAGATTAAGATGTCACTTTTGGAAACTTCCCACACTTGTCGCCGTCGGTGTCGTGTATTGAAGTCAGGCCGTGGCTGCGTGCGAATGAGATGAGAACGTTTGCCATTTGATCTCTTCAAAGCTGGGCATGGGTTCATTGCACCTCGATTAGTCCACATGAACAACACAGGTTATCACAAATTACCACTCCCGCGGCCATTCCAGTTAAACCACCGAGCGCACTAGATATGTTGCTTCTTGCGCTGATCGTTCTAGTCTTTTCTTCCCGGCCTGCGGCGGCGGCTATGCAGCCGAGCGAGACGTGCCTGCGTCGGTGCGGCGACATCGAGATCCCGTACCCGTTTGGCGTCGGCGGCGGGTGCCACCTCGAGACGGGGGACTGGACGTTCGTGCTCAGCTGCAACCGCACCGGCGATGGGCGGTACCGGGTGTACAACTACCAGATCGAGGTGCTGGACATGTCCGTTCGGCTCGGGCAGCTGCGCATCTACAGCGTGATCAACCCGTGGTGCTACAACGGCACGACGCGGGCGATGAACAATCAGAGCAACTGGTGGTACGACATGTCCATCACCAACTTCCGCATCAACGACGCGCAGAACCGGTTCACCGTCATCGGGTGCAACTCGCTCGCCTACATCCGCTCGCTGAACGCGACGGCCGACCGGCAGTACATGACGGGGTGCATGGCCATGTGCCCCGGCGTGGAGCGGCTGGCGAACGGCTCCTGCGCCGGGGTGGGGTGCTGCCAGACGGCCATCCCGGGCGGGCTCAACGCGTACCAGATCTCCTTCGAGGAGAAGTTCAACACCTCCGATATCGTCAACTTCAGCCGGTGCAGCTACGCGGTGCTTGTCGAGGCCGCCGCGTTCGACTTCCGCACCATGTACGTCACCACCGACGAGTTCATTGTGGCCAACAACGGGCAGGTGCCGATGGTGCTCGACTGGGCCATCGGGAACAAGACGTGCGAGGAGGCGAAGCGGAACGCGTCGGCCTACGCCTGCGTCAGCAGCAACAGCGAGTGCGTCGACTCCAAGTACGGCCGGGGCCGGGGCTACCTCTGCAACTGCTCCGCCGGCTTCGATGGCAATCCTTACCTCCTCAACGGCTGCCAAGGTGATCTCTTCTCTTTTCTTCTCTTCCTCCCACTGCATGCGTCAAACGTGGCCAAGCCTAGCTAGTTCCGATGTGTCGCTGCGGTGAAGTCATAACTCATGGGCGTTTTTGTTTGTGTTTGCAGATATCAACGAGTGCGAAGACACAAGTTTCAGGTACCCGTGCTCTGTTCCTGGTACTTGCGTCAACACTCTGGGAAGTTTCTACTGCGCTTGCCCTGACAAGACAACAGGCAACGCTTACAACGGAACATGCGAGGAAAACAAATCCCAGCTTGGATGGCAGATCGCAATTGGTAAGCCATCTCCATGTTCTTGTTTCTTGTGAACGCCTAGCTAGAACAGGGGATCCCATTCCCATCAACTCCCAGATGGCTACAGATGATGAAATGAACTAGTCACTGTTCCTATTTCTCAAACTACGTATCACCTCTCATTTCCAAGTCTTACTGGCTACCTCAGGAGTTAGCGTTGGTGTTATCATACTGATAGCCAGCGCGTCCTGCGTGTACATGATCGACGCGAAAAGGAGGCTGGCCAATATCAAGAGAGAATACTTCAAGCAGCATGGGGGACTCCTGCTGTTCGAGGAAATGAAGTCGAGGCAGGGGCTGTCCTTCACACTGTTCACCCAACAAGAGCTAGAAGAAGCAACGGACAAGTTCGACGAGCGCAACGTAATAGGAAAGGGAGGCAACGGCACCGTGTACAAGGGAACCACCAAGGACAACGACGTAGTCGCGATCAAGAAGTGCAGGCTGGCGAGCGAGAGGCAGCAGAAGGAGTTCGGGAAGGAGATGCTCATCCTGTCCCAGATCAACCACAGGAACATCGTCAAGCTGTACGGATGCTGCCTCGAGGTGGAGGTCCCCATGCTGGTGTACAAGTACATCCCGAACGGCACCTTATACAAGCTCATTCATGGCAGGAACAACGGGCCGCGCATTCCGTTCACAGCTCGTCTGAAGATTGCTTATCAGACGGCCGAGGCGCTCGTCTACCTGCATTCTTGGGCTTCCCCTCCTATAATCCACGGCGATGTGAAAACGTCCAACATACTTCTCGATGAGAATTACACCGCAAAGGTCTCCGACTTTGGAGCCTCGACGTTGGCGCCAACGGATGAAGCCCAGTTTGTCACGTTCGTTCAGGGGACCTGCGGCTACCTGGATCCAGAGTACATGAGAACGTGCAAGCTGACGGACAAGAGCGACGTGTACAGCTTCGGCGTCGTTCTGTTGGAGCTGCTGACGTGCAGGAAGGCGCTGAACCTCGAAGAGCTCGAGGAGGAGAAGTACCTCTCTTCGCAGTTCCTCCTCGTTCTAAGGGAGAACAGGCTCGAGGAGATACTGGACGCCCAGATAAAGAGCGAGCAGAGCATCGAGCTGCTCGAGCAGGTCGCGGAGCTAGCAAAGCAGTGCCTGGAGATGTCCGGCGAGAAGAGGCCGTCGATGCGGGAAGTTGCCGAAGATCTTGACAGGTTGAGCAAGCTGTCCCAGCACCCGTGGGGGCAGCAGAATTCCGAGGAGCTGGTGGCCCTGCTTCGTGGATCAGCAAGCACGTACTCTGAGATAGAACTTAGTGGAAGCACTAGGAATATTAGTTTCAGTGATACAGCATATGTAGGAATTCGATCTCCGCGTTGATGGTGCAATTTTGCTGTGCCTCGAGCTATACGATCACTGGACAAGTTGTCTTGTATTCAGAACGGTGTCTTGGGAAGTATTGAATACCTGTACAGTTTTATACATACACAAATGAAATGCAAAAATATGTCACTCCAACTACCCTCTCTAGTATTTTGGAACTTCGCTCGCTGTAATGCTTGTAAGCATAAAGATAGGTTGTTGTGATTACAAGTTCTAAAAACGTACTAAGGTTGGCTATAAGAAAAATCATATAGGCACACTTGTCGTAATAAAGCATTACCATAAAATATTGTAATTTTTATTATTTCTCCTAATGTGTAACAATAAGAAATTAATGCTTAAAGTTATAGTATATTGGAGGTTTGAGATCGTGCCAAGTCAAAAACACATTTCATTACGCAGTCCGCAAATATATGTTAGCTAAGTCCATCTTGTCTTAGCAATCTGTGCAAAATCATCAATTCGTGTAATCGCATTCTCATATCACTTTTGACACAATCGTATTGACAAAACAATTTCATTTCCAGGAATTGAATCGGTTTAGTATCTTGAGATAAAAATCATGTTTCACAGTTGGCAAAGGCTCTATCCTTTTTGGCTTTTCAGTCGATTATTTGCTACGACTTCTATCAGCTAATACTATTTATTAAACCTACTAGACACAGTTAAAAGTCATCAGCTGCAATTCGAAAGAATGCCCCTAAAGAGTAGTGTGTTTGGTTGATGCTCAAACTAACATTGCCAAAAAATTAGCTAGTCCTAATAATTTGGCATGTATTTGGATACTTGCCAATTTTTTGGCAAGTCAATAACTCTATAGTGTTCCTCTATGTATTTTTTTTTGTTATCTCAATCGAAATTTTGGCTAGCCAAAGTTCGATAGGACTGGACCAAGCAAACACAAAATATCTCTGATTATGCTTTCCTCTTTCTTCCCAAAGTACGAGCGGCCTGATCGTTCACGGGCGAAATCCAACGGTGGTCAGCCTTCCCCCAAAACCCCACAAAAATCGCCTCAAAATTGAAGGATAACGAACGCATCCGTCCATCTATCCATCCGTCCCGGAGACGCGAAGAATGGTGGCGCTGCGGGTGTGGAGGGCTTCCTCCAATCTACTTGGCTTCGCCGCCTCCCGCGCCGCCGCTGGCACCGCCACGGGCGCCTCGGCTGCGAGGCCCCTCCGTCTCCACATCCGCTGCTGCTCCCATGCGGCCACCACCACGAAGGCGCCGCAGCCCCCTCAGGACCGCCGCCGCCGCAGCGCCTCCTCATCCTCCTCCACCTCCGACCGCGAATCCATCCGCGCCATTCGCCTCAAAAAGGTTCGCTTCCATAGATGCTGCGCCTCTGCTTCCACACCGTTGGGGGCGCGCATTCTGCTTCCCCCAATTTGTGGTCGATACTGCTACCAATCTGCTCGTGATAAATAGCTTGTTTTGTTTGCTAGGTTGAGGAGCTAAGAGGGAAGGGTTACGAGCCGTACGCGTACAAGTGGGACAGGACTCACACAACCAAGGAGCTTCAGGAGGGCTACACCCATCTCGAGAATGGCGAGGCCTGCGCGGAGGTGGCTGTTTCCATTGCTGGGAGGATCGTTGCCCGAAGAACATTTGGAAAGCTTGTATTCATGACCATAAGAGATGATTCTGGGACTATTCAGGTTCGATCTTTCAAATGAGTTGACTTCTCTTGCCAGTCAAATGTAGGGGGGTGTAAATCATATACGAATTATCGGGAATATTCGATTACGAAATTTGATAAACTGCCATTGTGTTCTATATTTTTCCATTCTAATAACAAATATCTTTTCTGTCCTAATTTGTGTTTGAACCTGGCATATATGGATGCAAATATGGTTTTGATTTGTTTACATTCAAATATAGTTTTCTCTATATGAATCTTTGAACTTAATTTAGTGTCTAACATTACTCCTTCAACTTAATTTAACATATTTCAATGGTTTGCTGTGTTTCATGTGAGTTTATAAGGTTATTATTGTCTAGTTGATGTACAAAAGACATGTATGTCCGAATCTGACCCAAATGAGTCAATGTTCGATATGTAATTTTTACTGATACACATCCTGTTGTGGTTACAGATCCAACAGTGGATAATAGGGGCTACGGGGAGGCCACAAAGGGGCTGCCTGGAGCCTGAAACTCACAGTGAGGAGTGGATGTAGAATATGTGTGTACTATATCTAAGCTATAGCCCTTTCTCTCAAAAAATGAACCCTCTCTCCTCCATGGCGTCCTAAGGAACGAATTTATAGCCATGAGGAGGTTGTTTATACAAATGCCCCTATTGGGGGTCTACAATAATGAGGGTAGATATGTCTTTTCCCCTATCCTAGGCCTTTTGGGCTTGCCATACAGTTTACATGCTTTAGTGGGCCTTCTGGCACGGTGGGCCGGTCGGACCACTGTGGGGGCCACTCTCCCAACACATCCAATTTGTACTTGAATCCGAGCATATTCAAATCCAGCTTAGGATATATGGATGCAAATGTGGTTTGATCACCATCCAATTTGAATTCTATCCGTATAAGGTGAACTTGTCAATATGAGTTTGCTGGGTAGGTCAATTTAAGATTGCGCTTAACACTCTTAATTGTATACTAACGTGAACTTGTCAAGTCTCTTTGGTATTTATGCTAGCTCAATATGGGAACCCATCTCACCTCAGAATTTGATATGGGCGTGAATATGTTACTTGATAGTGTTATACTTGTAAGCCAAGTTCATGTAGCAGCTGACGAAGGCACCAAATTTGTTAGGCAAAGATTGAATTTTCAACAGGGCACTATGTATATGCAAGCATATGTTAATACTTGTTCAGATGGAATTTATTCTGCTCATTGGAGTTTGCTTTCTTCCTAATAAGAATGAAGTGTGGTTGATCATGTTTACATTTGTATTTCTTGTGACTAGTAGCTGCTAAAACTTGTGTTTATTTGTTTAGTTGTTGAAGGTATTTGTTGTGCACCAGATATATGTTTTTAAGACTTCCTTTTTGGCAATTTGTAGCTTTACTGTGAGAAAGACAGCCTTACAGAGGAGCAATTTGAGCAACTGAAGGCATTTATTGATATTGGTGATATCTTAGGTGCAAGTGGGTCCATAAAGAAGACAGAAAAAGGTTTAGTATTAAAAAAATCCTTTTACTGATGCATGAATACTGTCTATTATATTTCTCTAAGTGATGGTACTGATGAGTTCACTCTTCAGCATAGCATAACATTTTTGGGAGCGCGTGCTTATGATTATTTGCTCAGAATCACCCTATCATATAATTTTTAATGTGGCCGCCCATGCTTTTAAACCTCTAACTTTGCAAGTTAGGCTCCCGTTGTTTCACCATCACACTGCTCATATTCTATTTCTGTCTAAAACTTATCCATTTTATGTAAATTCAGGTGAGTTCTTTGTATAGCCATTTGATTAGTGTTTATTTAAACTAAGCAACCAGTCTGTAACACCCCGCCCATCCTTTGGGCCAGAATGCTACCACCATTGCAAATTTTTTTCGTTCAATTACCAGAAGATCCATACTAAACATATTTAGGTAGCAGCGAATAGAAACAACATAGTTCTTCTTTTAGCCCATACTCTAGTAGCCTAGTAGGGACTAGCATAAACTGACAAAAGGTGGTACAAGGAGTGCTGCTGATTTGTGAAGGTTATTCATATGCTACTCCCACCCGAGCATGTCGTCCTCAACGGTCACCTAAAAACAATAAAGTAAGGGTGAGTCCACTGACTCAGCAAGCACAAAGCAAAACAGAAAAATAACTGGTTTACGAATTAGTCTAGCACCATCACAGTTTCATTCACCACTCGTTTCCATCTAATCTCAAAGTGATCATCAACCAATCATGATGCATATGCACATGCACTTCTTTCCTTTCTCTTTAGTCTATACTGCAGATAGCGAGCGAGCACCGCCGATGCTCACCTGTGCCCGCCATGTTTCCATGCGGGATCTTAAGGGCTGTTGGGACTGCTCTGCTCAGCTTTTTCTAGCTCTACTCCACCAACTCCACCATGGAGCGGCCCACTGTGGAGTTTCGGAGCAGTGGTCTGTTTGGCACGCACTAGCTCCAGCTCCGTAAATGTGAGGTTTCCGAGAAAGGTCCAATATGCCCCTGAATGATGTTTGGTGTATGTTTTGATGTATGCGGAGCATATGTAACTGAATATTTTTTTTGCCAATATAAATATGATGTAAAATATCATAATTGCATTTAATTTATTGGAGAAAACAAAAAAAACAAATATTTTGATCAAATAATTCCGTACTTTTGTCCTATAAATTACAACGTGCTTGATAGATAATTAACGAAGTCCATAATTCGAATACAAATAATGTCAATTGAACCTTATTCAAATTAGAAGTTCAATAGCATATAGGTTCAAATTGCATCTGTGTTTCAAATTCCTTATTCCGCTTCTTTGGCCATTCTCTTCACCATAATGTCTCTGATATAAAATTTTCTCGATTTCTGTTCCCCGCCATTTGATTTGTGTAGCAGGAGCAACAAAGATAAATTTCTGAATAATCAATAATTCAACATGGATTGATCAAGTGAAAGATATAATTCTAATGGCATTTTGAGCATCTTCGAGTCATCCATTTACAAGTCCCACGTAGTCGCACCGGTAGCTTGACTAGTCCTCTTTCTCGCATCCGCCTTCCGATAGCAAGAGATTTATCCCACCTCCCATATGAGGTATACAAATTGGACATCAAGACATAAAAATCGGTGTTTCAAGATGAAGAACCATCATCCTCTTGATGGCTTCTTCTCCAAACTCTAACACGAATGCGATGCGCACCCATGGAGAAAAGCTCCCGACACTAATGTCCGATTGCATTGGCATTTTCAGATGAACTCCAATGCTTCCTCCAGATTCCAAGACGGCCAAGACATCAACCATACACGCATAATGCTTCATAGAAGGAATGATGTTGAAATACCACGAGCATCTTGATTCTTTATGACCAGATCTTGGATCCGGCCATCACGTCGCCGTGGTGGCCTAATAGGGCGGCGGGCGTCGTGCGGGTGGGAGGCGGAGAGGAGGAGGCCGGGTGGGGGCGGAGAGGAGGCGCATGGGGCGGAGAGGAGGCGGCGGGGCGGCAGGTGGGGGCGGAGAGGAGGCGGCGGGTGGGGCGGAGGAGGGCGGGTGGGGGGGCGGAGAGGAGGGCGGCGGGTGGGGGAGGAGGCGGGAGGGCGGGAGGGAGGAGGAGAGGAGGAGGGCAGGTGGGGGCGGAGGAGGCGGCGCGGGTGGGAGGAGGAGGAGGCGGCAGGTGGGGGAGGAGAGAGGCGGCATGGGAGGCGGAGAGGAGGCGGCAGGGTGGGGGGGAGGAGGAGGCGGCGGGTGGGGCGGAGGAGAGGCAGGTGGGGCGGAGGAGAGGCGGCAGGGTGGGGCGGAGGAGAGGAGTCATGCGGGTGGGCGGAGGAGAGTCAGCAGGCGGGTGGGGAGAAGGAAAATAAATGAATCGATGCGGAGAGGAATTGTGTAATGACAATGGTGGGTAATTTTTCCCCAACTCCATGAGGAGATACAAAACTTCGCTCTGAGTACCCTCGAGGAGCTCCAAAAAACGTGGAGCAGCCTTCAACTCCACCTTTTCTTGGAGCGAGTTTTGAGTTGGACCCGTTTGGCTAGACAAGTTTGGAGCAGAGTTGAAAAAGCTGGAGCGGAGCAGTCCCAAACAGGCCCTAAGTCCGTCCTTTTTCATACAGGGATCACAGTAGCCCGTCATTTTCATACGGAGACCTCAATCTCCACTCCCGTGGAGTGTCCACACAAAGTGGACCAATGATACCACAACACTATCTCTTTTTCATGACATGCATGCAATGCAAGCTCTCCATTTATGCATATCAACATGTCATATTTCAACAATCGTTATTCATTATTTCTCATCATGCATCCAAAAATAATTAACTTACCACAACATGATAATCAATGCACCATCATTCATCTAACAAGAACCACTACCCAAATTTACCGCTTTACCATGCACTTGCTCATTAACCAAAAGGAGCGAAGCGACGCGAACAGCGTCGACTCGGGACCTTCAATTGCATAAACGTCAACCCGACTCAATGCATCGAATCAAAACCGTGACTTAAGCGGACAACGACGATTCTACGTGCTCGACCCGACTCGGGCAAAACACCGGATTAAGGACCCGTCACAGTACCAATCCCATTTTCTTTTCTTTTATTTTTCTCCTCTTTTCTTTTCTTTCCTCTTCTTTTCCCTTCTCCTTCTCTCTCTCTTTTCTTTTCTTTCTCTTTTTTTCTTTTCTCTCTCTTTCCTTTTCTTTTCTTTCTTTTCCCTTCACTTCCTACTACCGAGCCTCCACCACTCCGCCTTCTCTCTCTCTCTCACGCCGCGCACCCGAGGCGGCGATGGCTGGCATGGTGAGCTCGGCTTCACCGACCTCGGCTCACCACCCACGACCCCGCTCGTCTCCGCCTTCTCCTCACCCTTCCTCCGTTCGGCGACGCCCATTCCTCTCGGCCGCTCGGTCGGGCGGCTCCGGGCGGTCTTGGCGTCGGGCTAAGCTTCGGCTTCCGGCCACTGGCCTCACCGGCCGGCCTCGCGCTCCCCGTCATCCTCCTTCTCCTTCGTGGATCCCATGACGCCTTCCTCGGATCCGACCGGCTATGGTCGGATCTAGTGGCTCCCCGATCTCCGGCTCCCGCCGCCTGTGCCCTCGGCCACCCCTGCAGCTTGAGCTTGCTTACCACGGCTTCTGGCCACACTAACCTCACCACCACCGTGACGGTTGCCCCTAACTCTCATGTGCTCTCCTTCTACCTTTTGCATGCTATTGTATTGCGCTATGCGGTTGTGGAGGGATGGTGGACGTACTCACGGGTTGGCTTACGCGTGGGCTCGGCGGTCGTGGTTGTCGCCGTCCCCGGATGGTGTCGGCGCCAGGGGGTGAAATGATGTTGCTTATCTGCTACATGTGATGTAAAAGGTGGAGCAAGAAAAGTGGTCGTGTGTTGTCTTGTCTACTTAAGGCCATCACTCTCATTGTGAAATGTCGATCCGCCTCCCTTTAGCCTTGGCTGGATATGGCAATATGGGCTTTTTGGTCCAACTACACTGCACTACTACTCTTTTGCAATTCAGTGGTATTACACAGTCCACTGTCTACTTCATTGTTTCAGAAAGAACAACAAAACAGGGTAAGGGGCATCAAGAAAGAAAGACAAATCAGCTAGATAATAGAATGCTACATAATCGTAAGCCGTAAGGACCTGGGTACTAGGGCTATGGCTGATAATCAGCTAGATAATAGAATGCTACAAAATATTATGGACCTGGAGTCGCTGGCAGGCCTAGAAATGGAGTAAAGGAGGTGCTAACTTATGACAGGAAGTCTCACAAAATTGCAAATCAACTATATCATAGCAAAAGTACATAATTACTGATACAACAACTGATATAAGAGTGAAATAGCTAGACAAGCGACAGGAGAGAAGGGGATAGAAGCTGAAGACAAAATAAATGGCTAATCCATGGGGCTAATGGGCTGCACTGGTGCTTCAGCACCCCTAGCACCGGGTGTAGGTCCACCCCTGCCTGGGGTGCCGGAGCTACGGCTGATATTGTAGTATTAGAAAGATGCAAAATCAATGAGAATGACTAAACTTTATATTTTATAACAGGTAAATATTACAAACTAATGTATTCAAGTTCAAGTCACTCAATATAGGCATTGAATGAATTTCAAATCTCTTTTTGAGGAATTAATAATATCACATACATCTCAATATTATTAGTTCAATATTTACTATAGTCCTGTCGTTAATCTACACTCTAATTTGACATGGTGGATTTCACTGCAGGGGAACTCTCTGTTTATGTGAAAAGTTTTGAAATCCTTACAAAATCCTTACTCCCACTACCAGATAAGTATCATGGCTTAACTGATGTGGACAAGCGGTATCGCCAAAGGTTACCTTTTGTTTTGCTTTATCTTTATTTTAATCATATATGTTCTTCTGTTCCTGACTATCACCCATTTAATACTGTGGTGTGTGCTATCTCCATACAAACCTTTGGTGCAGCTATTAATGGCTTTGGATCTTACTACATTTTATTTGGTTGATTCCTGCTGCTATTACCCTACTTTGGAAAGTTCTATTGTTATTTTGAGAATTTTATGGCATTACTATTCATATTTCAATTATCTGGAGTACCCAGTAAAATATATATGCGGCAAATCTTCTCTCAAGGTATATCCAAATTATATCGGTCGCTTTTAGTATATTGCATATTGTCACTACAGATCACACCCTGTTATCATGTCTCGAAGCATGCAGTGGTTCTTTTTATTTATTTGTTGCTTACATTTGGTGGTGCCTCCTGCTGCCACGATGCATGCCATTTAATCTGACAATTAGATCCAAGCATTCCATACTTGATTAAACGTGAATTACTTATCTAGTTACTTGATTAAACATGAATTACTTATCCTGTTATGTCTTTAGAATTATTGTTTTAGTGTATGTGGCAACTACTATTCCTTTGTTCCAAAATTCAACTCATCTTGTGTGTTACTTGTAACTATCGACAGGTATGTTGACATGATAGCAAATCCTGAGGTTGCTGATGTATTCCGAACTAGAGCAAAGGTACTGATTACATGGAGTGCGGAATTTCCTTTTTAGCTTTTGTTGAAGCTAATTCTGTGAACTAGATAGGGGCTAATAAGGAAAAATCAACTCTATTTTTGATGGCTGTTCACTGGAAATATTGGGCCTGCTTTGTTTGTGCCCAAATTTACCTTCCAAGGTGCGCGAAAGTTTGGTCTTGAAATTGGTCGCCCATGATTTGGTGAGGTAGGCAGGAAATGAACCAGGATGCCAATGGGAATAGAATCTTGCTAAAAATTTGGCAGCAAACCAAGCACAGGTCAAATTCAGTCAAAGCCACCAAATTTTGGCAACACCCGTTGCAAATTAAATAGGCCCTGTAATTTAATTTGGCAACTTCAATTTATATCAAATCTTATGTAGTCAGAGAAACACATTTTTTTAGGGGGGCAAAGGGAGGTTGTGGGATGAAAATTTCTGTAATTTGTAGTCTATTTATAGTGAGATTACTGTTAAAGGTATTTAGATCATTTCTTATTGTCTAGGGTTTGGGTCCTTGTGTGTCTCTTGTCCTACATATATATGCCCGATAGGCTATTGCAATACAACAAGCTTCATATTAACATGGTATCAGAGCCTAGGTTTTAGAACCTAGCTTCAGCCACCATGCATCGCCGCCGCCGGCCACCGCCGGCCGCCGCCACCCCGAGCAGCAGTGCTCCACTCCAAAGGTGGCCACCTCCCCGGCCGGCGTCGCGCCGCGCTGCTCCGCGCCCACCAAGACGCTTCTCTGCGTCGCGTCGCCGCGAAGGCCTCCCCACCGCCGCTAACCCGGATCCGGCGGCCGCCTCGCCGCCCGGATTCGAGGGCCTTTGCGCCAGATCCGGTCGAGCTCGCTCTCGCTGGGCCGCCGCCGCCCAAATCCGGCCATGCCTCCTTCGCACCGTCGCGGATCCAGCCATCGCCACTTCGGATCCGGCCTTCTCCTGCGTCTCCATCTGCGCCGCTTAGCCGGATCCGCCACCGCCGCTCGACGCGATCGATCCGCCTCCCAATGCTACTCGCTCGATCGGAGGAGGCGCCGGCCACGCTTCCTCTCCTGTGGCCACCGCCGCCTTTCGCCTAAATCCGGTTGCCTCAAGCCGGATTCGGTGGCTTAGGCCACCGTCATCCGTGCCGTGGTCGCCCACGCCATTGGCCTTCCACAAGACGAGCCGCTGCCACCGCCCTCTCCTTGGACCGCCGTCGCCGCTCGGCTCTCTTGGCCCCGCCACGCGCTCCACCATCACCGGATCTTGGACCCGGCATTGCTTTCGCCAAGCCCCTCCATCGGGCATGGCACCAGCGGCGCTGCCGATCTGGCCGCTGGAGCTGCGACCACGCCTCCTCGCATGCCTCCTACTCCTGCCGAGCTTTGCGCCCTTGACGCTCGCGGGCTCCCCACGATGGGATCTGTCGGATCCGGCCCGGAGATGGCCTCCCCGGGCCGCTGCCGCCCTTGCCGGGCTGCCACCGTCCTCCCGGTCGGCCACCTCCGTTCGTGCACGCACCGCCGTCGGATCCCGCCACCCTACTCGCTCCGGCCATGAAGCCTCCTCACCACCACCCGAGAGAGGGGGAAGTGCGTTCGGGGGGAAGCTTTGTGAGGGTGAGGGAGGATTTTATTTCGCCATCTCCTGGCTGTGCTCTATTGAAGCTCATGTGAGAAGGAGGATGCATGTCAGGTCTGCGGATGACAAGCTAGTTATTGAGAAGCTGGTTGTGCTCTGCTAAAGGGTGTGGTTGCTAGTATTTGTAGCTTTAGATTCTTGTTGTTGGTGGCTCCTGTCTTTGAGTCATTTCTTTTGAGTCTTTTGTTGTGTCCGTCCAAATCCGTAGTTTCTCTCTTTCAGTTCGTCAAAGTTGTGTGAGTCCACAAATTTCTTGTCAGTCAGCCGATTGCTTTGCTAACCACAGTTCATCCTCTCGGATGAGTGTGGTCATATCCTTCCTTTCGCATAGTCGCAACCGCTGCTCCTCTTTGAGCCACTACAGATTGTAGAAGTCTTTATGATGCCGCCGCTTCTCTTTGAGGTGCCTCCGAGCTTCTAAGGTCGCTGCGCTTTTCTGCACTGTGCCTCTGTTGCGCTTTTTGTGCACAGCGCCGTCGCCGTCTTAGGCTTCGATCTGTGCCGCTATGCTTCTATCTTCTTCGGCTTGATTTGACAGCTATCTACTTGTGTCACCTTCCACATCCTCTTTATTGTGTTACCGTGGTCGACTTTGTTCCCGCTTACCTCTACCTTCTCGGCCCTTGCATTTTGTGCTTTATGGGCTGCTGCATGATTTCGGATGGGAGGCGATCTTTCCGACATAATTTTCCAAAAGCTGCACGCTTTAACGACATCTTCAAGATTTAGACTTTGGATTTTCCCTATTTTAGTGTTAACCCTTTTCAAATGTAATACTATTGCATACGTCTTACATTTGAGGGGGGGTGTTAAGGGTATTTAGGTCATTTCCTATTATTTAGGGTTTGGGTCCTTGTTTATCTCTTGTACTATATATATGTCCTATGGGTTATTGCAATACAACAAGCTTCATATTAACAATTACATCCTTAGTTCAACTTCATATAAAAGCACCTGGTTTGATGAATAGTGATGGGGCTGGCATCATATACCAAAGCTACCTTTTATGTTTTTTTAGCTATTTTCATTTTTTTAATGGTTATCTTAGTTATTTTCATTTTTCGTAGGTTGTTTCTGAAATCCGCAAGACAATGGAATCATTTGGTTTCATTGAAGTTGAAACTCCGGTTCTACAGGTTTGCTTTCTGCATATTCTTTAAATTATTACTTTGCAGGATTAACCACCAATGTAATATTTGATTACTGGCTTGATAAGAGGCCAATACTGAGATTATCTAGGTTAAATTGACAGTGCTGCTTATTCGAATTGAAATTACAGTGAGGTCGGAAAATAAAAATAGAAACAGGGGTCATGTAGACAAAATAGATGAATGACATGTATTCATCTTGCTAACCATATATTAATTTTTCTCTTTCTATTTAAAGTGTTAAGGTCATGTCAGCAAATTATTATGTGTAACACCAAACACGTGCCCTCCAAATATAAATCACCAAGGCTTCGCAGACCTGATTTTGAGCATGTGTTCCAACCTTACTCCAGCCCTCATTTGGGCCAAAGCTAATTGGGCAAAGCAAACTGTTTTGGATCTCTTGCTTTTGATGTCAAACTAGCTTTGATAGGTGTTTGGTTCCGTTGCTCAAAGCTTGCTTTTGATGATAAGATTCTGTGTCCAATTGTTGGGAATCTCTTATTTAGCTGAGATATAGTCACCACTTACCCTTGTGGTTGAGATTATTGTATGGGCCATTGGGCTTGTTCTTTTAGGCTGCGGCTGATGGCTTTTGGGCTGTTTGTGAGAGAAAATATGGAGTAATAAAAACTCACGTGCGGTTTTGACTGATATAAATGAAGTCACTATAGTATGTCCTATAATCAACTTGTAGACCCTGTTTTGAAAAAACATTCCGTTTGAAAGTTAATTACTGTAGCAAAAGCCAAAAGCCACTTTTAGAAGCCTCTCAGAACAGGCCCTATGTTTAATGCAGCAGTTAAGATCTTAAAAAATAAATCTAGTTTACTTAGGGTAGTAAAAAAAGCTCAAGTTCGACAAGCTACTCGAGCTCAGCTAATCGAGCTGAGCTTGATCCCTCAAATGAGCCGAGCTCAAGCATGCACTGAGGATCGGCAGTGACTGACGCTCGGCCCATTTAACGAACCGAGCTTGAGCTATTCGTTAAAGCTTGTGCAAACTCAAGACTCCACCTGATTCAATATTGAGCTCAGAACCTGATTCAAGCTCGCTCGCACTTGGCTCAAACTTGTTATGAGCTTGAGCCTAGCCTACCTGGGCTTGCTCGAGCTTGGCTTGTTGACAGCACTAAGTTTACTTGTTGGTATTCTCACTGTTGCACAACACTTTGGTCCACCTCACAACTATGCCTCTAGCAATTCTGTCAGAAAGGGAAGTGTGTGTCTAAAAAGCAAGGCAATTGTGTCCTAGGGCTTACATTGTTTTAAGTCTATTGTACAGTACATACATACAAGCAAGAACCACCAACAACTTGATTTGCTCTACTTGAAATCTGAACTTGGTAAAACCTATGCACAGTTGAGTAAAAACATGTAAGGCTTCTCTAACTTCAGCTCATACATGCATAATCTAAACTTATTCTTAGACCAGTCAAGAGAACCTGTATGCACCAAGAACCTTTACATGGGCAGGGGTTGAGGAAAATTATTTCTCTTTGGCTCCCTTTTAATCTGAGCAGGTGATGGCACTAATCGTAGTATAACACATGGGAAGAGAGTCATCCCAGTTTACTTGCGCATGGAAGTGAAAATGGCGCACCACGTGGCAAGGTTTTGCTAGCCCTTTGGGGCAAATTGACCTAGCAAAGTCACTATTATGCTAAGATACCAAAGAAATAACCTTACCCAGCAAGGCCAGCATAGCTTCATCCATTGGATTGGTTGGAATGGAAGTGCATATGAACTCATATGTAGGGATAACTAGCTTCAAGCATCTGGATATTGGATTCCAACCATCTGTGTCAGCCTGTCATGATCATCTGCTTGATCCTATCTAGATTATGAATGTTTTCTATGGTAGAAAACAAGGAATCTTCATCATAGATGGAAAGTCGTAAAGGCAAAGCTAACAAAATATATAGTTCATTTAATGTCGAATATGTTTTTTTAATAATGCTATCAACATAACTAAGCCAACATGACACAATCTAGTCGCATAGTATTAAGAAATAATCGTGTTCCTTTGTATTATTGTTTTGTTTATGATCATTATTAATGTCTTCTCTGATCCTTTTTTCGAACGGGAAAAAATAGGGTGCAGCAGGTGGTGCTGAAGCAAGACCTTTTATAACTTACCATAACTCACTGCAAAGAGATCTTTACTTGAGGATTGCAACAGAGCTGCATTTGAAAAGGATGCTGGTGAGGTTACAGTTCAGTTTTTTTTTATTCTCTACTTTTTGGCAGCTGTGCCTTTTTCTCAACTTAGTCTATGTAATATTCTTTTCTGCGATACATTCGCTTCCATTTCAATGAGAGAATGTACTGCTGGGTATGCAACCTGTAAGTAAAATTTTATGAAGTGTAGAAGAATCATATCTAACATGCGCTACTATTGTTATGTTAAGTTGATCTTAATTTGCATGTTAAATTGTTAATATAATTGTTTATCAATAAGCTTGTATGTTCCTTTTCCAGATTGTACATCTGCGCTTTTCTCTACTTGGTTAACATCGAATTTATCTCAATATGTTTCCCAGAATAGTCACAAGATGTATAATGAAATTGTATGCGTTAAGCTACAGTTCTCTTGGACCTTTACCTTTTGGAGCAAAATTCCAATTTAGAATTTTACACCATATTTTATGCCTGTATTCATCTGTTCGAAAGTATGTGGGGTTTGGGAATTGGCACTTAGGGGCTATCTGTTAGAATATTACTTGTGGGGGCAACTAATACGTGTTCTTACAATTTTGAAAGGCTATGCCCTGGCACCCTTCTTCTATTCCAGTTTATGAGTAACATTGTCAAATTGCAGGTTGGAGGGCTCGAGAAGGTTTATGAGATTGGAAGAATATTCCGGAACGAAGGCATTTCTACTCGCCATAATCCTGAATTTACCACTATCGAGGTAAAGAATTAATATTTTTCTCCAATATGCACATATCATATGTTTCCTTCATCCTATCCTGTAGCTTACTGGTTTTCTCTACCATTGCATTTTCCTTTTCCTTTCTCTCCCTCCCTTTTTTCTTGCAGAATGTGCTACTTTAAATGAGGTCTGACTCGCTGTCTTATATTTGGAAGCTAGATATATGAAGCATATTCAGACTATGAAAGCATGATGAATATGGCCGAAGAAATTGTTACTCGATGTGCTATGGCTACTCATGCCAAGCTTAAGATTGATTACCAGGTGATGAGTCTTTACTCTACCATAGTATGAGCATATATTGAACTGCGTTTTGCGAATTTGGATTGTCTGGACATGTATCACAGCAAGATCATGTCATCATTTGTTGCTTATATCACTGATTTACTACAAACTTGTTTTTGTTGTCTTTTTTTATCTGTGTAGAACACATTAGCAATTATTCTTGGCATCTATGCTGCTGTACTGGTAGTCTGGCATAGGGTCTTGTTTCCTGACCTGGAGTGCCTATGCAGATAGGCACTGGGCAGTGGGCACACACACACATTTAACACTTAAAGCACATCTATACACTTCTATCTTTTATAACTCCATCAATTGACAGTGTTGTTTAATATTAAGCAGGGAACTGAAATCTCCCTTGCAAGACCGTGGAGGAGGGAAACCATGCATTCTCTTGTCAAAGAAGCAACTGGAATTGACTTTAATAGCTTTGGAGAAGATGTTGAATCTGCTAAAAATGCCTCAAGAGGACTCTTAGGGATCAAAACTGAAAGCTGTGACTCCAGTGAGAATACTTTATTGCAAGCCTGTTCATCCGTTGGACATGTTCTTAATGAGGTATCACGAAGCTTTGGTTTTCTACAACTGTTTTCAGTACTTACTCTGGTGATGCCTTGAAGTTTTCTGAAGAGAGAAGTACTCTTTTTGTTCCTTAATTTTGGGTTTGAGTCCATTTTAGACCCTCAACATTTTACGGCCCTTTTATCATCCCTCAACCCTAGGGGTTGGTCCAAAGCAACAACAACAATAAAACCTTTTGTTCTAAACAAGTTGGGTAAGTTAGGAATGAAATCTCCTCAAGATCAAAGAAACAAGAGTCTTGCAATAAAACCTTCAGTATAAAAACCCTAAGCTTGCATTCTGCCATCTAAGCAGAGAGCTTAAAACACCTTTCCTAAACCTTCTTCTTATGTCATTGTTCCGGCATATAGATCGCTAACTTTCATGCACTCATATCCAAAGCTAATTCTTTGAATACATTCTAATTTCTCAAGTCTCTTTTAACTGCTTCCTCTCACGTAGTTTTGGTCGACTTCTGTCTCTTCTTGCGTTTTTGGTATGTCTTAAAATTTCACTACGTACCGGTGCCTCAGAAGGCATCCATCGGAGATGTCTAAACCATCTCAAACGAAGGAGGTGGAGGACGTCACCACGGTAGCCAGGACTGGGGTCGGCGAGCCGGAGATGCGGATCTATGGTGGCGGCGACGATCGGGCGAGGAAATGAGAGAGAGAATTGGGAGGGAGAGAGATGGTGTAGAGTAAGGGGCGGTGTGTGCGTGAGTGTATGCAGGGTGAGTTGGACCGGTGGGCTAATTCTAACGAACAGGTAAATTAACTGCCGTTTAGAGATTTTATTACCACCGTCTAACTCTCGCCATGGCGGACGCCTAGGCGTCCAGGCGCCCCATGCTCTCCGTGACTTGTTGGAGTGTCGTGACCAGTAGGGGTGAAAACGGATCGGATAGTTTACGACCGATCCGGATGAAAACGAATACGGATTATGTCAGATCGGATTTTCTTCGGATAATTCTCGGATCGGAAACAAATACGGATTTTTTTGTCGGAAACGAATACAAATACAGTAGGCCTGATATCTGGCGAATACGAATACGAATTATCTGGATAATACGGAATCAGATATCCGGGATTTCAGCCCAACATTGCCCAGCCCAAGCCAGCTTCTCATCTCCCCTGCCACCAGCCCACTAGCCCAACCAAGCCATAAAGCCTCCATTACCATTAGGCATTAGGTTCCCTAGTCATATTAAATTACAAACACCACTAGCAAATATTTATGTTTATTAAAAATAAATTTAGTATTGTCGGTAGATTAAAATTTTTACCGATTAAATTGATGTACTACCATTTAAATCATTCTGATGCAAATTTAAGTTCTTAATTAATTTATTAGTCACATGTAAATGGTAGAAATCCATTAAGAATTATTTAGGACTTTAGAAAAAATTAATTGCCATTTGAAGATTTAAACTCTGTACAATGGTATGACTATTGTGGATAAAAATACTTATACTTGTTTAGATTTCATTAATATTTTGACAAGATAAACTATTTGTGTGTTTTCATTGATTTGGATGTATAGTTTAAGGGGTTTTCATGTTCCGATAAATATTTGTGACCGTATTCGTTTCGATTCGTATTTGCTCCGTATCTGTATTCGATATTATTCGTATTTGTATTCATATCTGAGGTATTCGTATTCGTATCCGCATCTGAGAAAAAAAATATGAAAACAAATATGGTAAAGGCATTATCCGTCTGTATTCGATCCGTTTGCATCCGTAGTGACCAGAGTTCAAAAACCCAGCGGTAACCGGTTCTACTGGTGGCTACCGGTAGAATAAAAACCAGCGGTTTTTTATTTAATTCAAATTTAAAATTTTGAATGTAAAAGTTAGCTTATTTAATGATGTTTACATTATTTAACACTAATGAAATGCATTAGGAAGATGCATGCACCTCTTGTGCTTGACTTCATGCTTTTTGCCATGAATGTATTAGGAATTTCCAATTTCATATTTGGAAAACCGTTTTTTTGGTGGTTTTCCTGATTTTTAGCGGTTTTTCTCCGTTTTTTTTTGCGGTAACCAGCTGGTTTTTCCGGTTACCGATTTCAAATTCAAATTTCGACATTTGAAATTTGGCCGGTTTTTCCGGTTACTGTCCGGTAACCGTTACCGGCCGCTGAGCGGTAACCCCCTGGTACCGGAATTTCTAACCTTGGTCGTGACAACTTTGGATAAAAGCTATTAGCCGTAGCCTAAAAGAACAGAGCCGTCACATTCTGCAACAAGCAATATGTTGCCTGTAGATGATAATTTAATTGGCATGATTCCTTACTGCAAGCCATCACACCTTGCAATCAGCAGTTTAGAAATCTGAAACAGTACACCGCAACTGTGGGGTTACACAAAGAATTATAATAATTATACAAACCAAAGTTACTGCTATGTGGAGTGAACTACTGAACCTACTGTTAGTTGTTATATGTCTTTGTTCGTATATTTCTGGAATGTTTCCTTCCATTAAGGATTTAGTTTCTTATGGACATAAATGACAATTTAGGAAGTTTAACTAATAAAGTACTTGTGTTGGTTCATGCATAAGGAGTTTACTAATACAGTTTATGGGCTTTGAAATTTAGTGAATATACACATCAAACTCAAAGTACTGTGAACATGATGCTTTCTTAGGTAGCTCTCCAACCTCCAGGTTAGGAACATGCATCTAAGTATAAGTTCAGTTTATGGTAGCTTGTAATGTTGCAGTAGGACAGCTAGGCTGGTGGGTAAATAGCATATTGCAATCAGAATGGAATATCATGCCCTTCGAAACTGCAGAATTTTCTATGCATAGTAACATCCTATATCATGTGCTAAACATCATTAGAGTGATTAAACTTAGTCTGGTTGAGCTAATTGTATGTCATGGAGAGTCTGATTTTACAATTCTACACCATATGTCAGGTCTTTGAGACTGTTGTTGAACCAACTCTTGTACAACCAACATTTGTTCTTGACTACCCAGTTGAGATATCACCATTGGCAAAACCACATCGCAGGTAATGTGCTTTCAAGGAAGTTATTAATTTGGAAAAAAGCTACTTGTTCAGAATTACTGTTATTAGGAAGTACTCATTTGCTTTGTTCCTATAATATGCCTTTCTGTTTGGTTATTATCAGCTGAAACTACTCTTTTTCTAATGCAATTGACAAACCAGACAAATTCTATGACAAAATAAAAATGTCTTTCAAAGTAGAACCTATACTTTGAGACTAGTAGATTACATGCTACCGTGCATGTGAATATGGTTCTAAAGTCCAAACTGACTGCCGCAATGCTACAGATGAGCTGAATTTCCAAAATTATCTTAGAATAAGCACATTCATTTTCATTGGTTTTCAATGCTCAGATCTGGAATTTGACGTAAGCCTATGTCAAGGAGAACTATAAAAGTAATGGAAGATGTACAAAATAGTTTATAGTTATTCAAGTACCAGTGGCCATACCCCGTTGCCTTCTCTACATGAAGGCCCTGAGTTTTTCAAGGCCTCACCACCTATTTAGAAATTAATAGTATGTGTTAGTAAGAGGGGGTGACAAACTGGCAACTAAGATGTTCATTAAGGTATCAATACTTTTTCTATGCTTTTATGAATGTAACACTCAACATTCTGACCATCCATTATCATTACCACTTACCATTTTTTACTGATTCAGCTTGCTAGGGATGTTCTGGGTTGTGCCAGTCAGAAATCGAATGTCAGTAGGCCCTATATAGATAATTATCAAACTGGAGACCAATGTTGTGCTCAAGAAAACAAAGCGTACGAGGGTATGCAGACCATCTGTTCAAACATATCCCTTACAACTGTCCAAATATCAACTGGGTTGTTCGTTCTAAGATTCAAATTTTAATATAAATTCATATATGCAATAGGTCACGTAAAATTTGCATTGGATTCATTTGGACTCAACACACCCATTGGGCCCATCCATGTTAGAAAAAGTTGTATTGATAATGCGATGCTAAAGGCCACAGCATTATTAGGTCATGCTGCTGTTCTGAAAGTTCCAGTAAATTTTGCTTGCACATGAGCATAGCAAGGCTCTAAGCGGTATTCGTTCGGTCACCCACCTAGTAGCGATTATACGGCCTAACCGGCCCGATTACGGCCTAACCGGCAACAGGTAGGGGCCTCTGATCCTTGTAAACGGCCTAGATGCCAAATAGACCTGTTTTTGGAACACTGGTGCATAGTTACATACTACTCTTGTAATGTTATGTTACATACAAATGACCTTTTGATACGAATTATTTATATTTTTATTTTGATGATCTGAACAGAGTTCAGTTTCTATCATGAAATGTGATTATCATAATATTCCTTTTCTCTTGCTATAGGCATTCTGGTCTTACCGAGCGATTTGAACTTTTCATGTGTGGTCGTGAGATTGGTAATGCATTTTCTGAGCTCACAGACCCAATTGACCAGGTATGAATTTGTCTTGTTTTCTTAATGCATGTAAAAGTGCCACTAATATCACATTTTTCTTGTAAAGTTGTGTTAGAAAATTGACAAGTTTTGGTGATTAGGTGCAAACACTTGGAATTTATCTTTCTCATCAGACAAGTTTCATAATGTTCAGTGTTCTATAGAATGTATTGAGTAATGTGAAAAGTGTTTTGGTATTTCCAAATTTTATATTCCACAGACCACTGCGATTTTTAGCATGAGTTCATGTTCCGAGTCTGGAGACCTTGAATTAAACTAGAAGTAGCCGGCCGTTTGAAAGTACTTGATTTGCAATGAGCAATTAATGCATCTGCATGTAACATCTGATGCTATTATTATTAGCTATTTTGGCTGTGCTTGGAACATAGTTATTAAGGCGTCGCTTAGGCGTCGCCTAAGCGATAAGGCGGTCAGAGGGGGGCAAGGCGTCGCCCTGCCTTGCCGTGCATCTCCAAGGCGGTTGGAGGAGCCAACGCTGAGCGACTAAACCAGAACATACCCGAGCGGGCGGCAGCTGAAGTAGAGAGAGAAAGGTGAACACCTGGAACTCTAGCGGCAACGCCTCCATCTTGCCACACCCGTCTCAGCATCATCCCCATCGTTTGTCTCGGCGGCGCCTCCATCTCGCCGCTGCCCGCTCCGGTCTTGGCGTCATCCCCGTCGCCCGTCGGCGTCTCCACTCAGCGTCCTCTTTAGTCCATCCCCGTCGCCCAGCAGCAAGGTACACCCCCTCCTCTCCCTCCCCCCGTCCTCTCCCCTCTCCCTCACCCTTCTTCTCCCCTATCTCCGTAGTGGCGCGATACGGGAAGGCGGCGCAGAGGGAGTAGCAGAGGAGAGATGGTAGCTGGTTGGTGGAGCAGCAGGGGAGAGGTGGAGCGGTGGTTGCTGCCGGTGAGGTATGGCCCAGCCCTCGCCGTCGCCTGTGGGGGAGAAGAAAGGGAACGAGAGAAGCTGGGCTCGATTCGATCTGCAGCGGCGGCTAGGGTTAACAGGACCGGCGACGTTTTAACAAAGAAGTTAACAATTTTGCAATTTAGGCCTTAGACATATGAAATTGAAATGAAGTCCTCCCTCTTTGAAGAGAAGCCAACATTTTTGCAATTTAGCCTTCAGACTTCTATAAAATTACAATTAAGTCCTTCTCCCTTTTTGAATTTCTTCTAATTTAGATCTCCAGAGTTTCGTTTTCTTCGCCTTACGATGTGTGTAAGGCGTCGCCTCGCCTCGCGCCTTACCGCTTAAAAGGTGTAAGGGGGGTGAGTCGCCTGGCCTCGCCTTACCGCCTTAATAACCTTGACGACAGAGGCAAAACCAATGGGGTTGGTTAACTTGCAAATGTTGGCCGATGGCACACCACCATATTACACCCAAAAAGGGCTTTCGAACACCTCCCACAAAGCACCCACCTTACCTGAAAATGGGGAGGGGAAAAAATATGATTGTCCCTGCATGACAAAACATGTTTATTCATAATCATTAGTATAACTAAATATTACTATACATTCTTAACTCCATGTCTTGAATTGTATCTGAATTTTTATCATTTGATGAAAGATCCGATGGCAAAAGATTTTAGTTTGAATTGATCACTTTATTTTCTGTGGCAGAGGAGTCGTTTTGAAAATCAAATAAAACAGCACAATGCTAAGCGTGCTGCAATGGATAAGAAGGCCAAATCTGCCGAGGGTAAGGGAGATGAGGATGAGACGAAGTTTCCTTAGATGAAGACTTCCTGACTTCTTTAGAATACGGAATGCCACCTGCTTCCGGAATGGTACAATCCATAAAAATGCTTGCAAGTGCAGTCTATTCGTGTTACTTGTTATGGCTCTTGAAAGTTTTTGCTGAACTATTTGTTCAGTATCATTATTACATTATGTGGCTTGTGAACTAATTTGGGTGGAACCTTTCAACTTTTAGGGCCTGGGTATCGACCGGTTAGTAATGCTTTTGACGAACTCTGCCAGCATAAGGGATGTTGTTGCCTTTCCTGTCCTGAAGATTCAGCAGTAGGTCCTTTGCTTGGGGTAAGAAGAGATACAGTTTTGAAACACATATGTGGCTGTGAAGAAATTCTCTGCACCCTTCCTTTTATGCTTGTTTAATTCAAGCAGATTTTACGTTTGATCATTCTTTTACCGGTAGATCTTTTTACTGATAGATATGCCCATTAGTTTGTTGGTAAATGGACACGGACGAGGGCCATGAGTCTGATATTTTGTTTGGCAAAATAGTCGATAGATATGCCAATACTGAAATCAATAATGGATCCGCGTATTTCTGTTTTCCTACAACCATTTGTCTCATGCAGGAACACCATCGCTGTGTTTTTCTATCCACTTTCAGGCTGATGAACTCTTGCTACGCCTCAGAGGCACACAAAATATTTCATGGATCTGTAAGAGTATCCACCCACAATCAGCCTGCGATTTAGAGGCTCGACGCCTATTTCTGAACCAAAATATTTAGCTGTTCTTTCCTCGGAACGACGGGCGTTATTTCCCCGCGGCCCTGCGAATCCTACCAAGGTAAAGACGGCAGCACTGCCAGCACATCACCCTTTTGTAGTTTTGTACGCATAAATCTGTTCTTTTTTTTAATCAAAAGCCTGGTTATCTGCAGGGCGTCACAATCATAAAAACCTTTCCCACATACACCAAAGACGCCACGCAACCAAAGTACTAGTACATGCATGCATGCAATGCAACAGCGATGCGCATGCCACGTATCTATACTACCAACCCGATCCACTCCGCAGGAAAGTCCAGGCCAGCCGAGCGGAGTCGTGCCGAGGCCGAGCTGGTCCTCACGCGGCGCGAAAGGACGGGCGCCCTCGCGCGCGCTGCGTCCCGCATACGCCGTCTCTGTCCGCGCGGCCAACAGTCGCGCAGCGCACCCCCCGCGACGCGCGCGCGATCACATCCAGTCGAATCGGCGCGTGATAGACAGGCGATGCCGACAGCACCCCACCGCGCGCGCGCACCCGTAAGTGCGCGCTGGCCCCGCCCCGTCCTCGCCTAGTCGCCTGTCCTTCGCACCCGCGACCGCCGCCGCTGCAACAGTCGCCTCTGGGCACTGCTCCTGCTGCGACGCCAACCAGCGATCGAAAGGGATCGTGGCGCAGACAGCCATAAGTTTGAACATGGATACAGTCAAATCACTCCTGTGTCGTTTCTTAGGGCGACCCAGAAGGCGACAAGCATCTCCCTGAGAGCCCCTTTCCTCCACTCCCTCCACCTCTTATCACCGTCGTGGGTGGTGTGGTAGCGGTGACGGGGCCTTCCTCTGTAGATCCCTCCCTCCCTCCTCCCTCTCTCTCTCTCTCTCTCTCTCTCTCTCTCTCATATGCTCTTGAGGTTGGCTTCCCCTATATCCAGATCTGGTTGTGGTGCTTCTGCGCTAGGTCGCCAGCAAAGTGGGTCTACAAGCTTCCTCCGCACCGTGGCTTTCCTCTTCATCGCCTCGCGTCAGCCTTGGCTTGTTGCAGTGCATGATGATAAAGAAGTAGTGATTGAAATGCTTATCAAAATGAAGAAGTCTGATGGTAATATTGGTTAGTTGCAGTAAACTGAAAGACCTAAGGGCAAAATTACAGACAAAAATTAGTCAATATTGGTAAAATATATTATCCGACATCAATGGACTATTAAAAGAGAACAACATTACTTAAAATGGACTAAAAAATAGCAGAATGATCATATATAAGTTAATGCATTACCTTTTAGTATTACGTTCTTACGTGTTGATAGAGCGATAACCAAAATATCATTGATATTTTTTGTCAATTTTATTTCTTTACTAGCAAAAAAGTATATCATTCATGAAATCATCACCAAATAATTTAAAAAGTCAATTAGATATTTGTATGTTCAACATTTCAAAACAATATAATAGAAAAGTACGTTCAGTGGCTTACTTGACATTATGGTAAAATACTATAATTTTGCCTTCGATTTGCAACGAGCTAGGTCGGTATTTCAAAAATTAAAATTGAAACCATAAGTCTTAACCCTATAATTCGACAAAAATCAATCAATAATTATCACATTAAAACCCCAACTCATAAATTTAGCCCATTTTCTTGAAGCAATTTGAAAAAATTAAAGAAAATTTAGAACAAAATACATACTGATCGGGTAGACCCAAGCTTTCTTCGGTCCACGAGGGCGTGAGGAAATAGGGATTAGGTGGCGCCGTGGCGAGATGGTAGGCGTGGGCGGCTGATGGTGTTGATTACTACTGTTCTTCGGTGACCGATTGTTGCCTGGCTGGGTGTGGTCGTGTAGCAGACGTGGTGCACGTCTCCTGGCTGACCATACGAGATGAATAGGTGTTGAGGGCTGTTGTGAGGTGATAGCTTCGGAATCGACAAATGGACATCGTGGTCTATTGCGGTCCTTCCTCTTGGCTAGCTGAGCCTGATGTACTTGCCTTATGGGCTAAGGGAATCAGAGGCTCATCGTGGACTGCTGCTAGCTACTAGAAATTTGGGCTGCCGGTACTCACTTTGTTGGGCTTTAAGGAATGAACCAGTTACACTAAATTTAGGCTGGGAATTTACATATGAGCTAGAGGTGCTGATATATGCTAAAACATTTTTGGACCCGGCAATCCGGCATCCTATCACACCTATGGCGGCTACTTGGTTCTGTCCGTTGTTGTGGTGTGTGTCTTCGCTTGGGGTGTAGGTCGGTGTTATGATGTGCTAGTTGATGTTTGTCCTTAGCCATGTTTGGATGCTTAGCCTATGTTTTAGAGGGTTCCTTCCCTGGCTGTGGTGTATATTCATATTAAGACCGTGTCTGTATTTTTTTACTCCGTTTTGTCAGTATAATGGGCTGTTCTTTTTGGCTACGGCTTATGGCTTTTGGCTGAAATTTTTGAATTTTAGCTGTTTACGACAGAGATTACGGAGATGGATATTCGCTTGCTATTTTGATTGATACAGATGTTAGGCTTTTAACGTATACTATAATTAACTTGTATATTTCGTCTTAAGAAAAACTCTATTTAAAAATTAGATACTATAGCAAAAAATTAAAAATCATTTTTAAAAACATAAAGAATAGACCCAATGAACAGATCTCCCGCCGTTTGTTTTTAAACACTAGAAAGGGATCGCGCGGCAGGGGGGAGGAGCTGCACCTGGCCGGACATGGCTGCGTCTTCATGCCTATCTGCGGATGGCTGGTTGGCTGCTTGATGAAATGATGCCTTGTCTATCTAGATAAGTAGCTATCCATACATCCCTAGCTAGCGAAGTCAGGAGTCGGAGCTGGGTCTGTTCCATCAGTCGTGGATAAGGCCTGGTTCAATTGGGCTAAAAAATAGTGATTTATGATTAAAATTATATTATAGCGGTCGAAATTACACTGTAGCTAAAAATAGGTTATTTGACGTAATTAAATTAAAAAAATTAAAAATAGAAAAAATATGTTAGCTCATCACGGACAATGCAAACGAATACGGAAAAAAGAACCGGTAAAAAGCTAAAAAAACCAATTTTTTTTTGAAAAAGACGTAATTTATGAATAGTGAAATTTGGGACATTATTCGTGCACCGCTTCAAGTTGCTTCGGTTTCTGGTTTTCGGCTTTTAGAAATTATTTGAAACACATCGGTTTCTTATTTTAATTTTTTTAGTTCTTTTGTTTTTCCTTTTAATCCTTTGTATTGTCCATGAAGATACAACATGGTTTTTTTCTAATTTTTAATTAAATGATTTAAAAAAGCTAATAGCTATTACAGTGTAATTTCAGATAAAAACCAATAGGCATAACCAGAAGCTAAATCTAGTTGCCAGTTGGAGCTGGGCCGCCTCCTGACTTGACTCTTTGATTGCACTGTTCAATGTGTGGCTCTTAATGTACTGTTCAATGTAGCAAAATCGCTGATTATTGATCATGAGGTGATTCGTTGGAGTTCACTGTACCAGTCCACCCTGTCATGTTTGATCCAGAATGTCGGTTTCTTTTGAGAAGAACAGTTTGAATTGGTAGCTAGCTCATAGTACCCAGGGACAAGAGCGAGAAGTCATGGGATCAAATCACACAAGCAATAAATACCACACGAGATCAAAGCGAAATTAATGCAAATAACTCCACTTAATGGAATTCTGAAGGGATGCTCCCTTCGGTTACAAAAATATGTTGTTTTTGAAATAGGCGTGGCTAAAATTTTAAAGCTTTAGCTATTGATGTCTTTTTAATATTTAGATAGGACCTGTGAAAATAATTTGTAGATTTATCTCGAAAAGTACTTTCATAATATTATAATTTTATTAGGTTTTATACATACATTAAAAACAAAAATTAATGATCAAAGTTATATTTTTGGTACTGTGTCGACATCCAAAACATATTTTTCTACCAGTGGAGTACATGGAAAATAAATCAAATGAAGTATTGGAAAATTTTGGATTCACCACTTTAGTTTCCACATGCACAAATTGACCAGCTCAGAGTAGGAGATCCAGAGGAAATAACCAAGAGTATTATTAGCTTATGGTGGTGCTCGGTTAGGCTGAATTTTGGTGGCTTATGGTTGAGTTTTTACTATAGTTGGATGAAATTACACTGTAGCTGATGGTGGCTTATTAACATAATTAAATTTAAAAAAATTAAAATGGAAAAAATGGGTTATCATGTATAATACAAACGAATATGGAAAAAAAAGAATCGGCAAAAAAGCTCAAAATAGTCCGAAAAGTAAAAAAAAGACGAAATTTAGGAACAATGAAAAATAAGCTGGAAACCAGAAGCCTAAACCTAAATAAGCAGGGTATCACCTTCAATACTTCTTTTATTAGGTCAGCCCCTGATGTGATGTGATCGGGATGTCCAAGGAGAGAGGGGTGAATTTAGAATGTTTATTATTTTTTGGCTAAAATAGGGTTTTGTAATCAGGTAAATAAAAATATAATCTTCTAACCTAAACCTATGTGACTAGGGCTCACTAGTGTGTTCATGCAACACATACACGGTTCTAGTGGATTTTGCAACCTAGACAAAGTCCTACTCTAACATGCAATTCTAAGTAAATTGCTGATATTAAATGTGGAATTAAAGAGAGCATGAGACACATATGATTTTTTTCCGAGATCTCAGAGACTCGACAGTCTCCCTTGCTCCTCGTTGTAGCTCTTTAGTAAGAATATCACTCCTATTTCGATCCGTGCAATGCTCTAAGTGTCTCAGCTCGTGGCAGTCTTTCTTCGGTCTACATAGGTGGATTATGAACTTTCACAACCTTTCGGGTGCCTTCCACAAACTTCTCCTTGGAAGGACACAAATAACTAGTCTCCAAGCAGTTTAGGAAACATCGATTTTTAAGAATGATAATCCAAAGAGTGTCACTTAAGCCTAGCAAGATCAAGCAAGCAAGAGTGGTGCACACTAAAATCTAATCTACTCTCTCTTAAACTCACTCACACTCTCAAATCTTCAATCCATGCTCATCAGTCCTCTTGAGCTCCCTCTCCTCTATGTTGGCTATCCTTCCTAGGTTTGATGAGAGTTTTTTTTCAATGCCCACACTTCAAATATATAGGCCTCTCAAAGAAAACTAGTCGTTAGACACAAGATTTATAAAAAAACAGCATGACTCAGATCATCTGACTTAACACAAGCCCCGCTCATTTCGGCTTGAGCTTCTGGCTTATTTTTCACTATTCTTAAATTTTGTCCTCTTCTTTTTTTTTGGCTTTTTTTGCCGGTTCTTTTTTATCGTATTCGTTTACATTGTCTATGATCAGCTAACCTGTTTTTTTTTCTATTTTTAATTTTTTTTAAATTTAATTACACCAAATAAACCATTATCAGCTACAATACAATTGCAGCCAGCTACAATGTAATTTTACTCGTAAGCCACTTTTTTTTAGCCGAAATGAGCAGACTGACAATCCAATGGTAAAAAAAAACTAGCCATCTTGACGTGTACCATCTGACCTATGGTCTGAACCATACTCTGGGTACCTGGATAATCCGGCTCCGTTCAAACTCCAGCTGACTCAGAAAAATTCCTCTATGGACTAATGATCTGAGTCAATGGTTCAGCCCAACCAGATAATCTGAGTCCATTGAAGATTTTCTAACTTAGCTCAATTTTATTCGTTTTTTTTGAGATCGTTGCAATCATAAGTTAATCCTTGGCATTCTCTTATTAGAACTGAGCTAGACCAACCTAATATGCATCACACCTAGTTATTGAACCTAAACCAAGCTCAGATTGCCATCGACTCCCCTTAATAGTACAGCCAAAGCAAAACCGAAACATATCACTACAACCATCTATACTCAACTCCTTGGATCATCTCGAGTCTCAAAGTCCTTTGTCTTCATGAACTCCAAAGCTTCGCCATCATTTGAACACTTGAGTTCAACATACATGCCCAAGAACCAATCCATGCCATCATCCAGACCTAACCACCTTTCAACGCTTGACACACATGTTAGTCCTAGATGCTTACAGCTCCTTCCCTTCCTCTCCCTTGATTCCCTGTATGGCCCTTCTCCCTAGTGGCGGATCTAGGGCTAAAATGAAGAGGGGTGATAAAAAATTTCATTTGCGGGAGATTTGATCATTTGTCTCATCTTACATTGCATTTGATAAAATGTCATACGATGTGTCACTTCCATACGGACCATGAACTCATATGTAAGATATTACAGAGCATTTTATCAAATGCACATAAAAGATAAGACAAATGATCAAAAATTTCATTTGTATATGGTAGTACTGGTTTGGAAACCTATAATACTTCAATATGGATTTTCAAACTTGATAGTATTTCACATTTCTCACGTTTAGCTCCTGAAAGCATATCTTTTACATCCACCTCCACGTTTAGCAATGTATACAGAAATTCCATTATGTACATGAAATTTGAAACAACAATTGAGCTGCTCAGCTATCAAACAATCAAACCTGGTCATACAAGAATCTGAATTTACGGACTGCCATCAGCTTTATACTATATGCCAAACCAAAGCACAATTGATAGCTGCTCGAAGTCTCTCACACACAAGTATGCTAATCCGGCAAGCACAAATGCTTTACATTACACTCAGTTCTGTGGCCAATTTTGCAGGGTACTACTTGATTGGAGGTTGGATCTGCTCTTTGCATCTGTGTTCAATGCCTGCACAATCAAACAATGGCTTACAAACTTCAGTTCAAGGAAATAATTTCTACTTCACTGGCAGTATAAATTTCTAATTTGTAAATAGGAGAACAGATTGAAATCATTGCCATGATCACTGCCATCAAACTACAGATCCAAATCCTAACGTAATCAGACAAGGGATGCTTAGGTGGCAAGTTTTACATAGATGGATCTCTCTACAAACATTCATTCATGTAGTACCAGAGATGAAGTAGCAAATGCCACTCATGTAAGCTCAAAATTACAGATCCAAACTAATTATTCCAGCATTTAGAGAGGAGGCGTTACCTTGGCGGCGGCCATCGGGGCTGAGGGAGGCTGCGGCGGTGATCCGGAAGGAGAAGGGGAAAGGGAAGAGGAGGGATGCGGCAGCAGCAGTGCCGGTGATCCGGAAGGAAGGAGAGGCGGTGGTGTCAGACTAGGGGAAGGCGGAGGCGGCAGCGTCAGAACTGAGGTAGCGGTAGCTTGGATCTGGAAGAGCTCGGGGAGGGATGCGTTGGCGGTGACCAGGGGGATGAAGGCAGCGGTGAACCGGAGGCTTATGGCGGCTACCGAGAGGGATGGAGACAGCGGTGATCCGTAGGCTTCGGGCTGCAACAACCATGAGGCTTGGTGTGGCGGCGTCGGGCGGGATGGGAGCCCCTCTCGGAGAGGCAGTGAGGTGGCCAAATAGTCAGTGTCTATTATGTCAGTCCACAGTATGGTACTGTAGCGCCATCTAGACACAAGACGGCCTCGGAAAACAGTCATGCCGGGCTGGCTCGACATGAGCTGATGGGCTATACCTGGGCCCCTGCCTAGGCCCAGCGTGCTGGCACGGGTACCATATAGCACGGCACACCTCATATGGCACGGTGGTATGATCGACGCAAGTAGTCCAATGGGTACAGCCCCGTAGGCATGAAAATATGACTGTTAGGCACGGTTCGCCCAGGCACGACATGATGAGCACAGCCCGTTTGGCCCATTTAGCACGATTAACTGTCGGATTTGTAAAATTTCTGACCGTTTAGGAGTTCAAAAATACAAAAAAAACTCAAATATTTTCTATAAATAGGCTGCATACACCCCCCTCATTTAGCCACACACAAACTAACAATCTCTTCTTCGAATGCTCTTGTGAAAATTTGGATACACTTTGTGATAATTTGGCAGAATTCAAAATAATTTTGCAAAAAATCCGAAAATTCAAAATCCGGCCTACAATCAAGAAAAGAGGTAACAATACTAATTTTCATATGCGTATGTTGTTCTTACTTTTCTTGGATGTAATGTAAAATAGGTAATAGTGTAGATTTCTATTTGCATTTTGCAATTTTCACATTTCTCTATGAAAATTTTTGATAATTTTTCTACGAGTGAATACGGAATTGATCCGAAAGATCTTTCATCCTTCGGGCATAAAATATCTTCATCTTCGCCTCCACCTTAAATGGCAAAGCAGATCCTAGCTATACCATCGTCAGGCTCTATGAGTGCCTCTGCGTTTCTGGAATAATATCGTTCTTGCTATATTAGCATTTTTGGAACTTTTTATGAAACCACTGTTGTTTTAACTGGAGTGTTCTATCCAATATTTTTTTAATTGTGCATCATATTCTTACGATTGTGACCCACTTGAGAGCTAATGAAAATAACATAGTACTGCGAGAAGTTATATGCGATATGAAAACTAAATATTTAAAATATTGGAATGAGATTCCGTACTTATACGCATTTGCATTTGTTCTAGATAAAAAAGCTAACATTGTAGGATCAACTAATGTTCTTTCACTTATAGGTGAGTCTGTAGGGATAGACTATTTTAACTATTTTACAGTTGTTCGTTTTAAATTGTCTGAAGTTTATCAGAAGTACGAGCATAAGATACAGGGAGTTCGCTTGCAATGACCACTACTAGTACCCACCACCGGTAAAAAGACAAATATGTGGGGCACAATCTTTGGTGCACCAGAATCCGCCAAAAGATCAAGCTCTACATTATCAAGTGTTGAAGCAATCCATACTAGCGCTCGTGGGGAACTATCAGTCTTTCTGGACAGTGATCCCATGTGTCACCATGTAGAGGACTTCAATATTTTGGAATGGTGGCACGAGCACAAGCTAACATATCCGGTGCTATCCATATTAGCACGAGATTTGTTAACTATTCCTGTCTCAACGGTTTCTTCCGAGTCTGCTTTTAGTCTTTCTGGAAGAATATTGGAGGAGATAATAATAAGTCTTACGAGTGAGATGGTGGAAGTACTCTTCACAGTGAAAGACTGGGAACAAACTGATGTGCGAGCTCAACACTGCGTGGTGGATACGAAGTTGGAACATACATTCAACAATCTTTATCTAGACGGCAACGATGACACCGACGCTTCTTAGGGCATCCATATATACATTGTACATTTTCTATTTTTACTTGAAATGCTGAGTTACAGGCTGTACTTTTTTTCTTTGCCAAGATTTTTTCAAGTCAAGTTTTTACTTGGCAAAATTTTTAATGAGACAACCATTTAAACATTAATAAATATCTTTATTATATTTTTACAATTTATTTTGTTTTTTTGAAATCTACATATTTTTTGAATTATTACATCCTTTTAATTTTTGGGCCGAAACATGCTAACCGTGCCTACCTAGCTTGTCGGGCTAAATGAGCATGTATGGGCCTGGTATGGCATGTCATGGCCCGTTCATACTGATGGGCTAAGCAGATTGTGCCTAATGGGCTTATACCGGGCTACCCATTTGGATAGGTCTAGTGAGGAGAGAGAGGAGTGCCCCTCTTTTAACCGGTGGCATTTGGTGAGTAATTTTTATAAACTTCTAGTGGTAAATAGGTATTCTTATCCTACAATAAGTCTAAATACACGTTTTAAGCGGCTTATGGCTTTTGGCTATACGTTGGTTTCGGTTTTCTTGATAAACTCTTTTAGAAGCTGAAGCTGGCTTTAAACCCCCGTAAACAGGCCCTCGGTTGACCGTCGCTTTCAAATCTCTCGTCTGCGTCGATGGCTGATTTCCAGGCATATCTCCATCCCATCAGGATCATATACACACTCAAAAGAAAAGTAACCAACGAGTGTTCATCAAATTCAGACAACGAGTGCAGCGCGTACTTGGAACAGTACGGGCAGGCCTGCGGTCATCTTGGTTAGAACTGCCCTCCAGGGCTCCAGGCCATCCATGTAAAAAAAAAAAAAATTCAGCAGAGCCTCAAGTGAGGCCCTATTATCTTTTAGATTTTGGATCATACTATGCTTTGATTTGAAGTATGATCAAATTGCTTCCTGATATATACCACTGATGAACATTATCAGGAAATCAGAAACACCATCAAGTGAGTACATTCAAGTTTATTCACATTACATCTTAGAGACAAAAGGGGCCACACTTAGAATAAATTGATACTCCAATTCGTTTCATTTTATAAGATGTATTTGGATTAAGTGCACAGAGTAAGGATGCGACAAGACTGCGAGAATAATAAAGAGTACCGATCATGATATCGTTGGTATAAATGTATTATGAAAAAAGAGAATATTAATGTGAATATTAGTTTACTCACTGAGATTTTTTTATCAAATAATCTCTTTGAAAATATTTTAATAATAACCTCTCACTAACTTTATTTTCAAATCCGACCATTTTAGCCATGCCACACCCCGTGTTATAACAGATACACATGCACTGCCACACCATCAATTCTGGCATGGCCAAACTTTGCCACGCCATGTGGCAGTGTTAATAGGCGATTTTTTGATTCAATGCTAGACTTATCTCGTGGCGTGGCAGCATTGTTTTGCCACGCAACGGATAGAGGCGGGCCTAAAAGAGTTAGATTTGAAAAATAAGTTGAGTGAGAGGTTATTAATAAAAAATAAAAAGGGTTAAATAATAAAAATTACTCACTGATGCTGAAGAGAAGGAACACTATGAGAGAAACAAATCATGTATAAAAATAAATTTCACTAACATTGAAGTGCATGCATGCTCCTATGGACACCTTGTACGGGGGGGTGGGGGTGGGGGGCAGGCATGCTCCTATGTACAGCAATTGCCACGAAAACAGATACGACACCAGAAATTGAGTAATAAACAAAACCACTTCTTGTTCGGAACTGATCAGTGGGCAGTGGCTCTGTGCATGGACTAGGCGTACATGAGCAAAGCAGGCTACCAGCTAGCTGCTGAATGACTCATGTGTCATAACTCAAGCAAACTCGTGATGAACTGGTAGTGGCAGTCGATGTTGGTCAGGATTGAGATCGCGAGCTCAAGATTGCTGTCGGAGACTGAGGACATATAGGGACGGAAAACGGTAACAGATAATTTGTTTTATCTGATATTTGTACCTAAGAAAAATATGGTAAGCAAAATCTGTATTAAGAAATATTCACATTCGTATTTGAGAATATTCGTATTCGAGACTATTTGATTCATATTTGATCTGTTTTCTATGCCTATCGTCAGTAACTGGTGAAAAACCGATAAAACCGCTAGGAATTTATTCTACCGAAATTTGTTGCAGAAGTTATAGGAGGATATTCGTATTCGACCGAATTAAGTATATATTCGATTCGAATTTGTATCCGTTACAACATTCAATTCGTATTTAAGAATACTAATTCGTATTCGTATTCGTTTTAAAAATATGGATTCACATTCGTACTTGAGATTATTCCATCGTATCCGATTCGTTTCTATTTCCATGTAGCAGCTGCTCTCGATAAAGACCAGAGTCAATGTCTGTACGCCTCCATATTTAAGGCTTTAGGTTGGTCCTTTTGGGCTGATGGTTTATGGCTTATGGTTTAAATATTTGAATTCTAGTTATTCGCGAGAGGTAGTATGCAGAGAGAAATAATCGCATGTGATTTTGGTCAGTATAGCTGAACTCAATACATTTTTTACTATAATTTTTCTATTAACCCTACTTTTAAAAAATATACCATTTAAAAATTTATTATCATAGACATTATAAACATAAGTCAATTTTAAATCTAAAAGAACCCGTCCTTTGTATTCTCAGCTCCAAAATGCTCGCAGACGGATGGCAATCACTAATCGGTGACTGGCTCAGTCTATGTAAACGTGAAACATATAAGCCTCACATTGTGCTTCAATCGAAAGAAGTACTGTTACTCTAGAATCTCTGTACGTACTTTACACCGGAAGTGATGACTGCTAAAGTATACGTGGAGCTATTTAGGGCATACTCTTTCACATCACTAACATATTTTTTTATAAACACTTCTATTTCAGTAAATAATGTCTATATATATATATATATAAATCCAAGCGATAAATCTCATCATTTCCTATTCTCCCATCTCAAAGATAGTATAGACACTACAGTTTCTCTCTAATATAAGTTTTTGATAGTTCCTTACTGTTTGGATTTTGTGCTCATACAAAAGCCCTCTTTTTCTTCATTAATTTCTCCTTCACTTTATTTTAAGTTCTATGTGGCACTTTATAGACATCGTTGAGATAAGCACGTTAGAGTGCCCATATAGTGCGCAACATATTTCCAGGTGCGTGCTGCACGTGAAATTCTCTTGTTAATAATTATTAATTTTAATAATATTTTAAAATGTGTATTTTCCGAGAATACTTTAAACAGATTATTGCACAATTTGCTTATTCCGGATGGACTCTTCGAACGGGGCCACCGCATGTAGTGGCTGCCGTCGGGTGCAAGAGCTTGTGCCACCCACACGTGGTGTACACCACTGTAAAGATCTGATACTTCAATTCATTAGTTTTAGCGTGCGCGGCTAGGCCGCTCGTTTCGGCTTTAGTTTATAACTTATTTTTTACTATTTATAAATTTTATCTTTTTTTGAATATTTAATTTTTTTGAGCTTTTTTACCGGTTCTTTTTTCTCGTATTCGTTTGTGTTGTCCGTGATGAGCTAGCATATTTTTTTTATTTTTAAAATTTTTTAAATTTAATTACGCCAAATAAGTCACCTTTAGTTACAGTGAAATTTCAACCGCTACAATGCAATTTTAGCCATAAACCACAGCTTTTCAGCCATACACGTTCTGCTCCATATTTGTAATACTGTTCGGTCACTGGATGACAGCAACCTACAGATGACATGTGGTGTTTCGGGCACCTGTCGCCCAACCATCGGATAGCAGGTGATCTGCTGCCCCATCACAATACAGCAGGTAATTAAGCCGGCTAATTATATTATTTGAATTTTTAAATATAACAAATGAGCTCAAAAAATTCCAAAATTTTACATGCAACTTTCTAACAAAATGTACTACATTGTGTAATTTTATTGATAATTTTATCCACTCTAAATATTGCTAAACAATTCATACTATTGAGATATTTGCAAGAGTTGTTATATATAGCAAACAAGCTCAAAACATTATAAAATTTTATGTGAAATATATTGACACAATCCACGTAATTATGTAATTTTATAGGAATTTTATGTACACCAAATTTACCATGTTAATTTATGTTAATTTAATCATAATTTGCGATATACGATGCATCATTTGCAGTGCGTGATCTCTGTCCTTCGCACATATGTCGGCCCATTGCTGCTGTTTTTCCTTTCCTGCTGCGTCCTTCGCACAATTGTCACTCTGTCTGTGCCGTCCCCATCACGCGCTCTTTCATCCGCACTGATGTCGTTATATCTGTGTTGCCCCCCTCGTCCGTACAAATATCAGTCTGTCCATATCGTCCTGCCTCACCGCTCCCTCGTGTGCACATATGTCACCCTTACCATGCTGTCCCCCGTTGCCCGTAGTGCTGCGTGTCAACAATGCGTCCGTAATTTTTGATGGCAACGCACCGAGTTTCCTTTTCTCTCGGCTTCAAATACGGAGCTCTCGTAATCTCTCATCACTCACGTAAACTGCATTTTGTTTCTTGTAGGAAGAAGAATCTTCTCCATCATACAATAACACAGCATGGCAGACGTTGAGGGGCCAGTCGGAGCGGGGTCGCTAAAGGAAGACCTTCTCCTGGAAAGGAGGAAGGACTTCAGTACTAACTACCGGTTGATGCCAAATAAGTGGGCTCAACCAGTATGACCAAAATACAAACACAGGGAGGATGTGGTCGTGTAGGTCGTCGAAGGACACATAGGGCACCTCCGATGATACAATTCCCTCGGGTGGACTAGCCGTCTGCTGTAAGTCGTTGTCGGTATCATCGTAGCCTGGGTCGGTATCCTCATCAGACTCCAACCGGAGCGCCTGGTCCGGTAGATACTCATGGCAATCAATGCGAGCTGACCATCATATGTCCGCCCCGTCATTCCGCATGAAATTAGAGGCGAGTCTTTCCTCCGATACAACACATTTAGTGGTATCATCTCGAAGTTCCGCCTGTGGTTTTCCAGGTGTCGCGAGGCTGGGTTCATCACCTTTTTTCGACGCACGATGTATGAAATTAAGGTACACCACCGGCCTCCCGTAAATGGTCGCACACGCCATTCATGCAGGTGATTCCCTCAATCGCAAGTTTCATTGTTATTGCCTCCATAGCGAACTCCCCCCGATTGTAGCTTTGTAGCTCGTGAATATTCATGGCGCCGAGCCCCTCGGCCTGGAGCGCCTTGTATTGGCATGTCGATAGGTCTAACCCATCGGGTCCAGCCCGTACAGGACCATCGTCGTAGAACATTGTCAAGTGTTTCATGTCTACGACTACCTGAAGCCATAACAACCAAATCCGCAGTAAGCGTTACAACAAAAAAAATCATGAAAAGCAGCATGCAAGTTAGTGATTACATGCATGTAGCTACATACAAATAATTCATTAATTACCGACAATTTGATTACCCGTATGAAAAGAATTACGAGTGATTCCGTAGCACATATTACTTAGCACTAACTCAATACTTAACCATAACTTATTGCTACTACAATAATTATGACTACTTAATTACATACTACCATACAATAATAAATTATGGGTACCGTACGTACACAAAAATAGTAAAAACTATGTTTAAATTACTACGATGTACTTACTTCATAAGGCAAACTATGTTAATTATGACTAACTAAATAATACTAATTAACTAGGACTATAGGAATAACGTCGGATATGCGCCAAAATTTTACCTATTTTTCGGGATAAGCAATCAGCATTGCCGTGTCCTTAATGAGTTACGCACTGGCTTCTCAAATTAATTAGCGATGCACTTTTAATTTGAACGACGACCGCGAGAATGAGCTTCTGCGACGAGTGACTGAGATGACCGATGACCAACTGCGAGAGATTCGTATTTATGGCAGAGAAAAAAGAGAACCCGGTGCACTCACCCCACAAATTAAGGAGTCCTTGTCGACACGTAGCACTTCGGGCGAGGGGGCGGTATGGTAACACTGACAAATGTTGAGACGAGGGAGCGGGCGAGGGGGGACGGCACAGACATGACGACATCAGTGCGGATGGGAGAGCGTGCAAGGAGGGATGGTACGAACGAGTGACAATTGTGTGAAGGACACAGTGGAAGGAAATACAGCAGCAATAGGCTAACATATTTGCGAAGGACAGAGGTCATGTACTGCAAAAGATGCATCGCATATAGCTAATTATGATTAAATTAATATAAATAAATATGGTAAATTTGGAGCACATAAAATCTCCATAAAATTACACGATTTGTTGGACTGTGTCGGGAGACTTCACATAAAATTTCGTAATTTTTGAAGCTCGTTTACTATATGTAACAACTCCTGCAATATCTCAATAGTATGAATTTTTGAGCAACATTAAGAGTGGAAAAAATTATGAAAAAAATACATAATAAAGTACGTTGTGTAGAAAAGCTCCACATAAAATTTCGGGATTGTTTGAGCTCATTTACTATATTTAAAAAATTCAAACAATTATGACACATAAAATAGTATTTATGCATGTAATTAAGCTGGCTAATTAGCCAACTTAATTACCTGCTGTATTGTGGTGGAGCAACAGGCTACCTGCCGTCTGGTGGCCGGGTGGCAGGCGCCTGGGATGCCACATGTCGCCTACAGGCCGCTGCCGTCCGGTGACCGGATGATAGAAATGCTATTTTTGTCATTTCCATGTGCATAAGGCAATTTTTGTAAATATGGATGCAAAACGTGTTATATATGCCAAAAATTCTAAGATGAGTGTGTGTATAGTTTACCGTTATACTTTCAAAAAATTTGTTAAATTAGACCACTATCCATTTGGCCGACCCGCAAATTCCACGGGCCTAGCCTTTAACGACTTACTCCTCATTTTTGGAGGAGCCTTTAAGGGACTTATTGTGACACTATTTGTTTGATTGCATGTTTCACATCATATTGTAACTAGAAGCTGAATTTACGTGTCATGAGACCATGTGTAACCGTCGCCGCCTCCTCCCGTCCTCCACGGCTGCCGCCTCCTCCGCCGGACTCCCCGGCCCTCAACGCCGCCGCCTCCCCCGCCTTGCACGGCCTCCCCGCCGCGCCTCCGGCCCTTGACGATGGCGCCTCCCACCGTACTCCTCGGCCCTCGACGCGCAGCCTCCTCCATGGACGCCGCCTCCCCCCCTCCACGGCCTCCCGTCGCGTCCCCGGCCCTCGGTGATGCGCCTCCATTCCCCAATCCTTTCCTGGCCGCCGCCTGCCCCCGTCCTCGCGGCCTGCCCCTGTCGCGCCCCCATGCCCTTGGCGCCACCATCTCCCTCCACGGCTGTCGCCTCCCCCGCCCTCCATGGCCTCCCCCCATCGGGCTAATCTACATGCTCCCTTTCCAACGCCTCGTATGGGAGATCGCGTAGGACTTCAAGACCGACCTCCGCTTCTAGAGCTCCGCTGTGGTGGCCCTGCAGGAGGTCGCCGAGGCGTACCTCGTGGGGCTCTTCGAGGATACCAACCTTTGCGCCATCCACACTAAGCGCGTCACCATCATGCGCAAGGACATCTAGCTTGCGCGCCACATCCACAGGGAGAGCGCCTAGGCACTCCGCCGCCATGTTTCTCGCTTGATTCCTAGGGGTGTGTTAGGCTTGTTCTGTCCTGTTCTACTTGTCCTTCGTGTTATTATTACTCATTTGCTTCTTATGCCTTATTGGATGCTATGGTTGTAATGCGACTGTTGGCTAGATCGAAATTACAATGCAAGTGATCTATATTATCCCCATATTCCTGCGTTCATCTTGATCTTGTGAACCGATTTCTGGACAGTGTCACTTCATGATGTGTTTCTGGATAGTGTCACTTCATGATGTGTATTGACTGCTGAGCTTTAGCTATTGGATTTTCATCTGCTAGGTAAATCATAGCTGCGAACCAGCAAATTTTTTTCATCTGCAAAGCTACCAGCTTAATAACTTAGAATAAATAATGTGAAGTCATGATGGTACTTGGAAAATTTTACATGCAGCTTTCACTTCTATAGTTTGAAAATGGAAATGACATCCTCAGATCATTTAGTAGTTCTGTAATAGCATCTTTAAGAAAAAAAAAAGGTAGCAATTGCATTAGAATGAACTATTTGCAAGATGTACCTTTTCAGAAGTTTGTGTTATTTTCGAAAGGAGATTAAATCAACTTCTGAGCAAAGAGTTTAACCCATTGATTCTGTTTGACTTTGGCAGGTCTCTGATAGTAGCATACCTGTTGGTCCTAAATGGCTACAAGAATGTGTTCCATCTGGATGGAGGGCTTTACACATGGTTCAAGGAAGGCCTACCAACTGTTGAAGGAGAAGATTGAACAAGAAGGACCTGTTATGTGCGACGACGTCATTGTTCATATGTTGGAGTTGTGATGAGTTGTAATGATGTGCTTTACGGATATAGATCTGTGCACTAGTTTTTGACAATTTTAATCCTTTTTTCTCTATGGAGATGTCTCCTGGCCCTCCTGTCGATATCATCATATGAAGGTGTGCTAGATTTCTTGTGACGTTTCTGTTGTTGACTTGTTGGGTTGTGCTCGTTGCTTATAAGTGGTTTTTGGCATGAGAAGTCGGCAATTCTTGGCAAGGGTTGCATTCCCCCCTGCCGTTTGGGTGTGATTTTAGCAGCCTGAACTCTGAACTTTTAAAACACAGCAAGTGTCCATTGAATATCAAGTACCACTATTACGATCTTTACTGATCCAGTACAAACTGAAACAAGGACGCAACAGTGCTTCTATGTTCAGGGTTTGCAAAGCAAACCTCTTTATTTGCTAAGATATGCATATTATTTTCAACATTTTTTGCTAGAAAAATGTTTTACAATAGCACAGTATGGATTATGGTTTGACAGTTTTGAGTAGTTCATCCGGCAGCTTCTTTCTAACCTTAGCCAAGCTGTTGTGTAGTAGTTCATTGTAGTAGATTACCGCGCTGTTGTAAGTTTCCATGCAGCCATATTCGTCCAAGTCATTGCTGCTATGTGGGAGCTCTGCGAGGAATGCTGGGTAGCATCCAATCGGCGCCATCTTGAACACCATAACTTCAATATTGTGTAAATCCCACAAAGAATTGAATAGGTGGCATGTGAATGTCTATTATGTACAGAGAATTGCCAAAAACATTAGGTGGAGGAAGTTGGCTTGCAAAGCAAGTTAAATCATCAGTAACTCATCTTCTTTGAGCAATAATATTCAGTAATGCACTGAAGTAGGTCATGCCAAACGGCGCCTGCTACGTCGAGAAGGCAGCCCAGAAGCCGTCGATGTTGGAGTTGGAGTCGCCGAGGGCCGCGGGTGCGGCGGGGAGGCGGCGTCGTCGAGGGCCGGAGGGGTGGTGGCAATCCGTGGAGGGTGGGGGAGGAGGCGGCCGTGGAGAGGATTGAGGGGATGGAGGTGCCCGGGGAATGTTTTTGAAAAATACTTAAGTAATTAGGGGGTTTTGAGGAAGAATGCATAAGATTCTAGGGGCTTCCACCCCCATGAATCCAAGCCGTAGAAAGTAGATCTAACGACCTTGGTTCGCGTTTGCATGTTATCATTGAAAAATCCATTTGCACTAGATATGCCCCCCATATATATACATATACATACAAACATGTATGTACATACGCACGTATGTACATATATATAAACCAGCCAACGCCCCACCATCCCACCCCACAGAACGGTTATTAGTGTTTATTAATTATGATAAAGTTATTATCGTATGCACATCAAGTTTTCATCTGTAATTCATGCAGTTACTTATAGTGTCACGCGTGTTACTATCTCATGCATATAAAGTTATCATCTATAATTCATGAAATTACTTACAGTTGACAAAATTACTATCTCATACACAAAAATTATCATCTACAATTCATAAAATTACTATCTCATGCACCAGGAAGCCAGGTTGTGAGCGGGGCTAGGGCGCGCTAGCTCGTGCGTAGTTACTATCTCATACACATAAAGTTGTCATCTATAATTCATGAAATTACTTATAGTTGGCAAAATTACTATCTCATGCACAAAAAGTTACTGGTTATTGACAACCAAGTTATTTTTGACTGGTAGTAGAAATAACACAAATTTCGCAGTGTCGAAACATATTCAACATAGATCTTGTTTTGTTAAGTTCATAATTTCGAACACAATGGTGCAAACGGATCGTAGATCGGACTTTCGATGAAAGAATTATTTTATTTTTTAGTTTGTAAACAAGGTAAAAAATTATAAGTCAAGTGCACTTATTACCTTCTCTCTCCTGCTACATGCATGCATGTGTCAGATTGTAACCACCAGGCGCAAGAGACCCGTGCGGATCGAGTTATTATCTCATGTACATAAAGTTATTATCTATAATTCGTGAAGTTACATACAGTTGTCAAAGTTTACTATCTCATGTACATAAAGCTATCATCAATTTATGAAGTAACTTATATACAGTTGCGCTAATCAGCACGTGCGTGCATGCAACACACGCACGCACACAGTTGCGCTAATCAGCATGTGCGAACACGCATCGCACGGGTCACTAGCTACGCGCACAAGCCTCCTGGTGCGGTTCGTAAATTGATGATAACTTTATGTGTATGAGATAGTAACTTTATGTGTATGTGTGTGTATGTTTATATATATATAGGAGTATATCTAGTGCTAATGGCTATTTCAGTGTTAAGGTGCTAATGGCGATGTGGACCGTCACATCTAGATTATGTGGTTCAGATGGAGATGAGTGGAAACCACATCCCACTTAAACGCTTTTATGGAAAATCCCCTGCGCTTTTAACAAAAATCTATCAAATCCACCATTGTTGTTGTATATTGTAGCGTTTCCATTTAAGTGCAAAGCGCAGGGAATTTTCTGCAAAAGTGTTTAAGTGGGATGGAGTTCCCACCCACCTCCATTAAGCCACATAATCTAGATCGGACGGTCCACGCCGCCATTAGCACGCTTGTAATCGAAATAGTATATATATATATATATATATATATATATATATATATATATATATATATATATATATATATATATATATATATATATATATATATATATATATATATATATATATGTATATATGTATATATATATATTTGTATATATATATATATATATATATGTATATATATATGTTTCGATTTAAAAAATGATGAGTTTTATTTATCACTATTAACTATTAATAATGTGAATCAATGCATGTGAAGTGATAATGCATAAATGTGACTAATTCCTACACACATGTAAATGCCTGTGAAGTTGGTGTCAAATAATGGATGAATTTCTATGATATTTAAACTTCAATCCGAATCCGTTTGAAGTATGGATGTGGTTGATATGATTACTGTTTGATCCCATTTTTTTTATTCCCCCTACTTTGAGTCACTTTTGAGTTTCGACTTGTATGCGCAAATCTGTTCGATTCTGCATATGTAACCATATATTGATCTATTGGGCACATCTCTTCATGACTAGCTTGAGCTGTGCCTGAGCATATTGCCACTCCAAATAAACTAATATTGTCATTTCTTTTCAGATATATGTACAGTGTAGATACTGGTCTAATTATTAGAGTTCACTCTGCAACTTTGGTGAAGAATCTTTTTTTTTTGTGATGCCGTGAACAGCATGGATCAGCTTTTCAAATTCTTCGTAAAATTTGGTCAAGTGGCACATGGGGTGGCCCAACGATTGTGGCCAGCCTCTCGGCACCAATAATGAAGTTTGTCTTGCGTGCTCAAGTCGCTAGCTCCCAAGAGATGAACTATTCACTGATTGCACCCTCTCTTTTGCTCAATACTGTAGCACTTAGCTTATCCTAGCAAGATTCCTTGCTGTGTATGTTCTAGTAGTGATGCTCACCCTGGCCAGGTGTATGTTTCTCATGTACTATACACACACACACACCTTTCTATGTAATTTCATCCACTGGAAACTCAAAACTGGATCATAATTAATAGTGCAAAAATAAAAAAAAATTGGGATCAGACAGTTATCATGTATATATACTTCAAATGAATCCTGATTGAATTTTCAAATATCTAACATAATTTTGTCTTCTGGATGTATATATATACTCACATACATCTATCTACACGGATTATATTCCTTGTTAGATGAGAAAGTAATGCTTTTGTTTGTATTCATTGAGTCAGCGTCCACAGGGAGCACCTGAGAACTTCACAAGGGCTTCCCTGTTATCTGCATGAGGAGAAATTCTATTGCGTAACAGGGCATAGAAGAATTTGTGTGACGAGTCAATAAAACGCTGACATGTGGCATATCCAGTACTATATCAAAAAACTGTAACACAGAAAAAAATACTGTACCGTATTTTTTCCCGGCAAGGTTGCAATTTATCCTTAGTGCTACAGTACTGTACAATATATGCTGCAGTTATGCCATATGTCAGCACGCTATTAGCGAGGAACCCGTTTTCTGGCTATGAATGTGGCAGTACACCTACATTTCGGCAGAGATTGTACGACATGGAGGAGTCCAGAACAGAAGCAGGGTCTTTTTTTTCAAAACTGACGATTTTAATTTTTACTGTAGTATCTAATTTTTAAACTAAGTATTTTCTCAAGACGGAGCCTATAAATTAAACGATGTATATATTAAAAATCCAACATCTGTACCATCTAAAATCGCAAGTATCTCTCTCCGTAATCTGTACCATAAACAACTAAAATTCAAAAATTTTAACCAAAAATTATAAGTTGTAGCTGTTGCCAAACAGACCCGCAAGCTCCAAAGGACAACTACAAACGGAGTACAACATTGATGCGGCATCATCCTTAAGGAAAATTGTTTTTTTAGTTTTATTTCTCCTTGAAGTAGTGGGTGTGTCGTCAGCTTTTGTACTTTTAGGGCCTGTTTGGATTAAAGGAAAACTGTAGGAATTAGAGACATTTCTCTTAAAATATTCTTATTTGGAAGTATTCGTTTGCAAATGTACCTTTATGTGATAATTCTGAACTCCCACATGGACTGCATTACTGTTCATATTTGGAAGAGCACTTCAGTAGGGCATAATAATCCCTTCTATATGTACATATTTAAGGGAATTTTTGCCGTACGTTCTACTGATAGTAAAACGGTGGTAGTAGATATTAAATTTGGCTATTGATTTGTTGACAGCATAATAGATTTTCTCTGTAATTTTTCCGTGGGGGTATTATGGACTCTTCACTGAACCAATTACTAGTCAGTCTATGTGCATTCATTTCAAACTTAGTTGGGCAATTATAATTTTATCCCTTGTAGAATTTGTACTGATAGTATAACAGAAAGTATAACTTAATTTTAACTAATCTGATCTACTGGATCAAAACTGTTGAGCGAGTCATACAAGTTTGAAGGTGCTGTAAAAGAGCCCGTATCTAACGACACATGTACAAAGTTCAGATGTTATCACTGAATGACAAGTCTCCATTGCATATATAATCTCCATTCTTTTAATTGGATGTGTTATACATATGCACATATAAATTTAATTTATCTAGTGGGACTCAGTCAAACAACATGGGTGATATACTGACTGATAATTAGTTTCTAAGAAGAGCCTACGCTCTCCATGATATTTGAACGCTAGCTAGGAGGATATTGAGTGTATGTATGCTGCTTGACTATCTCCCATGGTAGGCTTTTCTTTACCAACCCACAGTATGTGGGGCCAGAGGGTGGCCACTAATCGACAGGTGCATTTAGATCCGGAAAGAGTTTGACTCCGTTCCCCCTTCTAACGACAACGACGGGCACCAGACTGGAGGAATGTAGACTAAAAGCTTTTAAAGTTTTCATGCTGTCCTTCAGAGCCTGCAGCGTGTTGTTGTACAACACAATTTTCTTCTGGACCATCGCCGCTTAAGATAGCAACTTCTCCATGAGAAATTGATGCCCAAGGACGCGGCAACTTCATGTGAACTTGCCTCTCTCTCTCTCTCTCTCGATCTCGACACGTGCCTGAACCGAACATAATGTGGGTAGGGGCCAATAAGCTTGATGTTTTGTCGATGGACTTCGGATCAAATCCCTGCCGGCTACTTCTCATTTTCATAAGAACAGAGGTAGAACAAATGGAGCCAAGGGAGGCGCTGGCGTGAGCTAAGGAGCTCCGAGGCGGACCGGCGGCGAGGCTTGGCGGCCGGAGGTAGGGGTGGAAGAGGGCGCCGACGCCGGCGTGGAGGAGAGGGGAAATTGAGGCGCGCACGAGTAGTAGGGGATCAAGGGAAAGCTTACAATGGGATTGGCCGAGCGGGAGAGGGATCGTGGCTGGCTGGCAGGGTGAGACGGCGACGAGCAGAGGAGGCGCACGGTGCCGACGAGGTACAAGCGGTGGGAGGCCCGGCCAATGGCGGGGATGGCGACATGGTACTCCGAGGAAGCTTTGGTAGTGCGGAATCGACTCGGCGTAGCTCCAATCGGCGGCCCTCCCACTGGCCGACGTTGGGGAAGAAGGCGTCGCCGGTGAGTTGTGAGGCATGGGAAGTCAATTCCTTGTGGTGGGAGGATGAATGGGGTGTGAGGAAGACGATGGCGGGCTTTAACGGCTTTTATAGACTCCGAGTGAGGCGAGCGTCGTGGAGCTCCGTGCGACATCCAAGTGGGGTGGCGTCGGCTTCGCATGGCCACAAGGCCGCTGACTTGAGCTCGCGTCATGATTGCGACAAGCCGTAGGGCGTGGTTGTCGCACGGTTGGCAGGGCGCAGGTTCCGAGGGACATGGTGACCGTGCGGACGGGGAGGAGCTGCTGGGCGGTCAGTGGTGACGCACGCGGTGGTGAGGGAGCTGTAGCACCCCACATACAACCAAGGTGGAATACTACTATGGAACGTCATCGCAAAGAAACAGAGTAATAATAATAAAAGACAATAATAGAATTTCATACACCAATTAAAGCCTTTTAAGTACTTTATTAAATAATCAACGGAAGCTGAAATAATGTTTGAAATATGGGACCAGTCCACTTCTAATCAAATGATAAATAAAATAAATGGCAAAACTCGTGGTAAGCCACAGTGCTGAAATTCGAGTGCTCCCACCCATGCATGCCGTTATCAATCCACTGGCCTTTTACCTGAGAGGGAAAGAGCAAGCGTGAGATTTGAAAATCTCAGCAAGTACCCAACAACGGTCACAACACAAGACAAAGACAGGTGATGCGACATGAAATACAAGACAAATAAGCAATGGACATAAGACAAGCAAAGGACAACTGATATCGGAAATACTGTCATAAATGAGAGACAGATATTATGAGAGCTGTGTATTAAAGATATTGGTTATGTGACAAGTTATAGTAAGTTATAGCACGGGTGCCGGCGACCTCATCCCACATACCCGGTTATACGAGAATAGCCAGGCACAATCTTGTCCTCGACTGTATAACCGCTGACGGGGTGTAATATCCTGGGTAACGAGAATATACGGCCCCCCGTATGTTACCAGGTTGGGTGTAAATGACCCCTATATGTGGTTAGCCCCGGCGTGATAACCCATAGCTTGTTATTTAGCAAATTATCCATGATATATTAGAGAAGTGGGGTTGAATTAAGGTGAAGTTATGAGAACCATGATTTAATCCGATGAGACCGCAGAGACCGGATTGGTGCTGCTAGGTGATGGAACCAAGATTTATTGAGGGAGAGTATGCTAATCAGGGTCACACATCAGGGTTGTCAAACATACCATTTTATTCGGTTATATGTGATTATTAGCAGGTTAATGTACAACAACTAAATCAACCACAACTCACAGTTACGAATCAACAGGTAAATTCTCAAACGATATAACCTCAATTGTCCAGGGTTAAAGATTACTAGTGGTTAACCTTAAATTGGAACATGCTTAATCACAATTCTAATTACCAATGAACAATTACTTACATCCCTAATCACATGGAGTCTATGGTTAACATTATATTAATTACAAGTATTCATTACTAACTAAATCATCATATTCAGAAGTCACTAACTACAACAACAACTAAATTGTGTTAAGGAAGTACCTGAATGACCCTGATCAAATTCTAGAGTTACCCACCTTGGAAGTGTCAGAGGACCTTTCCGTCGTGGCACAGCCAGCCGTCCACCTCCACTTACCCCTTCGTTTTTCTTCTGACGGTCTAGATTTAATCTAGCATCGCTTGATCTAGTCTCGCCCGTCCCCTTCCACTTAACCCTTCGCTCTCCATCCCGCGGCCCTGATTCTCACCTCAGCCACAGCCAGCCAAAATTTCAGCTATTTGACAATTTTATTTTGAATTTGACAATTTTTTTCACAAATCGTATCTCAAATTTCACAACACAAACAAGAGAAGAGATTGAGGGAGGAGTTGTTCCTGGATGAGGGAGGGGTGCTGCCTATTTATAGAAAAAATTCAGGATTTTTGGATATTATTAGGTTTTTTTTATTTTGAAAATTTGAAATTCCATGCCCAACCGTGCCTTAACGGGTCTAACGACTATATTCGTGACCTGTTGTGCTAAATGGGCCTAACGGCACTGCGAGTGCTGCTGCCTCACAACATGCGGTAGTGCGGCATTGGTAGGGCCGTAGGGGTCAGGGTGGCAGGGGCCAAGGGGAAGGGGCAACTAGGCAAAGGCCAAGGGGGCCACTGGAGTAAGTTTACTACTAGTCACAAGTGATTCTACTACCAACTACAAGTAAGTTTGCTGTCACTCACAAGTAATTTTATTGCCAATCGTAAGTAACTGTACTACCAGTCGCAAGTAATTTTACTGCTAGTCACAAGAAATTTTACTAACAGTATATAGTATTTTTACTACCAAGTCACATGCCCATGCTTAGCATAATACAGTAACCCTAACACGAGTAATTTTACTGCCAACTGCAAGCAATTTTACTTCACTACTACAGGAGAGTCACTGCACTCTTTTGAGCAGACCTGGCCTCCTAAGAGGGTTAGGGGGTAAATGGTGCACCGAGCCATGTTGGGCCAGACTGTGCCTTGGCATGGTACTGTGTGTGTCGTGCAGGGTTGACCCATTGTGCCGAGGTGTCAACCCAAGCACGGCACGCCTAGTCGTGTCGGGTTGGCACAACCTATTATTGTTTATATCGTGCCATGCCTGGGCCGGGCCAAACGTATTGTGCCTTGGGCCAGCACGGTTGGCCTGACCCATTTTGCCAGGTCTAAGCCACTACAACAAAATTAGCCTTCGGCAACATATTTTCTACTGTATATTCATAATAACATATAATTGGAATATACTTACAAAACTAATGATGCATTAACCAATAAATGTTGTTTTTTGAAATGGACCACTAAATGTAGTAGGCAAAATATAACTTTGTGTGTGGTGATGATATTAATCAAAGAGCAAGGTATGTCCTGTGAAAAAGTATTTGTCGGTGTTTTAATACCGATCTTACGTATGATTTATTTGAATTCGGGGAATCTCTCAAAAACTTGACTACATACAGAAAACGACACAATGATTTTATACAAGTTTAAGCCTTCTCAGGGGTGAATAATAACCCTACTACTGTGTGGGTATATTGATTGCGGTGATTACAATCAAGAGAAAGAACATTGTGAAATGTCTTGCGTTGCTTCTGTTGTGTCTTACCCCCCTCTTTCTCCATGACGTTAGCCCTTATATAGTGTATGAAGAAGTGGCAGTTGCTCCACGTTAAGAGACGTTTTAATGTTTCAGATGAGTAACCATCGTGGAAGTTATTGTCAGCGACGTAATGCCTCTTCACCATCAGACGTTTATTTGCCAGGGGTAGGGTGTGCACGTCAACTGTTTTGTCAGACAGACCCACGATGTAGCAGGTTGCCATAGACAAGCCAACCGAAGTCAGGCTAGTCGTAGAATAGTTCACAACCACATGGTGACCATAGAATGGCTTACGACTATATCATGCTTGTGGAAAGACTTACGAACATGAAACGGTCATGGAAAGACTTACGCCAATGGGTTGGTCATAGAACGACTTACAACTGCATGGTTAGGTCTCTCCCTTACGAATATAAGAGATATATTTAAGGAATATAATGACATAATAATACTATTTATTGATAAATAGTAAATTAAGGATTATTATATCCTCGTCAGTATCAAATGTTACAAATTTCATGAAAATTGTGTGTGAAAGTTTTAAACATTAATAGACATAGGGGAGGGCACGTTCTATATTCATAGGAAATTTCAAGATCAAAGGTGATGGGTTTTGTGACTTCTCAACCTCTCCTAAACCTCACCCTTAATTATAAAAGGGCATTTCTTGCCAAATGACTTCGATTTTGAGCTTATGTGAGAAGCTAACTATGGGCCTCCTCTTTTCAGTTTTTAAAAGTTGTATTTCGATTTTTCTATAGTAACTAGCTTTTAGATACAATATTTTTTCAAGGTGGGGTCTACAAGTTGATTGTAGTATACACTGTATCCACTTCGTTCATATCAGCCAAAATCGTACATGAGTTTCTATTACTCCATACTCTCTCTCATAAATAGCCAAAAAGTCATAATTGTAGCCAAAAATCATAAACTAAAGCCGAAAAGAACAGGCCTTAGGTCGTCTTTTTTTTTTTGGCGATCTCCACTCCACCACATATCACCTGATGCAAACCATGAGAGAAATTTTAAATCAAAGATCCTAGTAACTTAGAACTAACATTCTAGCTAGGTACGTAATTAAACAAGTTCTCCATACCTAGTTGGATATTGCCTAGCTGATCAATGCAGCTATGTTGGATATTGCGACCATGTGATTGTCAAGCTTCGAATCATCTAATCAGACTTTATGGATGCATTAGAAAAGTCTTAATTAGTCCAACTAACGAGAACAAATATGTGTGGCATTGTCTCACGATCCTCTGAACTTCCTCCCCGGCCTGCCAAGCACATGAATGAGCATTTACTTTGGATCTTTCAGATTGGAAAGGCAATCGCACGAACAATTCGTCATGCAATAATTTGGGAAGCAAGACATGAATAAATGTCAGGCCATAAAGGACCCACAACATGACAGGTTCCCAACAAGCAGACCCTACTGCAAAGTTAGAACACGAAGGACAAAACGGAATTTTTGTCACTTTTGGTACATTTTAAATTTGTATTTGTAAAAATAGCCGTAGTTACGTAGAAATGGCAAAAACGGTACTTCTGCCGCCTGGCGACCGGGCGACAATGGCGTGGAGCTAACACGTGGATTTGCCGCCTGGCAATCGTGCGGCTCTCTGCCTGCCGCCCTGCCACCAGACGGCAGATAATTAAGCCGACTTAATTATTTGTCTTAATTAGTCGATGGCTAAAGTGGTCGAATAGTTGTGGTCGGACGTGGTCGATGGTTGAAGTGTCGAATAGCCATGGTCGGACGGCAGAAGTGGTCGAATGGTCAAGGTGGTTGAAAAGCCGTGGTCGGACGGCTGAAGTGATCAAATGGCCATGGTGATTGAATGGTTATGGTCAGACGGCTGAAGTGGTCGAATGGCTGTGGTTGGACAGCTGAAGTAGTCAAATGGACAAGGTGGTCGAATATACAGTAGTCGAAGATACAGTAGCTGGTCAATAGGCTTTAGGTGGTTAAAAGCTACAGCAAATGTCACTACGGTGAGAATGGTTCCCTTGTAATTTCCTGTGAGGAAAGTGTCATCCATTGTGAGTAAAAGATGACAAAACTCAAAGCCCTCAATGGCCTGGGTGAAAGCCCAGAATAACATGTCTAGTATGAAGCAGTTGGGCTTTCCGTCAGCATCTGGATGCTCAAGCTTGTTTATGTACATGCTGGGGCTTGATTCGGCTATCTAGTGGAGCAATCTTGTCACAAGGTTGTATGCCTATTCATACGTCTCATACATGGACTCGATGACTTTCTACTTGCCTGTCGGATCTTACTATTGCTGACTGGATAGCCAACCACATTGGCGACTTCCAACATGAGCATCTTCGGGGAGATGGACACATTCGGCGCAACTAGGTAGCTGATGATGCTTGGCACATATACGAAAGTCATGTTCCGATGATGGGGTAGGGGCTCCCTGAGCATGCAAGTGTGGTCGATCATTGAGCGCTGACCTTTGCAGGGCAGCCTTCCACTATGTACTTCACTATGTAATTGGTTGGGTTGGAACGGTGCACTCGGTACACACGGCTGATACACATGGCGTACCATGCAATAACTTATTGCACAGCCGCCTTGCTAGGGAAGCACTGTCCAACTAGGAGGGTATCAGCTTGAAATCCCCACTGGGACCTTTTTTCTTGCGGCAGTACGAGGGAACGCACCGCAACATCATCGAGTCTGGAGAACACATAGGGCACTTATGATGACATAATTCCCTCAGGTGGACCAGCCGTCTACTGTGCGTCGTCGTCGGAATCATCGAAGCCTGGGTTGGTGTCTTCATCGGACTCCAACCCGAACACCTAGTCCAGGAGATACTCATGGCAGTCAATTCGAGCTAACCACCATATGCCCGTCCCATCATTCCACATGAAATCAGTGACGAGTCATCCCTCCAAAATAGTACATTCAGTGGTATCGTCTTGAAGCTCTGCATGTGGTTCCCTGGGTGTTGAGGGGCCGGGCTCATCAACGTTTTTCGATGCCTCGCACACGAAACTCATGTATGCCATCAGCCTCCCGTAAATAGCCATATCGGGTTGGGAGGCAATTTGCATGTATTGTCTCCATGCTACGGTGCCATTTACCTTGACGGGTTCACACACGCTATTCGTGCAGATGATCCCCTCAATCGCAAGATTCATCGCCATTACCTTCGTGGCGAACTCCCTTCGGATGCAGCTTCGTACCTTGTGAATATTCATGACGCTGAGCCCCTCGACCCGCAGCACCTTGTATTGGCATGTCGATAGGTCCAACCCATCGGGTCCAGCCTGTATAAGACCATCGTCGTAGAACATTGTCAAATGTTTCATGCCTGCGACTACCTGAAGCCACAACAACCAGATATGTAGTAAGCGTTACAACAAAAAAATAATAAGCAGCATGTAAGTTAATGATTACATGCGTGTAACTACATACGAATAATTCATTAATTACTGATAATTTGATTACCCGTCCAAAAGAAATTACGAGTGATTCATTACCGTCTTCCGTAGCACTTAATTACTTAGTACTAACTCATTACTTAGCCCTAACTATTGCCACTACAGTAATTATGAATGCTTAATTACACACTACCATACAATAACAAATTATGGGTACTGTACGTACACAAAAAAAGTAAAAACTATGTCTAAATTATCACGATTTACTTACTTCATAATAAAAACTACATTAATTATGACTAACTAAATAACACTAATTAAGTATGACTACGGGAGTAACACCGAAAGTATGCGATAAAAAATTACCTGTCTTTTGAGAGAAGCAATTAGCATTGTCACGTCCTCCTGCCGCGTCCTTAATGAGTTATGCATTGGCTTCTCAAAATAATTAGCTATGCACTCTTAATTTTAACCGACGACCGTGAGAATGAGCTTTCGCTATGAGCGACTGAGATGACCTATGACCAACTATGAGAGGTTCGTATTTATAGCCGAGCGAAAAGGAAACCCGGTACGCTCACCCTGCAAATTAAGGACTCATTGTCAACGTGCAGCACTTCGGGCGAGCGGGACAGCATAGTAACACTGACAAATATAGAGACGAGTGAGCGGGCAAAGGTGGACGATACGGACATAACGACACCAATGCGGATGAGGGAGCGCACGAGGTTGGATGACACGGACAGAGTGACAATTGTGCGAAGGACGCAGCGGGAAAGGAAAGATAGCACCAACATATGTGCGAAGGACAGATATCACGCACTGCAAAAAGATGCCTGAGTATTGCATATCACTAATTACCTCGATTTATAATTACCAATGCAGGCTAATTAAATTAACATCGCATATCTCTAATTACGATTAAATTAACACAGATAAACATAGAAAATTTGGAGCACATAAAATTCTCAAAAAATGACACAATTAGATTGACTATGCCGAGAGGTTTCACATAAAATTTCATAATTTTTGGAGCTCATTTGCTATATGTAACAACTCCTACATATATCAAAATCATATGAATTTTTTAGCAATATTCACAGAGTATAAAATTATTTAAAAATTACACAATGAATTTACGTTATGTCGGGAGGCTACACATAAAATTTTATAATTTTTTGAGCTCATGTGCTATATTTAAAAATTCAAACAAATATAACTTATAAATTACGAATTTAGACAGATAATTAAGCCGGTTTAATTACATGTTGTTTTGTGGTGGGGTGGCAAGACACCTGCTGTCTGGTGGTTGGGCGATAGGTGCGCGGCCGTCCGGTGGCCGGGCAACAGGCTCCTGTCGTCGGTGGTCGGGCCACGTATCACCTACAGGATGCTATCGTCTAGTAATCAAATGACAGAAATGTTATTTTTATTTTATATATATATATATATATATATACACACACATAGACACACGACTACTTTATAAATATGAGCTCAAATAACGCTGCATATGCCTAAAATACGACTAACCAAAGATCGATACGGCCGGCTGGTCGGTCGTGCTGCCCCTTTTACTCCTACGCACAGCATGCATCGTACTGAGAGCAGGCCAAAAAGAATCTGCACTGTGACATGCATCGAACCAGGACATGCATCCAACCAGGAAAAACTACAGCAACTCCCGCGAGCTTTTGCCTTTCAGACGGATGTAGACCTAGCTAATTACTTGTTCATTAAAATTAAGCCGAGATTCCGGAGTAGTACCATATATTTGTTAATGATATGTCTTTAGAAGTGATCATAAAGATATTGTGTCACACACATATATATATATATATATATGATTTTTTAAATAATATCTTTTAAATAATATCTTTTAAATAATATGCTATTTTATTTCTTAAATAAATACTTGTATATTGATCAACAAATATATAACTTGTTTGTGGAACTTTTTATTCATGTTTTCATGTTATTCTAATATGTCACTAATCTTATATCATTATGTGAGACAATTATAATTTATAGATCAATATATGTATTGATTGATAATCATGTTTCACATATCATAGATATGTTGATATCAAATCAATAATATGGATACATGTTAGAAAATATGGTGTTGGAATGACCTACCATGACACACTGTGAGAATTGTTATATTATTAAGTGTCATCAGTTGATCTCATACATAGTGTATATAGAATCATTAGATTTGAGATCGTCATAGTTTCCTACATATATAATAGTTTACTTAGGGGTTGTTAAACACTACTCCGTAACTGGGTGGTCATAAAGTTAGCTTTCGAGTTTACTATAAAATATGCGAAGGAATATGAGTGATCACGATGAAATTTGCCTCTTCTATGTAATAAGAGAGATATCTCTGGTGCCTTAATGTGATTGGATTAAGAAAATGCATGACCATGCTAAATGTAGTTGAGGAGTCAATCACAAACTGAATAATCCATTGCAAATTTGTGTAAAGGATCGAGTTATTGTAGGATGGCACGCTTCTCGTATTGAGTTCGATCTGGTATCGTGAGGTAAAGAGATCGGTACAAAATCACTATATAGATTTGTTCGATGTGATCTTTATGTGTATTTATGAGTCATTATGTACTACTAGGAACCATTACCGACTTATAGATCAGAAAGGAATTTTCAGCCATGGCCGAACATACATGAACCTACAAGGTCACACACTTAACAGGTTGGAACGATAATAATCTGAATGTTAGACTCCAAGTGTGATTCGATCTCTACTCATATTGGATCCAGTCAGAGGCTCTTCGAGTAGGATATGATCTCTACTCGTATTGGATAAAGATCTAGTCAAATGTTTTCTGAGTTGGATACGATATCTAATTGTATTAGATAAGAATCTGATTAGATGCTATATATTAAGAGAGGCGTGAGGCTAAGGTGGTATCCTGAGACACACCTATCGGAATACTAGCTGCTACCTTTCAAAATCACTGCCATGTGTTCTAGTACTAACACACCAACACACAACGTTCCATTCCTGGGAGTATCGATCTCGGTAGAGGTGCTGCTGCGACTGCAACGCTAAACGGGATGATCACGAAAAGGAGACGGTTGGCTAGAGGACGATCTACTACTTCCACTGTACCGACGCGTGCTACGTTAAACCGGCTGTTTTAACTCTACTTCCGCTGCACTGAGCGTTTAGTGGTGACAATATATGATCTTACTCGTATGGCTTTATGATTTATACGGTATAAAATTTTAATCTACGGTAACGTAGCATATCTGTATCCTAATAACATTCATGTTTGTATTACAGCCCATTAGATCACGTGTATATATATAAATCTATCATATCGATATATATATATATATATATATATATATATATATATATATATATATAAAAAGCACTCGTGTTTTATTCTTGTTTGACTCGAGATGTCAATAAGAAGAAGCTCACTGATTGGACCCTAGATAAAGATATTTTCCATCTATGTTAAAGAATATTACTAATTTGAGGCAGCATTATCGTTGTGCAATTTGGCCAATTAATGCATGTTGCTACCCTGCAGCCAATAACAGTAACACTGCTGCTGACCCCACAAGAGGATGCACACCTTTAGAGGCAACTGAAAAGGTAAAATATAATTAAAAAAAGAAGTAGAACAAAAAGACGAGTTTTCAATTGAAAATTTACTAACTAAATTTGCTGATCCACCCAATCATTGTACCCTAAACTCTTACAGGTTCTGTACATGTGCCAGGCCAATGGTGGGGTTTTAAGTTCAACCACACGTCATGGTATCAAAATAGAAAATCTTAGATAGCTTTTGTTGGTAACATACGAGGTAGGATATAACTATAGACCCCTATGAATAGATGTCACACAGTCATCGAATCAACTCGACATGATAGATAAAACAAAATAGTATAAATAACATATTATTTTTATTATCATGTATAAAAATATCTTATAGGAGCCAAAAGTCGTCTGATTCAAAAAGTTATCTAGTTAATCATTACCTATTTTCTTTTGACTAAAAATAAGACAAATGTATTCGTACTGTAAGAAAAATATTCTAAATCTCGCAAGATACTAAATCCAACTACTTTCTTTAGGACTAAGAATTCCTCTATTCTTAATTGGTGATTGTTACATATATGTTATATTCTTTTTAGCTGTGACTGATGTCTTATGACTACAACTTATAACTGATGGTTTTTGGCTCTAGTACGAGCGCTTATACGAACGAACCAAATACCCATAAGCAGATAAGCTGCTTCAAAAAAGTTATTCCGATAAACTGCTTTAAAACAACGATAGAGAAACTATTCTATTTATCGTTCGATGAAAGATACAAGGCATAAACCATATGTCATATGACCTTTAATGTGTACATGATCTTTCCTTACTCTCTACCCGAACTCAAATATCTTGCACGTCTCGTCCCTTTTCTCGTACTCTGGTATTTGTTGATTGCATTAAAACAAAGGTGGTGATCATTTTGGCTTATTTTTGGTGGCTTATGGCTGAAAAGCACCGTGGTGGTGAAAAACACCTTGTGGTGATAGAGGCTTATTTAACATAATTAAATTTAAAAAAAATTAAAAATATAAAAATATGTTAGCCCATCACAACAACGCAAACGAATACGGCAAAAAAAGAATCGGCAAAAAAGCTCAAAAAAAGACAAAAATTCAAAAAAAGATGAAATTATGAATAGTAAAAAATAAACCAAAAACCAGAAGTTAAAGCCGAAACGAACGGAACCAAAGAAACCACTATTATTACTCTATTAATGTATAGTTGTTCCACTACTACATATTTGAAGAACATTCTATCAGGAAAATAGATTGCATTAAATACTAACTGAGAAAATCTGCATGCAATTCATGTGGGCCATGGACGAAAGGCACGACTAAAATTTAAGTCACCGTTCGCTCTAGAGCCACTCAAGTAATATAAATATTCTGTTCCATCAAGTACAACATGTGAGAATTTCAATTATTATGCTAGCAACGCATTGTGGGTATCTACGTATATCTCCATGCATTGTTGTTTAGTTAGAGATTACAGAGTAACAGAAATTTACATACGATTTTCGTCAATATAAATGAAGTTAATAAAGTATATACTATAATTAACTAGTAGACTCTATCTTGAAAAAATACTCCGTTTAAAAGCTAGTTACTATAGAAAAACCGAAAAACAGCTTTTAGAAGTTGAAAAGAACAGGGCCTAGCTTGCAGCGTGCGGCCGGCCACACATTTTATAGCATCCAATCTGATCACTTGGTTTTTCTATCCAGCTTTAGTTTATCTGAAACTGAGTTTTCCCGAGAAACTGAATTACGAAAAAATACCTATACGCAGCTGTATAGCTTGAATCATCCTTCTAATCTCAAATGTTACACAAGTAACAGAGAAGTCTCCATCCATCCATCCATCCATCTATCTAGATCTCTCTCCCATGCATTTACATGTCGATCTAGACACGTTTAAAAGAAGGGCCGGAGGAATCAAAACAAGATTATAATTCTTTTGGTAAATGATGGGCCTTGGGTACCCCATCGATGGATTCGTCGGTTTTATGCAGAAACATTTCATGCCTGAGTACGCCCGGACAGAGTTTTATATTTGTCGTCTCACATGGGCATTGGACGAGCAGCTAGCAGCGCGCATTCATTGCGTCCTCCGAGGGGTGTACTGCGGGTGGGCTCGGATCGTCGCCATTCGTACGGACAGCGGCCGGCCCCACCCTCCTTACGTGTCGTCCATCGGATGCCGAGCGCCTCAGATATGGCCTGCACGTGTTCGCATGATGGAGCGCGCCTGGTCTCTTCAGCGGGGCATCTCGGCCGTCGGCGTCCCCATCGACGGCTGGTGATGGGCAAGTACAGCTCCCACTGGGCTCTATACAAATGGAGGTGGTGAGGGGCTTGAGAGCTGAGCCGCGGCACGCCAGTGGTGCCCCTCACTTTCACCTACCCCACCACTGAAAGAAGAAGAAAAAAAAAAGAGAAAGGAAAAATATTTTTTACCTTTAGTCATGTCACCTCTCACCTCACACTCAGTGACCCTTTCCACCCTTTCACCTAAAAGCCCTAAGAGCGCCACACCTGTCTAGTAACTCTCTCTCTCTCTCTCTCCACCTCCCTCTCACTGCTCCTTCACTCTGTTCCATCTCTCACTCCACGGTTTGGCCAAACAATCCATCCATCCCCCCGCACTCCCTCCTAAAATAGTAGCGGCCCAACTGGCATGCAAATGCAATTCCCCACACCCTCCTCCCCTCTAGCAACTTGCTAGAGCAGCAGAAGAAGGCCAGCAGCAGCAGCACAGATTAATGGACCTATGAGAGGAGGAGCAACAGCGACTACCACTACTGAGCGAGGGTTAGTGGCAAAGAAGCACATGACTGTGTTATCTTTTCCATCCTTTTTTTTTCTCGGTCTATCTTACTCCTATAAATCCATCCGTTCCATCGTCTGCAGATTCTCAAGCCAGCTTCAGCCGCCGCTGCTGGTTGTGGTATCTTCTCCGCCGCTCTGACACCGCCGCCGCCGCAAAAGAGATCAGCCGCCGCCGCCGCAAAAGGTATAAGCTTGTAACCGCAGCTGATGCCTCCCAGTAAAAAGAATCCGGCCATTCCCCACATGGGTATATCTGCATAGGCATACATGTATTGTTTCTTGTGGATACATCCCTTTCACACACACATACACAAACAAGGAAGAGCGAGCAGAGCACCAACTCCCAAATGGATCTCTCTCTCCACGCCCCCAAATATGCATGTAATCATCGGCTGCATCATTCGTGTTAAAAAGGGTGAGCTTGTGTTTCTTGGATGGCAGATTGATGGACCTGTCGCCGAACCCCGAGAGCCCGCCGCCCCCGGGCAGCGGTGGCGGTGACGGCGGTGGCGGTGGCGCCGGAGGATCGAGCAGCGGCGGGGCGTCGTCATCGGCGGGGCCGGCACGCCGCAGACGCCGAGCCGGTACGAGGCGCAGAAGCGGCGTGACTGGAACACGTTCGGGCAGTACCTGCGGAACCACCGACCGCCGCTGAGCCTGGCGCAGTGCAGCGGCGCGCACGTGCTGGAGTTCCTGCGGTACCTGGACCAGTTCGGCAAGACCAAGGTGCATACGGCGGCGTGCCCCTTCTTTGGCCACCCCAACCCGCCGGCGCCCTGCCCCTGCCCGCTGCGCCAGGCGTGGGGCAGCCTCGATGCGCTCGTCGGCCGCCTCCGCGCCGCCTTCGAAGAGAACGGCGGCCGCCCGGAGTCCAACCCCTTCGCCGCCCGCGCGGTGCGCCTCTACCTCCGCGAGGTCCGCGAGCACCAGGCCCGCGCGCGGCGTCAGCTACGAGAAGAAGAAGCGCAAAGCCGCAGCCCGCCGACTCCAGCGGCGGCAGCGGCAGCCATCCACACCCCCCGCAGCCGCCACCGCCGCCCGCCGGCGCGGCCTGCTGAGGACTAGTACGTGCGCACGTACCCATTTGGTATGCCGGATTGAGCATATTTTATGTAGGTTTCTGATTAATTGCTTGTGCATGCATGCATGGTTTATCATTCTACGCGGCTAGTTGCTCCAGAACTCTATCGATCGTACTACATTGTTATTTGCTCCTTGTTTCTACTAGCTCTAGCTCTCTCGCTTAAATTTTGGTGTTCAGTTTGCTCCTGGAAGGAAGTGAATGTCATTGCCTGTTCCTGCCTTACTTTTTACTGCTCATGATGATGGGGAGTGTATAGTACGTACTGTGTCCCTCAATGTCTAGAGAGAGAGAGAGAGAGTGAGAGTGGTGACCGGTCTACACTACACAGCAGATGAGGTGCATTGCATCTGGCGATCTCTCTCTCCTTACGTGCTGCATAGTTCGTGGCAGATCTCGCGCTGCATAAGCATGCACATCATGTGCAGCATGTCAAGTCCAATCCAGGATCGCTATATATCGCTTGGGGCTGGGTTCTTCAGTTCTTGTTCTGATTCCTGTGCCGCTTCCTTTTTCTGGTACTCCGACCACTGCATCAATGAGTGCGCGCGGTGGCATGGCGAGGCGACAGCGGTGCGCGCGCACGGCCAGAGTCGCACGGGCGGGCGCACTGTGGAGGAAGGCAAGGACGGCCGGTACTGTTGTTCTTCCTCGGTATCCCCGCGCCGCGCGTTCCATTGGCGCGGCGCATCTCTCTCTCTCTCTCTCTCTCTCTCTCGCCCCCTCTCTGAATGCGTGTGTGTGGGTGCAGTGAATGGGATACGCAACTGTTGTTCTTCAAGCGCGTGCTGGCTGCCTGTTCGTCGTCTACATGGACGCCTCAGGGAGGGATCAAATTGCCGAACAGTCGCTTTGTGTCCCTTCCTTGCCACGTGAGTACTTGAGCCGTATATAGGGGTGAAGTCAAATAAGGAGATGGTACATTGGCTGACCGTGCATATCAACTGTGCAGCTAGCTCTTGCCAAATTGCATTGATTCGGTCGATTGGTACTGTCATTTTCTCCTCAGATTTCACTGGTTGCTTGGTCCCCCAGTTCCTGATTTTATGCATCAAACTAGTTAATTAATGCATGGTCGTGAGAAGATGTTCTGTGCATTAAGAGGAAGAATATATAAAGCATGGACAAACCGGCAATTTAGCGATCGAGTTGATGAATTTTATGAGTTTAATTAGGTTAATGATAGACACTATGAATTCATTATTATGGTATCCAGCTTGGTACTTCTTTTTTACTTGATGTTTTTACTTTTTACGGTCTTCGAGATACAACTTTGTTTATTACCTTTTATAACTTTAAGACATGCTAATAAAATTATAATATTATAAAAGTATTTTTAACGACAAATCTGACAATATAACTTTTGTATAGCTAATCTAGATAGTTTTAAATTTATTGGCGGTCAAACTTTAGAAAGTTTAGCGGCACGAATTCTAGTAAGTTAAGTACTAAAAAGAGAATAGAGAGAGTAATTGCTAGTCTGAAAACAACTAATTAATAATAGTAGAAACCAACATGGCAGGATCAATTCATCCCAGTCCCAATGTAAGCTGTAATTAGCAGGTCATATGTTGAATACATGGCGATCAAGCATATGTATGAACGTAAGGGTATATACTATTTGTACACTGAATGTAGTGCTTGTACACTTTGCAAATACTCAGCCAATGCTGTGGCCTTGCATAGATATGCGTTGATCAGTGGTATATGGCTTGAAGCCTTGAAGTATTAAAATAAACATCCTTCGATATGCGTTATGCAAAGCCTTGAAGTATTTTAAAAATCCTTCGATATGTGCTATGCAAATGCCATGCATGGTGTCGACCAACACTCCAATATGTGTGTAAATATGCATCATTACTGAACTATTAACTAACAACTAACGTATTCGATTTTTCGCATTAATATCGATCACACACTCATTAGTTTAAGATATGTACATGTACAATACATTGCTTTGCAACTATATTTTTCTATGCATGGATAGAATACAAATTTAACATGACTGTTTGGGTGGAGATAAGCTAGATTAGTTGTTCATATTAATATTTTATTTTTTTTCTTCCATTCTATCCACATCCTAATGTGAAAAAAGATCAGTGAAAAATGCTTCCCCCCTATAAAACTCCATATATATACTTCTTAACTCCTACAAAGGCTATGTTACAATATCCTATAGCTATTGTAGTTTTTAAGAATGTATTTAGCTCCTAGTTTTTACAGTATCATAGCTTAAATATCTATTACTTTTGTTCATCAATGCATATCTTATACTCTTTAATTTTATGTACTCAAGCATTCTTAGCCAAATAGTTTTTTTTACTCGGTTGACTACATGCTTTGATGTAAATTGGCTTTTCTTTTGCACACCTTATTTACAACATCACTAAGTATGTTTTACATATATTGAAGGAATACTAAACATATTACGAGAAGTCCTATTTCAATTATCATTTTAGAATAATGTCCCCCATCATCAGTTGTATATATGAAGGTTGAACATAGTAAGATGTCAATATCTCGAAGATGAATTGCTAATGCTCTTAAGCATCAATTCTCTAAATAAAAGATAAGTCATATTTCAGTTCTCTTTGGTCCAAACAAAAATAAAAGAAATTATGCAATAATCATTGAATATGATAGTACTCATATTCACACCAACAATATATATTTCATTTGTTATATACTTGAAACCCATGCCAATTTTGTACGATGAAATGACATGATTCAATTGATCTGTATACATAGTAAGTTCATACGAATTCATAGCATGTCAAATTTGTAACATCTTCTGCGTAGCTAAACACAATGAGATGAATTTTATTTGAATATAATCGCCCTATATGTTGACTTTAGATCTATAACTAATAGCTTTCTACGAAGTATTCAACCAACAGCATACATAAGAGCAGCAACAATTTCTAATGCATTCTAAAGTCCAATCAGAATATATTATATGTATATTTTAGTTACATGATCTGTATATTCAAATCCAAGTATATCAAAACATATAGTTCAAATTTATTTAGAAATAGTAGCTTTTGAAAAGAATAGAAATTGTTGCCACCCTCTGTACTTAGCTGGTTGAATGCTTCATAGAAAGTTATTAGTTATATATAGATCTCAAGTCAATAGCTTGCACAATTATAATTAAATAAAGTTGCACTTGATTTTCTTTAGCTATGCAAAATATGTTAAGTTTGATATGGCTATCATCTGATCTATATATCTTGGGCACTTTTACTCCTAGAGACCAGAGAAATTTTAAGAATAACTTTGGCTGAATTGAAAAACCTTACATAAGGCTTACCATAAAAGTAACTGTAAGTACATGGTTGCGTAGTTGTGAAGCCTACTATGGTTTTATTAAATTTCACATATTAACAAGAAAATAAATCAGATAATTCACATATGGAGGTGTTTAGGTTGAGAAATGATACACTAAGTCCTTCCTCATTAACAGTGATTATAGGGAAATGAGGAATAGAGTAAAAATGAGTTATGCGATCACCTCATGATGAGTGCACCTATGATTGATCCATGACCCAATTACCAAATATGCCCATATGTATCAAATGGTTAAAGTGTGTGCCCATGGAAAGAGGTCCGGGTATTTTACAGATCCATCTTTGTTTTTTTGGCAAAGGGGGTGTATTTGGTCTCAAAGGAAAAAATAAAGAAGGTTGGAGAAAGATTGAGTAGACTTCAATATGGTAGATGATAACTGTTGGAGCCAAATCATTGCGTACAACAAATATGGTTAACCACCAACAATAACTAAAAAAAATCTCTCTCTTGACAGGTCGATATATAGCTAAGCTGAATTGAGCCAAATACAACTATTTTGTTTTGTTTTGGTAGGATTTTTAAAAGAGATACACATACATTTTAGTATTTTGATCTTTAAGCATAAGCATTGCTCCATTATCTCATTGTTCTTGAGCCAGATACAACTATTTTGTTTTGTTTTTGGTAGGATTTTTAAAAGAGATACACATACATTTTAGTATTTTGATCTTTAAGCATAAGCATTGCTCCATTATCTCATTGTTCTTCCAATAGGTTGAAACAGCCTATATATATGCATCATTTCAACCAGACACAACCGACATCACGATATGCTATATATAATATATAAGGAAAAGTAGCTCATTAATATAATGAAGGGTTTTTGGAAAATGCTTCGGATACTTTACCAAAAATCAATTATCGCAAATTTCATTATTTTCAAAGTAGATGAGTTGGGGTTATGGCTTTTCTTCTTTAACCATGCAGGCATTAACAATGTTGTTAACACAGCTAGTTCTGCGAGATGTTTCACATTGGTTTTGTTAACAAAGTAGATGAGGAGTTAGGGCTTGGCTGTTCTTTCACGTTGGTTTTGTTATTGTTGACCACTATCTTTATGCGGCTTAAACATTAATTTTCCAGCAAGTGTAGAACACAAATGACGATTCCTTTGCTTGGCACAAGAAAATAGGCCGTTTAACTTATTTCTGCCTTCTATTAAGTGCTGATAAGATTCATTGGTATGTGATTGACAGTACAGGCACGCATGTGTATCTCAAATTCTTTGCAGCAAAGATTGACGTGATGAATTTCCTCTGTCATTTACATTCGTACAAAAAAAAATGTAGAACTCAGACAAGCACATATATAGTTCCTTCTATATTTGACCTTCATAAACATCAAATGTACACCATCAGGTTTACACAGCCTACAAAACTCTCAAATCATAAATCAGAATCCATATCTGAACTCTAGCTTCCGCCACATTGCCACCTGCAGCTACTCGACTTCATATGACTGAATAATTTTAAACGGACTTGTCGGGTGAATTCGATTGGTAAGAATCACAACATGTCATCACCAATATATACCGCACTTCTTCGCGTGAGCATAGTTACCATATATACATATCTAAGCTGTTAACGATCAAACTGGGAATATGATAGTAATGCGTGCATGTATTTCGATGAGAAGTTTATTAAGCTATAGCTTATTGGATTTTGTACATTGGGCATGCATATAGTTGATAGGGTCTTAAATGAATAAAAACATAGATATCAAAATAGTGAAGTTAATGTACATATGCTTTTTTAAATGACGTTTTAGAATTTGCGCGGTCAAGCTTGGTAAAAATTGACCATCAATTATATTTAAAACTATCTGGATCGATCATGTAAAAGCTAATGTATCATTAGATTTGTCGTTAAAAATAATTTCATAATATATAAGTAGAACGTTATAAAAGTAATGGCCAAACTCACATATATTTTGGAGACCATCAAAAATCAACAACAACCTCATTTAAAAAGGATAAGAGAATCATATATTGCAACATATGTGCGAGTGATGACTCTCTTACTTAATTTAGCTAAGCATTATATATAAATACACTATGTAAGTTATAACCACTAAACATATAGGTATGAACATGCTATATATCTCGAAAGACTCAAACGAAGTACATTATACTTTCCGAGGGCATGCATATACATTTGGGAGTTGCTAGCGTCCGGACATCTGATCCGGGCGCTAGCACCGTATGGTTATATGCGGTATTTTCTAATCATATATACAACATTTTGATTTCATGTATGCAACAAAAAAATTGATAAAAATATCAGTGTTAGCACATATGAAATCTTAATGTTGCACATATGAAATCAAAATGTTACATATTTCAAATAAAAAAAGGGAGACTTCGAGAGGCGGTGAGCACACACCGGTGCCGCGACACAAAGGAGGCCGATCGGTGGGTGGCAGCTCGAGTCAAAGGAAGTCGGCAATGGGCAGTCGGCGAGGTGGCGGTGGCCATAGCCATATTTGACCGGTCAGGTGGCTACCCGAGAAGATTTGGCCGATCAGGCGGCGGCCCGAGCAGATCTGGCCAATCGGGCAGTCGGGACAATGAGGAGCGGAGGCGGTTGGGCCGGTGAGGAGCGAAGCAACGCTGCCATTAAGCGGCTTGCGGAGTGGAGGTGGCCTGGGAGGTGGAGCGGCCGAGCAAGGGAAGCTGAGGCGGCAAGCCGGGGAGGTGGGGAAGCTCGAGGGGCAAGCCGGGGAGGTGGGTGAGCGAGTGGATGGACGGGGTAGAGGAGCCGACACAGAGAGAAATGAGTGGGTAGGGAAAAGTGGAGTGAGGCCGTGTACGGTGGGAAAGTTGATTGAGGTATCTGATAAAATCACTTGGTGCATACGTCCGTATGGAAGCAATTCCGTATACATTTACAATATAAGCTTACAATAATCAAGGGTCGATTACGCGGATTGATCTACCTACATTCTTCAATTAGGTGTTCTTTACCATCGTAGGACCAAAGGGATTCTGTCTAATGCTTACCGAATGGCATCCTGGATTACTAGCATACACAACAAATTAAGCTAGGTTAAAATATTAAACTAAAACTCGTGATATATTCGAGAATCGATATTAGATTCGCAGTAAGCGTTCGATACAAATTCGGGTGAGCTATAATTAATGGTTGTTAGACTCTAGCATAATTTCAGTCTTGAAACTGATTGAGCCAATCACGAAACTTCAGTTAAGCTCAACTCATCATGGGCTCAAATACAAGTGTAAATGCCTAGCTAGATCCATATGCGATGGCCCCCTGCTGCGGGAATGAGTCTTTTTTTTATATAAAAAAAGATATAGGAGACAAAGTACATCTACAGCCTCTGTTTTCATAGAAAACAGGTAACCCAATTCACATAGGACGACCCAAGGGCACGAGTCTGAGTAGCTACAAAATTTAAACGGCTTAAATCGTTTAATCCAAACATCAACCCCTCAAGAGTCAAGACACAACGCATAATCATGTGTGGGTTCTTTTTTATTATGGCTGATAGTTTTTAGTCATAGCGCGAGCGCTTATACGAATGAATGGAATATCGATAAACCGCTTCAAAAAACTATATTAAAAAGTCTTTTAAAAGACGACGAAGAAGTCGTTTCATTTATTTATTTTAAAAAAGTTATAAATCATAGGCTAAAAAGAAGGATATCTATATATCCCTCTCACCTCTCAAGTCCTAACACCAACACGGACTGGAAATGAAATGAGATCTTCCGATTAATGGAAGCATATGTAGACTTAAGGCCCTGTTCATATTCTATTTTTGGTTTCTGTTTAGAAAAATCAAAAGTTAATACGAACATCTGACTTCCCCACTTCTCTCACTGCCGTCTCGCTTCGGAGATAAGACAAGGGTCATAGATGAATCACGCATCCCACTACTCTTGCTCCTATCATACACACACATCTATTCTTCACTTTTTCCACCGCTCGGCTCTTTCTTCTAAAAACCAAAATTTTCAGTTATTACTGCTTATTTTCAGCCAAAAGTTATCAGTAAAATTAATAAAAATGTCCTTTAGTGATGGATAACTGGAGTATGAGCCAACAAAATTATTGTAAGGGCTAGGGGTGAAAACAGATCGGATAGTTTCCAACCGATCCAAATGAAAACGAATACGGATTGTGTTGGATCGGATTTTCTTCGGATAATTCTCGGATCGTAAACAAATACGAATTTTTTTTGTCAGAAACGGATATGAATACAATAGGCCTGATATCCGACGAATACGAACACGAATACGAATTATCCAGATAATACGGAATCGGATATCCGGAATTTCAGCCCAATATTGCCCAACCTAAGCCGGCCTCTCTCATCTCCCATGCCACCAGCCCACTAGCCCAACAAGCCATAAGCCTCCATTACCATTAGGCATTAGGTTCTCTAGTCATATTAAATTACAAACACCACTAGCAAATATTTATGTTTATTAAAAATAAATTTAGTATTGTCGGTAGATTAAAATTTGTACCGATTAAATTGATGTACTATCATTTAAATCATTCTAATGCAAATTTAAATTATTAATTAATTTATTAGTCACATGTAAATGGTAGAAATATATTAAGAATTATTTAGGACTTTAGAAAAAATTAACTGTCATTTGAAGATTTAAAATCTGTACAATGGTATGACTATTGTGGATAAAAATACTTATTCTTGTTTAGATTTTATTAATGTTTTGACAAGATAAACTATTTATGTGTTTTCATTGATTTTGGATGTATAGTTAAGGGGTTTTCATGTTCGATAAATATTCGTGACCGTATTCGTTTCGATTCGTATTGTTCCATATCTATATTTGATATTATTTGTATCCAAGGTATCCATATTCGTATCCGCATCCGAGAAAAAAATATAAAAATAAATATAATAATGACATTACCTATTCGTATTCGATCCATTTGTATCTCTAGTAAGGGCTAGGTGTTATTGCTTGGTCTCTGCCTGTTCCGTTGCAATGTTGACATGTTGTATATAGGAACGACGAACAGTGATTGGAACTACCACACCAGTACAACACCATGTAGCTAATGGAGCTAGCGCACAGGTTGTATGTCGCAAGTGAATGTTCTCTGTGTGCCATATATAGTGCTCATCTGTGATACCATATATAGAGCTCATCGTCTTTTGCCCTACGATGCGATGGTTGATTCCTTCTGAATGGGAGATCGATACACACAAAAAAAAAGGTTTCCTTGCGACGCGACATTCATTGACACTACTATTTGTGGGGATGAAACTTTTTCAGCTCTGTTCCCACTACAAGTTGTACGAGACAGCCTTACGCTAGCTAGAGATTCTCTTAAGATATTTTTAAATTGTGGATAAAAGGGGTATTTATATTGACTTTTACTGATGATTTTTAACTGTAACTTATGATTTATGACTGAAAATAAATAGTAATAGCTAAAAGAAGTGATTTTAAGAAGGAGGACGCGAGCGGTGCGGAAAGTGCGTGAGAGATGCGTGCGCGTGATGGGAGTGAGAGAAGTGAGATCCGTGATGCACCAATGACCTCCTGTCTTATACCCCAGAGCGAGATTGTAGCGAGAGGAGTGGAGAAACCGCTTTAAAAAGCCGAGTATTCGTATTGACTTTTAGCTTTTCTAAATAGAAGTCAGGAGCTAACATGCTAGCTGAAACCCAACTTCCTTTCCTTTCAAATGGGAGTCCTCTGCATATGTGGCAATGTAGACATTTTTGAAAAATTGACCCTTAGATGTCCATTTTTACAAATTTAGCTTCTTTCCTAAGCTCGGCAACCGCGATAGGTGACATGTGTTGCCTGTTGTGCTACCGTAGCTTGGCAAGACTACGTACCGAGCCACCTCGGGCTCATTAGGTGATTAATTAGTATTAATTATGCTTAATTTGTGCTAATTATGTAATATAATGCTTAATTAATGTTAATGTTAATCACTGGAGCCTCCTGCCGAGGTGTGGTTGCTCGGCAGATCCTACTGAGTTGCAGTAGCACAGCAGACAACACGTGTTACCAACCGGGGCTGCCGAGCTCAAGGAGGATACAATATTTGCAAAAACAGATGTCGGAGGTCAAATTTGAAAAAAAATAGTTATAGTGTCAGATATGCGAAGAATTCCTCATAGATCCTACCTAGCTAATACGTAAGAAATCGAATTTGCCATGAAATCATATTTTTTTCCCTGAAAATAAGATCATAAAATATTTTTGGATGTGGTACTACAATATTTCCCTTTTGGAAGGGCATGTAGCCATATATGCATTATGAGAAGATTGACGGACAATGCAGATGCATGCACACATGTCTGTAGGGTTCACTGTGTGGCACGGGCCGGCCGCTCGACTCCCTCCCTGTGGCGGACTGACGAGCATGTTCTCATGGCATTTGATTTTTTAGCTTTTGACTTCTAGTTTTTTCAAAAATCAAAATAAATTGAACTATTCCTTCAAATGAATTTTTTAAACGGCCTTTCAATATCGAAACCATATGCACTGTCAATATTGATGTTTTCACCATCCGCTACTGTCACAATCCTTTGTGTCGGCGCTCGGTGAGGAGACGGGCCAGGCATAGGTATTCCCAAGGTCCCACGTGCAGCCAGCTGTGGGAAGGGCTCCGTCGCCTCGTACGGACTGACGACGAGCAAGGGGCCGGCTGGCCGTTGAAACACCTCAAAATTTCAAAAGCATTTGAATTCTTTTTGGAATTTGATTGAATTCTTGAAACCATCCCAATTTTGGCATCACCCCTTGAGAATCCACCTCTTCTCCCTAGGCAATTTTGTTTCTCACTCCCGTTGGTGTCCTTGGAGAAGCCGCCTCTCGCCACCGCCTCTCTATTCCTTCATTCCACGCAGCTGTTCGCCTGCGCCCAAGATTGCAGCTATGTCTCCCCCGGCTGTTCACACCCACCTTGTCAGATGTTGACTCCATGGTCCCACCCTCCAGTCGCTCACCTTCCTGCCAACCTCGCTCTCCCTTCCCTTACTCGGTGCACCGGTTGACTCGCGCTCTCTCCCACCGCAGCTCGTCGCCTCTTCGCCCTATACGCGTGTGTTGCCATACATGCTTCCGCACTCTCACCAACTCCTACAGAAGCCGTACACCAACTCGCATGTGCTCCCACTCCCCCGGCAAAGCTCCCACCCTCTCTCCCCTCCACACGCCAGCACTGCTACAAACTGCCTCACTGCACCCACCACCTTTATTCACCTTTAAAACCCAATTGCCTCCACAGAGGACCCTCGCACTACTCCTAATTACACATCAGAGCCGCTCAATCCAGCTTTCGCTCACCGCAGCATAGCTGACGGCCTCCCTTGAGCCCGGTGAACCCTAAACCTAATCTTCTTCCCCTCTTGATTAAAACTCGATTGCATTCTCTAATAGTGTCTCCTTTGCATCTTGATTTCACTAGTGAACTCACTCGAGCATGAGCATTACTCTAGAGCTCCACCGACGGAAGCCACCGCCATCCAAAACACCCTCTTCATGGACGGCTCGAGTCAAACATTCTCAGCCAAAATCGCCACTGCTCCGATGTTCCATACCTCTCACAGATGGTTAAATCACTCTCCTCCCCACCAAAAGTTTACCGAAAAGCCTTTGAGCCGTAGTGGAGCCCATGAACATCTCTCTTGCCGCCGGCCACTACCACCCATTTCCCTATTTCCCAAAGCCCTAAAATGGAACCGCCTTGTCGAGAGGAGCCCATCCGTACCATCCTCAGCCGCCGGAGTCCTTCGTCGGTGCCGAATCACGGAGGTGGTTGTGCCTTAGTTTTGCGCTGGCGAGAAAATGGCCGAAGGAAGAAGACGCTACGAGGCGCCATGGCCCCATCCTAGCCGTCCGCGCGTCATCCATCGTGCGCCTATGGGCGCGCGCGCTGGGCTATTTTGACTGTGCAGCGAGGGCTAAGTCAGTCGATCGAATCGATTTAAAATGCACAAGCCACACACTACTCATCCCGGGCCGGCCCAGCACTGTAGCACACTGTAGCAGGTACTATTTATCCAAACCCTAATTTCCAAAAATACCACCATTTTGATCGTTTTGATGTCGTGAATCCATTTTTGACCTCTGTTCCACCAATCCAAGCTCCAATAAAATTCAAACCAACTCTATTTGCTTTTTATTGCACTTTACTCTTTTTTATTTTATTTATTTTCCTAGCTTGATTACTTTTAAGTGTGGACTTATGTTATTTTATGTGTTTACGCTAGTTCCCGAGTATTCCGAGGCAACCGTGCAAGGACCAAATCCAGGCATTGAAGTATATGAGAAAGTTGAGTTTGTCGAATAGTAAGGCAAGTTACAAGTTTTTGATCATATTGAATCCCATAGAATCTAAATTATTTAATTACAATATTTGCATTATTGTTATTTATGCAATGTTATTTAATTAAAATAAATGTTTAGAATGACATATAAATTAGTTATGTCCTACCACTGAAAATGCACTGTTTAATTTGAGGCCGCATTCACCATAACAGCCTTTGTAATATTTAATTATTGTATAAATAATATTACAAAGATTCATCCAAAATATTTGTACTACTAAGTGACTTTGTATTTGGCTGGTAGATTTATTTAAATAGTTCTAGGGTAAGGGTGTATCGTGGAAAGTCACTAGATGGTTGGAGTCCACAACCTTACCCTAGGGAGGAGGCTTGAGTAGAGGGGTGGCAGTGTTGTAGAGCACTGAGGATCTGGATTGTAGATGGTTGCCTCGTGGTGAAAAGTAAGGACAGGAACCTTATGCTGAGTAAAGGACACAGTAATCGTTCAACCACAAGTATTAACTTGTCAATCCAGGTCTAGTAGCTGCTCAACTCGATTGAATATATACAGGAGGTAGGAGTGAAGGGGTGTTGGTATGGGAGTAGTGTAACCATACCTAACAACAATAGGTTCCACTCAGGATGGGCAGAATTGTTGTGAACTAGTGAGTAGATACACGGGTATGAGTGGTAATCTACCGAGTAGAGGCTATATAAAGAATTGAGCAATGAAGAGCATTATTTTCTCAACTCAGTCGCACGCTAGCTGACGCATGTCTATAGCTTGACATTTAGAGTTTGAGAAATCTTGTGGGTAAAGCCGGGCAACTCTGTAGAGTGAAATAAATGGTATTCTAATATGACGTGCTTCCGGTAAATGAAGCTGTGTTTATTGGGTGATTCCAACAGGAAGACATAAGTAGATTTCTTTATGTTTTGAGCTAAGTAAGCTGAGTAATTAACTGTTGAAAAACCCCTCTTATTCTTAAGGACTTATTGATTTATGATTTCAAGTTTAAAATGATTACAAATAAAAGTGCATCTACTCTCATTAATAGAACCAGTATATTCATTTCCATTGAATATCCTTGCAAGTAGATAAGTTATGATTTACTCTTATGACTTACTAGACACGATTGTACTCATTACTTACTAAATAACAAATAGAAGATCAATGGGACAATGATGAGCAAGTTGTTGATGAAGTTCTTGAAGAACCCTACTACGTTAACGATGAATGTTTTTAAAACTTAGCCACGTTTAAGCTTGCTTGTGGATCATTCTTTTGTAAATGTAAGATAACTTTAGACTTCCATGCCCACTGCGTTAAAACCTGGTTGTTAAACATTACTTCTGTAATAAAATTTGCCTCTTTTGTTGTAAGCATGTGTTGTTGTGGTACTCAATCATGTACAATACTTTACAACTGAACAATCCTAGGCAGTTGTGGGGATCATAAGCGCCTCCAGAAATAGGGGTGTTACAGCCGGTACCGGCACGTGCCCTAGAGAACAAAACTAGGCTATCCTCCCAGCGTCGCGTAGCTCTAGCCAGAGCGCCTCTCGCTCCACGCTCCACCAGGACGTCACTGAAATTTTTTGTATAAATATTCCATTTTTTATTTGAAATAACAGAAATATACCAGCGCAAAACCGCCCAAGTCCATACCATTTGGACCTTCACGAACGGTTCCAACACCGTAATTCACTTTTAATGTAGTGGGTATCGGCATTACTGATGTCTGTCTGCATATATTTTTAATTTTGTAACTAGTCAAATCGTATCGCACATTACGGAAGTACAGATATGTTATAATTTATATTTGAATGACCGTTCGCCTATCGTAACCAACTACACTACCCTCATAGTATTAACTTCCTATCGCCAGACCGCGCACTGATGCTACTCTATTCTCGCTACTCGAGCTCTCCCCTACTGCATATAATTCCTAACCGATGGGCGACTGATTCGCTCGACGATCGGTGATTGCAATCAATTCGCCCAACGGCCAGCGGATTGCTTTCGTGTCGCGCGGCCGTTGGGCGATAGGTTCCAGTCGCCCCACGGCTCGGCTACTGGAGACTATTTCTGTAAAAAAATATCCGTGCTGATATATTTCTGTTATTTTAAATAAAAAATAGATTATTCATTAAAAATTTCGACGTCGCTGCAAGGGTGTGGTGGCATATTTCCCGGCTCAGCCATTAGTGGCTCGCGGAATCATGCTGTATCACATGCGTCTAGGGGTGGAAACGGATCGGATACGATCGAATAGTCTCAAATACGAATACGAATCCATATTTTTAAAATAAACACGAATTCAAATATTTTCAAATACGGATACGAATATTCTCGAATACGAATATGGATTTTTTTCGAATACGGATTTTCTTGGATACGAATATCGGATAAAATAGATTCCTAGAGGTTTTGCATATTTTTCACCAGTTTTTGAACGGTTGCCGGTGTTAAATCGCATAAATTCAAATTTTGAATCACAAAATTCGTACGGATTTTTTATGGGTTCTAGAGGTGGATCGTATACGAATCGAATAGTCTCGAATACGAATACACGAACATTCTCAAATATGGATACAAATATTCTAAAATACGAATACAAACATTTTTGAATACGGGTTTTGCTTACCACATTTATGTTTTCTCGGATACGAATATCAGATAAAACGAATTATCCGTTACCGTTTTCCACCCCTACCTGCGTCTGCGTGATACCTGGCCCAGTAAGACCCATCAGGGCTTGGATGTGACTGTGTGTGTGAATGAGACAATAGTATTACACTGCTAGTTGCAAGTAAGGTTCGCAAACATATAATTCTCAATACCAAATACATTTCAAACATCGGGTTATGATAAAAAAAAACGTAAGCTGGGTTGATGTAATTGCATGAGTCCTCTCTCACACACACATGGATCCCTCATTCATTTCTTTACGTCTCTTTCTCACACAAAACAAAACCTTCAAATTCCCAATTGCGTTGTACAATATTCCATCTTTTGATCTTTGACTCCTAATTTTGGTTTTGTCGGAGACAGCAGCAGATGACATTCATGTGTAAGCTTGAGACGAGTGACTGCAGATTGCATATATACATTTAGAAGTATAAGGCTCGATTAGCGCATATATTAATTTGCATGATGTAGGTATTTTCATCTTACATTTGGCTTCACATGCACAATTAACCATCTCAAGCTCACACCCTCTAATTCCAAACCCAAATCATTCAAACTTCATATAAACAATCAATCGAATTAATTAATTCAATAATCGATCTCTTTAAACAAGACCCTTGTACGACCAATCCCCATTGCTTGCACGATCAATCCCACCCTTGCGGGAACCTCATGCCTCCAAGATTCGCCATGTCCTCGAAGCCGATGCTGAAGTAATTGTTAAACCCGTTCTCGTCCCCGACTCCCCTCGCGGCGAACCCCGGCAGCACGCCACCCACTTCTTGCGAGAAGCCGTAATATTGCTGCATCGCCGCGTTCGTCAGCACGGCGTTCGCGCCGCTGGCCACCTGATCCTGGCGCGGTGCAAAGGCGGCGGAGGAGCCGGTCTGCAGGTCGAAGTAGCCCCCAGTCGTCGTCGTGGGGTGGTCCGGCATGACGTGCGACGAGCCGGCGAAGGTGGGGGAGGAGGCGCCGGCGTTGTCTAGGCCGTCGCCGTCCCCTTTCCTCTTCTGAAACACTCTGCACAGCACCCAGTCCTCCTGCACGTACGTTCGTACGTGTGCGGACAAGTGAAAAAGGGTTAATGCAGTTGGCCTAATATCGGAACGAGGAAGCTGCAGGCATTGAAGCAGAAGCAAATTAATGGCTGTCCCTCGGAGCTGTCTCTAGCCCACGAGGGAAAATCGACAGAGTTAATGCGCCCATAATATATAGTTGTGTCATGCAAGGGACTTGTCAATGGCTGGCCAGGGGCAGCTAGCTGCTGGTCCAATCTCTGCACCGAAGACTTTTCATCGCGTCGCAGCAGCCGCTGCTGTCTTCTCTAGTAATACATGTACGTAGCATGTACACCATGCAGGCACACTAGGCCGGCCTGTCTGTACATGGCCAGCTTATGTGCACAGTGTCGTAAGCTTTGTCCTGTGCACAGGACAAGCGCAGCAATGGTGATGCATCTGCTTGCTTCTGGTCCGTTCAATGATGATGCATGCATGCATGACGACTCAGTCCGAGTAATGTTTTTCTTATTCTTTGGACGTACGTACGTGTACTACTGCATGCTCAGGGACAGTACGTACGTACGTACGTACGGAACTGTTGATCGGAGGCGAGTTAAATACTTCACGACGGGCAGGAGTTTCACGGATCGATATAGGGATGGATGATCCGTATGTACTACAAGAGGACGTTTCTTCACGTGCAGGTGTTTTGCATGATAAGTTGTTAACGCAACAATAGGTCATGAATATATATATATGGCTATGAGAAATAAGCTGGCGTCACTGTCTTCCATATGAACTTCCTATGTAGCGAAAGGTTCTTGTTTGCCAGTAAGTTTCAGTGCGTCCGCCCCCGTGATCCACGGGGCCGCCTAAGCTCCATCGATCAGCTTCCGATGGATTAGACATACGAACTTGTGGCCCGATCAATAACCAACAAGTAAGCCGTAATGAAAGGCTTTTTCTGTTTATATGATTTTCGGTTGGAAATTATAGGGTTGTTCTTTTAGTCTGCGACTTGTACCTTTTGGTTATTCGTGTAAGAGAGTAGAAAGACAGAGAGACTAGTGTAAAAAAATAATTTTTAGAAGTCGAAAAGAAGAGTGTCTATGCATTTGTTAGCTGCTGGCTCTGACCAGAGCACTGAACTCAGCTCCTATACAGCCGAGAGAGAGATATTTCATAGTACTAATCTTATTTACGTAACCAATATAGCAGCAAGCAGTCTTGAGTCATCAATCTTAACCTATTGAACTCTCGCAATATTCTGTACCCATAGACCTACATTGTTTAATTAACTCAACAAAACAAACAATTCAGCATCATGGTTGCATCTCTTTTGTAGTCTCTTGATTTCTTAAGGATGCCTCATGTCAGATAATCCAAATGAAGTAATTAGCACTATGTATCACTACCATCAGAAGGCAAAATAGCTATATAGTTGATGATAGCGAGATATGTACGTACCATCTAGTATCTTTTACAAATGACTTCTAGAATCCGTGTAGTTTATATTTATAATGATGTATAGTTATGTAGATTAATAGTCAAAATTTTTGTCTTGGAGACAGCAAAAAGTCAATAACGTAAAGTTAGTACTACATTAAGATGACTGCGGCATTACCCTTGGGGGTGAGTGCGGGGTGTCGAGGCGAAACTCGTGCATGATCCAGCCGGTCTTGACGCCGTTGGGAGCTCTTCCCTGGTAGAACACCAGCGTCTTCCTCATCCCGACGACGGCGCGCATGGCGGGGCTGCACACCTCGCGGTCCTTGCCGGTGGCCTTCCAGTATCCCATCTTGGTGGCGCGGTTGGTGCGCGATCCCGTGGCGTACTTGCGGTCCCGGAAGCTGAAGAAGTACCATTCGCTGGCCGTCAGCTTGGCCACCTCTGTATGCACCGAAACATGCAGAGATCCGAATGTGATGTTAGGATTCTGGTGGTTATCAATTGGAGGTTGAGATTTGCATATGCTGCGTACTGAGTAGTACAGTTACAGTAATGCTCATGTGATGCGTCAGCCGTCAGAGATGGACAGAATTGGAAGGACTTTTTCTTTGCGGGGGAAAAATGGGAAGGATGTCCTTCCGAAGGACATGAATATCATACATGACCATGGTGGAAGTGAAGTGACTCTTCTGAAGTCCTCTGATATTAGAAATCGACATATTTGAAAAAGAAAAAGAAATCGACATACTATACTCTATTGCTCGCTTATTCCTTTGCACTGATGGCCGAGATTGACCATACCCTAGCTAACTAATACACTTATGCACATTTCCACAAATTAAGAAACCATTCCTCTCCAAAAATTGAGAAACCATTGAGCATTTACAATCTTCAGAGTGATCAAGCTAGCCCGGTAGACCAATTGTTTAAGGTACTGGTGCAATTCACAAGTCGTTAGAATGAGCAGGAATCGTCAGTAGGTTTCCTCTCCCATGCATAACCTTCCTTCGCATCATTCAAGAAAGATACCATGTCGCATCCTTAACTAATTTGCTCTTCCATAAAGCTTTCTTACGCTAATTAATTCCTTGTTCGCTAGCTAGGATGATCTGAGAGCTCCCATCTATAACTACATAGCTATATCTCCTAGAGGTACGATAAGTAATTAGTCGATGAACTTGTATATATGCACTGACCTGGAAGCTCCCACGGTTCGCGCTCATGAAGATCGACTTCGACCAGCGTCCCCTGCGCGACCCGCTCGTTGACCACCTTCTTGTGGAGGTAGTGGCAGACCAGCTCCTCGTCGCTCGGGTAGAACCTGAACCCTGGGGGCAGCGTAGACTCGATCTCCCTCAATGCCATCCCAACTATATATATATGAACTGAACAAGCAACCAACAATTAATCGATCTCAATTACTAGATATGTATATGGCTTTGTGATGATCGGTAATGCTCCTAATTAAGAAGCTGGTACAATCAAGCTCTCTCAATTCTCTGGAATGGCTGGAGTTCTGATCTGAGATCTTTTTATAGAGGGAACTGAAGAAGGCTTAGCTAAAACCGTTGTCATATGTCGTGTACATGTGGGCAGGCCGTCTCCTGTATTATTCAACTGACTGGCCGTAAGCTAAGCCCCTCTAGTCTCCATCTCCTGAGGCAACAACTGAAACTAATCTAGCAATCTAGCCAGGTGGAAAGATTCCAACATCTTGTCATGCGTGCTTGTGCCACAAGATTTACTGGCTACTTAGCTAGCTGCTTGATCAGGAGACCCATCCCAGCAAGTTACCCGGCCACATGCATATATACATTACATACATACACGCATGCATACATGTCCGTCTGATCATTCATGAGTTTTAATTAAGTTACGATCCTAGTGTCTCCTTTTGGTAGCCAGCAAGACACGCGAGATATATAAAGTCTACATTTTTAGTACCTCCTCGGTGTGAGGTCGTTTTTACACCCTGCGTCCTCCCCCCAGGCGGTGGTGCGGGGGAGGGGGTGTTTGTGATGAATATTTGACTCTTTGAGTGAGTTAGATTTGAGTTTTACAAAGGTTTAAGAAAATTTGTGAGAGTTCAACAATCTAACTGGCAGATGGACGACGATCTGACCGTCCTAGGGAAAGCAGTCAGACCGGCCATGGACCTTTGGATAATTGGACGCCAAACTATTGTGTAGGCTTGTTTGGAGGTAAGTTTGTACTTGGTGCTACTAGAATTGGAAACTAGAATTAAAACTATAAAGAGTTTAACTGAAATTGCAGATATAATGTTTTCTGATGAAGTTAAGTGGCCAGACCGGCTAGTAGCCGACAGTCTGACCGGGTCGGTCTGACCAACATGGTGTTTGTGGTTAGAACGGCCCTAGCGGTCTAACTGGCCTGGTAATGGCAGTCAGATCAGTTGTTAGCAAATTGGGTTGGTCAAGTGGTGATTGAGTGTGTGCATGGCACGGGTGCCACGGGCTAGTCGTGTTACATTGCATCTTGCATTGTTTTGACTAATGTGAGTTAAGTGTATAGAACTTGTGATCGATATGGTTGCTTGGTCTTTGAATGCACAGGTGGCTTGGAGGATATAGCGGTCGGCGACAATGGACTAGAACTAGGTGGTGGAGTTGAGGTCCAGAGTGGTTATGTAAGTTCAGGTGAGGCTACGTGGCTCAAGCGGGAAGCACAATGTGAGACCATGTGGATGTTACCCCATGGTTGTAATGAGTAATTGACTTTTGATTCAGAGAGTTTACAGAGTTTTAGTTTGATTTTTGAGAGTTTGTAATTTTCCAGTTGCCTTCTGTTGCTGACGATCTACCCATTTGGATGTTGCACTTGTTCCCCAATGGAAGGCAGCAATGTATGCTGAATTTTCTGCATTGCTCAAGAATAATAGTTGGCACTTGGTCCCTTCGAAGCCAAGATTGAATGCCATTGATTGCAAATGGTTGTTCAAGTTGAAGAAGAAGGTTGATGGTACAATGGATCGTCATAAGGCGAGACTGATGAATAATGCTATGGCATTGATTATGAAGATACGTTTAGTCCGGTAGTCAAGCATACCACTATATGTATTTTGCTTTCTTTGGCTATTTCAGTGGGATGGTGTATAAGACAAATTGATGTTCAAAATACTTTCCTTCATGGATTCTTACAAGAAGTTTACATGAAGCAGCCACCAGGTTATCTCAATTCAAGATTTCCTCATCACATATTTAATTAAGTTAAATAAATCTCTTTATGGTTTAAAGCAAGCGTCATGTGCATGGTTTGCACGATTGAGCTCTAAGTTACATGGTCTTGGTTTTGTTCCCTCTAGTGCTGACACCTCTCTTTTTATCTTTTGGCAAAGTAATGTCACCATGTTTATGCTGGTTTATGTTGATGACATTCTCATTATTAGTTCCTCCTCTCAGTCTACTGCTCAGCTACTCCAGGAGTTGAGAGATGACTTTGCTATGAAAGATCTTGGTGAAGTCAATTATTTTCATGGCATTGAAGTGAAGCATATGAAAAGACCGGCTGGTATTGTCACATCATAAATATGTCATGGATCTACTTCACAAGACGAATATGTTGCAATCAAAGGGAGTCAGCACGCCAATGAGCTCTTCCGAGAAGATATCTCACTTTGAAGGGGAGAAATTATCAGATAAAGAAGCAACTGGTGGATATCGTAGTACAGTTGGAGCTCTAATATTTAACTCTAACAAGACATGATATTGCATGTAGTGTCAACAAGGTCTGTTAGTATCTGCATATGCCCATTGATGTTCACTGGATGGCTATTAAGTGTATTCTTGGGTATTTAAAAGAGAGTTTGTCTGGGATTGGTTTTGCACAGATCGTCCTCTCATTTGCTTAGTGCCTTTTCTAATGTTGATTGGGCCGAATGTCCATATGATTGACGAAGCACCAGTAGATATGTTGTTTTTCCTAACCTTGTGTCTTGGAGCTCACGCAAGCAATAGACCGTTTCTCGATCAAGCATAGAGGCCGAATATAAATCAGTAGCTAATGCAACTGTAGAGTTATTGTGGATACAAGATTTGCTAAAAGAGTTGGGAATTTTCTAGAACCGAGCACCTTGCTTATGGTGTGATAATTTGGGGGCAGTTTGTCTTACGGCTAATCCAGTGTTTCATACTAGCGCTGGGTTTGGGTCCACTTTGGCTTTGGCTTATTACTTCCTGCTACAGTAACTGGCTTTTAAATGGCGCATCTTTTCAAGGTGGGGTCTACAAGTCGATCAGAGTAGATAGTGTACCAAGTTCAGATATACCAGCCAAAATCACATGCGACTATTTCCCTCTTCGTATTGCCTTTCGCGAACAGCCAGAATTCCGAAGCCATAAACCAAAAACCACATGCACAGCCCAAAAGAATCCATCCTAGAACAAAACATATTGAAATTGATTATCACTTTATTCGGGAACAAGTCGCTCAAAGGCTTTGGATATTAAGTTCATCTCTTCTAGTGATCAAGCTGCTGATATACTAACCAAAACTCTACCAGTTCTGCCATTTCATCGCTTCAGGAACAATGTGAACTTGGCGCTCTCACCTTGTCCAGATTGAGGGTGTTAAGATTTGGTGAGAGCTATAGATAGAATAGCTGGTTTGGTTGTTAAGAAGACTATCCTATACATGGTACAAATCTTGCCTTAGAGATAGATTCTGTCTGTAGCCGATATAGAGCTGTATTTGTATGCTGTCGGGCTTGCCGTTTTCGGTTACTGTTGGTAATCCGACAATACATACACACGCGCATATATATATATATATCGTATACACCGGATGTAATTACACTATATATCGTATCTCGCAATGTAGAGAGTATCTCGCGTAACGGGGGGTATGTATATATAGTATACGAGTATTTAAGACCATTTAGGTGGTATGACCAATTTTTTAGAGGTGGTATGTATATTTTTTTAACATACTCCTTTTTATGTGTGTATACGAAGATATTTACAAAATACGCTAAAAACTATGATATTCCTTGTAATTTTTTCGTGTGGTTCATATTGAAATATCTTATAATTAGTATACGAGTACACCTAAAGTGATAAAGAGGTATCTCAAGTTTGTTTAGGTGGTATACTAGAGGTAGGTGTAATTACACCGGGGTAAAGATATTTATATATATATATATATATATATATATATATATATATATTGAAGTATTGACGCCGGATGTCAGCATCGACAAACATCAATCCCCTTTATTCTTTTACGGAACCCGTGGTTCACTCCAACCTGTACTGTACTACTCCAAACAAACGACTACTACTCTGGATTAATCAATAGAACCAACCACGAGCACAAGTCCCACACTTTGTCATTTACTAATCACAACATAAACTTACGCCGGGTACATTCACATTGTCAGTGGGACAACAATTCACGTGAATTGTGCGCAGCGAAGCCTCCAAAAACGGGCTCCCCAACTTGCAAGATTCCTGCCTGCCAATTGTTCATTTGATAAGGGGAGTGTCTATTGCCAAGACGCTTGAAATTTTTTGTCTCCGATCGGCACCAAGTTGCACTTAGAGGGGCTGTTTTTGGAGGGCTGTTTTTTGGAGGGGGGTGCAATTTTAGTTGATTGAGAGTGCAACTTCAAATGATTGAGAGACAAAAAAATTTCAGTCGCCTTGGCAATAGCAAAACCGTTTGATAAGATAGGGCGCTTGAGTTTTTTTCTGAGGTCATTATTTGTACCGCACGAAAGCAACGGAACGAAACGGTTGCGCGCGCAGGCGGCTAGGATGGGGTAGCTTGGACGACGCGGCGCGCCTAATGGCCTAGACCTGCCAGGTGCATGACAGCGGCGAACCGTGTCATGTTTCTCGATCGAATAGGCCAAGGCGTTTGGATCGCACAGATCTGGCTGTTATCACGCGTGGATGGGTCTCTGGCGCATCTGGCGACTACTACTATTTGATTTGATTTGATTTGATTTGTCTCAAGCAAGAAAGCATAGACGAAAAGAAACAACTGTTCCGTTGATGGAGGCGAACAGAGCAACGAACAGTCTTGCGTATGCTTGGGGAAAACTCGGCAAAGCAGACGACGGGGCATCCTGCCGTAGGGGAACCTCTCTCTCTCTCTCTGAAAGAGAAAGAACAACAGCACTCGACGAGCAAGCACATTGAGCGCATGCTGCATCGATCCCGACTTCTTCGGCCACCGTTTCAGCTTCAGCGAGCAGCATTATCGGTGGTTCAAGGTCTATCAGCTTTTCAATTGGCACGGCATGAAGACCGTTCCATCTTATCTAGAGCAGCAGCCGAGAACCCGCGCCGCGCCGCGCCGGCGCTCGATCCCGCGGAAGCGGTGAATGGTTTGTTTGGTTTTCATGATGAACTATTCCATCCCAGATAAGGCATCATCCGCTTTGTTTGGTTTTCATGACGAACTAGTTCCATCCCGAACGAGATGGTTTCATTTTAGTTGAAACAAGCCCAACGAAAAAGCCATGAACCGTGTGTGGGCTTCACTACTCGGACGGCCCATTTATCGGTTCCGAGCCCCAAGGCCTGGAAACCCACAAACCCTCTGACCTAGATCGAACGGTCAGGAGTCCCCCGCATCATGATCCACCGGCTCAGAGAAACCCACATGCTTCCTCCTATATACGCCACTCCCACCGCCAAACCCTGGTTCCTCTTGCCTTTCCGGCCGCCCTCGCGTCGCCTCGCTCCAGCTCCGTGCCGCCGCCTTTCTCCGACTGCCGCAAAGATGGTACGTGGATCGCTGGGTTCGGTGCGATTCAGGTAGGTTTTCAGCGACGCGTGTTTGATCGGGTTGCGTGTTTGTGCTTTTGCGTGCAGCCGTTCAAGAGGTTCGTGGAGATCGGGCGGGTGGCCCTGGTGAACTACGGCAAGGACTACGGCCGCCTCGTCGTCATCGTCGACGTCGTCGACCAGAACCGGGTAAGAGTCGGTCGAGCTCTGTCTGTCTCTCTGGTCGTCGTGTGCTGCTAGTACTGTTTGCATTTGTGCCCGCTGTTGTGATGTGGATCTAGAGTTCTAGGAGTATGCTTAGTTGTGAGAAACTTGTTGCTATGGATAGTATGCTTAGTTGTGAGAAATTTGTTGCTATGGATAGTGCTTTGTCAGAAATGTATGAATCTGTGAGTGTATTCGGTAGCATCCAACGGAACATTGAATTGAATTGGCCGAGTAGCATAACCTCATCTTCTAGCAGTTGATCTTGTCTAAAGCTTGTTGTTATTTAGCATTATGCGCAGCTCTAGTATTTCTTGTTTTCGGACTGGTGGAGTTAATGCCTTGATGTAAAGAGCGGTACCTGGGTTAGCTGATAATCTTTGTTTCCTGTGATCGAATCTATGGATGGAATTGCCATTGACCAGTCGGGTTGCATTTATTTCTTAAAGAAGTAACCTTTTCGGTCGCCCTACATACGTTTGTTGCTGCTGGTCGTGCTTTCGGTGACAAATAGTTTAGCAGTTTAATTATGTGAGCTCAGTTCATTTTTCTTGTTGTATCACTAACTATTAAATTTCTCATTACTTTGATGTATATATGTGAATCAGGCACTTGTGGATGCCCCTGATATGGTCAGGTGCCAGATGAACTTCAAGCGGCTTTCCCTGACTGACATCAAGATTGACATCAAGCGTGTCCCTAAGAAGTCAAATTTGATTAAGGCAATGGAGGAAGCTGGTAATGATAGACTCTTGTGCTACCCACGTTTGTGACATTCTGGTCCTTCGTGCAGTTTGATACTTATTTGAATGCATGTTATCCTTTTGAAGATGTGAAGAACAAGTGGGAGAACAGCTCGTGGGGTAAGAAGCTGATTGTCCAGAAGAGAAGAGCATCGCTCAATGACTTTGACAGGTTCAAGGTCATGTTGGCGAAGATCAAGGTGAGACATTTTACTGTCGTATGGTTAATTCCTGTTGGGCACTGTTGATATCACTTGCTTACACTAGTGTTTTGCGCATGGACAGAGAGGCGGTGCTATCAGGCAAGAGCTTGCCAAGCTCAAGAAGGAGGTTGCTGCTTAGAATATCTTGGTGGATGGCATGTTGAGATTTTGGTTCCAAGTTGGATCGGCAATATGTTTCAGTGTTCTTAAGGCCAGAATTAGCACTGTTTTCGGGAACATATTTCATATTTTCATTAAGCATGGCTGCGCTTTAGAGATCTTGTCATGTCTGTAGTTGAATACCTATGGTAGTTTGCGTGCACTTGCCGTATGCTGTGATTTGCATGGCTGATCAGTTCTTCATTTCGACCGTGTCACTGTGTTCTGGTGGTTATTACCGGTTAGGGTTCATCTGGGTACTACAGTGTGGATTTCATTTCATCAGTTGATGGGTAGGATTCTGTGTTTTGCCATATCTGACATTAGTGGGCACAAGTCGCAGCCACTTTGTATTACCATGACCTGTTTGGTGCCTCTTGCAGTTCATACAATATGCCTAACGTGCAAGGCATCCTGGTGAAATGCTAGCTAAGTTCTGCGTCTGCAAATGTGTCGACCTTGTTTTCTGATGGTCTGTTCGAACTGTGCCGAATGGCACTAGCACACTCCAGTTCGTTTGTTTAGAAGAGGAGGATGGACGCGCGTAATTTTCGATTGAAGAATCAATTCCATGTCATTGTTCGCGAAGCTTTTCGTCGATTAGTAGATCATGCAACTAGAAGCAGCCCTCCCAAGGAAACATCGAATGATTATAAATAATATCCACAATTTATAGCAATGGGCTGATGGCATATTGCGCTCACAGGCTACGCGGCCCTTCGCGGCGAGCAAAGAGGATGGAGTGCAGGGTGTTGCACCTGTGATTACCCTCTTTTTCCCATAGCAGTGCTGTGTCACTCTCTGCTATGGAAGCTATGGAACAGGTCCCTAGGTAGTCCTTCCTCCCTTCTGCAATATAATTTCAAAGTCTATCGTACATATAGACTAATAAGACATTAATTTTTTTAAAAAAAGTCAATACTATTGTATCATGCATACCATAATTAAATAATATATTTCTATATACTTATTTTTTAGCATTAAAGTAAAGATACAATAAAAATATTATAATAACTATAATTTTGATCTTACGGTGGATTTATATCGTGATACGATTCTTTCTAAGAATAAAGATTTATATTACGAGACGAAAAAAGTACCTCTAAAGATCTTGCTTAGAATTTTGCTGCTGTACGTCGAAGCACTTATATTAAAACAAACGCCTCTTCTCCCTCTTGTCTTCCGCACCTCCTCCCTCTCCAAAAAAATATATAAACAAATCGTGCAGATCTAAACAAGAACCAAATCGACGTGCAGCAGCTGGATCGAAGGAAAGAAGTCCGATCCCGGCAACAGGGTGTGGCAGTGGAGAAAAAAATTTCATATCAGAATAACGGTAGGGGGTAAAACAGGATGGCGACCAGTACGGTGATACAGTTCGTGGGTCACCGATGGGACCGTGAAACGCTAGAACGTTGGGGGCGGAGACGGCCGATGGGCGCGGCGCCTTCATCGATCCACGGAGCGCTCGTCTTGCATCCGTCCAGGTGAACCGACCTCGCACCTTGGCGTTGCTGTCCACCTCTGCGCGTACGAACTGCGCAGAACACCCGGGAAAACTAGGATTCCCGGGCCGTCCATCTCGCCGCGCCGCGCATCGTCTGGGGCTCTGCCGCACTCGATAATTACGCCCCCCTCCCTCCCCAATCTCCTCGAAACCGGCACGGGCACGCGCCGCTCCGTCTGGACTCTGGGCCTCGGCCGTTGCAGTCGACGCCGCGCGGCCAACCAGCCACGTGGAGCGGCCGTTCCATCCGCAGCTCGCGTCCTTCGCGTCGGGGACGACAGCGCTGCCCCCCGCCGCAGGCCGTCCATTTCCTCGTGAGCTTCGAGACAAGCCGATCCGCCTCGTACGCCGCCGCCATCCGCCTGGAGGTCTCGCCCCATAAGCCTGGTTCCTTGTCGGGCGACGCCGTCTCGGCCCGACCCCACTCTCCCTGGCCACGCCCACCGGTGCAGCGCTCATCGTCGCGGCCCCCTCCTGCCCGGCTCGACCCTCACAGCTTCCTGCAGAGGTACGGCCTCAGCCCTGACGACATTCAACTTTTTTGCTCATGAAACAGTTGATATCACTGGAGACCTCATTTAACTATTTTGCTCATGAAACAATTGAAATTAAAGTGATTGATGATAACTACAACGCTGCATATTTGATAAGCTGACAACCTGATCTTGTTTCTGAGTGAGACACCTTTGATAGATGATCCTTACCCACTGTAACACTTGAATGTAACAATCTGTTTTATTTAGCAGTGAAGAACTAATGTCAGACAAATGCAAGTTTGACAGCTGAATCTCTAGTGAGAACCACCCATTCTTGATGGTTGACGCAGCTCAGAGCTAATTTCTTCTGGAGCAAAACACAATATGAAGAGTGATGGAAACCTGATCAGGTGTCGTCCGAAGTGGAGAAAAGTTGCCTATGGTGGAAGGCAACCAGGCTATGATGATAACTACACCGATGAGTCGTTCCTTGAGGAGATGGTTATGAATGCCAATGTCGTTAAGAGGGACCTCCTGAAAGTGACGGTCGACTCAGTCTCCATATCCCAGTATCTCTGCATCGTCGCTCTTGTGGTTTCAGTATGGACCCTTACATTAAACTTGGTCATTGGTGAGATCACTCTTTTGAAATTGGACATTGGTCTTCTTCTTGTTGGGTTTTCGGTCCTCTTGCTCACAACTTGTCCATTCTCGCTAAAGCTACTCTCGAAGTATGTCCTCAATACATCATTTTTTACCAGTGGTCTTTATGTTTTAGCGCCAATTTATCATACCCTCACTAGGTCCATCAGTTCAGATTCAATTTGGGCACTTGATGTATCTCTTTTGTTGGTTCATCTCTTTCTGCATGACTATTCTGGTTCAACTATAAAACCTCCAGGTGCACTCAACAACCCAAAGTTGACCAGCAACATCTCCTTGAATGCATCAATAGTAGCATCCGTCCTTGTTGCTTCGCGTCTGCCATCTAGGCTGCACGTATTTGCAATCATGCTCTTCTCCTTGCAGGTCTTCCTGTTTGCACCCCTCATTACATTTTGTATCAAGAAGTACTCCTTCAGACTTCATCTTCTATTCTCCTTTTCTCTGATGGTCATGACCCTGGTTGTCACATACCAGTTGCATCGAATGTTCTTCATTCTTCTGCTGGCACTTCTTGTTTTTATCTCACTTGTTTGCCCTTACTGGCTTACTAGTTGAATGCCCGTACGTTGCTACGGATTTTAAAAAATTTTAGAATATATTTGTATGCATATTCTAAAAAATTTTATCACCCGTTAGTTTCAGAACATATAGTATGATAAAATTTTAAAATCCGTAGCAACGAGCATTTAGCTAGTACAAGATTAAGCACTGGATGAAAAATACAGCATGTACTCTACAATGTAGTCTAGATAAAATTCACCTTGACCACTAAATCATGGAAAGAAAAATATTTTGATGGGAAGGTGGGAAAATTCGGCGCGGGTCTTTTGGGACCACATGTAAGCGCTGCCTTTTGTGAGAAGGGGTGGAAGAGGCCGAACCAACCACCAACTCCTTCTTTTATAATAGTAAAGATAAGGATTCAGGAATACAAGTTTGAGATCAATGGCCCCTGGGATGAAGCTAAACTCTGCTTTGATATAACTGAATGACAGCGCTAAGCCTAATTCAGAAATCACATATCCGATGTACTGCTAGTCTTCTTTTTAAGTATCCATGTATATGTATATACTCTTAACATACTTGTTTTGTTAAGAGGGGCCAAGCCAAATAGACATCTATGGTCGTAGGAAACTTAAATCTAATTATTATTTTTTTACAAGTAACATAACATGTTTATCAAAATATAGAAACATATGTTTAGCAAATACAAATATGTCTACCTTTGACATGAAAAACTACTTCTCCGTCAACTTGAACTTAGGAAGCAGACGTCGGCGTTCTTTATAATTTACACCCTCTCCGGTTACAAAAAAAAAAAAGCGACGTTTTGAGATATGTGTAGCCAAACTAATTTGGGCTGGGTTTCGCATTCTGAATGTACCGCGAACTCGACTAGAGAGAGAGAGAGAGAGAGTAAAGCACTTCCAACTAAATCATCCCATCCAAACAAGCCGAAAATGTCTAGATCCAATAACCAATCGATTATTGCTGACGGTGATAAACACAACAGACTACCTTGGATTGGGTTCTGTTTGATCGTTGATTATCTGAAAAAATTAGTTCAATTATTGGGCCTGGACGCCATTGGAACTAAGAACATGTAAGTTCACCACTAATGTGAGAACATGCTTGCTTCGTTCAAAGGTGGGAGAAGGCAGAGAGAGGTACTATTAAGTAGTTGAAAACTAGTAAACTACAGTATTGCTATCACTGTGGTTCGTCTCAAAAGAAAAGGTTACTGCTAGTTGAAACAACGCAACACCGCTTTCTATTTGACTCTATATATGACTTGCTGGTGATCCGAAGCTGTTAAGCCATGTCTCAGGACACCTAAAGGGCACTAGGCAAAAGATGGATTGCTCACTTGCCTAATGTACAGACGAATGTTCTAGTTAGTTGCAATAGACATTAGGAATACGTGGCATAACCATAATCTAAAATAAAAAACAGATCAATCATTTTGCTAGTCTAATGAACTGTTTTATTTGAATAACATTTCTACAATTATCTGGGTCAACATCACTATCATTTGGACCAGCACGGCCAAACAATGCAGCCGATCCGGGTCCCTCAGAATGGGCTTCCTTTAACCATTTGAAAGAACATACATTGAATTAACAGTACTCGATCATCCATGCCAAGAAGATTCGATGAGCAACCTTGACTATATGCATATCTCAGCATCATGTGTAGCACAGAATCATTTAACTTGCTGATCAGTGAGCATCATCTGGAACTGAATGAACCTTCAGTGCCCTCACTCAAAGACAGCAACTCAAATCTTTTGCTCTTCCAACCTTTATTTTCTCCTGTCCGCGCTAATTGAAAGGCGTTCAAAGGTCCTCAGGCTCATAGTGGGGTCATCATGGACAATTCTTCCAGTTTTCGACAACGACGAGGACCTGGCCTCAGGTCCAGTTGACTGGTGAAGCCTCTGGGTGGTTGATGGGCGGCTGCTGCCACTGCTGGTTGGGATTAGGTGGCTAGTGCGATTTGGGTCACTGGGATCTCCAGAACTTGGTCTGCTGCTTGACAGGAGAGCCATCCTTGATGTGCTCCCATTTCGTGATGATGTAGGCCTTCTTTTATCAGAATCAACAGCCTAGTATACATGGTTAAAATGTTGTAAGCCTTTCAGTTATCACAAAAGGGAATGTCATCTCAAAAGCAACAAAAGGCCATGAACCAAAGAAGAAAAATCACCATAAACACCGTAAAACAGCCATCTCATTATTCTGCTGACTAAAGCTACAACATTTTTTAAAAAAAGTACCAATAAATCCATATTGGCCCTCTACCACCACAGATAAGCATTTATAAGTATCAACCATCAAATGTTGCTCCATCTATAAAAATAACAAATTGTGTGCAAAGTACATACATAATCACCAAGCATAAGATATTCAAATGAAAACAATGAAAACTAGCCATTTCTTACCGTCTTGGGTGCCAAAAGTGAATCAAATAGAGTTTTGTGCTTCGTGTGTTCTCCATAATGGCCAGAACCAGAGCCAGTTCTTCGAGCAAATGTTTCAACTGCACCGGAGAATCTATCAGGAATATCCCGTCTTCCTGTTAACACAGAAGAAAACATGAAGCTCTTAATTCCCACATAGCTTATTTCCTAAATGTAAGATTCAAAAATGTGCATGCATATGACAAACCTGCAGTTTGTTCAGCCTGTTCTGCAGATGGTCGCACCAACCCGCTTGTCCTTCTACTCGGCTGGCAGTAAGGAAAAAATGCCACACATTCAGTACGGTGAAGCTTGTGCTACTAAAAACTGTTGGAAAAAGGAACAGCAGACATACTCGCAATCTGTTACTCTCCAGAACTTGCCTTGATACGGTCCAATCAAATATATAATCAAGCTGGTACCCTGTAAGCATCCAAAAACCATGTAAGGCGTAGATGTGCAAGAAAATTTAAAATTTTATATTTAAGCGTACCTTCACGAATGAATAAATCTCGGAAGAGTTTCTTCAAAAAGGTATAGTCTGGTTTATCTTCAAATCGCAAAGATCGGCAGTAATGGAAGTATGAAATGAACTCTGATGGATATGATTTACAGAGGACCTAACCAAAATTGTGTAAAACATAGTATTAAATATTATCAGATTGTTGTTTAATCAAACAATACATCAAGCTTCTTCATAAAGGTATTTTCTATGAACCAAATAATTACCTCAACTGGAGTTAGCATTTTCTTTTCACTAATTTTGTCATACTTTTGTTTTTTCGTGCCAGCTTTCAGACCTTGCCAAGGAAGGCTGAGATAGACAAGTTAAGATAGATCAGTGAAATGTATTGGCAAAGTCAAAAAGGAATTTGTAACACTAGAAAAGCAATAAATGTCTCACCTTCCTCTCAAGAAATACATCAGCACATAACCGAGAGATTCTAAATCATCTCTCCTGCTTTGTTCTGTAGAGAAAACCAGAAATAACACAACACATATAACAACAGTCAAAGGAAACACCATATGCTTATCCAAAGCTTATAAAATAAAAGGTAAGGCCTTTTAGAAATTTTAGGGAGAACTTTCTGGACGAGTGTGCTTTGCCTTTGTTGTTGATTAATTTTCTGGTAAGGCAAAACTTAAGGTTTCAAAAAAAACTATGCTAGTTCAACAACTTTGCAGCATCACTACATTTTGTCTCTCTTAATGCCTCAAGAGTTATGTTATTTCAGCTATATGAAATAATAAAATCTCTGCTGATGAAGACACATCACATGTTTACAGGTAGTGACACTCACCTACTCCAAGATGGGTGTTTACACTAGCATAACGTGCAGTTCCTGTAAGATTTTTGTTCTCCCTATGGTAGCAAAGAAAAACATGTAAGCTTCAAAAGTGTACCCCAAATAAGTATAAAGCATAATTATAAATAGAAGAAAAATCTCAGTATTGAAACTGGGTAAATTGTTTTTACCAGAATGAAAGAAAGAAGCAATCACTCATCATCACTAGTCCTGTGTCTTACAACAGTGATAATGGTGTAACTCATGTTACTGGTCCTTACAATAGCAATAACAATATAACACAAATTGGCTATCAACATCATCATTGATCACATTGTTGAAATGCTGCTGTCATTACTATTCAGCATTTCCTCATAATTTTGAGAAACAAAAGGATACCACAGGAATGGATTGGTTTTAAAACCTACAATTGCGTGGAGACTGTAGTTACAATATCCCTTTCCGATAGGATTGCTGAAGATACTTTGCTTTCAAAAACTTTCCTTCTTCATAGTACTGCTAACCAATTCAAATTTCAGGTACATCACATGGTGGTAGAAATGTTGCTTTTGGAAACTAGACATTTAGTAGCAGATATTGTTCCGCAGGTAGTGTACCAAGCACGGTTATGGCCATGCAAAATTCTAAAGCATGGTTTATGAAATTAGGAATCATACTAAAGAGCTGTTAACAATAATGTATAAGCAAAACATTGAGCTATGTGTCAGAAAGAACAATACGCAAAGGTATTATATTGCTAAACCAGGCTGCTAAGAAATACCTCGGAAACACATGTGTTAAAACAAAGATAAAGTGGATGATTTGTCGCAAGCTAAGTATCGTACTAGAACAATCATCCAGATGTAAAGTGAATTCCTTTCAAACATTTACAAGAACCATAGCTGATTACCTGTATGGTATGTGCTTATGAGTTTGGAGGTCCCGGTACTTCTTCGCAAGGCCATAGTCAATGACATAAACCTGTAATGGTGAGTGCACTCGGTTTTCTTAGCAGCTATCTTTGTGTACAGTAAACAGAAGTGCAGTGATCAACCAAAACTTGTTTACAAACAGGCATGCTCATCCCTTGGTACTTAGTCAGTGCAAGATATATAAGACGGTAAGTTAAATAAAGGCCTCAACTCATAAGAGTTAGCAGGCAGCAGCACCAGAAGGCCGTTCATATACCAATACAGCATACACTGAGTGATAATTGGCACTAACAATACAATATGGATGCCTGTGTTTTTTGAAGTATTTACGAGTGCTTACAGATAAAATCATAAAACACGCGTGATGAATCAACAATCAGTACTTGTAACACCTCCTAGACTTGATACATTTATAATACATGCTTTTATTCGAAACCAACGCTCCATTTTCCATTTGTTAAACATAAGTATTCCCCATAAGAAAATTATTAGCCAAATATCCATTATCTACCACTGACTAAGACCAACAAATAGAGCGGTGCAGCACCATTACAGGCTACAGCCATTATAAGCGTGAAGAATCTCTTGTTAAATAAAGAGTAAATTTCATAAAACACCAGGTTTTGGGGTATTTGTAACTGAAAACACCATGTTTTGAGATATTTTTCACAAAACCATATACTTTCAGTCAAGCACCACACATAACTCCACTTTTTATGCTTTCCCGTTCGACACCGTTCTACCGCCTACTTTGTGTGGTCGAAGTAAGACCAGTGTGGTCGTACAAGACCAGTGTGGTTGAAGTAAGACCAGTGTGGTCGTACATGACCAGTAGTCAAACAAGCACCACATTGGTCTTGTACGACCACACAGAGCAGGCGGTGGAACGGTGCCGAACGGGAAAGCATAGAAAGTGAGGTTATGTATGGTGCTTGCCTGAAAGTATGTGGTTTTATGAAAAATATTTCAAAGCATGGTGTTTTCAGTTACAAATGCCCCAAACCTGGTGTTTTCTGAAATTTACTCTTAAATAAAACACAAGAATTCGGGTTTATTTAGCGATTATTTGCTGAAGCAGACTAGTTATGTAATCAGCAACCATATAGAACACAGTGAATAGCTACCGTTATAATATTCTAGGCCGTTATGAATTATGATTGCAAGGGTCAATACTGCCAGGTGATAAAACCTAGTCTTTGACAAATCACTAAACTTTTCTAGAATCAATATGTTGTCACTACAAAATATGCAATGACACCAGTAAATGCACGTGAATGGCACAAACCTGGCTTGCTTTATGGCCTAAACCCACAAGAAAATTGTCCGGCTTGATGTCACGATGAAGAAAGCCCCTCGTGTGCATGTACTCTACCCTGGTAATCTGTATAAAAACAATAGGAATAAATTAACTTGGCGGTACAAATCAACCAAATAAGGACTCGAGATTTGAGTTCCCAGATCATTATTTTCATTGGTATTCTGCCAGACAAGTGGCCAAAATTAACAGCCAAAATGATACAATGCAGTATGATAAACTCACCATCTGATCAGCAAGCATAAGTACTGTTTTAAGAGAGAACTTCCTGTTGCAGTAGTTGAATAAGTCCTCCACACTTGGACCAAGAAGATCAATGACCATGACATTGTACTCCCCCTCCACTCCAAACCACTTCAGATGAGGAATCCCAGCTGAAGATTGGAAACAAGGATTAAATGCAAACCACCTCTGATATACCATCTAAACAAACTTAAAATACACCTTTATCTTTTGGGTACACTCATATACCAATTATAAGATACTCTAATGTGGTACACATGAAAAATTACAAGGTAGTCCTTGGTATTTTACAAATACCTTATATTGGAAGGAGTATGCCGAAAAAAATGTATATACCACATTTGAAAAAGCGTGCATATCACCTAGGTGGCCTTATATACTCATATACTACACGTTCATACCCTTCGTTGTATGAGATATTTCCTACGGTGTGAGATACGGCATAGGGAGTAACTACTCCTAGGAGTAGAAAAGAGGCTTGGAAAAATACCTTCTACTCCTAGGTGTAGTTACTCCCACCTTTAATATATCATCTAAACTAACTTGAAATACTCCATTATCTTTTGGGTACACTCATACTAATTATAAGATACTCCAATGTAGTATACAAAAAAATTGCAAGGTAGTCCATAGTTTTAAGCATATTTTGCAAATATTTTCATATTCGCACATAAAAAGGAGTATGTTTAAACAATATACATACCACCTCTGAAAAAGCGTACATACCATCTAACTGGTCTTACATACTTATATACTACATGTACATACCCTCCAATACACGAGATACTCCCTACGGTGTGAGATACGGCATAGGAAGTAACTACTCTCGGGAGAAGAAAAGAGACTTCCTACACACACACACATTACATAAATGAAACAAGTTCTTGTATTGATACTTACTTCCCCCTTGCAGAAGCATGTATAGTTTTGATTCATAATGAAGCTGAGGATGCCTTGATTTAACGGATTCCTAGTAAAATGTGAGATGAAGGAAATGGTCAGGTAGCCTGTCCTGATGGTAGCAGGGGCAGTAACCTGCCCTAACACTGATAATTCATGTTGATACAAAGATATATGTTAAACGCCTTTGCTGTTTCATTATTACCAACACTTTCTCGTAGCACAACTCTTGCTTCATTTAAGCCAGCACTCCAAGGCATACAGAGGTAGAAATAAGCAATTGAAAAATCCAAATTTGATAAGGTTCTATCATAAACCACCAGTTTAAATTCTAGCAGTTCTTGTCAGCATTGACATTCATGGTTAGAAAAACACTGTTGGTTCATTAGCTAAGTAGCAACTACAAAAAAATATTCGGAATGTTACTTCCACAGTAGATGCTACCAAACTACCACCCATAGTATCGAAATAATTGAAGCTTTTAAGAAAAGTACATCGACCACAAGACCTTTGCAATTAGAGAATCTCAGGAGGTTCGTCAGATGGTTCTTAACAAAATTTAAATAGACAGCAGCAGGTGCATTTCAGCTACCCAACCATCACCCAAAACAGGCATGAGGTATTCCGAAAGGCCTAATTTTTTACTTGAAACGAAAGCATTTCTGTAAGTATTATTGGATGTAAATAATATCATTTGTTGTCTGTCCTGAATCCTGATGTTGAAAGAGCATATAGTAACATGCCAAGATTGATGTATGGTGTTCATATATGTATCTGTCCTCTTACAATCCATACACAGGTGTAGACAAGCGTACCTAAATGAACGGGTAAAAAAAATCAAACTTCCAACTGGAAGCCACAAAATCTTCAGCCTTTTTCTTACTTCCCTAATCCGGAAAATCTCTAATAGGCCAGTTTACTTGGAAAACCAAGAAAAATGTTATGTCCTGGTTGCTAGTCATATGAAAGAGCACGATACTAAACACAATGTTTTCGCCAGTAATTATACATGGAGTATCATTGACATTTCTGATTATGTTGTACCACAAAATCTATAAGTTGCATCTACGTCTTTCTAGCGATGGTGGACCAATAATGTATTCACATCATCGTGAAAGAAACTAACTAATGCCAATTACAAAATTGCATATGTATTAACACAAGAAAAGGTATATAACAGAATCGAATTCTTCATCGCATACCAACTTGACAGCCACCTCCTCGCCGCTTTGTATGTTCACGCCTGCAACCAAATCAATCAACCACATCATAAACAACGCAAAACAGTAAAGAAAACAAAAGAGCTTCGCAACACGACCAAACAGCAAGACATGAAAGATCCAAGAACCCGACGAGGAACGTACCGAGATATAGCTCCCCAAAAGATCCGCTCCCAATCTTCCTCCCCAGCTTAAACTTCCCCCCGATCACATGCTCCATCCTCGCAACCCCTCGCAAGATTCAGCAATGGCTGCGCCCGAATCGCGCCGGAACCAGATCACATTGCCCGCAAGCCGCAAGATTTGGGCCCAGAACACCCAAGAAAGGGATCCCGGATCTCCCGAGACAAGATTCCGCGCCGGAAACCGCCTGAGTCGGAGCCGACAGATCGAATTGGCGCGGCTTGGCGAGTGAGTCCGGAGATTTGAGGTGGGATTTCGGGACCTAGGGATTGCTTCTCTGAATCTTTGGGGATTTTTGGGTGTGTGTGTGTGGTGGGGGCGGCGGCGATGGATGGTGGATGCGGAAAATGTGGGAAACGGACGTGGCCGGACAACGGATAGGGGAGGATGCTGTGAGGGATACGGCGATGCCGATGCGTCTTTATGGTTTCCACTTGCCTGCTATTTGGTTCGTCTGTGTTGCTTTTCTTCCTGTTTTTGTTGCTTGTGCCTTTTTCTTTCTACTTTTCTTTCCTTCCTTTTGTATTTTTGTCACCTGCCAAGTACCGATGTCTTGTCGAAAAGGAGAAAAAATTAATTATATTTGTTTTAGAAGGTATCTCCACGTCGAAACGTATACGTAGATGGTATGAAATAACGATAGCGGAATTTTGGTTGTGTGTGTGTGGTACTTCAACCTATCTCAGCAAGAAAAAGAAACGCAGCAGTTTCCTGCGCTCAAAGCCGTAAACTCAGAGCCCCAAACGCCGTCGACCACGAGCCCCACTGTCGCCGATCAACGGGCCCACGACGGGCCCGGGCCGTCCTCCATTCCCGAGCCTCGAAGCCCTAGCGATGTTCACTCCATGTGCGGCTGGAAGGGGAAGCGGCGCCCGAGGATGTGGCAGGAGGAATTTTCTCCACGGCGGAGGGAAGGATGTCAGAACGAGAGGAAAGGCGTCACAAAAATGGCGTAAGGGTGACGAGGGAGCTGCCTGCCTCAATCTCGGACGGTCGTTTCGGATCGGATGGTCACGGTTGAGCTGCCTGCCTGCCTCAAGTTTAATTGTATCCATCAAGATTACATGTGACTTTTTTCATATTCGTACTATCTCTTACGAACATCCAGAATTAAAAAAAAACATAAGCCAAAAGCCGAAACTATAACTCAAAAGAACCCATAATATGGGCAATGGTCCATCCTCTCTGATTCAGGTACTCTGTCACTGTCAAAGCATAGGCCCATCTGGTCCGTCCTATTTTGATCCTACCTTTTTTCGGCTTTTAGCTTCTCCATAAATAAAAAACAAACGTCGACATGGAACTGTATCTTGAAGCGGATTCTCTAAACGGCTTTCCAAATCTAAAATCATGTGCCTCCTCCGCATCGACACATCGGTCGTCCATTACTGTGTCAAAAAACATAGACAAAAACTATTAAGCCACAGTTCAAAAAAACATCCATTTAGCTTTTAAGCCTAGGTTCCTCCACACACACTGTGAACTACCTCTTAGTCATAATTAAATAGTTTGTATTATAAAATAAGTTTTACTGTTATTATTAATCTTAGTCATAATTAATGTCGTCATTCGTTTATGGGCTAGGCAGCCCAAACGGTTGGATTTTATTATGCGGCGTGGGACGGCCCAGACAGAGATTTTGGGGCCAAACCTGTAATTATTCGTGAAAAGACCACCCCAATCCTCAACTCCCTTCCCCACCGCGCTACAGCCCTACGGCGGCGGACGGAGATCAAGGTCCGGCGAACCCAACTCGCCGTCGCCGTACGGAGAGCCCAATCCGGTACGTCTTCGACCCTGAAGTTTTTTAATCGATCCAACATTCGCTCCATCCTGATTTTCTTCATCAGTGACCATATATACTTGTTGGAATGTTGTGCTTTCTGCTTTGTGCTTGTGCAGGGCAGTGTTTCTGCCTTTCTGGAGCTAGTGGAGGCAGAATTGCCCGTACCATATTCACTACCAAGTTGTTCTGCAAGGATTATACGAGGCACAAGAAGCGATCTCTTAAGCATGTGGAGCTCACTGATGGAAGATAAACCGTTGAGCAATCATTTCTGCTTCCTTTTATGTAGATTTCTCTTGCTATGCCCACTCTCTGAAAGACTGGAACTGAGGTCTGAGGAACAAGGAGTTCGATTCCCTGTGGTCATCTCCATCCAAGGGTTTGTTTGAATAAAAGGGGATTAGGCTCAATCCCTTCAGATTGGCAGAGGAATTGAACTAAAATCCCTGGCTATCCGAAGGGGTTGGGTCTAATCCCTGCCTATCTAAACATGGTTTAACGAAGGATTACATTAAAGAGATTATAGTAAACTTCAGCTAAGTCAACTTTTTCATGGAATTGCAAAGTATCTGACCTAGCATAGTTGAATAACCTGAAGGGGTATCTCCACACAGGCTCATCCGTAGTCTCAATAATGTTGAGAATGCAAAGGATGCAAGGAGAGCTCGTCTAGCCGCAAAGAAGCTCAAAGAAATTATCACTAGAGTGGTGCCACAGTGGAGAAGACGTTGAAAGCAACAACAGAATTCCCGTTGTAGAAAAGGTTCTTGATGCACTTAAGTCTTAAACCCCATTAGCTACTGGGAGAGCTGAATATAAAAGGCTATTATGGTCTAGAGTTCCCTAGCTGGATAGCTGATTATGCATTGTCTGACCTCGTTTCCATCACGTTTGATAATTGTTATAATTGTGAGAAGCTCCCAACTCTTGGTGTGCTGCCACTTCTCAGATGCTCGTTCATTCCAAAATCTTAAAGAGGGTTCGAGTTATAAACTATGAATTTTGTGCCACCGGCACCAGCGTCCACAAGAGCTTCCCAAAACTAGAGATCTGAAGCTGTGTGAGATGTACAATCTAGAACATTGGTATGATGTGTTGGATGGATATTTCCTTCCTTCGTAGTTTGTCAATTGAGAAGTGTCCAAAGTTACACTCCATTCCTTGTGTCCAATCCATATCAGATCTGTCATTTCTTAACTGCGGTAATCTGAACTTGCCATGCCTGCAGTCTCTTCAGACTTTGAAAGTTGGTAGCCTGAAACAACGCAAGTGCCTTGCCCTTCCAAGTGAACTGTGCTCACTTCAGATGCTAGAGATTACATGTTGCGACAATCACTCCAGCATCTCAAGTTTCAAACTTGCCCCAAGCTAAACTGCTTTCAAGACGAGCCACTTCCTGATTCACTTCGAACTGTTGGTATTCACCACAACTGCTATGCACTCAAGAACTGGCGACCAAATGGATTTAAGGAGTGACCTGATGCTAGTAAGGTATGGAGTAAACTACGGTCATCATTTATCTATTTTGCATTCACCAGACCTAAAGCTTTTCAATATTATTCTCTCCTTTTTTTTCCGCTCTGCTTTGCAACTTGTAGCAATTGAATTTAGCTTCTGCGATAATAGGCTGTAGTGAGGTGAAGAGATTATGGTGCATTCTGACTTCAATGGAGCGACCTATCTCAGTGCTAATGCAGTAACGCTGTAGTTAGCATCAACTGATTTGTGTTATTGTGTATATTTTGGTGGGCCTATGCTAAACCACTTTATCCTTTTTAGCTGATAGGCTTCACTTAACCGTGATTGTTCTCCTTTCAGAAGTTTATAATGACATCAGTTTTTGGGTATGCTTTGGCTGATGAGCTAACATTTTGTGTATCTGTACTGTTTTAGGTACGCCGGACATTCATCAGGCGGAAATGAGGAGACCACTGGTCCAAATAATATTCTACGCGTTCTCACGATTACCTGGGAAGTTCGTTCTGTGAACATCCGTGTCAAGGACCACTGGACCAAAATCCAACAAAGTATGTTAATCCTGTGGGCAACCCAGGGCGTATTTTTTTAAGCACTGCGATCTCTACATTGGCATGCATGCAAGTTCAATTCTGTAGAACAAGTTATGTTCGTTATGCTAAATGCTGCAATTTGCAATGTTTGATTTCTATCATGCAAATGTGTTAATAGCCTTGACCACATACGGAGTACTTGGTTTTTTTTTCCTAGCCAGTGGGCTGTGTTTTTTTGTCTCAAATCTTTGTACACTAACAGTGGCAGCTAGTTAGGCCAAATTCAACTGAATAAAAGGATCGCAGCTGAAAAGAGCAATAGGCAATCTTATTCTTTCCTGATATGCATGCTTACATTTTTTTATTTTGCTCTTCCTTTACTAATTCCCCATCCATTCCATTTCCATGCATTCTTAGGCTCCATTTAAAATTTCATAGGGAACAATTTAATTCCTATAGTAATAGAAAAAATTCCGCGTTTCAAATAGTTCCACTTGCCCGGGAGTTACTGGGAACTTGGGGGCTTTGTCTCTACTAGAACCCATCCATAGCTGTCGCTTCGATTCTTTGATCAAATGATTGCATTCTGCCCAGGTAATTTTGACATGCGTGAGTGGTGATCATTTTGGTTTATTTTTTGTGGCTTATGGCTGAAAAAACACTGTAGCTGACAAGGCTTATTTAACATAATTAAATTTAAAAAAATTAAAAAATATAAAAAATATGTTAGCTCATCACAAACAACGCAAACGAATACGGCAAAAAAAAGAGCCGGCAAAAAAGCTCAAAAAAAGCCAAAAGTTCAGAAAAAGACAAAATTATGAATAATGAAAAATAAGCCAGAAGCTTAAGCCAAAACGAGCGGGGCCGAACCGACCGAACAAAATTACCCTAGTCTATTGACTTCTAAAAACAATTTTTTTATAGTCATTGGTTTTTCTACTGTTTCTAGTTTTAAAACGAAATGTCTTTTTAAGATGAAATGTACAAACCGATTATCGTATATATTATAATAACTTTATTTATATTAATAAAAATTACATATAAATACCTCTCTACAAGCTTACATATAAATTGGTGGGATTGATTCGGGTCACTCACCGGTTGGAGCCGACAAGTACGTTGTTTGACACTGCGTCTATAAATTGGTGGGGTTGATTCGGGTCACGAACCGGTTAGAGCCGACAAGTACGTTGTTTGACGCTGCGCCTAGATGTGGTGTCGGGCGTCCAAGTTTCTTTTCGATTTCTAAAGACTGATTTTCGATTTTTCTATAATAACTAACTTTTAAATAAAATATTTTTTAGATAAAGTCTACTAATTGATTGTAGTATATACTTTACCGACTTTATTTATATCGACAAAAATTATACGTGAGTTTCTGTTACTCTGTAATCTCTCACACAAACAACTTAAAAATCACAAGCTACAGCCAAAAGTCATAAACCGCAGCAAAAAAGAACAGGTCTGTGTTGGGCTCGTGGAAAAGAGGAGAACATCTCCATGGACGCATGCTCTTTGGACTTGGACGGAGACTTTGAATTCATTCGCCTGAGACAAATATTGGAGGTGAAAGAAAAGAGTGCGAAATGCGAGTTCTATCGAATGTCTCCGAGGCATATACGCGAGTTTTAGGCTAGGAAACCATGCTAAATAACGGATCTACTTCTCTGACGAGGGTTAACCGTACACCCACATATCGACGACCGTTTAGCTTAAGCTTAAACTTGCTTCTGTTTCTACATTAACTCGTCATGAAACGGTGTGTTTTTTAGATATAATCTATGGATAAATTATAGTATAAATCATATCGAATTCAGCTGTATCGGTCAAAATCGTATGTGACTATTTTTTTTCTACGTACTGCTTCTCACGAACATATCAGAATTCAAAAAATACAACCATAAAACATAAGTCATAAGTCTCAGCCAAAAAATCCACCCATAATCCAGACAGACAGCAATCGAATTCTAGAAAGATCACCACACACATTACAAAACCGCGCTTATAACATTACAAAGAACTTCGAAACATTATCGCAAAAGCTCTTGGGTTGCATGAATTATCGGAGGAGTCCGAAAGGCCCAAATCCAGCCGCGAAACACAATGACAATCCTACCCTCACAATTTGACTACAACCACTGACCAGCCCTTGCACCTCTGCCTCCACTACAACCCACAGAATGGCAGTACCGTTATTTCCAGAAAGCCCAATGGCCATAGCTAACCTCGTAGGCTATAAATCACTCCCCGATCCCCATCTCCTCCCGCATCCGCTTCATTCCTCCTCCCAGGTCCCAACCTTCCCTTTCCCACTTTCTTCCTCCTCTCTCCCCACCGTTCTCACTTCTCCGTCCAGCTCGCCCTCTCCCTCTGAATTTACGAAACTGCCCCCTGGTGGGTCCCGCACTCCACAAAACTCTCTCCCCCCTCTAGCTTTTTAAACCTGTTTCCTTTTCCTCTCTATTTTTTCTCCTCGTTCCGCTGTCGCTGTCGGCGATTCGGTCCCGCCCTTGCTGGCGTGGCGGGAGGGGCGCATCGGAGCCGTCGAGATGTCGATCTGCGCGAGGATGGAGCCGCCACGTGGCGGCGTGCTCGGGAAGCGGAAGGTGCGGGAGTACTCGTCGTCGTCGTCGGAGCAGCAGCACCTGCTGCTGCCGGTGAAAGCGGAGCCGCGCAAGCCGGCTCTCCCCGCGGCTCACCTCGCCAGGCCGCCTATGCCGCCGCCGCCGCAAAAGGTCGGCGGCAACATGCTCCTCGCCGGGTACCTGGCTCACGAGTTCCTCAGGTTCGGTACGCTCCTCGGGGAGCGGCCTACTGCGCCGAGCCGGAAGGACCCCGCCGCAGCGCGCCCTGTGCCCGCGCCCGCGCCCGCGCCTGCGCCTGAGCCCGAGCACGGGAGGCGGTACGCCGAGGCGTCGTGGCTGCTGATGGCGGGCGGGGCCCGCGTCCCCGGCGTCGTCAACCCCACGCAGCTCGGCCGCTGGCTCCGGATAAAGGAGTGAGTGACGGCACGCGGCGGTGCGCATTGGCCGGTGGTTCGCGTTCGGCCGCGTACCGCATGCACGGCTCCCGGGGCGACTCGAAGAACCGATGCCTTGGACGTAGCAACCGCTTTCCTCAGGTGTTTTCCCTTACTACTTGTTCTTTCGTTTTAAAGAATCATGTAGATTTATTTTGAAAAGCGGAAAAATCATGTAGATTCGAATGAGACACTGGAGGCACCAGCTTTTGACGCGTTGTACTTGCTGAAATGCGTTTGTCTCTGCCTCTCTGAAGCCTCTGTATCGGAAGTGTTGAGACGAATCGATGTAGTATTTGTTGTGATTTCCGGTTCGTAGTAATAGTATACGAACAAAAGGGCATGAGAAATGTTGAATAGTAGCGGTAAAATCCAAACTGCCGTCGTGTTGTTGTGTGGAATGGTTGTCACACGTTGTGCTGCTTCTCTGTTTTATGGGTCTAATTTCGTACTTGATGTTTGCTATACTATTCTAGTGCTGTAGTTCGGTTTAGGTGATTTGTTCCATCAAACTTGTTTTGAAACGATGCCTCCCTCACTCTACAGTAGCTCGGTCTCTGATTGCCGTCTCTTGATCCGGTTAGTAATCTATTTGCAAACAGTAAGAAGTACCGGTATGTTTTATGCCTGGAAATTTTACATTTTCCACAGTTCATGAAGTGGTGAGAAGAAGGGAAGAGTGGTGACTTAGGAGGGGCTAGGAGCCTAGGACGATACCATTATGCATTTTCAAGGAAACAAAAAGATTGACAAAAAGCCTAGGAGAGGTCTGTTCTTTTTGGCTGCTGCTTGTGACTTTTGAACTGTTTGTACAAGATATTACAGAGTAATAGAAACTTACGTGCGATTTTTGCTAATATAAATAAAGTAAGTAAAGTATGTACTACAATTAACTAGTAAACTCTATCTTGAAAAAATATTCCGTTTAAAAGCTAGTTACTGTAGAAAAGCCGAAAACTAGTAAAAGAACAGGGCATATATATGATTCTAGTCTTTTCTCATTCTTTTCTCTCTTTTTTTAACAAAAGAGGTCTTTGTTCTCGACTTCCCGTTCAATTCAACCGGCGCGGATTCTCTGACTTACAGGAGGTAAGTCATGGGTGACTTTCCCCCTGCCCGATGCCGTCCATTCGCCATCCAACGGCTCACGCCTCCTCCTCCCTCCTCGCACCGCGGCCTTGCGGCGCCGCCTCTCCGTCGCCGCCGCCAGCAGCCGCGCCGCCTCTCCTCGCCGCATGCCGACGCCATCCCGTCGCCTCTCCTCGCCCGACGCCGCTGCCTTTCAGCTTGCTGTCGCACGCCGCCTCTCGCGCTCCTCCCTTGTTCTCCTCCTCCCCCGCACCGCCCTTGCGGCGCGCCTCCGCCTCGCCTTGCCAGCCGCCGCCAGCGCCTCTCTCCTCGCCCGCCGCCGACGCTACCCGCTCGGCCTGCCGCCGCCGTCTCTCCGTCTCCGGTGGCGGGCGAGGAGGCGGCGGCGGCAGCTGCTCCTCCGAGCCCTCTCCTCAGCGGCGTGGCGACGGGCGACGCGCTCGAGGACGGGATGGCGTCGGCGGCTGCGGCGAGAAAGCGGCGGCTGCTGGCGGCCCAAGCCTTCAGCGGTGCGGGCGGCGTCGCGACAGCCTTCAGCAGCGCGCGGCGCGAGGAGAGGCGGCGAGGGCAGCCTTCAGCGCGCAGCAGCAGCGTCAGCGAGGAGAGCGGCAGGGGACGCGCTCAGCGGCAGCGGCGTCAGCGCGAGGAGAGGCGGCGGGATGGCGTCGGCGGCTGCGGCGAGAGAGAGCGGCGCGGCGCGGGCGTCGGCGGCGAGGAGGCGGCGCCGCGCCGGCGGTGCGGGGAGGAGGAGGAGCGTGAGCCGTTGGATGGCGAATGGACGGCATCGGGCAGGGGGAAAGTCACCCATGACTTACCTCCTGTAAGTCAGAGAATCCGCGCCCCAATTCAACATGCTAGCACCTTCAAAAAAAATCAACATGCTAGTAGTATTTAGTTTCGGTCAATGGTTCGTGTCAAGGCAGCCAGAAGGTTAAATTATGCAGTCAACCGAAGGACTTTGGTAGTTTGATATGCTCATTCCGTTCAGACTTTGGTAGTTTGATATGCTGGTTCCGGCTTTCGTTTCTGCTTTCTGGTTCACTATTTTTTAATTTTATCTTTTTCTTATTTTTGTCTATTTTAGACTTTCTCTCTCTTTTTTTTATATTCTTTTACATTGTATGTATTGCCTGTCATAGGCTAATCCTTTTTTATTTTAAATTTTTTTAAAATTTAATTACGCTAAAAAGCTATCAGCAACTACATTGTAAAATAAATAAATGCAAAATAAACCATAACCTACAATAAAGAGTGTACTTTTTCAAGCTTTGAACTACTACAAGCTACGCTCTTATTTAGGATGGAGCGTGTATTATTTGTTATTTCTGATTTACTGTGCGTGTTAACTTCCAGTATAGATGGTTTTAAGCATATCCAAAGTAACCCCTTAATTTAAGCTCTGCATTACCCCAAAAAGCTCGGTGAACACAAGTCTTCAGTTCAGGAGCAATCTTTTTTTTTTTTTTTGCGAGGACAGGAGCAATCGTATCTTCTAAGCAATCTTCTCGATATCTTGATCAGTACGAAGTTTATTTTTTAGGATCTCAAAGATGGCAGAGTATGCAGAGAGCAGAGCACTGCTTAAATTGTGATGCCCGTCCAAATGTAGCTTTCTTTTGTTGAGATGATTGCAGTCACTTACGGATAATCAACCACCAGACCGCGTCAGTGACGGCCGTTGCACAGAAGTGGTTGGCTGCTTGGCCGCGTTGCTCTTCCGACAGTGACAGAGAGATGGCAAGAGCAAGACAACAGGACGCGCACAGTAGGCCGAGTGACCGACAGCTGCTGGCAACAAGCAAACCGAATGGACAAAGCCATGGTGATGTGAAAGAACTATGCATGCTTGTTTTATTTCCTGCTTAACAAAAACGCTTATCGCCAGAGAAAAGTTGGTAGGACCCTGGGGAGGCAAGGGTTTACACGATGGATAGTTTTTAGTAGAATCTTGCAACATATGCAACAGCGTTTATGCAGACAAATCCCGTTGACAGATCAACATCATCATTTGTGGGTGGACAACTGCAGTGTTCATTTTCCTGAGGAGAAAGCGTGTGCAAAGAAATCAGCATCCCACTCGCGAACTGTTCACGTATCTAATACATATGCAACGTTTTTTCTTTCAATTTTGACCTCTAACACCTATTTTGCGTAAATGGCTCTTCTTCCCAAGCTCAGAAGGAAACACGTGCCACCTGCTGTGCCCTTTGGCAAGAGGCAAGGCGCGTGGCTGGGCGAGCTGGCAGGGAAGGAGGCGAGCTCGAGCGGTTACCATGCCGCGGCAGCTTGGCAGTCACCTGGCCAGGCAATGTGCAGCCAGAAGAAATTTGAAAGCACTGTCGTTTGATCAGGTGAATAATTAACGTTGGAAGCTTCAGTTTTTCCTCCCTTAATGCAGTGCTGGCTTAGTAGGTGTGCTGCCAATGAAAACAACTCTATATTGTTAGTAGTGCATATATATTACTAAAAAGAAATGTAAGAATAGACCACATGTAGCTTGACATAGCACTTAGGACGAAAATGTGGAACTGTACGACACCCACATGGCGTGGCGGTCATCCGGTCGGTGTGGACGTGACTGGTTGTTGTGGTGGTGGTAGACATAATTTCAGCTCAGCTTGACACAACAACTGGTAGCCACTGTTGAGGTGCACGACCTCCTTGTTGTTCCTCTATCTGATTCTCTGCCTACGAAGCTCATCATTGTTGGCCTTCTTGGTCTGGAGCTCCTAGCGCAACTCTTCCAGGCGGATGTCACCGCCCCAATGACAAGCTTCTTCCTGGAAACCTCCCTATCAAATGCACTTTGCACGTACCTTCTGAGCTCAGGGATACCCATCTACTTAAGCCCTAGAGCCTTGATTACGATCCCTTTACAATTTTGAAGTTCCATTCTATATAGCCTGCCCCGTATGACTCTCTCCCCATAGAACACGAACAAGTGTTCTATATCTGACAAGTAGGTATCTACCATCAATGCAGACGAAATACACTTATTTCAGACGATGCTACATACCAACGAACTCTAACTATCTTTTTAATAACAGTGCACAAATAATAATAGTACGAAAAAAATAACAATACAAAAATATTAACAGTGTACAAATAATAACAGTACATAAATAATAACAAGGCCAAATTAATTGTGCACGAATAATACCAGCGTAGATAACAATGCACAAATAATAAGAGATAATTGATTATATCCCACTAAATAGCGTCCACTTCTACAAAATACCATTGAAATATACTCTCTATATTATATGCCACTGAATAGCACCGAAATTCTATTATATACCATTACCATAAGTTAGGGTACATTTTCCCCTGAAAAAGACAATTTTACCCTCAGTTCAAATATGTCCTTATGATAAAAATTAAATATAGGGCAAACTAGCTTAGCAAAAAATACTGCAAATTTTTTGGTGGATCATTGGGGTAGTGTACAATTCAAATATAAAATTTAGTGAACTGATTCCTTCATTTGTTCCATTTTTGAAATTCAAACCCAAAATCAGCCTATTTGAGCTATTTTTTAAACTGGGACGAATTTGCTGTAGAAAAATGGAAAATAATATTTTTGGAAGCTATGCTACATCATAGGAACACGTGAGAATTTTTCCAGACCCCATTTAGTCTCTGTTTATAAATAGTAGCCTTTATTAGCATTTAAATTAAAAATCTAAAAATGTTCTTCGAACAGTGCCTTGAAATTTTTTTCTAGCTCACTGACATATTGAGCAACGCCCTGCGAATTTTCATAAGTTTTAGAGATTGTTTGCTATTTTAAATAAATCAGGTGTTCAACCTTTACTAGAGACATTTTGATCATTTTCAGAGTATAACGGTGAGCCTTAGCGGTCAACTAATGATAGTGGCATATAATAGAATCTTAGTGCTATTCAGTGGCATATAATAGAGAGAGTGTTTTTCAATGACATTTTGTAGAAGTGAACGCTATTCAGTGATATATAATCAATTATCTCAAATAATAATGGTGCACAAACAATGACAGTACATAAATACTCAAATAATAACAATGCATATACAATAATAGTGTACAACTAAGAATGTTCGGGTATTAACAAATAATCGTTAAAACCATCACTAATCCATCACTAACATGAGTAATTATATAAAAAAAGGTCCACATGAGTTAAACACATATATTATCTACACATTATTAAAGAGCACATTCTACACAACCGAACTACTGTTAAAGATAACGAGACGTTAGTGAAATATACATTTTCGTGAAGGTCTTTATCGAAACCACACTAATTCTATCCGCGAAATCCCTAGACCGCAGCAAAAACCACTTCTAAAAACTAATTCGAATTCTCTTCTAACATGTTTATCTGGGAACTAACCAAAGATATATACCTACTAGGTTCTATTCTTTGGACTTCTATGTCTTTCACATGGCACTTTTTTTAAGTGAGTACAACAAGGACGCACTCATACACATACACATATAATACTCACACACTTACATATCTATGTGGGTGCGTCCAATGCATATGCTTGAAACGAGACGGAGACCTTAGAGTCTCACGAGCACAGCCATGCGCTTTAACCATTGAACAAACCCATATGTGCGTGCATTCCAAGGACACTATTCATGTAAATAGTATCTAAAAAAATACTGTCTATATGAACAATATCTAAAAAAATGAGGCATCCACATGCTCAAGCCCGGGTGGGTGGACTGCTTACCCAGCAGTTGCACCAACCTAGCTAGTCCTCCTTTCACATGGCACTTAGTATAGTTATCATTAGCATCATCCTAATAAACCTAGTGTAGTTATCATTAGCATCACCCTAATAAAACGACGCCACGAATCTACATGCACTGATAAAATGGTCTAGTAGTGCCAACCCTAATAATATGACGGCATTAATCTACACGCACTTGATAAAACTAGCCTCGTAGGCGCGGTGCCACGCCGCGCCAGGCACCGTAATCGCGAGAAATTATTTTCAAAAAATCCAAAGGCATATGCGTATTTTCGCAAAATGTAAAAGGTTTTTTGAAAAAACGAGGACCAGACGTAAAAACCGCGGGGACACAGACGTAAAAAACGAGACCCGTGTGCAATTTTCGAAAACGCGGGGGGTCATCCTGCAAAACGGAGGGGCCAAAAAAAATCCAAAGACCTTTTCGTGAGAACCAGAGACATGTACGCAATTTCAAAAAAGCACAGGATACTGCCACCGCCGACCGTACGCGTTTTCGCGCGCCACGCGCCGGCCGCGCGCGCAGGAGCGACGTGGGCGAGCCCGCGCAGGAACCCCTCTCGTAATATGGTTACGATGGGCTACTAGAGCCATGTATAGCATGCAACGTTTGGCAATTGGCACCATCCACTAGCCGATCAATCGCCCGAATCTCTCACGCTTTTCGTTGCTTCTATTGCTTTTCCTCCTTGATCACGATTCGAGCCCCTTTCCAGCTCCCCGTACACAGCAAGTTCTCTTTCTTCCGTCTCCTCTTCCCGCAGGAGCTCTGCCGATCTTTTATAGAGGGGAAATAAGAAGTTTTAGTTTCATCTTCTGGCTTCTGATTTATTTTTTATTATTCATAAATTTCGTTTTTTTCTGAACTTTTAGCTTTTTTAACTTTTTGTCGGTTCTTTTTTTTCTCGTATTCGCTTGTGTTGTCCGTGATGAGCTAGCATATTTTTTCTATTTTATTTTTTTTAAATTTAATTACACCAAATAAGCCACCTTCACATCTGTGAAATTTCAAATTATTCTGATCAATTTTAGCCATAAGTCACAGCTTTTTAGCCCAATCGAGCGGGACCTCAAGTTACAAGGAAAAAGAATAAGCTACTAAACGAACAAGGAGTGTTCAAATCAACTTCGGTTTTCGGCCTTTATTTGAAGAAGTTGGTAATTGATTTGAATATTTCGGTTTTCAAAAATGACTTCTCCAAACTGTTTGCAAAAGTGACTTCCCGGACCATCAGCCGTGGTCATAAAAATTAGCCACAGGAAATAAAAAAAAAACAACGCACCGTTCATCCAATTGGACTTGCGAAACCAGGTTCCAGAGCGTGATGTGCTCGGTCAACTGTTGCTCGGTGGAGATATCCCCAAGTGACCTAATCCAAGCGTTGTTTGATAACTAGGAACATAAGCACGGCGCCACGCTGTGCTAGCCACTGTGTGGATCGAAATAAAAGAGACGAAAATTCATAGGACGGTTCTTTTTAAAAAACTGAGGAGGGATGCGTATTTTCAGAGGAATCAAAGGGTTTTTTCGCAAAAAATAGGGACCCGCAAGGATCTATACATAACTAAACAAGGACATATACGTATTTTTGGAAACCGCGTGGCGCTACCTACAAAAAATCATGACAGGGACCTGTTTGCGAGACAAAAAATCATGGTAGGGACCTGTTTACGAGAAGCAGGGACCCGTGCGTAATTTCCGAAACCGCGGGGGCCATCCTGCAAAATGGAGGGGCTAAAAAACTGCCAGAGACCTTTTCGCGAGGATCAAAGATCTGTACGTAATTTCGAGAAAACGCAGAGGCTTTTTCACAAAACAGCTCCCCTGACCGTACGCGAAATCGGCCGCCACGCGGAGGGCGGAGCGCTCGCGCGGGCGACGTGGCTTCGCTGGCCATCCCGTCGGCCGCCACGCGGAGGGCGGAGCGCTCGCGCGGGCGATGTGGCTTCGCTGGCCATCCCGGAATCCCCCGGTATAAGGATCTGAAAGATTCCTGGCGCACCGAGCGCTGCTTTCTTTCGGTGGCCCATGTGCATGCCAGAATTTTGCTGCCTTGCCGTCGTCACCCACTGGGTGGAGGCATAGAAGAGCGATTCGTCTATCTTGTCAGTGGGGATATTGCCGCATGATGGATTCTACTTGATCCGGAGGTATCGAATTGGATATCGACACGAACTGGAGAAAAGCTCACACGGCCACGTACAAACAAACAATGGGAGAATTGCGTGGAGAGGATGTCTGCCGTTTTGATCGAAAACTTGACGTGCAAGCAGGGTCTCAGGTTTAATGACAGAATGATCTAGATTATCTAGATTGAATCATAAAAATATTATCTATGCTGAAATAAATTTTTTCGGACTGTATACTAGCTATTTTTCCACACCCGGGCTGAAGCATATCATACCAGGGGTGTGGCTCCGCCCCTGCGTGCAAGGTGTGTGTGGCAGGGCACATATTGTTCTTGTCACGTCCTCCGCGATATTAGAGTCTCGGGATGAGTCGGGACGAAGACACAGAGTTTTTGGGCTGTTCTAGTGGCAGGCGAGCAGGCCGGAAGAATGAGGTTCTCTTCATCGACTGTTGATCTGGCGTGAAATCCATCGAATCAGCGGTGGATAGGGATCGAGAGGTCTCATGTGAGACCCTCCTACATAGAAAAGCTCCTCGAGCAGGTCGGACTGAATCGATGGGTAGAGCCAAGGTGACAAGGCTGAGAATGTTCGTTGTTCGTTTTGTGTCGACTATTCTATGGCACGCCACATTCTCTATGGACGAACTCGCAGGGAGTCCGCCCACATTCTCTGTGGTGACAACTAGAGAGTGATGACCACCAGATGTTGATGGAGTCCTAGAATGCCGAATTCCAGGACTTGTCAAACCAGATCGAACGGCCACTGAGGGACTCGAATGTTTAGAGGCAAGCCCCTCATCATGCTGTGAATCCTGCTTATGGCCGGATCGACCCTTGTCCTTTAAGAAAATTGGTTCCTCCGTTGATTGTAACGTTGTGGGGGATCCCTCCTCAACCCTATCTATCGCACTATCTCCAGGATCTGGTGAAGGATCTCTAGAAACAGCCTCAGCATCGAATGAAAGCATGGTCTGCTCGTAGTCGTAGCAAGCATCTATGTTGAGATTTGCATAGTCGGCCATGTCAAACCAGTTAGCATCGTTCCATTCTCCTACCACGAGGGCATCAGAAAGAAGAGGACTTGCCGATAAGGGATTACCGGAGTTTCGACGAAGATGTTTCCCACGGACGCCGCCAATTGTCAATGTTTTAATACCGATCTTACATATGATTATTTGTATTCGAGGGAGTTCTTAGAGACCTGACTACGATCACCCAGAGAAAAGACACATGAATTTTTATACAGGTTTAGGCCTTCTCTTAGGATAATAATAACTCAACTCATGCGTGAATATTGCTCGATCAACTGATTACAATTGGAAAAGAAAGTAATGCGAAATGTCTTGCACTACTTCGGTTGCCTCCCTCACTCCTTTCTCTGACGTTAACCCTTATATAGCATACGAAGCAATGGCAGTTGTTTCATGCCAAAAGACGTCTTAATGTTTTGGATGATAACCGTCCGACGGGAGTTATTGTGAGAGACGTGGTATTTCACTCATCATCCGTGCGGTTATTGCCAGAGAGAGGTTATTCACAATTATTTCAAAGAATAATTACGCACATTAACTGTCCTGTCAGACAGACCCATAATGTGGCAAGCTGTCATAGATAAATCAGTCGAAGTTATGCTAGTCGTTGAAGAATCTATGAGCATAAGATGATCGTAGAACAACTTACGGCTATGCAATGCTCATAGAAAACCTTATGATCACGAAGCAGTTATAGAAAGATTTACATCAAAGAATGATTGTAGAAGAGTTGATCATCACTTTGCTAAAATTTTTTCCCTAAGAGAGTATAGTGACAACATCATGTGAGATAAATAATTATTTGAGCATTATTATATATCCTCATCAGTACCTTTCCTTCCTCGCCTTTCCGTCCTCTCGCATCTGCCCCCGAGAGTCCCATCCGCTCCGTCCAGGGGCGAATCGCCGAGGATGGCCTCCGACGACGGCAGCAGGCGCCACCCGCCGGAGAAGAAGGAAGAGGGCGCCGCCGCCGGAGCTGGCTTCGACGGTCCGGAGAACCCCAGGTTCCAGTGCTGCGTCTGCCTGTGAGTTACACGGTTCCTTCTCTCCTCTGTTGTTGTTGTTGTCGGTACGAACGGAATAACTTCCTCTGTAGAATCGTGGAGACGCGCTGTGTGGATTACGCGCCCTCGCTTCCATCGTATGCGAATCGGTGCTTATTCGTGCCCCTAGATTTCGGTACCGATCGTATACTCTAGAATGCGTTGTTCCTAAATTCCTGTGTCGATGATGCTCAAATGCGTTGCTCCTAAAACAAGAACTCTGCAGAGGTGCTTGCACGTGGCAATTGTGTGAAATCGTTTGCGTTTCGTCGTAGCAGGGCCCATGTTTCCCTCACCATTCTCTCAATCTCTCCCCAAAAATTTGTAGAATGGTCTATCTGGAAATGTTTAGATCTATGCGGAATGTGTGCGATATGCAATTTGCCCAACTCGCATAAGAAGCGAAGCTCGCTATCTAGGAATACCATTCACGAAAAGTAGCAGTACCTTTTTGGTTTGATGACCAAGTAAGAATAGGAGACAGAAAGGCCTTATTGAGTTCGACACCTTGTGGAGCAATAAGGGAACCAAAATAAATAGATTTAGCTCGTACTGTAGATGCGTGATGGTGAACGGCCTGCAAGTTTGATAGCCTTTGGTTGCTGTGTTTGCATTTGTCTGAACAATACGGCAGCAATGGCTTTTCTGATAATTGCCTAAGAAGCACAGCCATGTTGCTTTTCTTTTGCTATTTGGCAGGCATTGAATTGCTGGCTTCAATTCTGCACAAATGTAAAAATGATCTCATGTGCTTGTTCAATCTGTTTTGCAGGGAACTTCTGTACAAACCAGTTGTTATTAGTAAGAGTTTGTTGTTTATGTTGACCTAAAAGCAACTTGACTGCACAATACTTTTCAAACCTCATTTATCATTTACCGGTGCAGCATGTGGTCATATGTCATGTTTCTGGTGTGTCCATAAAACTATGCGTGCTCTCCGGGAATCTCAGTGTGCCATATGTAGGCAACCTTATCATCATTTTCCCAGTATCTGTCAACTCCTCCATCACTTGCTTGTAAAGCTTGAACCTGTGGAATACAAAAGAAGGGAAAAAGAAGTACTAGGTGAGTGTCCAAAGCTTGAAGTGCTGAACCTCTTTGTCATAACATAAATAATGATGCTCTATATTAATGTATATTTATCTTACAAATGCTGCATGTATTGTGTTTTGTGTACAAATGCGTCACCTAGATTTCGATGTTCTTATAGAATTCTCACTATTTTTTGTCATGTTGGGAGTTGTTCTTTTGCAAAGGTATTCTTGTTTTCAAGGTTATTTTGCAAATGACATCCAAAATGAAAGAATACCACCAGTTCTACTAAGCAAGAATACATTCCATGAATTATTTTCAAATCCATCATATCTAAATTGATAGGTCAAGATAGGGATCATCAGGGTGGGTGGGAACATGGTGGGGGTATCATGTGTAGATGGTGGGGGTGTTAGCTTAAGTTTGGAGTGTCACTGCTTCATTGACATAGGTGCCTAGTTGGCAGTGCAAGCGTGGATGAACAAGGAGGTTGCTGGGTATGAGGGATGGGGATTGGTAGGATGTGGGTGAGATCATTGGGATAGGGTGGATAGGGTTAATACACTGTCTTAGGGTTTGAGTCTCGCAGGCATTGACTGTGTAGGATAATTCACAATCATATGATAGGCAGCATAAGTTATTGCTTGGCAAGTACCAATGTACCATGGCAGTCCTTGAAATTCTCAATTCTCACTATTTAGATGATTCTGTCTAGTCTTAAGTTTGAACTTATTTCTTCTAGCATCAGAGTTTCAAGAATTGCAGTACGCTTCATTAATCAAATTTGTTTTCCCCTTCTAACTGCTGTTTCCCTGATTTTAGTAATTAGTATTCGTCACATTTTTCTTATATGAATTGTTGTTTATGTTCTATTTGGGTTACAATTCAGAGGATGAGAAGCGTAAGGATACATACTCTCCACAAATCATTGAGTTTTTAAACTCCAAGTATAGTAAAACTGGACCTCCAGAGGAAGTTTCAACTGATGGCGATATTATCAACGAGCATTCAAAGAAAGTTAACTTGGACGACGTGTCATGTCCTCTCTGTAAGGAATTGCTGTATCAACCTGCTGTTCTTAATTGCGGTCATGGTAAGCTCTAAATTTAAATAAAAGGTTGTAAAGCTATTTTAGTATTCCTATTTCCAAAATTGACTTGGTTTTATGAAAAGTGTTTTGCATGTCCTGTTTCTCGTCGTTGGATGATGAAGCACTCAAATGCCAAGTTTGTGGAGTTCTTCATCCTGGAGATTTTCCTAATGTTTGCTTGGATCTCAATCATTTCCTGGAAGAATATTTTCCTGCAGAATATGAATCAAGACGCGAGAAAGTTGAGCTTAAGAAGGGTCAATGCAATCTTGAAGGATCGTCTTCAGGTAAATTTTTGTTGCCAAGCTCAATCTCACATCAAATGATATATTTTCTTCTGTGACAAGATAATATGGTGTACCAAAATTACGCAAAAAGTCATTTTTTTAAAAAAATAATAGAATTAGCATTTGACTTACTGGGTTTAACTAAATGTGCCCTTTCAAATTAAGTTGTTTGTCCTGGGTCATCCATGTTAACGGTTTATATGTGAGATATTTATTTTTGGGTTGTTGGCCACTAGTAGCTTTCTTAACAGTCCCTTATTTTACTTGATGTTCTCACCTTCAACAGTTGTGCTTACGCCTTCAGCAATTGTTGTCACCTAATTGACCAACAAGGCTTACCTTTAACATGATTGTGTAAATATGAAATACACTTTGGTCGAGTTTGTTCAACAATTGTGTTGTCACCTAATTGACCAACAAGGCTTACCTTTAACATGGTTGTGTGAATATGAAATACACTTATCTTTATTTTGTGTCAGGAACTCTTCATAAAATTACATAAGCAACCATACAAGTATTTTTCTATATATTGTGTAAGTTCATTTAGGTTTGATTTACTTTCATGTAATGCTGATTTAGTCATCAAAATATTGCATATAGGAAGTATTTTTAGCATGGTGGATGACATTAATTTTGTGCATGATGAGAGATATATGGTGTGATTACTATGAATCTATGATATGTCAAGAGCCATTATAGTTGGTTAATGGTTATTAACTTATTATATGCTGTGAATTGTGTATTTGAACTCCTAATATTTTGAGTAGCCATTGCAGTAGGTTGTAGAAATTACCTATACTATTTGAAACAACTGTGGGATACAGGCCACAGCAGGTACAAGTTCCAGCACCACAGTTGTGCAAGTCAGCACCTGATGCTGTTTCAGACCATGATAGTGTCATGAACCGGGGTAGAGGGGGAGAGAGAGAGATTAGACGAAGAAGACTTTGATATATTTCTGCTTGATCTCAATAGCATGCGGTAGCCCTCATTATATAGATGGGCTCCCCCTAACAGATAGAGTCTAATTCCAATCCTGTCTCTAACAGATATAGTAACTAATATCATATCTCTAACTATATCTCTAACATAAGGAATCTAATCTCTAACTCAAATAGAAACCAATCTCTAATTCCTAATAAACCAACTAGGCCTTGGGCCCAAGGCCTACATCCCTGACATTACACCCCTCTCGGACATGCAGCTCGTCCTCGAGCTGCTACGCAGTGGTCATGGTGCTAATGGAAGACTTTCGACGCCATTGTAGAAGACAAACGGTGGCAGAGTCCTGTAGCGGATGGGGACGACCGGCCAGATCCAAGCGGAACAAGGTTGGACGAAATGTAGCGCCTTTGAGTATATAATGCCTGCAAAAGTAAGGTTTTTTTTTTTTAATTTTTTTTATTATTATTTTTTGATTTTATTATTATTATTTTTTGATTTTTTTTTTGATTTTTTTTTTTGAATTTTTTTTTTTTTTGCCTTAACTCAACCGGTCGGTTTAAAACCGACCGACACCCCACATAAGGCCCGACGCGTCGGTCGAGGCTCGGCGGCCGCAGATCCTGCGATGGCGGCCCGGCGGCGGCGGCGGCGGCGACGGAGCGAAGGCGGCGGCGGCGGCGGCTCGGCGGCGACTTCGGTCGGGCGGCGGATCCGCAACGGCGAATGCATCCGTTGGCGGCGGCCGTGGCGGCCGGCCGGAGGAGCGGCTGACGCAGCGGAGGTAACCGGCGGCGGCGGCGACTTGCATGGATCCGGCTGCGCCGGGCGGAGGAAGATGGGGATGGCGCGGCGACGGTGGCGCGAGAGATCGTCTTGCGCGGGCGAGACGCCAGACCTAGCCCGGTCAGCGGCGGCAGGCGATCGCAACCAGGCGGCGGCGGCGACGCGGACGGACGCGGCGAGGGCGGCCTGTCGGTCTTCTCCGGCGCAACTCCTCTTCTCCTTCCGGTCTGACTGCCTTCCTCCGATCTAACCGTCGAGTCTTCACCGGCGCAATCTTCTTCTTTCTCCGTCTGCCGTTCTTCAGCGCGATCTCAGCTCGGCCTGACAGAAGACATCTAGGCGGCGGCCTACACGCCGGCGACGGCGGACGAGATGGCGAAGGGACGCCGACGCAGAGAGCCGCGGCCATTGTCGAACGGAAGGTTGCCGCGGGTTGGAGACGCCGGAGAAGGAGGCACCGCCTTGCGCATGTGGTCTTTGGGTCCGGGCGATGGCCGGCGACGCTAGAGAAGACGCTGCGGTGACCACGACGGCCGTCGAGGCGCTGGACGGAGACAACGACGAGGCTGGGTCTGGTGGCGCCATAGCAGTTGTTGGAATGAGTGCCGCTGTCGTCTGTTGTTGTGTCTTTTCCCGATCTGCGACCATCTTTTCGAGGATGGCATGTATGTTGAGGATGATGTCCGCTATCTTTTTGTCGTGCTTCGCCATCTTGTCGGCGTTAACCTTTATTATGGTCAACGACTCGGTGATGGGACAGTCGTAGAAACCATGGTAGCAGAAGTCGTGGGAAGGGATCGACTGCTCTGATACCAAGTTGTCATGAACCGGGGTAGAGGGGGAGAGAGAGAGATTAGACGAAGAAGACTTTGATATATTTCTGCTTGATCTCAATAGCATGCGGTAGCCCTCATTATATAGATGGGCTCCCCCTAACAGATAGAGTCTAATTCCAATCCTGTCTCTAACAGATATAGTAACTAATATCATATCTCTAACTATATCTCTAACATAAGGAATCTAATCTCTAACTCAAATAGAAACCAATCTCTAATTCCTAATAAACCAACTAGGCCTTGGGCCCAAGGCCTACATCCCTGACAGATAGGCAGTATGGCAACAATCTAGCATAACTCTATATGGGACCGGGTTATTTCTTGTAAATTGTCTAGGAACAGCTTACAGGGATAGTTCTGCAGTTTTCTTTTATCTTTAGTTATAAAAAAAAGTCTGTGCATCAATATCGTATGTGCAAATTGAGATCTTTGTAAATTATATTTTGAAATGAAGCACGTAACTTTTTCCTTTTTTCTTAGCTAACAGTTTCTTGTGTTATTTAGGTACTTCATGCGCAAAAGAAAGCAGGAGTAGATCATCAAAAAAGGAATCTTGTGTACAGCAGGATGAGAACTTGTTTAATATTCACATTGGAGTTGGATGTGACTCATGTGGGGTATGTACAATTAGTGAATTTCGAGAACCTTGTCAGTAATCGGTTAAACATACATCCAATTTATTGCCCTCTTTGTGTATAGCTTCCATGCTATCGTCGTTGATGTTATCACCAAATAAAAGCCTGTTCGGGTAGGCTGTCTAGTTCTCCGGAAAGGATTAGTTGAAACTCACTAGTTGTTTATGCAAGACCAACATACTTTCCTGCAAAGCTGGTAAAAAATCTACCACAAAGAACTTTTATGATAAGTAATGTGCTAAATGTGGAAACAGTGTGTAACATAGTGTTATTTTTATTGTTAGTACCTATAGCCATTTTTCTGAATATTGACAAATGGGTTCTTATTGTGCTGTACAGCACAAGTCTTGTCACGTGCATTGTCTTAGAGCTACTCTTAGATTTTTTACCAAAAATGGTTATTGTTTTGCTGTACAAAACAATAAGCTTTTGATCCTTGCACTTCTTAGAGCTATCGCAAATTTTCCATTGATAAGTTGGTGCTGCAATGTTTTTTACATTGTGATTTTTTTTACATAACCACAGTTGCGACTTTTATTTGAAGTTATTAGTACTTAATTCAAGTGTGGGTTTTGTGTTGAAAAATTAGAAATTTTGTTGCAAGATGAGGGTTGTTTTCATGCTAATTTATGTGCTCACTGTTCATTAATGGATATAACTAATCTTTGTGGTCTTAATCCCTCTAATACTGATTGGAGGATATTGATAAGACACATTTGTATCATGTCTTGAATTATTCTCATCCTTTTGCTAAGATGAAATCGATGAATACCTTGTAGGTGTATCCAATAAAAGGCAAGAGATACAAATGCAAGGATTGCTCCGAGTTAGTTGGCTTTGACCTTTGCGAAGAATGCTACAACACCAAGTCAAAACTTCCAGGGCGCTTTAATCAGCAGCATACCCCTGACCACAAGATGGAACTCGATGATACAGCACTCCTTGAAAGGGTCATGAGATTGCGAGGGATACCCGAGGAAGGTCCAGAAGGGATGATTGGAGCATTTGTTGCTCCTGGCGTTATGGTGCCGATAATAGCTGATGATCATGAAATGGAGGACAGTGGCGAGGAGGATCAGTTGCTCTAGAAACAAAGTCATTTGTAGTGAAGTTGATTTTGGGCATGAGCCTTTCTTAAATGCTATGGGGCCAGATTACATGAACGTAATGTGAAATGGCAAGCTTGTTTATGTTACTACATCGCCCTTGTTTCTTTTTGGGTCTAAGATCTTAGTGTGATCTAATGGCAATGGCTTATTTCTGCTTTTGTAAATCTGCATTGCTATTCTTGTTGAAGGAAATCCAAATAAGGATGTGCAAACTGTGTGGGTAAATTTGTCCCTACTTATTTTACTGGGAACACTGCATGAACGAAATCTGTACACACTATTCTGGCTTCAGCTTCTGGAGGCTAGAAGAATCAACGTTGATTTTAATTTTAGTTTTTTTCCTCGTTTTGCTCTTTTTGTCTGTTCTTTTTTTTCTTTGCATTGTCCGTAGAGAGATAACGGTATTTTTTTAATTTTTATTTTTTTTAATTGAATGAGTTTGAAAAAACTAAGCATCGTTATTGTGTAATTTCAGTTAAAATCAACATACAAAAAGCCAAAAGTATTAAGAAAAAACCAAAATGAATTGCCCCTTAATTTCTAAGCTTGATTGCTATTCCGATTATCAACTAGTAACTACTAACCCGTTTCTTCCACTTATGACATCGCACCAACACATGCTGCCCGCGCGTTGTTGCGGGCTACGTCGATGGGGCTTGTAAAATGTATTGGAAAAACCCGTTTCTTCCACTTATGACATCGCACCAACACGTGCTGCCCGCGCGTTGTTGCGGGCTACGTTGATGGGGCTTGTAAAATGTATTGGAAAAACCTAGTTACAAGGAGGGTGATCATTTGGGTTTATTTTTGGTGGCTTATGGCTGAAAAGCAATGTAGCTGGCTGAAAAAACACTGTAGCTGATAGAGGCTTATTTAACATAATTAAATTTAAAAAATTAATAAATATAAAAAATATGTTAGCCCATCACAGACAACACAAACGAATACAGGAAAAAAAGAACGGGCAAAAAAGCTCAAAAAAAGCCAAAAGTTCAGAAAAAGATGAATTTATAAATAGTAAAAAATAAACCAGAAGCTGAAGCCGAAACGATCACAGCCAAGATAAAACGTGTGCCGTGTGCGTGTAGGTTCCCACGAGGCCATGACCATTGAAACGGAAGTAGTCCCAAGCGATCGTGCAAGCCGTCTCAGACTCTCAGCTAAATCACCGTGTCCGTGTGGGTAGACGTGGTAACACGTACGAACAAACTTTACTGTTCCATACTGTTTGCGTGCTTGGTTGCTTGCGGCAGAAATGCTCAGATGCGTTGGCGCCTGCGCGAACAAAACGACGCGCACTAGGTGCTCCAACAAGCTTCAACTTCTGTATTCTAGTTTTTTATTTTTATCTCTCTTTTCAAGTTTTTAGGTTTTTTGCTTTTTTTTAATTTTATTTAAAAAAATTAATTATGTCAAAAAATTAGTTAAAATTAGTATGTATTTTTAACTGCTAAGGAGCACTAAGCATGCAGCGCACGGCCAGCTCCGCACTAACGCATACGTGGCTGTCGCGGCACTGTGCGCATGGGACCATCGATCCGCGCTGCGGCATCTGCCAGGGGACGCACGGCGACTGGAGCGCGCGGGGTGGTTCGGCTGCCAACTTCCGGCCAACGTGAGCTTGGAAGGCCGTCTGCAGTTGGCCGTGCTCCCACAACCCCACGGAGCATATTTTCCGATGTAAACATACTTCACCTGTCCACCCTCACAAAAAGGTCATTCCGTAGCAAGTAGTCGGCTTTTAACGGACTTGGAAAGAGCAAACACGCTTGTGGACAGCGACCCCGGTCCTCAAGACTTTAGCTGGACACGGCGGCGACTTCTTCCCCCAAGGCGTCGATCGTCCAAAGTGTGCTGACCGGCTAGCCGATATCTTCACGGTGCCGGTCCTACCCATCCTTCCGCTATCCCAACTGGAGCGAGCTGCGAAGCTCCAATCGATCGCCGCCTTCACTCCAAGACGCAGCAAGCGTCAAACGTCGAGACACTCCACTCATAAGACGGGCTCAGTAGATCATTGCACGATAGCTTGGCGTGTTGCACGATGAACAATCAGTAACTTCAACTGTGCGGGAGCTCTGCAGGCTAATGACATCCTGATGGCGCAGTGGAAGTCGGCTCGCCTTGAGGAGGCAGCGGAGCCAGGCGGGTTGTAGAAGAGGCACCTCCTAAAAGGCCATCCTCGGTTCATATGTTTTGAAGCCTTCTATATGCAGCTAGTCAGTCAGGGCTGCCACAATCTTTACTCTTGTAGCCATGGCCATGGGCCTTTCAGAATTTCTAAAAAAAAGTCTTTGCTCCAAACGGGCCATTGTAGGCTTGTAGCATACTCTTGTAGACCACTCACGTCAACTGTAATCTGGACGCTGTGCAAGGCGCAACCTGGAGACCCAGCCCACCAATCACAAGGCAAAACCCACCTCTAATGCCTAAACCCCCACAGCATATATATCACCTCACCAAGCCAAAACCCTGTGCGGCGCCACTGCACCGCACTGCATGATGCTCCCGGCGCCTTCGTTCTCCCACTCTCCCGCTGCACCACCCTCACACACCTCAAGCAGCTCCACGCCCATGCCTTCATCACCGGCCACACCGCCACGAAGCCCACCACCTTTGATTTGCCTCTCTCCGCCTCTCCTGCCTACCCTACGCCCGTCGCCCCTTCGACTCCACACCCCACCCCAACATCTTCCTCTACTCTGCCATGCTCTTCGCCTACGCCACAGCATCCCCCGTGCACGTGCACGTGCACGTGCAGGACGCCCTAGTATTCTTCCTCCGCATGCTCCGCTGCAGCCGCCCCGCACCATGTTGAATAATCCAGCATGTTCACCGTGGTCGAAAGTCGTAAGTCGTAGCTAATGGTCGAAGTCGTAGAGTACTGTAGCAGTCGTGAAGTTACTGTATAGTCGTAGAGCTATTAGTCATAAGTCGTAATTGTAGTGGCCGTGGTCGTAGCGGCTATGATCAAATAGTTGTTGTAACAGTCGAAAGTGCTCGACTCGTGCTCAGTCCACGCGAGAGCACGTTCTCCGCTTTGTTAGTGTCGTGCGCGTCATGGTCTAGTCCGTGAGATCGTGTAAGTAGTGGATAACCACCAGAGTTAGACTAGGATTTTCTTTAAATAGCAGTCTAATACAATAGAAAATGCTACCAGATTTTCAGTAGCATAAAAACTCTTGTGTTCTTGCTCTATTCTCCTAACTTTGTGTGAGTTCGAGTGTGAGTTCAGACGTGTTGATTGGCCGAAGTTCCTGCACACCAAACCAGTTCGTCTACCCGCTCACGCTCCGCGCCACCTGCGCCGTCGGCGTCCAGCTGGTCAGGTCGATCCATTTTCACGCCTTCAAGGACGGGTTCTACGGGTATGATGTTATAAGGACCTCGCTGCTGGATGGGTACTCGAGGTACGGGATGATGTGCGACGCGCGAAAGCTGTTCGATGGTTTGACTGAGAGGAGCGTAGTCTCCTGGACGGCGTTAGTGTGCTTGGAAGGTCGGAGATGTTATTGTATTGTTTGAACGGATGCCTGAGAGGGACGTGGCTGCGTGGAATGCAGTGATCGCTGGCTGCGCACAGAACGGTTTGTTTGTGGAGGCGATGGGGATTTTCAGGAGGATGGTGGACGAGGGATTTTCGGAATTGAGCAATATGGGTGTATTGCTGGCTGACCTTCTTGGTCGGGCAGGGTGGGTGAATGCTTCCGCCCCTGCCCGCGCGAGCGCCCGGCGCGTGTCGCCCGGTTTTGCGTACGGTCGGGGGAGGCGTTTTGCGAAAAAGTTCCTGTATTTTCCCGAAATTACATACAGGCACTTGGTTCTCGCAAAAAGGTCTCTGGAATTTTTTTTGTCCCCTCCGTTTTTGCAGGATGGCCCCCCGCGTTTTCGGAAATTGCACACGGGTCCCGTTTTTTGCATACAGGTCCTCGGTTTTTTTTCAAAAAAGCCCTTTGCTTTTTTCGAAAATGCGTTTTTACCCCCGGTTTTTTTACCAGGTCCTCATTTTTAGCGAATAACCCCTTTGCCTTCTCCGAAAATACGTTTTTGCCCCCCGGTTTTTTTTAAAAAATCCTCACGTATTATCGTCTCTTTTATTTTGGTACGTACGGTGGCTGGCGCGGCGTGGCGCCGCGCCTATGATTCTAGTGTTATCAATGATACGAAAGTTCAACCAGATGAGGTCATTTGGGGGTCATTACTCAATGCCTGTAGGATACACAGACAACTAGAACTGGCTGAGCTTGATATAAGAAAGCTATTGCAGTTGAATCCAAATAATGCTAATTATGTCGTGATGCTGGCAACCTTATACAGTGAAGGTGGCTTCTGGGATGGATGAGCTAATAACTCCTGTTCATCTCCTTTATTAGTTGATGCTAGATTTTGAGTGCTGCTAGTAGCCCCATATTCCATTCACATCATGGTGAGCTTTTCTGTCTAATGTGTTGTGCAGTTGATAAGATCGTCTTGTATCCCCATTGCTTACCATGCATTTTGCTTTGTGACCGCTGGCAGGCAGCCTACTATCTATCGGCATGGGTTTAAGGGAAAGCCTATGATTCCTGGACTAAAAGAAGGCCCAAAAGATTAAAGTAACTATTTCATAACAGAGAGGTGTATTGTAACTGTTGAATCTATCGGCGATTGACCGTGACGATGAGATATGTTCTATGCACTAATCTGTGATGGAATGTGTAAAGGTAAAAGTAATTAAAGATAAAGTATGAGAGGAGATCAAGGGGGAGAATGTTAGAATGATCTCTCCCGATTAGCCCAACGGCTAATCGGGCCCTTGACCAGCATACGATCGGGGCGCCACCCACTTTTGGTCGATGGACCCCGTCACACTGCGCTATAAATAGAGGGTGGGGGCCGGCGGCTCGACCTACGAGGTTGGCCGGAGCCGCAAGCCTCACCCGAAAAACCCTAACCGATCTAGAGGGGCGCAGTAGGCGATGGGAAGCACCATCGCCGTCGTCTTCACTGGATCTACACCACCGCCAGGAGATCCTCGCTGCCCGGGAGACGCCGCCGCCGACAAGCACCGCATCTCCCCCCCGACCGTCGCTGCCCTTGCGCAGATCATCGCCATGGCCAATCCTTCCTCTACAACGGACGGTCAGCATCTCTCTCTCTCTCTCGGTCACTCTCATGAACACAAAAAGAAAACCACCCGCAAAGCATAGATCCAACAGTCATTACTCAATGCCTGTAGGATACACAGACAACTAGAACTGGCTGAGCTTGCTATAAGAAAGCTATTGCAGTTGAATCCAAATAATGCTAATTATGTCGTGATGCTGGCAACCTTATACAGTGAAGGTGGCTTCTGGGATGGATGAGCTAATAACTCCTGTTCATCTCCTTTATTAGTTGATGCTAGATTTTGAGTGCTGCTAGTAGCCCCATATTCCATTCACATCATGGTGAGCTTTTCTGTCTAATGTGTTGTGCAGCTGATAAGATCGTCTTGTGTCCCCATTGCTTACCATGCATTTTGCTTTGTGACCGCTGGCAGGCAGCCTACTATCTATTTATGCAGTATTCAGCAATGATAGCATGTCAAACAGAATTGGACAGCCTGCATGACTTGGAAACATATCCTCCATAGAGGATTAGTCCTTTTTTTTTTACCTCTTGTTTGCTTATCCACTTTTTAAGAGGTATATCATCTTGCTCCGTGTAGCCTGGGCTTTCTTCAGCTTCTCTCTTAAAGTAGTTTATAGTGTGGTTAAGGCCTATTGTTGTCCAGACAAACTGTTCTAGAATGTTAAGGGGATGATTACTCAGTGAAAACATGAGTGCTGTGAGAAAATTTCACTAGTTTTCCCATGCATGTGTCAGTAGAACTGTTCAGGTGAGCTTGGGTTGATGATCACCTTTGAAATTAAAATTACTTAACCCTTTTCAAAACATGGAAACATTATACTGCTTTGAGGTGATTTCACGTTGAGTATATCAGTTCAGACTATTCTCAGATCATGGTTTGATGTGCGCAGTTTGATTCCTTACTTCAAAACTTTTTGAAACATAGCAGCAGGAAAAGGGCACAAGTGGGCTGTTTCGAACTGGCTCTAGCTGAAACTGGTTTCTATGATGTTGATGACTAATTTAGTAGCTTTGGCTGTTCTTTTTTGGTGGGAACAATGGAAAGGAAGTTTTTTCGTTTATCATTAAAAGGATAGGGTAACTCTGGATGTTTGGAGATTGGCTACCGGCTGTAGCTGGCATTATGAAAGTATTGTTTTCTGTTATCAATGTTATGAATATTGAGTGTATATTGAAGAGGTCCAATAAGCAATATATACAGAGAGTACAAGAGAATATTACAAGGGAATATGCCATATGCGGATAAGAAAAGCGATACATATAAGGAAAAGAATAAAACAATTCATATTCTATCTCTAATATCCTTAACACCCCCTCAAATGCAAGGTGTATGTAATAGCATTGCATTTGAAAAATGCTTAACACTAAAACAAGAAATATCGACTTCCGAGTCTTGATAATGTCGTCGTTGCGTGCAGTTTTTGAATAAACTATCAAATCAAACCGAAGAGGAATAGATAGAAGCATGATGGTGTAGATCGAAACCCAAGATGGCGGCGGCGCAGTGCACAAAGTGCAAAAGACGCACAACGGCCTTACAAGCTCAGGGCGGCGGCGAGAGAAGCGACGGAATCATAATGATTTCTACGATTTGCACGCGGCTCAGAGAGTAGAGCGGCGGCTGCTGCCATGTAAAAGAAAATTCCTATACTTTTATGACTGACAATAAATTTGTGGACTCGCACGACTTGGACAAACTAAAAATTAGAAACTACAGACTTGGATGAACGCAACGGAAGACTCACAAAAAATACTCTAAGACTGACTCAAAAGAACACATATACTAGCAGTAGAATATATATATATATATAATCCCTGAAAATTCCCCTCTCTCTCTTCACACCCCCTCCTCACTCCCACATGCCCGCTCTCTTCACACCCCTCCTCATTCTCCTGTCGCCTCCTCGCGGCTACCTCTTCTCTCCACCCTCTTCCTCCCATCTCGCGATGGGAGAAGGCGGCGGCGCGGGCGCAGAGGCGCGCAGGCGGCCCGACGGCCCTGGTGCAATGGCCTGGAGGCACAAGACGGCAACACCGAAGTAGACCGGATCCGGTAGAGCCAGCGGCGAAGAGGCACGACGTCGGTGGCGGCCGAGGCGGGCCGCCAGATACGAGGAGACGACAGCTCAAGAGGTGCACACGGGTGGGATCTTGGATCCGGCGGCGAGCCGATCTGATCGAGAAGCCGCCGGTGATTGCCTAAAGAGGCACAGCGGTCGGGTGGTCGGATCCGCGCGGGGAGGGCCAGAGGCGGCCGGATCTGGCGCGGGCCAAGCTGGAGTTGGTCGGAGGCGAGCCGGATCTGGTGGAGGCGGGCACGGCGAGTCGTCGGCGGGCGACGGCGGTGAGGATCCAAGGCGGCGGTGGCCGAATCAGGGGGTGACGGAGCGCGGAAGCCTAGATCTGGAGTGTCTAGGAGGCGGCTGTCGAATCGAGCTCGGGGCGAGCGCGGCGGCCAGGATCCCTCGGGATCAACCACGGTGACGGCTGCCCGAAGAAGACAGCGGTCTATCCAGATCGGATCTGGATGGCGTGAGAGCCCCCTCTGGCCTCTGCGTTGTGGCGGCGCCGACACATCTCTCCTCTTGCCCAGGGTCTGCCGCCGCCCGCCGGTCTGGGAAGTGGAACAGGAACCAATTGCTTTGTTGGAGTGGGTGTTTTGATGGGCCCAATGAGATGAATTTGTTGGACTGGAAGTGGGCTGCCACTTGAAGTCTTGAACTATGCTCTTTGTTGTTTATTAGACTTGTCGCCTCTGGATCGCTGCCTGCGCCACCGCCCTGTGCTCGCCGGGAGGGGGCTTGCCGAGCACCGCCGGAGGAGGTGAGGCTTGAGCCTTACTAAGCCTATCCCTGGCTTCACCCCTACCAGTGATAACTGATAAGTGCAGCTAGATCTTGGCAATTATTGAGACTCGTAATTTATGAGCTGATTTTGGTGTTGCATTCAAGGTAGGATGGATCCCATAGTTCCAGTTCACAACAGCATAAAAGAGCGAGGGATGCGGTAAAGATTCTGCACAGATGGTCATGGGAACCATCGGAACTTCGTAAGACGGCGGAATATGCCATCTTTGGGCAACTCTAACATGCATGGAAGCACTAGTTCCAACTTCCAAGTTAATACCACCCTTGCCTCCAGAATCCCAGCTTGATTGATCCGTAGGACTAGTGTGGTCTACCCGGCAGTCCAAGCAGGCAACATATTGCAAAGCTAACAAAAGGTAAAATCTGTATCCAACAATCAGGGCGGAGCCAGGTTTGAGCAACATTCCAGACTAGACAGTGCATTATGGATGTCATTCACTACATATAAAGTATTTTTTTAAAATTTTACTATGGGCTTTTGATCTTAGGACCAGGGCAGAAGCTCAGGCAGTCCTAGACCTAGATCCGCCACTGCCAGCAACGAACCCACTTGAGGAACGGATGAATCATCCACGAAAATATGCCAAACCCTAGATAGGATGGCAGGGGACACACCAATTCACTCGTACAGCCTAGTTTGGGCTCTCCACCCTAACAATCACCAACATCCATTCCCACCACAAAACTAAATTACACAGCGTAAGGGGAATTTTAGTTGAGGCTCCCACTCCCATTGTTCTTTCCTTCCACACACGCAAACGAGTACTTTCTCCCGTGGTTCTTATTATACATCATGTAACACGTACGTAGCTTCAAATGATGGGTACCCAACATGAGAGGAGGGAGAGGTTGCATTCGTCTCATTTATGCGTCATTTGTGCGTGCATATGCATATATCGGTAGTATAATCACTAGGCCGGGCCGCCCGTCTCGGCCGCGACCTGCGTGCTCTGCGCCGACTTGAGGATGAACCCGCCGACGCCGCGGTCCGGCCTGCCGCTCGAGTCGTCGTCGTGGTACGCGTACGCGAACCCACCGTGCCGCGTCATGTCCATGCCAGCCATCTCGTCCTCGGCCGAGATGCGCAGCAACCCCATCTTGTTGAGCGCCAGGAACAGCGGGGCCATGGTGCAGCTCACCCACGCCGCTATGACCAGGATCAGCACCACGTGCGCCGCGAGCAGCCGCCCGCCGCCCCCCATGAACAGCCCGTACGGCCGCCCCGTCGCGCCGAAGATCTGCTCCACGTACTCCTTGCGCGCGAACAGCGCCGTGAAGAGGACCCCCCACGCGCCGCACCCGCCGTGCAGCTGCGCCGCCTCCAGCGGGTCGTCGAACTGGAGCTTCGCGGCCAACGCGTTGAGCCCGATGAGCACCCACGCCGACACGAACCCGCAGATGATCGCCGCCCAGGGGTCCACCACCGAGCAGCCGGCCGTGATCGCGGCGAAGCCACCGAGGAGGCCGTTGCAGACGTCCACCACGTTCCAGTGCCCCGTCTGGAGGCGCTTCCCGAAGAGGGTCGTAAGCGCCGCCGTGCTGCCGGCGAGGGTGGTTGTCACGGCGGTGCGGCCCACGGCGGACCACTGCCCGTGGATGCTACCGGCCGGGCCGTACGATTTAAGGATCGTGAGGAACGAGCCGGGGTTAAACCCGAACCACCCGAACCACAGCAAGAAGGTGCCGAGCACGACGAGCGACGCGCTGTGGCCGCGCAGCGCCACCGAGCGACCGGCGTGGTCGAACCGTCCAATACGGGGGCCCTCGATGAGTGCTCCCCAGAGTCCGGCCACGCCGCCAACCATATGGACAACCCCGGACCCGGCGAAGTCGATGACACCGGAGTTGAAGAGCAATGGTCCCGACGTCCGGGAGGCAGAGGCCCAGCCGTCGGCGGACCAGATCCAGTGGGATACCACCGGGTAGACGAAGCCCGTGAGGAAGGCGGAATAGATGAGGTACGCCACGAACTGCGTCCGCTCCGCGATTGAGCCTGATGTAATCCCCGCGGCGGCGATGGCGAAGGCCCACTGGAAGAGGAAGAAGTCGTAGTCGAAGCCGACCTCCGGAACCTGCCGGAGGCCAAAGAAGTGCTTCCCGATGAAGCCGTTGGACGGCGTCCCGAAGGCGAATGCGAAGCCGACGAGGTAGTAGAACAGCGCACCGGCGGCGGCGTCGAGCACGTTGGTCAGCATGATGTTCATGGTGTTCTTGGCGCGGACGGATCCCGCGCAGAGCATGGCGAAGCCGAGCTGCATGGCGAAGACGAGGTACGCCGAGAAGAGCAGGTACGTCGCGTCCACCGCCGACGTGGTGTCCGCGAACTTGTTGCACAGGTAGTCCGTGGCGTTCGCCGCCGGGCCAAGCAGCGGCCCCAGGCTCGCCGCGCACGTCGACATCTCGGCGGCCTTGCTTCCCTTGCCTTCTCACTTGACACGATGCGGTGCGGCGCGAGGGGAACCGGTGGCGTCGGATTTATAGGCGACATGGGATGGGAGAGCTAGGATCGAGGAGAGGCGGGTGCCGGGTAATCGATTCGTTCAAAGTGTGTAGGGGCCCACCTGCCAGTGAATCTTCTGCAGACTCTGAAGTGTGGGACCCCTATGATCTGCCATTCGTGGTGGTGGTTTGAGTCTGGTGGAATCTAAACTGATACTGAATGAAACGGAGTGAATTCTGGTGGGATTCTAGGCTGTATACCAATTGCGTTATTCGGTTAAATTTCCAATTCCATTTGTCCCATTGGAAAATAATCAATCCATTTGTAAAATAATTCAATTTGCGGACATTTACCAAAACGTTTCTGGAGCGCCAAACAAACAGACGGGTCATGTGTTCTATGTTATGTTTCTTCTTTCTGTTTAGGTGGCAGGTACTCGTACATATATCTGTTTGTTCACTGATGAACACTGATCTGTCATTGGAACGTACGGGAATGCAACGTGCCGGTAAGCATGAAAATTTCAATACGAAAAGCTTAGCGATTCTTTACTCTGTTCATAGCTTAAAACTTTCCCCCTACATCCCAAGCAAATAAGTTAACAGAGTTATCAGGCACTTGCATCGAATTTGGCCACCACTGGCCAACTTATCTTCCCCATTTCTTTACTGTTCGATAGGCAGTTCAGACCGTGATGCAACCACCGTGCCGGCACATCGTCCTCACCGCAGAGCCCGCGGCCTACTCGGTTAAACAATCGGACGCTGACGCCCTGCTGGAGAAGACTGATGGTGCTCCGGTTCAGAAAACAAATGAAACTGTCTGTCTCAACAGTGCACATAGCAAGTTGATTTCCACTTTGTGAATTGTGATTTCTCCGCTAGCCAAGTTCCCTTTTGCATGTTCGATGGCTCCCCTTCTCGTGTGCTGCTTCCGTGGTCGGAAGAGCTGCTCTGAGTAGTTTATTCTGTGTCCAAGCTCCAAAATATATATGTTACTTGGATCTTTTGTTGACTTTGGATTTAGGAAGTTTTTCTCTCTGTTTTTAATAAAAACGTGATCTGACGTCGCCGAGCTGCTGCCGATTAGACTATTGAGTTAGCAATGCATTTGGCCTCTGCTCCCATTTGCTAAATCTGATATAGATTTCTGTTTTAGCTGTTTGTCCCGACAGAACATTGTGTCATGTCGTGTGAACTGTGAGCAAAAATGTACTTATACACCTCTAAAAAAAGGTTACGTTTATATGGGTTTCCGTTTCATCATCTAGGTACGTGACCCGAGGAGGTCCGAACTTACGACTTCAAGTAACACGTATTTTATCGCTAGCTTGTTATTCTTCTTTCTCGGAAATCAGAAGTACCAGCATAAAAATCATCTGTTGTGCTTGGGTTCTGAATCCTGAACACACCTACAGCTCTGTGTTGTTGCATTGCATAAATCTGTGCTTCATGCAGATGGACATGGCTGTGCCCTGCTCCCCTGCCACAGCCCTCACCCGTGCACCCCGTGTGCACGACTTCCACGCAATAACTCCACTAAAGTCGATTCTATTATCGGAATCGCTTCAGTACACCTGTCACAATTTTGACTGCTCAATAACCAATTTGATCCAAGGCAAAGAATAACCAGTTACACCAAACGATGCAGTCAATACAGTTAAAACCACACCTGTGACCTAAGTTAATTTACGAGGTTTTTTAAATTCAGCTGTGAGATACACACGAAATACGTGGGCGGCGAGCACCTGGGCTTGGGCCGGGGACAAACGGGAACGTGCGGTAGGAGGGCGCGGAGGAGCTTGGTGGGGGTGGGCCGAGCGCGAGTCGTAGGAGCCGGCCGGGTCGGTTTGAACCTCATGGAGAGCACTGCGCGCCGAGGAGGAGTCAAGGAAACGCGCAAATGGGATGGCCGCGGGCCGGCGGGTGCCACTGTGACGCGATGTGCCTCTACTGCCTCATTCGCTCCTGGGCCTACACTGTGATCTCGTTAATGAGGCAGGCCTTCGTTTGGATAGATAACATATATGAGACAATTATAGACAACTATATAGTGTTTTTAATCATGCTTATAGATAACATAGAGATGTATTATAGATAACTGTTGTTTATACCATTATACATGTTCTAATATATAATATGTGAGGCACTGTCTCACAATAATGCTAATTTTTTTAGGAGGATCCACTATGGTGTGGCTTGCTACTAGGGTCCCGATGTGTCGCCTCGGCATTGCACTATTGCCTTGGTTTGGCATACCCCAACCAAATCAAGTTAACAAGAATTTGTGCACTAATTTCCCCACTTGACAATGACTTTAGAAGGCTTGTCTCAAATTTACACCCAAAGATCAAGTTTGAAAATAGATATTTCAAAATGTTCAGGTCGTATGGGTAGAAAAAACCTATATTTGTCCACATACTTGAAACAATTTCACTAAGATATTATAGCAGGCCGCCCGCACCCACATATAAGCTAGAATTCTAGATTCACCATGGGTCCCATTCATATGCCTCCACAGTACATCCACAACATTGCTCAAGATCACAGATCCAGAGTGTACAAAAAGATCACGCTTGTGCTTCTGGGAGGGAGTCGTGGGCAGGTTGGGCGAGCGCCGGGAGACTGAAGGACGGGTCGGAACGGGCGGCAGCCGGCAGGAGGGCGCGGAGGAGCTGCCTCGGGTCGGTAGGGCTCGTGTACTGTGTAAGTACACTGTGGGGGTGGACCTGGTGCGCACGAGCGGCAGAAGGCGGCGGCTCCCAACCGCGTGCGTGGAGGAGGGGCTACGCAGACGTGAGTGAGACCGCGCGAGCGGCAGTTGCGCGCACTGCACGCGCGCGTCTGGTGGGGATCTGCGCGCGCATGTGCGGGCGGGCGGGGCGGCGGCCGCCGGGCGTAGTTTGCGCGCCGCCGGGCGGGTGATTCACGACTCATGACTCTCAGGAGTCAGGAGTGCGCGGGCGAGCGTGTGAGTTGGGGAAACGTGAAATTTACTGTCTGGTAGAGGTTTCTGATTTTTATTTTTCAGCTCCTGCTTCTTATTTTACTAGTAAGGTGCCTGTGCGTTGCAACAAAAACTCAAAACTTTGCATCAAATATTTATTTGTCTTCTGTGTGTTGCAACTTGGCTCGTCGTGCTATTGAAAAAACAAATACAATTAGTAGCTTAAATTTATCTTCCTGTAAAAAAGTTGCTATAGTTTATCCCTGTCTCCACCTTTCATTATGCAATATTTAGTATCTCACTCTCACAAAACTGTAGTCACTTCTCCGTATTATTAAACATTTAAACCCATGGTTAAAGCATGTATAGAAATCAAATGACAATATAGTGCCCTTTTATAAATCATGATATCATTAAGTTTTTTAGAAATGTATCATTAAGATTTTACAGAAGCTAAGTAACATAAGTTCAAATAAGATTATATTATACAGACGAATTGATCCCGTATCACTAACTATGTTCCAATAACAATATCCTATATATGGTAAGTGGCGAATTAAGGAAAGACATGACCCTATTGTTTTAGCCTTTAGCCCCGGTGCCCCTACTGTAATTTTTGTCTTCAGTGGCCTATAGCTTTGCAATACTACTGGGACAACCTAGCTTGTTTTTTAATGGCACAAATTAATTAATTTGGCAATAACTATGAATATATTGTTTGATTAAGGGATTAGTTTCACGAATACAATTAGGCCTTTTGGACCCGGAGGAGACAATTTTAATGCAAAGGGAGATGAATCACTCAATAAATCACTGGAAGAAGCTTAGAAGACGACGAAGTTGAGATGGTGGAAACTCACATCCATGAAAAAGAAGACCCTTCCACACCGTGTTGGCAACACCATGTGATTCTCCAGTAGGATCCTTAGGGTCTTCGTTGCCATCTCCTCCACCTCGGCATCCAGAACCGAACAGCAGCCCACCTTACCGATACCGCTGGAACAACTTAGCAGTTACTGTGAAATCAGTGATTAAAATTTGAAAGCGTAATATTTGAGCATAGATGGAGTAGGAATTATATTGCAGCTGCAATAGCGTCTCACCATGATTACCTAATTAACAATAACTTTGTATGGCTGTCATTAGCAAACATCCCAGGTAACAAAAGTGATGCCAATTGGAAATTCAGAAAACAGATAAACCAATTCAAGAATTATTGCCAGCTAACATTACCAGACTCTAATGAGATATAAGAAAGGCCGTGTATAGACCAGATCTATTCAGCATAAGAAGGGGATAATTTCGTGAATGAAGAGTTTGGTACAAAAAAATTGCAATTCACAATGGATTCATGGGTAAAGAAGGGTATACACAGATGACTATACAATACAAATGAAATACCGAATATCTAAGACATAGACTGAATAATTTTGAAATCTTAATTGTTGAAATCACATAGAGTGATAGAGGGAATAATTGCCCATGAACTTCACCGATCAAATCCAGGTGAACAGCATGATCCTTTGGCAAAAATTTTACATGCCCTGTGGCATTCATCCACTCGGAGACCTGTGTAAAGTAAAGGTTGAAAGAAAACTAATGAAGCATGTCAAGAGTAGATAGAAACTGCACATAATTATTTCATTCAGCAAGTCTGCAGCGACAAACTCTAGGACATAATTTTTTAAGACTAAACAATAAATTATTCAAGTGAATAATGGTTTATGTGCTATAAACCGATGAAAGCCATGGCTTGTGCTGAATTCTACATGTGAATCAGCACTGCAGGTGCAGATTGATCACCACCGAAATACTTTTAACTTCAGAGCAGGGTGAACTCATCGTTTCTTGCTAATTTCATTACAAGTCCGTCACATAAGTTAAACCAAAGTAATTAACGCGATGGAGCACACCATTCCCTTCTTTATGCACCGTGTGTTACTATTTACTGCTCAGATCCTCTAATTGGACACACTCCTAACTTGTAAGTTGTAAGCAATAGCATGCAATGTTTTCTTTCTTGCAATCCTTTAATCCTTTCCATGCTGTTCACAATAAGTATTTCACATGACTATACAGCATGGCATCAATAAGAACAAAACAACACGTCAGAATGCCCTAATCGCAAGAAATTTCTCGCCTTTCTGCAGCAGCATTACATCATACGTCTCACATGCATGAGAGCGACCGACAAATGGGCAGAGATACAGGAGGCAAGGAGCCATGGAAAGCAGTCCGGGAATTTCATCGAACACATTGCGAGCCAACAAGAACTAATCTGAGGAGTGAGGATCGAGGGCATAAGGGCGGTACCTCGAGGGCTCAGCCATGGCAGCGGCGCTATGGAGCTCCTTGACGACGCTACTGGAGCTCGGCGGGCGGAGGCGGTTGTTGGGCTTGGCAGACCACCGCCGATCTCCGGCACTAGGAGCGTGCTCGGGTGGCCCAGCCACCTGGCGTGGACTGCAGCTCGACGACCAGCCGCCGGCCGCTCCGCTACTGTAGCTGCGAAGAGAGGAGGCGTGCGGGAGGAGGAGGGGGGTTGTTGGATCGGGCGTGGCGGAGAGGAGCCTTCCGCGGCCGACGCGGAGGTGGCGCGCGGCGGAGAGAGGAGGAGGAGGCCTGTCGATGGCGATGGCGGGTTTGGACGGGCGGTCGAGGCCGGGCGGATAGCGCTGCTGCCACAGGCACGGCGTCGAACACCTTGCGCTGCACGGCGGGCGCCGAGACGGAAGTAGGGGAGACGAGGAGGGCGAGACGTGCCCGCTGCCGGGCGAGGCCCGAGACGGCGGCGCGCGCGCGTGGGGTCGGCGGACGTCGCCGGCAGCAGGACGCGGCGCGGGTGGGAGAAGGAGGAGGCGGCGTGAGGAGGGATGAGGTGGGAGATGGCAACTGCGGTTGGAAGTGGAGGGGCAGTTAGATGTGAGAGGGAGAGGAGGAATGTTAGATAGATGGTCAAGATTTTAATGTTTAGATCGGACGGTTGAGAAGAGAAGGAGGACGGACGGACTGTCACCAACTCTAATTTTTAAGTAGTAGAGATAAGAATCCACCTATCTAAGAATCTGAGGCTATGTTCTTTTTTAGCTTTTGGCTTCTGCTTTTAACTTCTCAAATAGAGTATCTTTTCAAGATGAGATCTACTAGTTAATTGTAATACATACCGTACCGACTTCATTTATATCGGCAAAAACCACACGTGAGCTTCTGTTACTTTATAATCTCTCGTACGAACAGCCTAAAAGTCATAAACCACAGCTAAAAGCTATAAGTCTTAGCCAAAAAGAACAACCTCTGAGACTGCTTTTGGAAAAGTTTAGCTAGTAGATTACCTCTAAAAATCATAAGAGAAAAAACTGGAGTCAATTAAACCATGATACCTCTAGTTGTAACACTTTGTTTCTGTTTGTATCTTACTGCTTTGTCTTTGTGCACAAATTATGTTTTCCCCCAAGTTTTTGAGGAATACATATACATAAATTTGGAACTGCTAAGGAAAGTTGGAACTGGGAGGTACCATCCTCAGTTCTGTATGGAAAAATGGAAATAATGTATCTTCAATTGCATATGTTGGTTAATCATGCATATCACCAAAGTGCATACATAAGCAATACGAAGTACTTCAAGCAGTTTGACTAGAGACAAAATGACTAAACATGTTTAGAAGAGCTTCCAATGAATGGATTTTCTTGCTTCTCGTCTCCAATGCTGCCCTTTTAGAATACTATGCCATCGCTTCGGATCTAATATGGATCTAGGAACTTTTTTGGTGGGTTTGGGACGATGAACGGGAAAGGCGCTCGGAGAAGTCAAATCGATTTGAAGGAGATGTAAAAATCTGGAGTTACCCCCTGGGTCCTATTTATAATCGCATAGTACCAGAAAAAAGATCGAGGCAAGTCAACGGTTGGTTACCTCGGGAGCTAGCTCATGACAGACAGAAACCAACATGACAGTCCACCTCCTTTTCTGCTTATGCTGTAATTAAATGAAATATTCTCACAACTTCAATTAAAATAACTTTCATGGCAAAGTCTTAGGGCCTGTTCTTTTTGGCTGCGGCTTATGGCTTTTGGCTGAAATTTTTGAATTTTGGTTTTTTACGGTACAGATTACGGAGAGACAGATACTTACTTGCGATTTTGGATGGTACAGATGTTGGGCTTTTAATGTGTAGATCATTTTACCTGTAGACCCCGTCTTGAGAAAATACTCCGTTTGAAAGTTAGGTACTGTAGCAAAAGCCAAAAGCCGCCGGCTTCGGAGAAAAAGAACAGGCCCTTAATTCGATCAAGAGATATCCTAGTTAGAAAAAGTTTCCCGATCAGTACCTTTAAATCCTTCTTAAGTAAAGCATTTTCACTTGAAGTTGGAGACTAGATGACATGAATTAAGTAATTCGTATTTAATGACTTATTGTTCGTAATAGCTGTCGGAACAAGACTTAGTCAAACAACATCCATGAGTACCCCCTGATCAGGGAGAATACGTTCAAACTGCTCCAAGCATCGACCACCTCTCGATTGGAGATATCTACGATCATATATGTTGGCTCAAACCTTCAACCGGGGGTCAAGTGTACCGTAACGGTCTACGGAAATGTGTACCTTTATGTCTCTAACATAACTGCACATCCTCGCCCTATGTCTCTGACAATAATTACACGACAACCATGCCAGGAGAATGTTTCACTGACAACAACCGCTCTGCATGTGCAGATAGCCAGAACCGACGAGATATCTTTCTATAGGTACACCTGCCACCCCTTCGGTGCTATTGAAGGAGAGCATCAAACGATGAGAAGGGAGACCGTAGGATATTACATGTTTGTAATCTTAGACATCTCATTATAATTGAATACAAGAACATATGAGTAAGGTTATTATTCTCCCTAGAGAAGATCTAAATCTATCTAAACCTCTGTCTCCTTTACGTGTTCCAAAGTGTTAGGTTTCCCGTATTTATTTTCTAAGATCGATAGTAATTCGTTGTTAGAAATAATCTTGACTTAGAGTTTAAGACATAGTAGAGTCCGTCTCTGTGTGTAACTCAAGTTGAAGTTGTGTCCAACTTGAAGTCCGAATATATATACTAGTAGGAGATTATTAGCCTATATATTAAGAAGGCTTGTCGCCAGTTTTGTAAGAAAAGTAAGGAGAAAAAGGGGAGCAACTAAGAGAATAGAGAAATTCAGAAATTCTCATGTGTTCTCTCAGTTTATTTGTGATGTGTGTGTTTTCTCCTGCAATAAAGTTAACAAGTGGTATCAGAGCCTAGGTGAGAACCAAGTCACTGAAAAAAATCGTCTCGTCGATTTCATTTCGCGCTCATCTCGCACGACGCTCGGTCCGACGGAAAGTCACGTCATGGCAGCAACTCGTCCGTGCAGTGTGTCCGTCAGTCAAGCAACATAACACACTTCTGCAACAAAGGGAAAAAAGGTGCGCCACTTCCGAGCACGAACCAGCAGCGCAGTGAAAATTTTTGGCACTCTCGGTAGTGTCGCGGCTTTTCTCGGTCTGCACATTACCATTGTCATCCAGAGGCGCTCGTCCCGAGGCCTCCGCACGCGTCGCTCTATCAGGTCTCCGGTCAAAAGCACACGAAGAGCTACTTGTTCGAGCCGTCGGTCCAGGCGTCACGTCAGCATAGAATAAGAAAACAAACTCAAGTAAGTAGAGTTGAGATCGGAACATTGAGAAGATGTATCACCATTCTATATCAAGTATGAGTTTAGTAAGTCGTAGTTGAGACCGACTTCCTCAATGTGTTAGAATATTTGCATCTGGATGACCCGTACCGGTTGAGTCGAGTCCCTACATGTAGTTTGCATGTAGAACACTTCATGTGAAGGCGTGACTGATAGTTCATAATGCATTGAAACTAAAACTAGAGTATGTTAAGTCAAGATTAAGGGGGAGATTGTTAGAAATAATCTTGACTTAGAGTTCAAGACGTAGTAGAATCCGTCTCCGTGTATAATTCAAGTTGAAGTTGTGTCCAACTTAAAGTCCGAATACATATACTAGTAGGAGATTATTAACCTATATATTGAGGAGGCTTGTAGCCAGTTTTGTAAGAAAAGTAAAGAAAAAAGGGAGTAAGTAAGATAAGAAATTATCCTGTGTTCTCTTAGTTTATTTACGATATGTCTATTTTCTCCTAAAGTAAAATTAACATCATCGATAAGCACTGTTCCACACAAACTAAAAGAGGCCTCACGGATGCATGCATGCAACGACCCAGACGACGGCATTGGGTAATTCTCCAGTTGATTGTACAAGCAAATTGCAAGACCCGTGCACACTGTCACAAGCGTGCACGCCAGCAAATTACATGCATGGAAAGAAAATGGAAATAAAAGAAAGCCACGCCCACAATGACCCCCCACCCCACCCCATACGCACTACCAAAGTTCAAATCGACACGTTGGGAGACTAGAACCATGCATGCAACGATGTCAGCCTGATGAAATGGCCTACACCTGACAGCTGGTAGTCCGCTCCTGCGTCTTGCTAGGCTCGACAAGAGCCCGCTACACCGCCGACTTGAGCGCAAACTGCGCAGGCGAACCACCGTGGCGCTCCCCATCATCCTCGTCCGTGTAGATGTAACCGAGCCTTCTGTGGCTCGTCACGTCCATACCTTCCATCTCATGCACGGTCGATCGAGACGCGGAGCAACTCGAGCTTGTGCAGCACGAAGAAGAGCGTTCCCATGGCGACACTGGCCCACCCGACAACTACTATATTAGCGATATATTTTAGAGGTGGTCATAAAGATTATTGTATTACTTTTATGGTTATGATTTTTTAAATAATATACTATTTTAATTTTTAAATAAATATTTTTCATATTGATCAACAAGTATGTGACTTGTTTATGTAACTCTTTATTCATGTTTTGATATTATTTTAAATTATCCCTGCTCTTATATTATTATATGAAATAACTATGATTTATAGATCAGTATATGTATTGATTAATGATCATATGTTATGGATCATGGAAATGAATATATTAAATCAACAATGTGGACACATATTAGAGAACATAATGTTGGAGTGACCTAAGCTACCATAAGACATTGTGGGAATTATTATGTTATTAATTGTCATCAGTTGGTCTCATACATAGTGTATGTAGGAACTTTAGAACTGAGATCGTCATAGTTTTCTATATGTGTAATAGTTTACTTAAGGGTTGTCAAACACTACTATGTAATTGGGGAGTTTTGGCTTGAGAGTTAGCTCATTTTTAGGTTTTGACCCGTTTTTGGTGCAACAGAGCTTCAAGAATCAAAATATCCCAATTCTCTGAAGTTCTTTTATGTTTTTCGGTTGGGATAGGTTCTTAAGGTTATGAACTAACATTGGTTCAAGTTTGAAGTCTTTTGGATCGACAAATCAAAAGTTTCATAGTTATTTGGATTTGAAATAGTTTTATTTTTACTATTCAGGACTAAAATCACAGTAACTTCGATAATTTTTGGATTTTTAGCTTCTTAATCTTCGTAGCTTCTCACAACTATTGAAGTAAAGATTAAGAAAACATTTGGAAAAAAATTGAAGGCACCATTCACCTCTTCCCTCCGTTGCCATACTAGTCCTATAATATCTCTAGGCCCTTCGATGTGGTTGAATTAAGTAAGTGCATGGTCATGCTGAATATGGTTGATGAGTCAATCACAACTGAGTAATCCACTGTAGGTTTGAATGAAGAATCGAACTATTATATCATAACACACTTCTCATCTTAAGTTCGATCTAGTATCGTGAGATAAAGAGATCAGTACATAGCACTGTATAGTTTTGTAAAAAAAAATTGAGGTATGCTGCAAGTCGCAACTACTAGAGGCCCAGTTGCAGGCCCAATCTGGAGGGCATGATCCGCTGTCCCCATTATGAACAGCAACAAGTACTGATCTTCTTCGGCAATTTGCACCACTAACTATTGTTGGGTTGGGTCGCAGCATGACAAGCTAGCGGCTCTACAGAGCTCCACACGTACGAAAACTGAGTTCATCTCAGCAATCACTTTCGCTCACGGCAAAAGCATCCAGAACATGGATCGACAGGGAGTTATCACGCCAGCAGAGGGCAGGTGCAGCTGGTTGGCTGCACGGCCGCATCAGTCAGGCCGCGGTCTGCTCACTTGGCTTTACCTTTTAGTTTCTACTTTTTTATTTTCGTATTTTTGTTTTTAGGTTTTTTATTTTTTCTCGTATATCTTTATATTGTCTGTGATGAAAGAACCTGTATTTTTTATTTTTAATCTTTTAAATTTAATTACATCGAAAAAATTTGCAGTAGCTACAGTAAAAAACCTTAAACAATATTAAACAAACAGTGAAAAAAGCCTAAAAATTAAAAGCTTAAACTAGAACGAGCACTACCGGAGTGTTCAGGTAGGCTAGGTGCCTGCCTGACCGCCTGTCCACTGTTGTTCATCCGTTGTGTAAACGCATGAGGATCTTGATCCGCTGGTTAATCGGAGCTCTAGGTTAAGATTTCGTGCATATCTATGGGCTTTCAAGCTGAAAAGGATCTTCTTGAGCCTATAAATTGTCATTCCTTACTTTTCAGAAGAAAAAAAAGGCATATTCCTAGCTCATAAACCGATTTTATGGAGCTAGAAACCTAAGGTTGGCCAAGCCAAACATGCCCTGTAGTTTGCTGTTCTATGAGAGAGCGCGGTAATTAACCGATCTCAGTAAGTTTTAAGGTTATTTCATGTTAGCTTCCAGCTTGAATGGCAATAAGTGACCAACGTGCCAAGTAATCCATGGGCTTGACAGAATTAGTTCCGTGTGATAGGCGTGGACATATCATGCGGTACTAGGTCCAAGTCCAAATTTTACGCTAGCTGGCCGCGAATTTACACAAGCTTGTGCATACAGCAATATTTACACAAGTCAGTCACCGAAAGTCCAAAATTTTAAGGTTATTACAGCAATATTTGTCTTGGTTGATCGCGCATTTCCGTTGATTTGGACCGTCTGCAAGTTGAAAGTCGAAAAAAAATTTGGCGTTTTTTTTTTGGCGAGGATATAGCTGCAGAAATTGATTGAATGGTAACCACAGGCCCCAGAGATGATCAGGTGGCACTGTTCAACAGGCTTTGAACATGACAATCGCCAGTAATCTGAATTTTGGGTGTAATTTTGAATTTGGCCATGCATAATCAAACATGATGTACAACTGCTCCATATCCATGACTGAAGCGAGCGACGACGAGGGTACAGCAGCGAATTCAAGCTGGGGCGTACCGGCAGGTGCTGGAAATAACTCCTGCTACCGTGAAGACCGGAGTAATGCAGGGACTGCGGCTGGCACGAGATTTCACCAAATGCACGGCGCTTGGGGAGGATGACGGGACACCATTCGCGCTTGGCTGCAGCCACTGGCGCATCTAGGGGTGGAAAACGGTAACGAATAATTCGTTTTATCTGATATTCGTATTCGAAAAAACACGAATATAGTAAGCAAAAATCCGTATTCGAAAATATTCGTATTCGTATTCGAGAATATTCGTATCCGTATTTGAGAGTATTCGTATTCGCATTCGTATTCGAGAATATTTGTATCCGTATCCGTATTCGAGACTAATTGATTCGTATTCGATCCGTTTTTAGAACCCATGAAAAATTTGTACAAATTTTGTAATTCAAAATTTGAATTTAGGTGGTTTAAAACCGGTAACTAGTCAAAAACCGGTGAAAATCGGTAAAATCGCTAGGAATCCGTTTTATCCGATATTCGTATCCGAGAAAATCCGTATTCGAAAATATCTGTATTCGTATTCGAGAATATTCGTATTCGTATTTGAGAATATTCGAATTCGTATTCGTATTCGTTTTAAAAATATAGATTCGTATTCGTATTTGATACTATTTGACCGTATTAGATCCGTTTCCACCCCTAGGCGCATCCATGATTTCGTCAATTTTTTTTGAGTTGTGAAGCACCCAAGGCCACTATTATCTTTTATCTTTATAGGAGAAAGGTTGTGCTCTAAACTCACTTAGACTTTACACGAGTAAATATCTCACGTCTCATACTAGAAGCTTAAACTGTCATAGGTCTAGATCCGCCGCTGCAACTTACAACCATATCCATGCGTACATAATGCCGAAACAAACCACAAGTATTCATTGCCATACCCTCGGGCACTGTAGCTGCATACTGCATGAGTCTTAGGGTCTGTTTGCCTACGGCTACGGCTTATGACTTTTGGTTGAAATTTTTGAATTTTGGCTGTTTACGATACATATTACGGAGAGACAGATACTTACATGCGATTTTGACTGGTACAGATGTTGGGATTTTAATGTGTAGATCGTTTAACTTGTAGACACCGTCTTGAGAAAATACTCTGTTTGAAAGTTAGATACTATAGCAAAAATCAAAAACCGTCAACTTCGAAGGAAAAAACAGACCACCAGGGGCTAATTAAGGGTGGGTAAACGATTCTTATGTAGTAGTGGAGTATCCCTAAGTACTGTACCCCCGCCTCACGTAGGTTACAGGTTTGTCAATGCGCAGACTATTCAGTCAAGAGACATCACCAAATGCACGGCGATAGAGAATAAACAACCACAGGTACTGGTCAAAGTGATCGATCAATTCCTAAAGCACCTTCACCCACATGCTACAGCCGCACTTTCGGTGACTAAGTGAATAGGACCACCTATTTCCGGGGCAAGACGGCCAGGGACTGATCAGAGCCACAAAAATTAAGAAGCAACTACCACTACCACTGCCATCCTGAACTCGAGCCCAATGTCGCCGAGCCATGGACCATGGGTCAGCTCAGGAGATAAGACACTTATAGCACATTTTAAAACCATATTTACGAGAATATCAGTATAGTGTGACAATAATAAAAATATCAGTTTTACCATCCGGTCACCGAGCGACGGCGCTATAGAAGTGACATTTGGCTGAAGAAGCTCTGTGGCTATGCGGCGGGCGCCTGACAACCGTGCGGCCAAGACGGTGTCATGTGGTTGAAGCGCCGTGGTCGAAGCGTCATGGCCGAAGCAGTGCGTAGTCAGGAAGGGGGGCCGCCTTATGGCCGTGCAACACCACCTTGGCCGCATGGTGGCCGAGCGGCAGCGGCTTAGCCGCATGGTGGCTTGGCGGAAGGCACTTGCCGCATGGCTATGGGGCTCCTTCGGCCAGGTGTCACCTCTATAGCGCTGCCGCTCGGTGACCGAACGGTAAAACAGACATTTTTGCTATTGTCACACACATACTGACATTCTTGTAAATACGACCTCAAAATGTGCTATAAGTGCCAAAAACTCGTCAGTTCGGTAGCATTTATGCCTAACGCTTTTCGCTTATGCTACAACACCTAATTTCTAAATAGTGTACTTTTTAAGACGGGGTCTACAGGTAAATTATAGTATAAACTATACCGAGTTCAGTTATACCGGTTAAAATCACATATGATAATTTTCCTCTGCTTACTGCATCTTGCGAACTGTCCAGAATTAAAAAAATTCAGTCATAAGCCATAGCTCAGATGGCTCAACCACCTAGGTAGGCTTTGCTCCAGATGATTTTAGCTTTTGGCTTTTCTTTGTTTCCGGCTTTTTAAATTCAGAAGTTATTTGAAACGCGTTGGCTTCTAATTGCGGCATTTTTTTTGCCTTTTTTGTTTTTTGTTTTTGTTTTTGTTTTCTCCTTTTTCCTTTTCATTTTTCGTGGAGATATAACGGTGTTTTTATTTTTTTCTTATTTTTAATTATTTTTAATTAAATGGCTAAGGAAAAGATAATAATTGCTACAATGCAATTTAAGTTTTAAACAAAGGTCATAGTCAACAGTCGATTGAAGCGGCCCCTTAGGAGCTACAGAACCAGCTAAAAACCAAGTGGCTACTACCATCCAAGAATCTGGCATATTCTCTTTTGTACCATGCCCCCGTTTTCCCCTACTGCCGAACAAATTTGTGTGTACCATGAATAAGCTGGCGCCACTATCCGTACGGATAAATGTTTGTACATATATAGCGACTGACAGGCAAAATCAAAAGGGTATCAAATAGATCAATATATTAGTCTTCCTTTTACATTCATTAAATTTCAGATACCTTCAAAACGACGTAAATAACGCTTATTATTAACTAGTTTTTCACTCACTTATCATGCCACAAAAGGTGGCATTGAGGACATTGCTATATAGTCTCCAAATGCGCTATGGTCTCCAAATACGCTAGCGACGGCCACTAATTTCTATCGTAATATATGTGACATAATGATTAATGATATTGTAATGTTGCGAAACTATTTCTTTTAGAGATAGAGTTACTTATGTATTTTTTGTACAATCAATTTAAATATTCAGAAAGATGTTGTTCAAAGGTAAAATAGTTCCACTACACACAACTTTTCTTGAAGGGTTAAGATATTGTTGGTTAAGGATAAAATAGTTGGTTGCACACATTTTAAAACATCCAATGCTTCTCCTAGAGGACTATTCCAGCTCGGGTCCTTTTCCTAAAATCATTCAAATTGGATCCAGGAAATCCAACAACCAATGGTAAGGTAACCCTTGTTCCAAACGGGTTAGAGCTTTGAATTTTAAAACATTTTATTCCTTGTTTTTTTTGGATCAGCGGTACACGCTTTTCGTTTTAGATTCAGGGAAAAAACACTGGAAAGGCCCATTTGTAATACAGGGGTTTCACAGAAAACAGATCATTTTCTATAGGAATTATATAAAAAAAAGGGTCTAATAGGGAATTTGAACTCTTGCTTTGAAAGAACTAAACCCCTCTCACGAAAAAAAAAACTCAGAAAACAAAATAACAATGTAGTGCAGCTGTGCTGGTCAACGAATGCGTTCAAACTGGATTTGCACTTGGAGGAATAAACAAAATACTTTGAACAGCGCTGCATTGACCGGATTTCGGGCTCTGAATAACTACTAGCCTACACAGGGGCTAGATGCCCCCTCACACCATATATTTTTTACACATAGAAGACATAAGGCAATGCTCACACGGACATATCTAGCAAATTAGCTAGTGAATGAAGCTAACACGGTCACGAAAACTAATCAGAAAGCGAATTAGTCACTGAAAATCGGCAAGAAGATCGAGACGGTGCTAAGTCAAGATGAATCGAACTTGTAGTACTTATCGACGGCGGCGACGACATCCCAGGTGCAGCTGAGCCCCTTGGGGAAGACGACGAGGTCGCCGGCTCCGAACTCCACGCACTCCGACGAGCCCTTGATGTGCGCCCTCACCTTGCCCTTGAGCAGGTAGCACGTCTGCCTCGCGTCGAACTTCACCGGAAACTTCCCCGGCGGGCAACCCCACCTGCACGAGACAACCATTGCATACGCACGGCGTACGCTTAGACGCCATGAAATGAAACCAAGAAACAAGAAATAGGTAGTGATCGATCGGCGCTGCTACCCACTTGGGCCAGGACTTGACGCCGAGCTGAAGCAGGCGCGACTCCGGCGGGTTGCGCTCGACGGCGATGGAGAGGCCGGGAGGGCCAGGGTCCGTGTCCATGGTGTCCGGGTTTGAGCTCGAGGCCATGAGCTAGCTCTTGAAGAGAGGGAGGGAGAAGAGGGACAGTGGTAGCTTGGAGTTAGGAGTAGGAGGAGATATTAAGGGAGTTTGTTAGTTTGGTAGGGGTTGAGGTGAGGATATGCCTCCGGGGAGGAAAGGCAAGGCTCCAAGAGCAGTTGGGAGTGGTGGCTTCACTGTATTAACGAGAGGGGAGGAATCTCTCTCTCCTCTCGTTTATAACGTGTGAGGGTAATATTTTGTTGTTTTTCTCCATCATGTGTATATATTATTTGGGTTCTTTTCAGTTGTGCCTGATAGCTTTTAGCCCTAGCACGAGCATTTACGCGAACAAATTGAATGCCGATAAGCCGTCTCAAAAAAATTGTTCTGATAAGTTGTTTCAAAAAGACTGCGAAGAAGTCGTATCTTTGTTTGTTCAGGGGAAGCCATAAGCTGAAAAGAAGGCTGCGAAAAACCTGAAACCCACCTGCACCGCTAGGCACTTTGGCCACGGCGGCCACCAAAACTGACCAGCACCGCTAGCTATTCCGGCCGCGGCAGACACCAAGCTAGTTTCGCAGCTTTGGCCTGGGTTTTTAGCCTCCTACGCCGTCTTCATGGAGGAAGACCCCCACAGTCCTGACAAGTCGGACTAGAGAGAAGGCGATTTCGATGACGAAGATGATTTGGAGGACTTCTTGGGCTCTCCCATGTCTCGAAGACACTGCCAGCGAAGGGACTAGCCTGCGGACCTCACCGCCCCACCCTGTGCGACCTTTACTCTGGTTGCTTATGCGAAGAAAAAGAGACTGGCCTCCCTGCTTGACCTTAAGCAGCCACTACGCCCCCGACCCATGCTCCTCAGCTGAAGCGCGCAGAGGTAAGCAAAGCTACCAAAAGCCTTTATTGTATCTCAAGCCGCCAATACTGTGGCCGACATTGATGGCCGTAGGCCACAGCTGCCGTCACCCTTGCCGGAGTGGCCTACCTGCTTCGTGGCAGGGGAGAGTAGTAAAGCAGCCGATTGAAAGATCAAGCTCCATTTAAGTTAGTTTTGGTGATAATAACAAATATCATTATGAGATTTTGGTGATAATGACAAATGCATTTAAGAGACTAACTTTGTTCATTGATTATAATATTACTTAGTCTCACATGGATAAAATTGTGAAATCATTGAGGTATGTGTTCGAAATCATATTCTCATATACTAGTGCATTCCTTGAATCCAAAATATAGATTGAACTCCACAGAAAGTCCAAAATGAATATGTGCATATATCTTCATTGTACACACTTGTATGCACACATTTAGGGAGAACTCTCTCTATGTTTTGAGAATTTATAAGTATTGATCCATGCTTCATTTAATATGCATATTTAGGATCTTTGCTTTGAAATATATTCTTAAGTATATATAGCATGTGTAGTTTATATATACTCATGTGCAATCGGGTTGTCATTTAACCTCTCCATTTTATGTTAATAGTTGAATGATTAATGACAACCAGATAAGTAAGTTTTACTTAAAAAAGCTTATCTTAGAGTATATATTTGTTGTGTACATGTTGTATACTCAAAAATCAATCTTTAGCTCATTGTTTGCTGATATTGTCATGACTTAATAAAAAGAAAAGATTGTAGAATATAGTCCCTTTATTATGAGTTAATGGTGAAGTTTGATGATTGATGGCAGTTATTTTGTGGATTAACATTTTCCATGAGTTGGATGAATAGGTTAGGTGCCACAAATGAGGATGATTTGGGATGATTTCATGTGTTGAAGATCATCAAGTCTAGATGGAAGATGGGTTCATGTGTTGAAGGCCATTAAGAGAAAGATGCTTCATGAGTTGATGCATGTCTAAGAGGAGATGATCATGTGTTGATCATCAAGTCAAGTGAAGACCATCATGTGTTGATGGAGTTGAAGAAAAGGATGTATCATGAGTTGATGCATATCAAGACATTGATCTAAGGCAAAGGTATGACTTAGGGCTAAGAATGTGTTTCTAGTCTTTTACCGGTCTTGGTGTTTGGTTGGAAGACCGAATTGCTAGTATAGGTTACCGTACTATTAAGAGGGGTCATGTCTAGTAGTTTGAGTCTCATCATGTGTTGATAGCTCAATCTCACTTGCTCTAGCTCAGCTTGGCATAAAACTTATATTTGCGAATGTGTTTTGCAAATAGTTGAAGCTCATATGATGAATCTTTGCAACATAAGACTATGCATTGCAAGTGTTTGAAGTCTATGTTTTCATTCTTTGCGATATGAGGCTTATATTTGTAAATGTGTTTTGCAAATAGTTGAACCTCATATATAATCCTTGTAGCATGCAACTTATGTTTGCGAATGTGTTTGGCAAATGTGAGGAGTCCATGTACCTATTTTTTGTGTCATGACTTCAAAAGTGTACAAATGTGTTTTGCAACTTGTTGAAAATCATGTTTGATCTTTGTGTGCATAATACTATAGTTTGCAAATGTGTTTTGCAAAATCTGTTGAGATATCTGCACCTGTCAGGAAAATCAGAAGTACCGACTCTGTGTGAGCTGTACTACCGAACATCGGAAGTACCGGCATGTGCTGCGCGGTACAACCAGATGTGAGGTGGTCAGACCGGCTTTGTACATGCGGTCAAACTGTCCTAATCAGTTTCACCCGGGCCCAAAAGGGCAATCTGACCGTGGAGCGGTCAGACCGGTATATACTCGGCAGTCCGACCGGTATATACTCAGCGGTCTGACCGGTATGTACACGGTAGTCAGACCGGTATGCGACCGGTGGTCAGACCGGCATACTAATAGCGGTCTGACCGATTCGTGGAACTACCGTTCCTTCTCGCGATATGTTTTTTTTTCCAGAGAGTGACTTTGCTGATTTTTTTGAAAGCGGTCTGACCGGTGCATTTACGGTCTGACCGGACCTGGTGGTCGGACTGGTCCTTGTGTAGGCGGTCTGACTGGCTTTTCGGACTAACAGCTAGTTTTGTAGCTGTTGAGAGGGCGGAAGTACCGGCCATATGTTAGCGGTAGTTATGGCCCTTGGGCTGATTCCTGCCTTCTCTCTTCTCTAACGGCTAGTTTTTTAAGGAAGTGTATAAATACCTCCTCAAGGGCTATTGAGAGGAGGTTATTGGTGCTATTTTTCCATTCCTTAAGCTAATGTGAGGCTCTACACTTAATTATGCATGTGTTGCACTTTGTGAGTTAGGAGAAGGGATCTAGATTGCATGTGTTGCATCTAGAGGTGGACTTAGTGTCCGTTTGAGCTTGTGCATTTGTTGCACATGCTGAGAGTCAAGCGAGGGGTTTGACTTGTTACTCTTGGAGTTTGTCGACTCCTAGACGGTGTTGGAGGCATCGTGCACGATGATCTTCTCAAAAAAAGTTGTGAGAAGACCCGGCAAAGTTGTGAAGGTTGGGGCTTACCTACCCGGAGCGGGAAAGAGCTACCACTAGTAGATGTGAGGTGGAAGGCATAATTTTTGGAGCCAGTCTAATGAGTTTGGGCTTACCTCAATGTGGACTAGAAGAGACTGTGAAATCTTCGAACACCACGGTAAAAAGAGATCATGTCAATTGTGGTTTGTTTACTTGTGCTCAATTTATATTCAAGTACTTTATATACATAGAATCAAATTGATTGTTTGTTATCGTAGGAGTGCAAACCATGACCTAGTCTAGAATTGTTGGTGCACTTAGGTAAATTTAATTGATATAGGCGTTGTTTGTGCTAAACCAAATAGAATTAAACTTCCGTAATTGTTTACTTGGTTTAGACAAATAAAAAATATTAAATTGTCAATAATAATTAGAAGAAATTTTAAACCACCTATTCACCCCCCTCTAGTCGGCCTCCTCGATCTTACACCGATGGACAAGATCTTTCACGAATCCAGCGCGCGATGCCTGCGACGCGGGAGCCCGAGAAGACATAGCTACCAAAATCCATCGCCATGGTTCCTCCTCACCGGCTTGGAGCAGAACAGCTAGGTAAGTTGAAAGCATCACAACCACCTTCCTCTGCTTGGTAAATGGTGAAGCCAAAATTCTGGGGGAGGATACGGAGCATGCCAATTCAAACCTTGCATTCAAGTCAGCTTAAACAACAATCACCTACCTCAATCACTGCTGGAAGAGTTTCGAGTGGCTACAAAAACCATCTCAAGGGCAAATGTTTTAGATGCCTTGCAAGCGACCACCATATAGCTAGCTGTAGAGACCCCATCAAATGCCTCCTCTGTAGCGCAGTGTCCATATTGCTCGATTTTGTCACACCAACAAACCAATCCACACACGCCTGTCAAAAGTCCAGCAGCTGGTGCAAATCGCCACGGAGTACCCAGGTGGCCGGAGCAGCGGCCTCAACACGCTGAGTGCACCATCGTACTCTCTCAGGTGATGATGGAAGAGGCGGACACGCTCCACGAACACATGGTGCTGATCTCCAACATCGGGGCGCGCACCCCAGAAGCTCCTCAAACACCTACAATGCTGCTAAGGCCTTTGAGACCCGCCTTGGGTTTCCATGGGCAAGCCTGCGTGTCCTAAGGCACCACCCAGATGATTTCTTAGCTTAGTTCGATCATCCGGCATAGGACAAGATGGTGCTCCATGCAAGATCTGTCGACTACAAGGACGTCAGCACTCAATGAAGCCATGGCAAGAATCCGAGCACGGCATGCACCACCCTTGGTGGTACCATGCTCGAATTGGTATCGAATGCCTTCCCCTGAATGCTTGGATGGCGAAAGCCGTGGAGGAAGCCCTCAGTGGCCACTGCCGTTTCGAGCGGATTGACCGTCATTCACGCAGCCACGAGAACATGGCGATCTTTCGGGTCTAGGTGTGGGTCTCCACCATGGGCAGCTATAAGTACAAACATCATAGACAATTTTTGTTTTGAACCGTCTGTGATATTATTACAGATGGTTCGGAGTAAAAACCATCTGTGATAAGTAGGTCATCACAGATGATTCTTTCCATCGTGGTGAACTTAGATGATCCATCTTATAAAACCATTTATGGTAACTTTATCACTGATGGTTTGTGTTAAATCGTATATGATGAGGCGTCCAAGATGACCCTTTTTATAATAGTGTTTCTTTGGGCAGCAACTGCAGACACATATGGAGGGAAATGCAAGATTAACTGGAATAAAGTTGGCCGCCCGATAGAGCTAGGGGGATTGGGAATGCTGAAACTAGAGAAATTTGTAGCCGTGTTGAGACTCAGATGGCTTTGGTATAAATGGAAATTGCCACAAAAACCATGGGTAGGCTTCCAACGCCCTGTGACAGTAGGGACAAGGAGCTCTTAGCGGCAGGCATTAAGATATACATAGGAAATGACCACAAAGCGAATTCTGGACATTTCCTTGGATTGATGGAGTCGTGCCATGTTATATGGCCCCAAAATTATACAAACATTTAGAGCAAAAAAAACAGGTCAGTTGCAAATGGCATCCAAGATATGAATTGGATGCGTGACATCCAACACGGTTTTACCACCGACCTGTTAGTTGAATATGTGAGCCTATGGGGGTAAGGTATAGCAGCTTGACATCAATCCAGAGATTAAGGATAGGATCCAGTGGAATCATATCTTGAAATTTTCTCTGTGTTGATTGTTCCCCTTGTGTGGCACTTTCTCTTTTCCAGAACCGCTCTTGTATGCGCACTGATAAGAAACTGTTTGGAACATATAAAATTTTCAGGAGTAGGAATTTCCTAAAAAGTCATAGAAAACTGTTCAATTTCCACAAGTTCATCTTGAAGGGCTATGGTATTCCAAATAAGGCCTTCATAGTTTCTTTAGAAAAATTGATCATTTGTACCCTTCTATGCAAAATTGACGATGAAAAATAACAATCATACTGATCATTAGAACAATTTCTACCATTTTACAATGTTATACTAATGTAATGTATAACAACAAAAGATATCGGTCAAGGTTATACATCGGCATTCCTCCGGAACTAAAGATAGAGTTTTTTTTCCACTTTATTTCTTTTACGAAAGGACCAAATGGCCCCATTTTCTTTTTCATTTAAAGAAACCACCCCAATCGACAAAGTTAACATAAGAACGTAGTTAGCACTCCAAATAGAAGTCAAAAGAAAAATAAAACCGAAGTGAGCCAATAATGCCCGTACCTATCCGATCCGCTGAGGTGGCTCCTCCGGGCCACCGGCTGACCAGGCCCTTGACCGCGCCGGCGGCAATCCCATGCGGCGACGTCCCGTGTGGCCCCTCACCCGTGCGCGTAGGACACGTGCGGCGGGGGACCGGACGGCAGGCGCGGGCCCTCGGGCGCGTTGGCGTATGCTGGGCTGGACGGTGGCAACGTGACGCGGGCGGGCACCACCTCCCCTGGTCGTACGCCGTGTCCCCAAACATGTGGGGCGCCAGTGGGCAGGCGACGCGTGGCCGGTGCAGCAGGCGGGGGGTGGGCCGGATCGTTTGTGCCTTCACGAGGGAGGGAGGGATGAATGAGAAGTGCGTACAGAAGTGAGTGCTAACCGCTAAGATTGTTTTCGTGGCGTGCAGAGGGGTTGAACATGGCCTAACGACACAAATTTACTTCACTGACTCTTCACCTGGGGAAAAAATTTGATAATCAGAGTGGCACAATCACTCATGGATTTTCTAGGTTAAAATCGAAGCATTAGATCTAAAATAAATGGCACCACTGGGCAATTTTAAGGATCTACTTCACACTTATTCATCGAGAGTGTGTTCGGTTTATAGGAATGAGGTTAACTGGGATTTGATGGTTCTATATCATGTGGTTCTATTATTTTTGGTGAATGAAATGGTTTAACATCTAGAGAAAATATTACTCAAATGTGTAGCCCACCATCGAGGATGGGATAGTTTTATTAGGGGTGCAAACGGGTCGGATTAATCCCGACCGATCCGGCGCCGAATCCGATTGGTACCGAATCCGGAGAAAAAATATGGGTTAGAATATGGTAACAGCAATATCCGTCCGAATCCGATATGTCTTCAAGTTTGATTTCAGGTTAGTGTTACTATTTGACGTTTCATTTTATTTTGCAATGGTAAAATAAAATCTTCCACATCAGTTATTAAGTAGTAACATCAAGTTCTTGACAGTACGTCCTCCTACTCCATTTGTTGTACTGCATGTATTCCTTACAAACAAGTAGGGGTGCAAACGGCTCGGGTTAATCCCGACCGATCTGACACCGAATCCGATTGGTACCGAATTCGGAGAAAAAATATGGGTTAGGATATGGTAACAACAATATCCGTCCGAATCCGATCCGTTTGCACACCTAAGTTTTATTCAAGCAACTAAACATATGAATATGTACCACTTGATACAAACAACCAAACATATCCTAAATATATTACTTCCTCTGTTCCTCAATAGGTATTATTGTAGGATTTTACACAACAACCAAGAGATACGTAGAAAATATCATCTTACCCTTCTTCAATAGGTCGCTTATTACTCTTAGATGGTTAGTTACTCTAATTATTATTATTATTAAATGATATTGGAAAATAGTGAAGGGGGTATACAAAGAAAAAAGTATCAATTTATCCTGAAATCGTAGAATAACATATATTTAGAAACAAAATTTGAATTCTAGAATGATGTGCATTTGAGAACGAAGGGAGTATCTTCTTTTAACATATGTAGTACTCTGTTACGGGCCTGTTTGGCGCGACTGTGGCTTATGATTTTTGACTGAAAATTTTGAATTTTGACTGTTTACGATATAAATTACGGAGAGACAGATACTCACTTGCGATTTTGGCTGGTACAGATGTTGGGTTTTTAACGTGTAGAGCGTTTAACTTATAGACACCATCTTGAGAAAATACTCCGTTTGAAAGTTAGGTACTATAACAAAAACCAAAAGTCACTAACTTCGAAGAAAAAGAACAGACCCTACATCTCTACAATATTGTGTGAAGCCGCGCAAATTGTTGGATATATAGTCAATTTTCGGCATATTTTAATCCAGAAATTAAGTATATATAACATGACATACAAGAGCATGAGTGATTCAACAATCATGTATTCATATTCGCTAATGAACAAGCTAACAAAGAACACCTATTAACATATTCACAGTATGCACGAAATGAATACATCAGAGGAGAGTTCAGATTATACCCTCGGGCGGGGCCAGTGTCGGTGACATCGGATGCGCCGTTACCATCAGTCGACATGATGGCCTATTCGATGTAGTCGATCGAGGCTTGATGCAGGATGAGGCGTGATGCAGGAAGATGTTCGCAGTGCAAGATCGCGAGCAGTTCACCACCAGGATGAAGACGAAGTCACAGAATGAGTAGTCGCGCCAATGCGCTCCCAAAACTTGATCGCCCGTCTACCCGCGGTGTACTCGACGGACGGAGTTTCGAGGCCTACCGCCCGAGCCTTCGCGCGCAGGTTCGGACCGGAGATTGCGATAGCGACAACAAAAGCGTAACTGATCTTTATGTACCGTATGGGGTAGAGAGCCCTCCGTAACAGCAAAAACGAAGAGCCAGAGTAACCATTAGTCACTAGTAACTGCAGTCATTACTCGAAAGTAACCGCAGCCATAAACCACTAGTAACTGCACCGTTACAGCCAGCCAATCGTTAATACCATTTACTGCGAGTCAGAGCGTTTCGATTTTCGAATAGATAAAGAAAAACGCGCCAGCACCGACACGCGCGCGCGCGCACACGCACACGCACACGCACACGCACACGCACACGCACCGCACACGCACCGCACGCAGACGCGCTCGGCTCGGCGTGGCGTGGCGTGGCGAGGCGAGGCGAGCGAGCGAGCGCGCGCGTATTGGCTCTCTCCAACTTCACAAGGGGGTTACCACGTTCCACCTTTTAAAGTGGTGTAACTCCCATTCAATTCTCCATATGGTACTAAATAGTTTTTCCATGTGTGCCTAGGAATTTCATTTGATTGATTGCTAAATTAAATGGACCAAGCCCAATTAATCCAACAATCCCCACCAAATTTCAAGGCACACGAGAAATGCTCTCAGTTCTGCTGTTGTTTGATATACTAGTATTTCGATGGAGACTGTTAAGTTGAACATCCACTTAGGAAAGGAGTTACACTCATCCACAACTGAACAATGGACTATGCCTTGAATTGACAGTTTTGTGTGAACAAGCTTTACCCAATTCCTTTACTAGTACTAGGCTGCATAAAGCATCCCTTCTAGTTGGAGCGTATAAGTCATACTCCAAGCCTATTCATGAGTATCTAGAAATCACCCAAATCTCATAGACCGTGACCAAGAATGAACTCATATAGGTGTGTTCCTTTTAAGATGTCCCAGAGGCCGACATCTCGCTTTAAATAAGCCACTCGGATCACATTAAGGTAAAACCAACCCGCCATACGAATAGGAAAGAAGCGCATCATTGAAAAAATGAGCCTGTAAAGGTCTCTCCTCCCGATCAACCAACGACTTGTTTCACCATTCTACTTCACGGATCTCCGATCACATAGAACATGTTACCACTGTGGTATGACTCACGTGGGTCTCAGGCCCATCTCACTCGATGCACTATCTATCACATTACGTGATAAACCCTTTGTAAATTGGTCGGCCAGATTCTTAGTCGTTCGGACATAGTCCGCTATCACTCCGAGTTTTTCACTTTCGACGACTTCAACCGCCTCTTAACATGCCTAGATGACTTCATGTTGTCCTTAGAACTGCTCACCTTGATAATTACGATCCGATTATCACAATTCATCGGGATAGCCGGTATCGGTTTTTCAACCACCGCAAATCCATAAGGAGTTCACGAAGCCACTCGGCCTCAACAATGGCGGTATCTAACGCCGTGAGTTCTGCCCATTGTTGACCTCGTTAAGATGGTCTCGCTTGCAAGACTTCGAAACAAGACCACCTCCAAGTGTGAACACATATCCACTGTGGCTTTTATCTCATCAAGATCGAGATCCAATTTGAATCATCAGAGCCCTCCAAGACCTTTGGGTACCCAAAGATAGTGAATGCCATAACTCATGGTTGCCTTTAGATAGCGCATTACTCTCTCAAGAGCACGCCAATGATCATCTCCGGATTTGAAACAAATCGGCTTAGCTTGCTCACAAAGAAACGAGATGTCGGGCCTCGTAGCACTAGCTAAATACATTAATGAGCCAATAACTGGGAGTATCTCAATTGATCCTTGTTATTCTTCTGGTTTTCCTCAATAACACACTAGGATCATAAGGAGTAGAAGCGTGCTTGCAAATCACTATAACCAAAGCGACTCAAGACCTTCTCCACATAGTGGGATTGCACAAGTGTAACCCCACCATCACCTCCTCTCGAGCTTAATGTTAAGAATCACATCGCCCACTCCCAAATCTTTCATCTCAAAACTTTTGGACAGAAAGTCCTTAACCTCCTCAATCACATTGAGGTTGGTCCCAAAATCGAGATGTCATCAACATACAAGCACAAGATCACTCCTTCTCCCCACCATAGCGATAGTACACACATCTATCGGCTTCATTCACAACAAAGCCAAGCGAGATGTCAATGTTCTGTCGAACTTCTCATGCCATTGCTTAGGTGCTTGCTTTAGGCCATACAAAGATTTTAACAACTTGCACACCTTTCCTTCTTGACCTTCTACCACAAACCCGTCTGATCGATCCATATAAATTTCCTCCTCTAGCTCTCCATTTAGGAAAGCTGTCTTAACATCCATTTGATGAACGAGAAGACCATAAGAAGCGACCAAGGCAAGTAGTACTCGAATTGTGGTCAATCGGGCAACAGTGAATAAGTATCAAAGAAGTCCTCGCCTTCTTTCTCGAGTATAACCCTTGGCCACAAGCCTTGCCTTGTACTTTTCAATTGTACCATCGGTCTAAGCTTTTCTTGAAAACTCATTTACATCCTCTGTGTTTACACCCATAAGGACGATCAACAACCTCCCAAGTTCCATTAGACATAATAGAATCCATCTCACTCGCATCGCTTCCTTCTAGTAGTCGTCGGAGAAGAATATGCCTCTTCAATGGTTCTTGGAGTGTCATCCATGAGGTATACAATGAAATCATCACCAAAAGATTTTGCAATCCTCTGCTCTTACTCTTTCGAGTAACTTCATTATTATCCTCCTCGTGATTTTCCATAGGCGTTTGCTCAACATGTTCTATCGGCACAAAAGAATCAAGGGAAATTATAGGTTCTTGACTAGATGAGCTAGGTACATCACATTTCATAGGAAATTCATTCTCAAAAAATGTAGCATCTCTGGACTCTATGATTGTACCAACACGCACGTCAGGTACTCCAGTTTTTATAATTAAGAACCTATAACCCACGCTGTGCATAGCATAACCAAGAAATACACAATCTACGGTTTTGGTCCAAGTTTACGCTTCTTGACAATTGGCACGTTAACTTTGGCCAAACATCCCAAGTGCGCAAGTATGAGAGAGTCAACTTCTTCTTTTCCCATTCCTCGAATGGTGTTACTTTTTGTTCTTTGTAGGAACTCTATTCAGGACATGACACGCGGTCAATATAGCCTCACCCCACCATTCCTTAGAAAGTCCCGCAGTGTCTAACATGGCGTTAACCAAATCAGTTAGAGTGCGGTTCTTTCTTTCGGCAACCCCGTTTGATTCGGGAGAATAGGAGGCGTCCTCTCATGAATAATTCCATGTTCCTCACAAAATGAAGTAAACTCATTTGAAAAATACTCTCCCCACGATCGACCTTACCCGCTTGATTTTCCTCTCAAGTTGGTTTTCTACCTCGACTTTATAGATCTTAAAGTAGTCAAATGCTTCATCTTTTGTTTTCAATAAATACACATAGCAAAATCTAGTGCAATCATCTATAAGCGTCATGAAATATTTCTTTCCACCTTTAGTCAATACGCCATTCATCTCGCACAAATCGGAATGAATGAGTTCTAATGGTGCCAAATTCCTCGCCTCTTTTGCTGCCTTGTGAGGCTTGCGAGGTTGTTTCGATTGAACACACGCATGGCACTTAGAACCTTTGACCAAAGTGAATTTCGGATTAAACGATATTGGCTAAGCGCGTCATACACCCAAAGTTAACATGACAAAGTCGTGAATGCCAAACATTGGATTCATCATCATCGTTACACACATGGTTCACAATTTTATTATAGGAATCCATCAAAGAGAAACGAAACAAGCCTCCGCTTTCATAACCTTTACCAACAAATGTTCCATACTTAGACACGACACATTTATTGGACTCGAATGTAAGCTTAAAACCATCTCTACACAGTAGAGATCCGCTGACGAGATTCTTCTTTATTGAGGGGACATGCTGCACGTTCTTCAGCTGCACGGTCTTTCCCGAAGTAAACTTCAGATTGACCGTACCAACACCATGAACAGTTGCATGCGACCCGTTCCCCATCAACAAGGAGCAACCTCGACATGCCTGATAAGATGAAAACAAGGAAATATCAGCACACACATGAATATTAGCACCAGTGTCAACCCACCACTCAGGTGATTGACAAACCGAAAGAACTGTAGGTAAATAATTACCATACCCGATGTTCCTCCAAGATCACTAATAACCATGTTAGCAGACTTCTTCTGCTTATCCTTGCGGTCTGGACAATCCTTAGCCCAATGGCCAGGATCACCGCACACAAAGCAGATGCCCTTTCCTTTGCCTTTCTTCTTAAATTCAGTAGCGGCCTTGGGCTTGACAAAAGGCTTATTTTTCTTCTTATTGTGGATAGCCTGAGGGTTCTTCTTCTGCACCAAATTGGCACTAGAACCTCCCTCGTGACAACTTTCTTGCCACGAGTATCTTTTGCCCTCGCCTTCTCTTCAACACCAAGAGTACCAATGAGATCAGTAACACTGAACTCCTGTCTCTTGTGTTTTAGAGAGGTAGCAATATATGACCAAGAAGGTGGTAACTTGGCGATAATACCGCCACCACAAACTTGTCCCAGAACTCGCACTTATTATTCTCAAGCTCCTTTGCCGGTCAATCTCATGAGCTTGTTCTACTACAGAACGATCATCGACCATTTTGTAGTCATAGAACTGCTCCATGACATACACTCATCGCCAAGATCGGAAACTCCGAACTTGGCCTCAAGTGCATCCCACATCTCTTTGCCCGTAGGCAAATGCATGTACACATCCACAATGTTATCGCCAAGATGTTGACAAGTGCACCTCGAAACAAGTTATCCGCTAAATTGAACTTATGTTCGTCCTCAACAGATAGAGGCTCGGCGGGCTTGCCTTGTGCAACATGAAAACATTCCATGGCAAGAAACCACGGATCGCACGCACGCCATCTTTTAAAATTGGAACCATCAAACGGAGGTGCGGCTTAAGTGACGACGCAAAGCCAACTACCGAAAAAGACCTATCAAGTTTTTGGATTGTTGGATATATAGTCAATTTTCGGCATATTTTAATCCAGAAATTAAGTATATATAACATGACATACAAGAGCATGAGTGATTCAACAATCATGTATTCATATTCGCTAATGAACAAGCTAACAAAGAACACCTATTAACATATTCACAGCGCACGTAAATGAATACATCGAGGAGAGTTCGATTATACCCTCGGGCGGGGCGGTGTCGGTGACACCGGATGCGCCGTTACCATCGATCGACATGATGGCCTATTCGATGTAGTCGATCGAGGCTTGATGCAGGAAGATGTTCGCAGTTCACCACCAGGATGAAGACGAAGTCACAGAATGAGTAGTCGCGCCAATGCGCTCCCCAAAAACTTGATCGCCCGTCTACCCGTGCAGGTACTCAGACGGACGGAGTTTCGGAGGCCTAACTGCAGTCATTACTCGAAAGTAACCGCAGCCATAAACCACTAGTAATCGCATCATATCTGCCACCAATCGTTAATACCATTTATCGCGAGTCGAGGCGTTTCGATTTTCGAATAGATAAAGAAAACGCGCCCGCACCGACGCGCTGCGTGCGCACGCTGCACCTGCACACACACACACACGCACGGCACGGCGCGGCGCGGCGCGGCGAGCGAGCGAGCGCAGCAGCGTATAGCTCTCTCCAACTTCACAGGGGTTACCACGTTCCACCTTTTAAAGTGGTGTAACTCCCATTCAATTCTCCATATGGTACTAAATAGTTTTTCCATGTGTGCCTAGGAATTTCATTTGATTGATTGCTAAATTAAATGGACCAAGCCCAATTAATCCAACACAAACAACAATCTGACAGTCATGCGGCTTGCAGTTAGTCCTTTAACTAGCCATGCGAATGGAAAAACACTAGCAGTATCAACAATACCGTTTGTTGTACTCTGTTTGCATCGCATTGCGGACGGAATACGTCGTGAGAAAATTATTTTATCCTCATATGTCGAAGAACAAATGTAAGAGCAAGGACAAAGCTGAAATATCAGAGTACTGGATTCAAGGTAATCAATCAGACCAAAGTCTGGCAGCTCATCGTCTCCAAGAAAAACTTGCTGAGCAAATTTCTTTACATCGTTGTCCAGAGTCCAGAAGTTCAGATATTACTGAAGTGCTACATCCGACACGAGTTCAGAACTGCAAATCTTGCAGATATTACATCAGAAAACTTTGAAGTACTATCAGTTTGTACAAATAAGAAACGCGCAGTCTCACATATTGGGACAAAAATAACTAGCCTCTTCGGTTGCTTCAGAACCCAAAACCCAGAACTACAATAATGGCTTCTGCGAAAGAAAATAATGAAGCAGGGATTTCAAGCAGGCCTTAGATGCTACCGTCCTCAAAATTTCAAGTAGCCCTTGATGCTTACCTGAAACCTCGTTTCTTGACTGATTCAAGGAATTAGAAAAACCAAATGGCAGTTTTTAGAAAATATCCACCCGTGTGAACACCCTCTGAGCGCCAGCCTCCGAGTTAAGTTGCGCCTCTGAGTGGTCACTAGACAATTCAGGCTCTGCTCGGTTGAGCTGAAAAGCTATAGCTTATAGCTGAAATTGCACTATAGCGGTTGAAATTTCACTGTAACTGAAGGTGGCTTATTTGGCGTAATTAAATTTAAAAAAATAAAAATAGAAAAATGCTAGCTCATCACGGACAACGCAAACGAATACGGGAAAAAGAACCGGCAAAAAAGCTCAAAAAAACCAAAAGTTTAGAAAAAGACGAAATTTATAAATAGTAAAAAATAAGCCAGAAGTCGAAACGAGTGGGGCCAGAACAGAGACACCATGACCATCATCTAGTTCAGTAGTCACCAATCAACGTAGTAGTAGTACCCACAGCTATTGAAATCCAATCTGTCATCGACCTGCTCGACCTTCTAGTTCAAAGTTCATTGGTTCAACCAACAGTTAGCCTGTTAGACCGTCGGCTCAATATAGTTTAATAATATACTTAGTTTCCATACTTAACATGAGGTCGTGGGTTCGAGTCCCCTCCCCACAATTCTTTTTCCCAAAATTCCCACCAGTGCGCACATCGTTAGCTGTCCTCCAGTCCAACTAGTGTTGTTTTTTCTATGGTTTTGTGCAAAACCGGTCGGTTTAAAGGGATTTCTCTGGTTCAAGACAGTTCAGTTGCACAGCCGATCTAATAGCAAAACCAGACCAGACTAGGCTTTGGTTCTAGTTTTTTCCAATCAAACCGCTGATCCGATGGATTTTTAATAACTATGGTAGTACCTAGAGTAGCAGAGTTTGCTCCTTCTTGGTCTACTTCGACCCCATATCGCCTTCCTCTCCTTCCCCTCCTCTTTCAACCAACTCTAGATTCTCCACTCTGCATTCCAGACATCATTGGCACCTTGCTATCATATTTGCTCTCACTGTCCCCAGTAGCAACTTTGTGCGCTCCAATTCCCTCGGTTCCGGCCATGTTGCAGCTCTTCTTGGAGCTCCAGCAAAGGAACTGCCGCCCTCACCGATGTTCAGTTCGCCAAAGACTCTCCTCCTGCCCTGATTAGCCACCGGTCAAGCCAGCGCATTTCCTCTTCCCGCCCCATGTGCCACTGTAGCTGACCAGCGGTGCGTTGATCTTGCGGTGACAGATGGGCATCGTCGATTCGGCGTGCCGCTGTCAAGGCATCGGTGGCATGGGCGCGGCCCTCGCATCTCGCTTCCCCTACGCGTGCATCCTCGAACAGGCAACACGCTTACTCAGTCGATTAGACATGGGGTAAATCAATCAACAACGCGATGTTGCTGCTTACTTTCACTACGTTTGGTATGGTACTATCATGGCCCTTATAGATTGTCATAGACTAACCTAACTGGGCTGGGCTGCAACATGTACTATGGCTCAAAATTCATTCCTTTGGAATCCTTTCATGGCCCTTATGGCTCAAAAACATTCATTCGGTAATCCTTTTACATTTAAAATTTGCGCCGCACAAATTTGCTGCTGAAATTTGTTTATCAAACGTATCTGTACACAGCAATAATTTTTTTCCCAGTGCAACAAATAAACACCGATAAACAGTTTGCAGAACGAAAAAGTAAAATGAATTTGCTACAAAAAGACTACACATTACCCATCCCGTAGAAAAGGGACTACCAAACAAGCAAATATATTATATAACCCTACACCTGAAAGACACGGCTACTCTAGGCCTCATCACTGCATCAATTTCCTTTGGAATGGGAGCTGCCCACATAGCAAACCTAACTGTCCATGCCAGATCGAGTTTATTTTTCTCCATTGTGGCGGAAGTACAAGCGAACCAAACTCATTTTTACCGATTGCTCGGTAGACTTGCTTAGTGTCATTAGTTCCATCAATGTCCAGCTAGTCACTAGTAACGGCTCACTGATTCAGATAAATTGGTGACTATGCGAGTACTGATGCAGGTGGAAGTAGCATTAGCATTCAGATAAAACATCCTTGGTTGGGATTTAGTCCAAATTTAAACCCCAACAGTTTCTCCTATGTAATCACACAATTAGATGAAGTAGCATTAGCGTGTAGAACGCAACAATACTGGCTAAGGCACCATCCGTGCAATCGTAACCTTGAACTCCGGTTCCAGTATTAGCACATGTTAGGTTAACCTTGTTGCACGTGTGTTTTACTCGAGTGTATTCGAGTACTTTAGTGTGTGGTCGATACGACCAATCTGTGTGTACCCGTTACGACCAGCCTATGTAATGTCATTACGACTGGTACTAAAGCTACACACAATATTGTAGCTCCGAGTACTAAAGTTACACCAAGTATTGTAGCTCTGAGTACTATAGCTACATCGAGTTCTGTAGCTCCGAGTACTGCGTGGTCATAACGTCGTAGTCGAAATCGTGGTCGAAGCTGCAGTCGAAACTGTGGTCGAAGCTGCAGTCGTAGTCATGGCGATCGTAATCGGAGAACTGGGTTCAGAGACTACGAGTACCGTGGCTTCGAGTACCATGGATGTCATACTCGAAGGAGTACTGTGGACGTCATACTCGGAGGAGTACTATAGACGTCATGCTCGGCTGCAGCACTGTAGCAGTTGTCAACACTATGGCATTCGTTGGTTACTGTAGCAGTTGTTGGTCGCTATGGCGATCGATATGGCGGTCTACTCGTAACGATCGTGTGCGGCCAATCATCAGAAAGGATCGTTAGCACGAGTGGTAGTGGAATGACGTAAGCCTTCACTCAGTTGGCGAACTGCTCAGTATGGGCAGGTAGTCGGTGTCAGTCAAAGTCATGTGTGTGGAGTGGGTGAGTGGCCTACTGGCTACTGTGAGGCCTGGTTGTCTATATATAGCATGTAATATGTTGAGTAGTTTTTTGAGCCAGAGAATAACAGAGAAAACATAGAAAAATATGCGTCAGTTTGCACTGTAATATCGTGTCTCAGTTCTAGTGTTCAGCTCAATTGTTAAGCTCCACCTTATTGTTTCCAAATCTGACAAACCATCCATTGCCAAAGCGTGTTCTTGGGAGAGCTATTTTCCAACAACACGCATCGAAAGTGCCATGAATCCTCTAGAAATATAAGCAGGGTTCAGTTTTCATCGAATCCTGAGGTCGAAGACACTTACCCGCTCCAGCTCCTCGGCCTTTTGGGCCACCGCCGCCGCGCCGACGGCCTCGGGGTCTTGAGTGATGGGAAGGAGGCAGTGAGGGAGGGGAGTCGCGGCGGATTGGACTGGAGTAGGGGCGTGTCGTGGTTCGGCAGCCGGCGTGAGGTTTTTTGTTCAAAATTTTGCAACTCTAAATAGCAAGGAGACCAGAACGTGCTAGTACTATTTGGCTAGCTAACCCGCTTATATTAACTTTTGTTGATGTCTTTTTGGTTTTAGTTCATAAATAATAACAGCTCGTAGAGAGCCATACAGAGAGCGAAACTCGCGTATGATTTTGACCGATATACAAAATCACTATTGTGTACTACAATCGACTAGTAGACGTGACTTGAAAAGATATCACATTTAAAAGGTATTTAAGTCGATACGAGTGACCTGACTTATCATATTTGAAGAGTAGATATTGTAGAAAAACTATTTACTACATAAAAACAGATTTTAGTAACTAATATAAACAGGATATAAGAGGACAGTCGGGTAGGCCGTGCATGCATCTAGCGTTTGTTGCAATGGACAAAGTAACCCAGCACGTGCATACTACGTGCGTCGTGTGCACGCACGTGAACATCCATCCAGCGCATGCACATGGCCCGTTTGTCTCTCCCAACTCACGCCGGCCCGACGCCGCTATTCGGCTCGGCTCGACCGCGCAGCCCAGCGCAGGTGGTCCTAACTGGCCCTTCTTCGCCTGATGGGCTGAAATCCTTTGAATCCATGATGGCTATGGGCCTTGCATCGTTGTGTGCTTCATGCCTTTAGGCTTGTATGCATTATAAACCTACTATCTCCTCTCAGTGCGTATGTACGCTACTACCGTCCATATGCAAGCTTGAGTGCAGAGAAACGGGGTCAACTTGGCATGGATGACACCATTTCTATCAATCACAGGACCTGCAGCATATACCAGCGAGTATCTATCAAACCTCAAGTGCATCCACTACAAACAACAAAGGAAAAGTACAGTTACAAACTTCATGTAAGTAACAAGCTTCGGTCTCTTCCCTTTTAAGAGACAAAAACGACTCGTAGAAACCAACTTAAAAACTAATCTATTTAAAAACCAACTTTTAAGAGACAAAAGGCCGAACTGTTTGGAACATGGCCATCGATGCGCCCGTCCCAAGCAGCGACTACTACCGGTGTTCACAAACGCCGCATATGCACAAAGCTTCCCAAGAAAGCGATGGGGGCGGGGAAAGTGGCCTCCATCAAAAAATTAGCGAAAACCTTTTCCCCTTCCCTATCATAAAGTCAGCTCCCTCCTCTTTATCGAAAAGGCGAACGACGAGTCCTTTTCCGGGGGCGTGCGTGCATGGATAAGCCGCGCTAGCTCCTCCCCCCGGCCCCTCTCGCCATCACCGTCTGCCTGCCCTATCAACACGCAAAGCATCTCTCTCAACTTGTTCCAATGTGATCGGCACAAGATCGAGCTAGCACAGAGATGCTTTGGTCGACAACCTCTCAATCGAACGAGCAACGTCAACTCTAGATAGCAAGGGGCCTCGGTACGACGTGCTGGTCGTAGTACTATTTGGCTAGCTTGAGACGACAATTGGGTGGGCCGTGCATGCGTATGCGTGCAGCTAGTGTTTGCTGCCATGGACGAAGTAACGCAGTACGTACGTGCGCCGTGTGCGCGCACGTGAACATCGACCCAACGCATGCACGTAGTACATGCATGTCAGCGCAGCGACTCCACATATGCATGCACCCAGATCTAATTATCGACAGGCTCGTTTCAGTCAACGTCTGTATCTAGATTGTACGTATACATATGCATGCAGGAGCAGCAGTGCTTAATTTGTTTCTGCAGATGCTTGTCATGCAGTGTGCGTACAAACATTGGGAGGTAGCTTGGTTTGTGAGCGGCAAGCCGGCAAACGACGAGTAGCCAAGAGAGATGGGCCGGCCGGCCGGCCGGGCAGATGGCGCCGCCGTGCATATATATATAAAGCGTGGCCCCCTTGGGCGGCGTCGCCGTTTCTGAGGGGATCCCAGGCTTTCGAGGGGAAAAGTCAACACAAAAGGCGAGCTTTTCGCTTGCAAACGTACGCGTGCCTTTTCGTAGTGGGGTTGCATACTTGCATTGCAACGGCGACGCCCTCGTACGTCCCTCCACGCCTTTTCCGTGTGCCGACGATGTGTCGAGCTCGAACAGCGTCAACTCACGCGCTGCATGCACGTACGGCCTTCTGCAGCGGCAGGGTGGTGGCCTCGACCTGCTCTGCTTTGCCTCCCGGAGTCGGCAGCCATCTACCTTGCGCAGGAGATACGCGCGATGATCAATCGAGTGTACAGCCTTGTAGTACTCTTATCTTGCCTTGGCTTCGAGAGACCATGCATGGCATGGTTGCCATGATGCATGGTGCATCGGTGTGCTCCCTCCCTTGCTTCAAACTGGGTGTGTGCTGGGGGACCTGGAGTCCTGGGCCAAGTTAATTGAGCACGTAACGTGAGAAATCATGGGTTCTATATATGATTCTATCCGACCTCGATCATGTAAACTCGGGCCATTTGACGGTATGGAGTTAAGATATATATAATCTGGCTGGAACCAATCTAGTTCAGTCTAAGAGCTTGATCGACAAAATGTGCCATCGATCTACAGTGTGCATGCATGCAAAGATCTGATTAAGAACACACCTGGAGTGAGTACTTAGTCGGGGTATACCGAGCCGTTATCCTTGGCAGTAATTCATCGTAGAAGTATATATAAACCGGGACTTGGTAGGTTCGCATTGATGGCAATAGTATGCCGTTCGTGGTTTATTCCTTGTTGCGGTAAAATGTTAAGGCTGCAAATTAAGTGCAAATCTCTCGTAGCGGTCCTTCGAATGCTTGTAGAAAGACGGGTCCATTGACATGCATGGGCCCCAAAAGGAACATGCATGCGTAGTTAACCACTCTACTTTTTGTGAGCTGAACTGATAAGCTTACTTTGACAGTCTTTTTTTTTCGAAAGCCATTACTTTGGTGCCGCTTGGTTGGGTTGAGTCGAGACACCCTGCCTAGTTAGCATTGAAGTAGGCGGTGAGGGTGGAGATTGGTGAAGTGGAGAGCTGGAGACCATAGCTCAGAGTGCCCTTGACATAACAAAGTATCCAATTGACAAGCGCAAAGTAAGGTTCACCCGAGTCAAGCATATACAGGCACACCTACTGAACCACATAGGCGATATCAGGAAGTGTTAGGGTGAGGTACTGAAGAGCACCGACGAGCCTATGATACTCGGTTGGGTCAACTGATTAAATTGACTATTCTCTGACATGTATAATTTATCATATTAATGGTTGATGTTATGTCTCTAGAAACTTGTCATATATACATTGACATATTGTTACTGCTTCTCTAGTTTGATGGTTATTTACTTCCAGTGACAGATTGACAGTGAGTGAAACCGAACTATATACTTCTCTAGTTATACTGACTATTGTATAAATATTAATTTTGGGTTTCTATTCTTCATTCAATAATTTAGGTTCCAATTGATATTTTATTATAGGACGAGATAATGACTGAGGCAGAGCTCCACTGAAACATGGTTAGAGATGGTTCACTGGCTTGCTGTTGGCTTTTGCTAGACAAGATTTGCGTTGTGGACTTATCATGTGATGTAAATGTAATGAATTTAAATGAACTAGTGATGTACTTGACTGCTTGACTATGAGTAATCCGTATTTTTTGAACCAAGTTATATGTAGCTAGTTAGCTACTAGTCTACTACATGTTTAATTAGCCTCCACCATTTACTTGCTACTTTGCTAGCTAGAATTTACTAGTTGCTTAATTTGTCCTTGTCATCTTGTGAAATTTGCTATCGCGCATTATCCGACTAAATATTCGTGACCGAGACTAACTGTATCCGTAGCGGCATGTATTCGCTCCGTATTCGTGACCGAAAATATCCGCATTCGTATTCGTATCCGGCACTATCCGTGTCCGATTCTGACTCCGATAAAAAATATGGAAAATGATACGGGATGAGCAATATCCGTCCGTATCTACTCCGTTTGCATCTCTAATTTTAATAGAAGCAATGGTATTTTTATTGAATCATATATGTGCTGTAAATTTTCACAAAATTAAAGTTTATTCTTACATACCTCATCCACCGACTGATTCTGTGGAAGAGGCAAACAACGGCTTCAGTACGCTGGCGCTCTCGTCAATCACCGGCGTAAGCTGCGGGCGGGTTAATGGCAGTCTCTTTCGAGCTATGCCTCCCGCCCAAGATCTTCATCAGGATTGCCGGCCTTCACCTCCATTACCGGCATCTGCAGGTTTTCACCTGCCGTCACTTGCATCTCCGGTGAAAGGAGTAGGCATGCGCCGGCCTTCAACCCTATTTCTGGCATTGCTTCTCTCCGTGCCTGGCTCTGTTAGGAGCGTGAAACAGAGGATCTGATCTGAAAATGATTGCATGTAATGCTCTGTAACTTTCAGATTATGTTGTCATCTTGGGGACTATGTATTATTTGTTTCTCTTAACATAAATCTGGGATGAATGGCCTTCAAAAAAAAAAAAAAAACTTCCCCCATGAACCATGGCGCACCTTTTTACAGTCTTGTAAACTTACAAAGATCATCCCCCTGGCTGGCACAAAGTCCATCCTACTTTACGGGCAGCACTACACTGCCTATTCCTACAGTCCTACTTGAGCATCAAAAGAGGAGCAACACCTAGCTAGCTAAGCTACCCATATTATAAATTTATAATCTACACGCTTAAGCCCTGATTCTTGCAGCGTTATCATGGCGCAAACTGCACACATGCGCCTCTGTTGCATGCTTCGCTTTGTATCTCGCAGCGGGAGCTCAGTGTGCGCAGTAGCAGGTTCCCTTCTCGCGATCACGTCGCATCGCTAACGATATGGCTAAAGCCCTAAAGTATTCTGCTGCGTCAATTACTAGAGCCATGGGATGGGAATGAAAGCTTAGCCTTCAGGCGATGGCGGAAAGGTTAAAACAGATGGCCAGTTGGCGCGAGGTTTAGTGGTCTGTTGAGGATTCCTCGTTCAGGGGCCATGGGAATCATCTCGGGTTTGGCCTTTCAAGCCTAGCAGTTTGATTTCCAATCGAGCTGGTTCCTTGATCGGTTGCACGACACGTGTACCAGATGCCATTTGTAGTTTTCAAACGACAAAAATGAACAAACTGTAAAAGAATCCCTGATTGCAACACTTACCTACATGTACTTTTAATATCATTGATGAACTACACAGATTTGCCAATGGCTTGCTCTATCATGCTGTTAGCTCGATGAAAACGATTTTCACCTAAATCTATTTTCGCCGTGCACAACTCCCTGAAAGTGGCAGGCAGACCAACCCGACCCACCTCTTTTTGTGCTGAATGCTTAAAGAACAATACAATACGGACAGTGCCTGAGTGGCTAGGCGTGCGTTTCCTCCCGGTAGTAAACCAGATGACGTCGGCCCAGCTCATTTGGACTTATATTTTTACCTTCTAACTTCTTTTTTTGTTTTTTTATGTTTTTTTGCCTTTTTTCCATACTCGAATGCATAGTCCGAGATGAGAGAATCTGTTTTTTTCTTTCTATTTTTAATTTTTTAAATTTAATTACGCCGAAAAAGCTTATAACAACTACAATGAAAAATAACAAACAATGCCCAATAAACCCAAAAGCATAAGCCAATTTGAGCACCACCGTGATCACTTATTTGCACGCTAAGGGCACACCCGTTTTAATTCATGGCATCTGTCACACCCCCGTTGCCAGGGGTGATGTGAGGACACGGCGTCCCGCAACTATTCACGCATGAACAGTTATGGAGCGTCGCGCAGAGTATACCATCGCGATTACAACAAAAGACCAACATATATTACAAGATAAGGTTTAACAACCCGGTTTCTGAGGCGGGCATGCAAGCCCGAAATATATTACAATACAAAAGAACTACCAGGATCTCGAGCGTATTTGAGACCTAAAACCAAGGATCTTCATCGGGGATCAGCTCCTCAGGCACTTCTTCGACAGAGCAGCCCTCGCCAGCATCTTGATCATCTAATGTGTTCAACAAGTCGTGAGCTAACCAGCTCAGCAAGCCACAATGGAAACCTAGCTTAACTATTTGCACGATTCAACAAAGGTTGGGAGTATACTTGGTTTATTACTTGGGTGGATGCGGTTTATTTAATAAATCTTTGGAAGATCAAAATAGGACTACTTCTTAATTCACAGGGGTTTTCAAAGTTTGATTTACCAACTAATCAAGTTAAACATATTTGTGAAAACTACTTAAGCTTTGCAGCTGGAAATCACCCATTTGACACAGCTCCATTAACCGGGAGCACGGCGTATTCGAATACCATTTAATTGACTCTGCAGAGTTGCTCATCTTTACCCACAAGCATTCTTAACCCTCATGACTGAGTTAAGAAACCAGGTCTTTTCACTGCTCAGTTCTTCGCTTACACTCTACCCGATAGGTTCAGAATCCATATACCCTCGGGTATCCGTAGGCCAAAACGGAACGCCAGGCCCGAGTTATAGGGACCCATCGTTATTGTGTATGGTTCTACATACCACATACCAATTCTCATGTAGGGCTCCACTTGGATTTGAGCAGCTACTAAACCAGGGTTGACACGTCAACACCGATGGTTGAGCGATTACTATGTCATATGCTTAGCGCAAGGGGTTTAGTCCTTATATTTTCTCATGAGGTTCGCAACCTCCACCTCAGGGTAAACGGTGGGCGAAGACCGTCTCACCGTTTCCCACAACACTCTTACCCTAACTTTCTGCATACCAACACCTCCGACCTAGGGTGCGATGTCCCATACCACCCTACCCTAGTTTCGGTTTTCAAGTCTCTAGCCCACTACAGCAACCTTTATGATGTAAAGATTTGCATGATGTAAGTATAACCTATAGTTATTAATTCAATAATTTATTTACTACTAGGATTAACAATGGAATGGCTGCAAGTTTAACATGGCATTTATTGGTGGCAGGTATTATCTATATCGCATGTCATTCTAAGCATTTTATTTTACACAAACTAGTATTTTACATCTAACAATAATGCAAATAGTGTAAAGACATAATTTAAAGGACATGGGATTCAACATGATCAAGGGTTGCGACTTGCCGTGGCCCCGGCGACTTGGCGATCTCGTGGCGGCGGTTCTGAATCTTGGTCTTGCACCAAACCTTCCGGCAGTTCCGACACTAGCGCAAATACATAAAATAACATAAGTCCTGCTCAATTCTAATTAAGCAAGGCAAAAATAATCTATTAAAGAAAGTAAAAGAAGTAAATTGCATGAAATATCAAATAAAAAGGGCTCTTTGAATTTTTAGATTTTACTGGAGAAGAAAATTGTAAATTGGAATTTACAGATGGGTTTAGAAAAGTGAAAGGAATATTGTGGTGAAATTTGGGAATTTTTGGGATTTTCTGCGATTTTCTAGGATTTATTTGGATTTTTCGGATTTTGAAATTGAGAAAATCGGAAAATCCGATGAACGATGAACGGCCGGCCCAGCAGCATCTGCACCCGACAGATGCGGCTCTCTGTGACCGGCCGGCGTATGCGGCCCACGCAGCTGCGGCTACGCCCAACCAGCGTCTGCGCTCCTCCTTAGATGGCCGACACGTGACCAGTGGCCAGGGATGAGGTTGGAGTGGCGGCTCGGATCGAAAGGGTTAAATGAAATCGGACGGCGGAGGAGAGACTTGGATCGGGCGGTGTGGAGGAAAACTTAAGTGAGATCGGACGGTCCGGAGTAAGATCATCCGACGCTCATCTTTAAACGATAACGATTGGGGAATGGCGAGGATGCGCCACGTCCCCTTCGTCTACCTCTCGCCGAGTTCTCATGGGAGAAACAGGAGCGGGCAGCGGAATGGAGCCACCGAGGGTTCTCCGGAAATCGAGGTGGGGACAAGTTCTTTGGGGTGTGGAAATCATTTTTGGGGTTTGGAGCAGACGCCGAGGCTCAACGAAGAATGGCGGAGAAGAGTCGGCGACGATTTTCAGCATCGAGACCATCGGTGGTGCTCGAGCAAATTGGTAGCTCTTAGAGCTTCTGGGGACATGGGAACTCGGTGGTGGCGGGGCTCGGTGGGAAGCTCTCGGTGAGTCAGCCACGGTGGCCCCTTTGGCTGCCGACGGCGAGCTTCGTCGCCGGGGCGGGAGAAGGCGCATTCATCCGGAGAAGTCCACCATTGAGCTCAGGAGACAAAGGAGAACAAAGTTAGCAAGAGTAATCAGATTTTAATGAAGAAATGAAGAGAAGAGGCTCGGGTGATCACCGGAGATGAAGAAGACGATCGGCGACAATGCAGGTGATTAAACTCCAATCGGCTGCTCGGGGAGCATCTAGGGAGTGAGGGGAAGTGGTCGGAGAGGTGGTTAGGCTCTGGGGTGGCTCGAGGAAGGCTGGCGACGAGAGGGCCGAATGGAGAAGCTTGGGGAAGACGATGGCGCGAGGTGGGGCACGGGTGAGCTGCGGGGTGGTAGGGTGAGTTTGTCCGCGGTGAAAAAGAGATTGGCGCAGAGAGGGGTAAAAGCGAGGCGGTGAGAGTGGGAGCAGTGGCGGCATGCGGCGGCGGCGTCCGCGGAGAGAGAGAAGCTACTGGCGGCACCGGCGGTGGGGACGCTGGCGACGCAATGCGAGTCACGAGCAACGTGGCGTCTTGCGGCGGCCGCCAGGCTGGCGGGCGAGGTGGCAAGGCGGGCCGGGCGGTGTCTGGCCGGAGCGGCGGCGGCGGAGCGAGGCGACAGTGGGACCCGAGGGCGTGTCCGAAGACGCGTGGCGCGGAGACGTGGGCGGCCGGACCAAGTCCGGCGGGGCGGGGAAACCGGCGCGGCCGCCCCGTCCCGGCGCGAGCGCGGGCAATGCGCATGGAGAAAACGGAAACGAGAGGGGCGCTGGGGAAAAGAGAAGGCGGAAAAGGAGAAAGACGCCATCAAGGAAAACGTTTGACCCGAAGGAAAGCGGAAAGAGCGGAATTTCCCAATTGGGAAAGTTTTCAAAATTCACTCAAAATTCAGGAAAAATTAGGAAAAATTTTGGTTTGAAATTTTGAGGTCTTTCAACCTACCCCCCTTAAAGGAATCTCGACCCCGAGATTCAACTGGTCCAGGGAGTAAGTTAGGAAAATCCCGCTGTAAGTCTGATTCTCTTTCCCAAGTAGACTCATCGGCCGTATGATTTTTCCACTGTACTCTGTAGAATTTGACATTTCTATTTCTGAGCTGCCTCTCTGAAGTCTCGAGTATCTGTAACGGTCCTTCTAGATAGGTCCAATCATCTTGTAGTTCAATATCTGATAATGGTACTTCATCTGTGGGTTGTCGTAGACATTTCCGAAGTTGGGATACATGGAATACATTATGTATCCTGGATAAGTTGGGTGGAAGCTGTACTTTATAAGCTACTTCCCAACTCTTTCGATTATTTGAAAAGGTCCCACATATCTTGGAGCTAATTTCCTTTGACTTGAAATCTTTTGACGATTTTGAATGGGGTAACTTTAATGTAGACAAAATCTCCAACTTGAAGTTTAGATCTTTCCTGCGTTTGTCAGCGTAACTCTTCTGTCGGTCTTGTGCAATCTTTAGTCTGTCTCTGATAATCTTGACATGAGCCTCTGAATCTTGAACAATTTGGGGACCCAGAAATTGTCGTTCCCCGGTTTCTGACCAATTCAAAGGCGTTCTGCATTTTCTACCATATAATGCTTCAAATGGGGCCATTTAATACTAGCTTGGTAACTATTGTTGTATGAAAACCGAGCAAATGGTAGGCGGGCGTTCCATCTTGCTCCATACACAATAGTACAAGCTCTCAACATATCTTCTAGAATTTGGTTTGTTCTTTACGTCGGCCATCTGTTTGTGGATGATATCTTTGTCTTGAAATTCGGTCGATGCCCATGGCTTCATGTAACTTCTTCGAATTTGGATGTAAATTGTGCTCCTCTGCGAGACAATTCTTTTAGGGATTCCATGGAGTGTCACAATCTTTGTCGGTATAACTCGTGAGTTTATCTTTCCCATAAGTTTGCTTGATTGGAAGGAAATGAGCCACTTTGGTTAATCTGTCGACAATGACCCAAATGGCGTCAAAACCTTCACGAGTTTTGGGGAGCCCCGTGATAAAGTCCATGCCGATACTGTCCCATTTCCATTCAGGAATAGGTAAAGGTTGTAGTAACCACGAGGGCTTCGGTGATCTATTTTGATTTCTTGTGAGACATCACATTTTGCTACATATTCGCCACTTCTTTCTTCATTGTTTTCCACCAATATTTCTTTTCCAGGTCTTGATACATCTTGGTGCTTCCTGGGTGAATCGAGAATTGAGAGGAGTGAGCCTCAGCTAGGATCAATTCTCTCAACTTCTTTTGTTGGGGATGCAATAACGACCACGGAAAATGAGAATCCCATGTTCGTCTATTGCATAATCAGTCAACCCTTCTTCTTGAATTTTCTTTTTAAGTTCTTGAATTTCTTCATCTTTTTCTTGCGCTGCCTTGACTTGATCTGTCAGTAGAGATTGAATTTCTAGTGCTGCTTCATCACTTTTTTCTGTTATAACTAAGTTCAGTCGTTGTATATCTTTTGTAATTCAAGGATATTCATTGCCTTAATCTTATTTTGTCGGGTCTTTCGGCTAAGGGCATCAGCAACCACATTTGCTTTGCCTGGGTGGTATTGTAGATCCACATCATAATCCTTGATCAATTCCAACCATCTTCGCTGCCTCATGTTTAATTCTGTGAGTGAAAAGGTATTTCAAACTCTTATGATCGAAAAATATTTATAGCGATTTCCTAGCGAGATAGTGTCTCCAAATTTTGAGAGAATGTACTACTGCTGCTAGCTCCAAATCGTGCGTTGGATAGTTCTCTTCATGCGGTTTCAACTGTCTGGATGCATAAGCAACAACCCTTCTATCTTGCATTAGCACACATCCCAAACCTTGTTTGAGGCATCACAATAAATTTGGAATTCTTTTTACGGGTTTGGTAGAATCAAAAGCTGGCGTTGTTGTTAACTTGGTCTTGATGTCGAAAGCTCTTCTCACAAGCATCTGTCCAAATGAATGGCTTGTCTTTCTTCAATAATTGAGTAAGTGGACGAGATTTTTGAGAATCCTTCTATGAATCGGCGATAATAGCACGCCAATCCAAGAAAACTTCTCACTTGATCCTTTGTCTTGGGTTGGTTCCACTTCATAACTTCATGACAATCTTCTCGGATCAACTTTGACTCCTTCTTACGAAATAATGTGACCCAAGAAAGCTACTTCTTTTAACCAAAACGCATTTCTCAAACTTGGCATATAATTGATGTTCTCTCGAGTCCGGATAATACCATATGCAAATGTTGTTGATGTTCTTCTTCGCTTTTGGAGTAAATCAAGATGTCATCTATAAAGACTATCACAAATCGGTCCAGTTGGTCCATATGCACCAAATTCATAAGATTCATGAAATATCTTTGGTGCATTGGTCAAACCAAATAACACAACTGTAATTCAAACAATCCATATCTGGTTGTGAAAGTCGTCTTTTCCGATCTTGTTTTCGGATCTTGAGTTGGTGATAACACGAGCGTAGATCAATCTTGGAAAATACTTTAGCTCCTTTGAGTTGATCAAACAAGTCATCAATTCTTGGTAATGGATATTTATTCTTAATTGTAACACATTCAATCCCCGATAATCAACGCACATTCTCAATTCTCCACTCTTCTTCTTCACAAATAATCTTGGGGTGACCAAGGTGAAATACTTGGTTGAATGAATTCTTTTCTTGTAATTCATCCGGTTGTCTCTTGAGTTCTTTTAATTAAACTTCGACATTCATGCGATGTTTGGCGATCGGCTTAGTGCCTGGAATCAATTCTATGGCAAGTTCTATTTGTCTGTCAGGTGGTCTTCCTGGCAATTCTTCTGGAAACACATCAGGGTACTCATGCACCACAGGTACTTGATTAAATGTAACTGTCAGTGCATTGAGTACATGCTTCTTGGTTTTCTTTACCAATTCTCGATCTGTTTTACCACTCTTGTCGACCTTCGGGTGACTAATATAACTTATCTTAGATTCACAGTTTACACGGCCTTTATTCTTGGCTAGCCAATTCATACCCGAATGGCATCTAGTCTGTCATGTCTAGTCTGCAGTAAGTCTGCCTTAAAATCTACTCCTTGTATTTTTACTGTAAGTCCACCACACCCTATATGGGACTCCATTTTAATCCTAGGGGTTTGGACTACATAGGGTTTTGGCAAGGAAACAAATGGTAACTGATTTCTTGAAGCAAAACTCTTGGAAATGAAAGAATGTGTTGCACCAGGGTCAAATAAAACCAGTGCAGGTATGGAATTGATTGAAACATACCGCAATGATGTCGCTGGCTCTGCTGCGTCTTGGCAGATACATGGTTGACTCTGGCTAAGAAGGTAGGTCTGGAGCGGCCTCTGCCTCTACCTGCAGCTGTGTAGTTTGCTATGCTGGCTGGTGACTGAGGTCCTGCGGCTTTATCTGTAAGAATCCTCCTCTTGCGGTCTTGGGTGCACCTCGTGGTTTCATTTCCTGCTGCTGGTTGAGAACTTGTGTCTTAGCTACTTCTGACGGCAAATTTTTCTTGGGACATTGGTCTCTGAAATGACCAATTTCTCCATAATGGAAGCATGCATTTGTTCTTCATGACAATTGCTAGCTAGGTGATTACCACCACATGTGAAGCACTTAATGGACGGTGAGGAGCTTGATTTTGTTGTGATTGATTTGATTGAGTTCTTGGAAGAATTACAAGCTGTCGTGACGACTGGGGTCGGTATGAGGATGACCCAGTTGTTCGTCCTCGTTGAGCACCATGTGAAAATGATTGTGGTTTATACATTGCTGCGTTTCTTAAAATCTTCTTTCTCATTTCTGGCTTCTTCAGCACTGATAAGACTATCCACCATTTCAGATAGATCTTTGAATTTTATTGCAGAAATGTGAAATTTTAATGTCTTCTGCAACCCAGTTCGAAATTTTCCCATCTTCTTATCTTCATTGTCAACATCATTTGGAGCAAATCTTGAAAGTCGATTAAACGATGCAAATATTCCATTCTTGTATTATTCCTTGCTTAAGTGCTAGAAACTCTCGGCGTTTAGCTTCAATGATTCCATCGGGATATGGGCTTTACTAAGGCTTTTGAGAATTCCTCCCAAGTGATTTCTTCATTTCTCTGTATCTGTGATAGTTAATCCACCATGTCGATCAGGGGCCTTATGGCGATGTGAGGCATACAATACTTTTCTTTATCATCACCTTGCATCTTGTTTGTAGCTTCCTTTCTACATCCAACAGCCAGTCCTCTGCTGCTAGAGGATCAGCCGATGTAGAAAAGATTGGTGGACGGGTCTTTTGAAAATCAGCCCATCGAGAGGTGATTGGGGCACCTTCTCTATTAACATTATTTCCACTTTGTTGACACGGGATCGGGTTGCAATCGCTCAAGAAACACGGTATCTTCGTTCTAATATTCGGCCATATTACATTAGATCGATATCCATTACGCTCTATCATAGCTAACACACTTGCAATTGTAGTCGATCGGTGGCGGTGCACCACCTTGCATTGATCCTCGATCTGCCGTGTTGGGTCCATTGTGAGAGTCTGCCAGTTGGAAACTTGAGATTAGCTTTGCAGCGGCTTTGGTAAACAAGAATAGATAAGTAAGACTTGAATTTTTCAAGGCAAGTATAGGATGAAAAGGTAAGAATTAAGACGAACAAGACAGAAGAAAGCTTTGAATACATCGAGAATACTGATAATTAGATAAACAACATAAAAGATAGTTAACATAAGGATTACAATAAGCAAGTGGTATACATACACCACTTAGGGTTCATGATACAACTTGCATTACACTACCAAAAGTACCACTACTACGGTCGAGACTAAACTATGAGATACTAACTACTCCTCTCGGCATCCGTGTTTGGCGGTGCGAGGCTGCAGGATCGGAACCACGCACGGTACTCCCGGCGGTCGGCTGCGCCTCGGAGAGGCTGCGGAGTCGCACGAGGAGGCAACGCTGGGAGACTCTCCATGATCGACATCTCGCCGCCTCGGCGCCTCATGGCGGACGAGGCGAGACAGGCTGCTGCGCCTCTGGCGTGCCTCGCGCGCTGCTGCTGAAGGGACCGTGACTCCTTCACGGCCGCTCGTCTTGGAGCTCTGTTTGGCCACGATGTTGGCGACCCGGCAAGCGGGATCGTCTCCCTCGTGGGCGGGGCACTAAGAAGGCCCTCCCGCCGTCCAACGACCAGCGGAATCGGATCAAGGAGACTCGCCAACTCCGGTCGTAGTAGTCACGCGGTAGATTGCGGCCTTCACGGCCACATCCCGCAAGGCGTCCTCTGGGCGATGCGGCGAGCAACGAACCTCCGCTCTCAGTGCAGGCGGACGGGCAAGGGATCAAGGTCACCCAAGCCTTCCACTCGTACCTCTCACAGTCGTGGAAACGACCAGCGACATGAAACACAGTGTGCCGGTAGTGCTGCTCCCAAGAATGCCGCATCTCCCAAAGCTTGGAAGGCCAACCCTCCATACGCTCGGGGCGGGAGTGGATGAAGTGCACCATCTGCCAAACGAAAATTTTGAAGTTAGACAAGTAAAGTAATAAACATTTTGCAAAAATAAAACTTAAGTCGAATCGCACTAAGACAGTAAGATAGCAACAAGAGAGAAGCAAGACAGCAGATATACTTATATTTTCATCAACTTCTTTTAGAATTTAAATTAGGTTTTGCGATGAAATCGCTTCCTAAATTTCCTTAGGTCTCAACCTACGGTCAAGAAACACCTTTCGATACCACTTCTTGTCACACCCGTTGCGGGGGTGATGTGAGGACACGGCGTCCGCAACTATTCACGCATGAACGATTATGGAGCGTCGCAAGAGTATACCATCGCAGATTACTGACAAAAGACCAACATATATTACAAGATAAGGTTTAACAACCCGGTTTCTGACGGCGGGCATGCAAGCGAAATATATTACAATACAAAAGAACTACCGGGATCTCGGCGTATTTGAGACCTAAAACCAAGGATCTTCATCGGGATCGGCTCCTCGAGCACTTCTTGACAGAGCAGCCCTCGCCAACATCTTGATCATCTAATGTGTTCAACAAGTCGTGAGCTAACCAGCTCAGCAAGCCACAATGGAAACCTAGCTTAACTATTTGCACGATTCAACAAAGGTTGGGAGTATACTTGGTTTATTACTTGGGTGGATGCGGTTTATTTAATAAATCTTTTGGAAGATCAAAATAGGACTACTTCTTAATTCACGGGGTTTTCAAAGTTTGATTTACCAACTAATCAAGTTAAACATATTTGTGAAAACTACTTAAGCTTTGCATTGAAATCACCCATTTGACACGACTCCATTAACCGGAGCACAGCGTATTCGAATACCATTTAATTGACTCTGCGAGTTGCTCATCTTTACCCACAAGCATTCTTAACCCTCATGACCGAGTTAAGAAACCGTGTCTTTTCACTGCTCAGTTCTTCGCTTACACTCTACCCGATAGGTTCAGAATCCATATACCCTCGGGTATCCGTAGGCCAAAACGGAACGCCAGGCCGAGTTATAGGGACCCATCGTTGTGTGTATGGTTCTACATACCACATACCAATTCTCATGTAGGGCTCCACTTGGATTTGAGCGACTACTAAACCGGGGTTGACACGTCAACACCGATGGTTGAGCGATTACTATGTCATATGCTTAGCGCAAGGGGTTTAGTCCTTATATTTTCTCATGAGGTTCGCAACCTCCACCTCAGGGTAAGCGGTGGGCGAAGACCGTCTCACGGTTTCCCACAACACTCTTACCTAACTTTCGCATACCAACACCTCCGGCCTAGGTGCGATGTCCCATACCACCCTACCCTAGTTTCGGGTTTTCAAGTCTCTAGGCCCACGCCGCGATATTAGCAATGTAAAGATTTGCATGATGTAAGTATAACCTATAGTTATTAATTCAATAATTTATTTACTACTAGGATTAACAATGGAATGGTACAAGTTTAACATGGCATTTATTGGTGGCAGGTATTATCTATATCGCATGTCATTCTAAGCATTTTATTTTACACAAACTAGCATTTTACATCTAACAATAATGCAAATAGTGTAAAGACATAATTTAAAGGACATGGGATTCAACATGATCAAGGGTTGCGACTTGTCGTGTGGCCGGGCGACTTGGCGATCTCGTGGCGGCGGTTCTGAATCTTGGTCTTGCACCAAACCTTCCGCGGTTTCGACACTAGCGCAAACACATAAAATAACATAAGTCCTGCTCAATTCTAATTAAGCAAGGCAAAAATAATCTATTAAAGAAAGTAAAAAAGTAAATTGCATGAAATATCAAATAAAAGGGCTCTTTGAATTTTTAGATTTTACTGGAGAAGAAAATTGTAAATTGGAATTTACAGATGGGTTTAGAAAAGTGAAAGGAATATTGTGGTGAAATTTGGGAATTTTTGGGATTTTCGTGATTTTCTAGGATTTATTTGGATTTTTCGGATTTTGAAATTGAGAAAATCGGAAAATCCGATGAACGATGTGGTGGCCCACCAAGTGCAACCCGGCCTTGCTGCGGCTGCTTGTCGAAGGCGGCCGCATGCCCTGAAGCGGCGAGGCTGACCCGGCCAGCGTCTGTGCGCTCCTCCCAGGCAGATGGCCGACACGTGACTGGTGGCGGGGGATGAGGTTGGAGTGGCGGCTCGGATCGAAGGGTTAAATGAAATCGGACGGCGGAGGAGAGACTTGGATCGGGCGGTGTGGAGGAAAACTTAAGTGAGATCGGACGGTCCCGGAGTAAGATCATCCGACGCTCATCTTTAAACGATAACGATTGGGGGAATGGCGAGGATGCGGCCACGTCCCCTTCGTCTACCTCTCGCCCGAGTTCTCGCCGGAGAAACAGGGAGCGGCGGCGAAAACGGAATGGAGCCACCGAGGGTTCTCCGGAAATCGAGGTGGGGACAAGTTCTTTGGGGTGTGGAAATCTGTTTGGGGTTTGGAGCAGACGCAGAGGCTCAGCAGCGAAGAATGGCGGAGAAGAGTCGGCGACGATTTTCTGGCATCAGAGACCATCAGTGGTGCTCTGAGCAAATTGGTAGCTCTTAGAGCTTCTCTGGGACATGGGGAACTCGGTGGTGGCCAGGGCTCGAGCTGGGAAGCTCTCTGGTGAGCTGGCCACGGTGGCCCCTTTGCTGCCGACGGCGAGCTTCGTCGCCAGGGCAGGAGAAGGGCGCATTCATCCGGAGAAGTCCACCATTGAGCTCAGGAGACAAAGGAGAACAAAGTTAGCAAGAGTAATCAGATTTTAATGAAGAAATGAAGAGAAGAGGCTCGGGTGATCACCGGAGATGAAGAAGACGATCGGCGACAATGCAGGTGATTAAACTCCAATCGGCTGCTCGGGGAGCATCTAGGGAGTGAGGGGAAGTGGTCGGAGAGGTGGTTAGGCTCTGGGTGGCTCGAGGAAGGTCGGCGACGAGAGGGCCGAATGGAGAAGCTTGGGAAGACGATGGCGCGGTGGGGCACGGTGAGCTGCGGGGGTGGTAGGGTGAGTTTGTCCGCGGTGAAAAAGAGATTGAGCGCAGAGGGGTAAAAGCGAGGCGGTGAGAGTGGGAGCGGTGGCGGCATCGCGCGGTGGCGTCGTCCGCGGAGAGAGAAAGCTACTGCGCCACCGGCGGTGGGGACGGCAAGTGGCGGCAATGCGAGTCACGAGCAACGTGGCGTCTTGAGCGGCCCAGCCTGGCTGGGGCGAGGTGGCAAGGCGGGCCGGGCGGGTGTCTTGGCCGGCGGAGCGGCGGCGAGCGAGGCGAGGTGGGACCCCGAGGCGTGTCCGAAGACGCGTGGCGCGAGGCGTGGGCGGCTTGGACCAAGTCCGGCGGGCGGGGAAACCGGGCGCGCGCATCCCGGCCCCGTCCGAGCGTGTGTGTATGTGGAGAAAGCGGAAACGAGAGGGCGCTGGGGAAAGAGAAGGCGGAAAAGGAGAAAGACGCCATCAAGGAAGGAAAACGTTTCGGCCCAGAAAGGAAAGCGGAAAGAGCCGGAAATTTCCCAATTGGGAAAGTTTTCAAAATTCACTCAAAAATTCAGGAAAAATTAGGAAAAATTTTGGTTTGAAATTTTGAGGTCTTTCAGCATCAACTGTTTTCGTACACTTAATGGTAATATAGGGTTTAGACTTTAGATTTGAAGGACTATATAAGAATGTGCAGAGTTTTGTTATGATGAACCATTGCCACTTTTGTAGGAGTAGAATTTTAGATTTTACTAAGTTTGAAAGTCTTCACTGCCTTCTGTCTGTAAAACCGGTCTAACCGCTCGGCGTGGCCGGTCAAACTGTTGAGCGGTGCCAGTCTGATCGGCTCGGGCATGTAGTCAAACCGACAGTAGTGTTCATCTCAGCTAGTTTATGAAATTTTGGGAAATTGTCTCATAGGGTATTTTGGTTTGACCTAAATCAATGCATATGTATTGCATGATGTATGTTTTGACTAACGTAGGTCAAGTTGTGAAGAACTTATGTCCAAAAATGATTTCTTGATCTTTGGATGTGTAGGGTCGCTTGCAGTCAACTATGGTCAATAGTGAGGATCAGGGCTACACTCATGGAGGGGCCGAGACCCAAAATGATCAAGAATAGCGGGTGAGATGACTGAGCCCAAGCATGGCACAAAGCAAGATAGAAAATGTTGAAGGAAAATTCAAGCGACAAGTTGCACCATGTGGGTTGGTTGGTCCAAGTGAGATTTGGTCTGGTGAAATCAAAATGGGAGCAACTTGTCGATGCGTAGCAAGCTAGTGGCGTATCTATATGTGTCAAGCATAGTGATTGCTTGCAAAGGAAGATAAAAACCGGATTAAGAAAGGGTGTTTAGGTAAGTTGATAAAAATACTAGAAACTATCTTGGATCAAAGAAGCATTTTAGCGTCGCTTGGAAAAATGATTTAGGTAAAAAAGAAGCTGAGAAGACCAAAGGTTAATAACTTAGCGGATTCGGGCTTATGTGGTTTGAAAAGCATGCATATGTGTAGTTTATGAGTGAAACCCGTGTTGTGTGGGGTTAACAGATTTTTCTGTGTACTAAGTGGATAATATCCGTTAGAGTTATATAGGTGTTGGTTGCCTATCTATTTAACGGATTGTAATGAAGACTTGCTAGCTAACCATCCAACCTTTACTTATGGAAGCCAAATGTTCTAGAGTTAAGGTTTGAAAAGTATGAGTACTGTGTCGTGTTCTCTTGTTCTCCAAGTGGAGTGGCTATAACATTTTCATCCTCAAGTAGTAATATATCAAATTTGTTCATCTCTCATAGATCTATCTTATTTTAGTTGATTTACTCTTGATTTGATTGGTTTTAATCTTTTCTCTTCCTTCTTGATCTTATTGGATGTTAAAGATGAGTAAGTGATAGAGTACCTTGAAAATCAATACCTACTTATCTAGACATTAGGTTTGGCAAGTTCATGAAGTTGCTCGATTTTGCTTGGATTTGACCCTCTTGGGAGTTTTATCGGGAGATGTACCTTAGGTGTTCTTACTTGTTGTGACATATGGGAATATATCTCGAGCTATCTTGGTCATCCTCCACCTATGAGAAAGTTATATTCCTCGTTTTCCTCTTTTGCCCGTTTTTAGTGCATCATTCCTTCAAATGAAAAAGGTAACAACTTTGGCAATGATTATCTCGATCATTAATTGGAACATATTCGTGACATCCTATAGAAGCTGCATACTAAATTTCAAATCATTTAGATCTATAGATCAAAAGTTACATTGATTCTTGGTTTTGAAGTCGTACTGATTTTACTATTTATCGAATCCGACCGCCCTTACAATTTACAAAGAGAACTGATTGCCCCCACTGAGAGGTTTGACCGGTAGTACGTTGAATTTATGGAGTTTTGTCCTCTTTGGCTCGTGAATTTGGTGTGTTTAATGTTTGTGATTTCGCTGCACGTTATTGTTGTTTTTTTAGAAATTTTTTTAAAAGAGTCATTCACTGCCTCTAACCTATTATACTCGATACTACAAGATTTAAAATAGATCAATGCTATATATGTCATGCACGACAGTGGATGGCCACACGGTTTGCTGTTGCCAGGATGCAACTTGTCAGTCCTCAAGGATTTCAATGTGAGCAAGCTTTTTTTTTTTGAGAGGCACAAGGCACACATATACACAACTCACGTCTCACTCACACCACACGTACGTACACATACACATCCCATAACACATCCTTAGGAATTTTGTGAAGTACCAAGGTCTTTTAGAGCGCTATCACGTATTTTTCTACTGAATACGTATACATGTATATACCATATTTTAATTATTTAAGTGAGACACCGAATTCAGCTACGTGCACTATAGAAGCACCAGCCACCCAAGTTACGCTTGGTTCTCTCAATGTGAGCAAGCAGCAAAGTTGTTTGCATAGATGCATTGAAGCCGATTTGGTCAACATTTTCTTTTTCTTGAAGAAGATCTGGTCGCCATTGACAAGCTAGCGCAAGCATGCATGCTTGGAACGGTAACTAAGAAGACTGATAAATCTTTGAATTTTTAGAATTACTAATCATTTCCAGATATGGGAAAACTATAGGTTTTGAGAAAAGAAGTAGGGGTACTTGAGTAGAAAGATGACATGAACAAGGATAACTTCGCAAAGGTATACCAGGATGTGGCCTAGAGTGAAAGCTCATTAGTTCCGTTCTTCAACACTGTGGTTAATGATTTTTGACTATAATTGATAAGTCTGATCGATAAAATCAAAGCCAAACACCGGCTAAAAAAATCAAGAAGAGCGCAGCCATTAAACGAAACGCCGTTCAACAGCTAGTCCGGCCTCCCTAAATGCTTTGCTTGGAATGACAAAGGCCACCTTAAATGCTGAATTGGATTTCTGTCACCTGTTAAACTGCAGGAATATTCATCTATCCATACCAGCTGTCACCTGTTAATATCCATCTTCGTAGAATTGTTACCAACACGAAACTGGTCATGCCTCTTTTGTACGTAGCATAAACACTGTGATTTAGTAGTAGTACAAAATATATACAGTGCTAGAACACAACACATTAGGCCTGTTCTTTTTGGCTGCGGCTTGTGGCTTTTGGCTGTGGCTTATGACTTTTAGACTGTTTGTGCGAGATATTACAGAGGAACAGAAACTCGCGTACGGTTTTTGACGATATAAATGAAGTCAGTAAAATATGTACTACAATTAACTAGTAGATTTTATCTTGAAAAGATATTTTGTTTAAAGAGCTAGTTACTGTAGAAAAATCAAAAAACAGTTTTTAGAAGCTGAAAAGAATAGACCTATTGCCGATTGGGCAACGAGGCGTTCGGGTGCCATTAACCCTTCCATTACTGGGGGTAGAGTAGCCAAGAAGGGAAGAGGGCGATGGCCGCGGTTAGGGTGTTTCGGTTGGAGCCTGGAGGGCGTGTGTTTTCTGGTGAGGATGGGTGAGGGGTGACGTGGGGCTTGTTGAGCTAGCGTGCGGAAGAGGCAAGCAATGATGACTCAAGAACCTAGAACAACATACTAGCTCGTCCAAATTTATAAAACGTACTTTTACTAGTTTTATCTATAAATGTAAAGTACATTTTAATACAAAATTAGTGTGTTGTTCACTTTATACCCCGAATAAATATACAGTTTTACTTTTAATAGTTTTGTTTATAAGTATAGAGTATATTTTATATTTTAATACAAAATTAGTGTGATGTTCACTTTATACCTTGAATAAATATACAGTTTTACTTACTACTCTCTATATACATGCATTGAATATAGTGCGTAGATATAGTAATTAGGGATAATCTAGTCATTTTTACTGTCTTTTTGATCTATGTGCTAAGAAAAAATATATCTTATAAATTTGGACGGAAGGAATACTATCTTTAATCTATATAAACAATAATTAGGTGTATAATTAGCTATAATTAACCAAGAATTTCAGGACCACACTTCATATAATAGGAGTAAGTTTTTACGGTCAGAACGGTCCATTCTGATTCTGATCATACACATAATCATAATCAGGTGGCAGTACCATACAAAATTAGCAGGTGGTCTGCTCATTTGCGTGACTAGATTTATTTTAAAATTTATAATATTAAATAATATATTTATGTATCGTTATTTAGATTTTAAGACATCGTAAGATTATACGTAAGATCGATATTAAAATATCGACAATTTTTTTATTCTGAACTTCAAATATTTTTGTTGCAATTTGTATGCAAATCTTGTTGCTATTTTTTGTTTAGTTTTTTTTCAAATTATATTTATTTATGGATTTTACTTAAAATTTTGTGTGAAATCAAATTGCTAATTTTATTTACCTTTTATTCCAAATTTGGGATATTTTTTATTGGAGTTCATATACAAATCCAATTGCTATTTTTATTTAATTTAATTTTATTTGTAGTTATTTTACTATGAAACTCGTATGGAAATCAAATTGTATATTTTTATTTTTATTCTGATTTTTAATTAATTTTAATTGGAATTTTTTATACAAATCTGATTTTAATTTTCCTTAATTTTTATTTCAATTTAGCGATTCTACTTTGGAATTTATACTGAAAAATCACTGTTTTTATTTTATTTTTTATTCTAAAATTGAATTTTTTGTGGGAATTCGTATATAAATCTAATTGCTTGTTTTTATTCCAAATTATATTTATTTAGGGATTTTACTTATGAATTCTCATGGAAATCATTTTTCTTATTTTATTTATATTTTTATTTCGAATTTTGGATATTTTTAGATTATACTTGACATGGATTTTTTCTTTTAACCTAGACAATTATAATTTTGATGCACAAAAATAGATGGTGCACATCTTTCTTTTTTTTGCCGAATAACTTGAGAATTTCTAGACCTTGAGTGCGAATATGATAGCTTCGTTTTCTATAGCTTTTATAAGATGGTAGTGGTCCAGACCTTACAGTCTTTATAATTTAGAATAGTCTCTGTAGTCACAAAAAGGTGACGTTTTACTTAGTGCGAGGTCAAACTTTGCAAACTCTACCTATCAATATTTCAAGGAATATTTAGATTGTTCAAGCAAAAATGATAAGTTTAGATTTGTCTCAAAAGTGCTTTCATAATGCTATAATTTTATTAGGTATTATTATTGTTATTATATTATAATAGAAATTATTAGTCAAGTTATGTTTTGAAGACTATAACAATGTCTAAAGCGTCACTCTTTTGTGACATGAGGAAGTAAGTAGTTTTCGAGCCACGTTTCTGTCATGATCCGACGATCCTATCCTATAGTCCCTATTAAATAAAAGCTAATTTAGGATTGAAAACCTTAAAATAGCCTAGAAAACCAAACGTCTGGTCTCTTGCTCTACTTGTGTGTATAGCCACACGAGTAGTGAAATTGGATACCTCATCCTTCGAGATTTTGGCCTTCGGGTGGTATGGGCATGGACAAATTGGCAGCCAGAAGTTCCACTGTGATTAATGACAGAGCAGGCGCCCACCATGCGGTGTGCGACCAAACCAACCCCATCCCCGCATAAAAACAGCCAAACCAGTCAAGGCAGCCGGCAGCGAAAGCCGAAAACCGTCTTCCATTTTTCATTTGGGTCTGTTTTGAGGTATGATTTATTAATATAATAAATAATAATTATTTAAAAAATAAAAAGTTAAAAACCACTAAAAAGAAAAAAAAAGAAAAAAGAGGGTTCATTCCTTCTACCATAGTCAAAACTCAAAACCCCCTTCAGCGGATGAATTGATGATTTGTCCTATCTTTCATTAAAATAACAAGCAATGTCTCACTGACATATGAATTCTAACTTCATATATCAATAAGATACCATATGATATCTTATCAAGTTACAAAAAAGAAAAAAGTGAAATCATCAAATCTCCCCCTTCAGCTCCACCACCTTCCCCTCCACTCATCAGTTTCCCCTCCCGTGCGGTGCGCCTGCGCTGCCTGGCTGTCTCTCCCTGTCTCTCTCAGCGCGGAGGTCAAACCAAAAGCTGCACTGCACTGCACACCACCGCAAGCCAACCCAACCCAACCCAGCACCAGCCCAGCACACCGCTCTCCAATGGCGGCTTCCCCTCCCCTTCAAAACCACCTCCCCTTCCTATCGTAGGTCAAACCAAAGGAAGGTATAGTGTGTTGCAAGCTCTGAAGAGGCAAATCTGCGAGTGCGAGAGCAATGGAGGGGATGTGGAGGAAGGCCAAGAAGGCGCTGGGCGTCGGCCTCTGCGTGCACGTTCCCGCCGTCGCCGGCGACCGGGAGGACGGCGCCAGCGAGCGCCGCGCGTCGGATGCGTTCTCGCAGGACTCGGCGGCGCTGGTGGCGGCGCACGCGTCGGCGCCGAACACGCCGGCGCAGGCGGAGGTCGGCGCGCTCCGGAGGTCCAAGTCGGGGGCCAAGTCCTCCAAGGTGAGGCCTTTTTTTCTTCCTTCCCCGAGCAACTCTCTTCCGTCATTCCGAGTTAAAGATTTGCGCTTGGTGCCATGTGCGGGGGAACCTAGCCGGGGAGGCTAGATGTGAAATGCTGCGGAGATGGGGGCTTCCCCTTGGGGTTCTTGGCCTGGGTTAGGTGCGGATTGGAGCAATGTGGCTTCGCCTGTGAACGATTTGGGCCCAGATGTGGTTCGTTTGGTCGGCAATTTTTGGTTGCATCTGGTTTTTTAACATCATGCTTTGTCTCGAGCTGCGCCTCTACTAGTTTGGATTTGTCATTTGTTACTTTGTCTGCAACTGAAATCATCTTATGATGTTTCTGTGGAAACATGAGTCTGCCCCCTTTTTTAATTAAAACAAACATTTTGTGTGCAGATTTGGATGATTATGTCAACCTAATTCTGTTCTAAAGGGAAATAAGAAAAAAAAAGATGCACCTGCCATTGGCAAAATGATGCTATTCTATTGCTCATCGTCTGTTCCATCCTAACTTCAGATATCATTTTGTGCTGTTTTCAATGCATTCTTGGATTTTTTTTTCATGTTTCCGGAGATTCTTAGGAATTTGAGGATGTAATCAATTTGCTAGTTTTGTCTCGGTATCCTTTAGCGCTTTGGTTTGGGTCAATTCCACTGAGCAACGTAAGCTTCTTTTCTACTGTCTCTACTTGCTCCTCCCCGAAAGGGAAAGTTGGCTTCTTTGCTCAGCAACTTCCCATGTGTTCACGTGTATCATCATCTTCTACCCTCTCTCTTATCACCAAGTTGCTTAATTTTCTAAAGGCAAATATTCCAACTTGAGCTGTTATCCATTATCAGGAATGCCTATCACCACCAGCCTTGCATTAGAGTTTAATAGTAAATGTCCATTTATGTGTCACAGGCTCACAGCAAGTGCATGATTTCTTTGAATGGTCCAAAATCTGATATAATTGCTGATTTTTCATGTGGTTATGAGGATTCATTGATACCTTTATTGATGTGTTCACACTTTATATTTTTAATACGTCGAACTTGGTGGGATACCGAGATACTATTGTGTATGGAAGTGCTCCGATTTGACCAGCAACTTCACGATGATTCCCTGATAAGGTTGACATTTGTTTGCGTGTTGTGAGCTTGACGGTTCTCAATTTGCTTACCCTGGTCAGAAGTAAAGACTAAACCGTTAGGATAATAAACATTAAAATAATTATTTTATTGTCATGCCTGCATTACTGCCTTTGCAAACTTCGGTCTGTCCATATATTCAGATTTGACAATTTGGTAAACCAACAAGACCGCCGCTTGTGTTGGGTTGAAATTGGAAAGCTTGTAAGGTTGACGAGTTTTTATTTGTTTGTCTGATCAGATTTTTTTTTTGTGAAGGTAGTGCCGCTAATTGTAAAATATTTTCTTATAGCTGTATTAAGGTGTTTGTGTGTCTTCTTGTGTGTTAATGAGTCGGCGAACTGTACCATTTGGGAAACAACAACATCAGGAGTGCTGCTTGCTTCCATTGGGTTTTGTGGTGTGATACATCATGATAAGACATCATTCAATGACTATTATAGTGATATATGGATGGTTATCGGCAATTTTATGTTAGCCTTTGAGATTTGTGGTAGGTATTGGTCAAAAGATGTCTTAAGTTTGGACATGTGCTGCATTTTATGTTTTGGTCAAAACCAATAATAGTCCATATTTACTTTATGATGGTGGTGATAAATTGATAGGTCATGTAACACAATGGATGTGAGGATGTCGGTTGAAACAAGTCAAGAGAAAGTGCCTTTTTTTGGTTTGGTTATTGTGTGATAGAGATTGAATTGGATTGTGGTTTAGTGAAACTCCTAAAATAAACTGCTCTTGGTAGCATTTGTTACGCATTGGTGATTTTTTTCCTATTTATCTTTTCTTGTGAGGTGCTATTTGAGTTTAGATATTAATTTACTGAAAATAAAATTAAGAAAATATTATTGTCCTTACGATTTCTGTGTCCATCCCGCTATGTTTCATGAAAAATAAACAGATATATGGTTCAATGTGGGTACACTTTGTTGATGAATTAAAATGAAAAAATGAGGTTGGATAATGGAATTTTGACATGGGCAAATATTTGAGATAAGCTTTGGTATGGTCAACTTGCTGAAAAAAATTATTTTCAAAAGATTTTGGTGGTTGTTGGTGATCTCTCTCTTTTATTAGAACAATAGGCTAGTCAATGAAGGTAGGTCCTTGATATGAATTGAATGCTCTACCCTTGAACTGTTCCACGATTTCCTTATGAATTGCTTATCAGTGCATCTTACACTGCACCTTAATTTGTAAGAATATGGACCACCATCCTAATATTAAGTTAAAGAAAAGAATATCGTACGTTAAATCAGGAGATGGAAAACATGGTTCCTAGATAGCTAGCTTTATAAGCTACATGTAAGTTGTAACTTTGGAAGCTTGAGGATAAATGACTTGTCATATTCAGATTGTTGAATTATCAGCACATTGCATGTAAGGTTTAACTCTTTAACATAATGGGTGTGGTCAACTATTTATAAGTATGTGTGCTGGAATTGATAAATGAAGACAAGGACTTACATAGGGCATGTGAGGTGGGGTCTTGCTGGACAAAGAAAGCACTGTTGAATGGGACTTGATAAAGTGCTGCTAGGGTGGTAAATGATTGAAGATTGCATAGTACTTGTGACGTGCGGTGCTTTCAAGAATTGTACCCACAACATATCGGGTTGAGTAGATAAAACAATATCTGACAAACAAATAAAAATGAACTTTGACTTGATAGTCCATCCAACTGTGCTATATATCACAAATGGCTGGTATATACAACTAGATGGTTCTCAATAGGGTAATGTTGACGTCTGTGAGCCTTCTTCAATAAGGCACATTTTTTGTGTTTAGGCGTTGAAGTTTTCAAGCGATCCTTGTTTTCTGAGCTTGTGCCTCCATATTTGTCGAAAATTTATTATGTAACTTTTTACTGTTGCCAAGGGGTGAATTCTGACATCACACAATTAATTTGATACATCTTTTGTTTTTTTTCCCAACAGAGAATGTGCGCAATATGTTTCGATTCCATGAAGCCAGGTCATGGACAAGCCCTCTTCACTGCTGAATGTTCTCATATGTTCCACTTTCACTGCATCTCCTCCAATGTGAAGCATGGAAATCATATATGCCCAGTCTGCCGAGCGAAGTGGAAAGAGATACCCTTTAATCGCTCATTATCTTCTATCGTTCCTTGTGGAAGAAGTGGGTTGAATGTAAACCAAGCTCGATTACCCCAACAAGATGCCTACATGGCTCTTCTCCGCCAGGTTCCAAACCACCAGCGGGAAGCTCCTGCCTTCCATACATCCGAGCCAATAGACTTCAATGATGACGAACCTTTGCAGCAGATGGAGGCTGCTGACAATCATGATGTTAGATCTAGTAGAACTGTGGATATTAAGACATATCTAGAGTTCTCGGCTATTCCACAGTCATCATCTCAAGATGATTTCGCTGTTCTTATTCATCTGAAGGCCCCATGTGCTAACCCAGAGCAGGTCACAGGTAGACCGTTCAATGCAACCTCGATTGGGTATCCTACATCTCGTGCTCCTGTTGATCTTGTCACCGTGCTTGATGTTAGTGGCAGTATGGCAGGCACCAAACTTGCACTCTTGAAGCGAGCCATGGGTTTTGTCATTCAACACCTTGGGCCATCTGATCGCCTTTCAGTCGTTGCTTTCTCGTCTACTGCCAGAAGGTTGTTCCATCTCCGCCGGATGTCACACTCCGGCCGGCAGCAGGCCTTGCTGGCGGTCAACTCACTTGGTGCTGGAGGTGGCACAAACATTGCTGATGCACTGAACAAAGCTGCCAAGATTATTGAGGACCGCAGTTATAAGAATCCAGTATGCAGCATTATTCTATTGTCAGATGGTCAAGATACATATAATATTTCATCAAATGTTAGGGGAACCAGGCCAGATTATAGGTCACTTGTTCCTTCTTCCATTCTAAATCACACGGTTTGCATAGTGCCCGTCCATGGGTTTGGTTTTGGAGCAGACCATGATTCAGATGCTTTGCACTCAATTGCTGAGGCCTCTGGTGGTACATTTTCCTTTATTGAGGATGAAGGTGTGATTCAGGATGCATTTGCTCAGTGTATTGGTGGGCTTCTTAGTGTTGTAGTTCAGGATATGCGACTAACTGTGGAGTGTGTGCATCCTGTTGTTCGGCTTCGTTCCATCAAATCTGGTAGTTACTTGAGCAAGGTGGCTGGAGATGGGAGAAATGGGTCAATTGATGTTGGCCTTCTTTATGCTGACGAGGAGAGGGACTTTTTACTGTCTATGAGCTTCCCACAATCTCGTGAACAGACCACACTTTTGAAGGTTGCTTGTGCCTATCGAGATCCAGTGACGAATGAAGCCATCAAGATTCAAGGCAATGAGGTAAAGATCCTGAGGCCAAAATCATCCACATCTGAGCCAGTTTGCATGGAGGTTGATCGTGAGAGGAACCGTGTCCGTGCTGCCGATGCTATTGAGTCTGCAAGGGCTGCTGCTGAGAGAGGTGCTCTTTCTGATGCGGTTGCTATTCTTGAGGATTGCCGGAGGTTATTGTCGGAGTCCTTTTCGAGCCAGAGTGGGGACCGTCTGTGCATGGCCCTTGATGCAGAGCTCAGAGAGATGCAGGAGAGGATGGCTAACCGGCAATGTTACGAGGCTTCGGGGAGGGCATTTCTGCTATCTGGACTGAGCTCGCATTCTTGGCAGCGAGCCACAACACGTGGTGACTCTACAGACAGCACTACACTTGTTTACTCCTATCAAACACCATCCATGGTTCAGATGCTGCAGCGCTCACAGAATCACTGCCCTTCGCCTCAGGGCCCAAGGCCACTGGTCCGACCAACTAGGTCATTCGTGGAGAAGCCCCAGCCAAGGTAGAAGGTAGTTCGCCATTATCTTCCGAAGCAAGTGCACGGATGGTGGTGAAGAAATTGCATTGGTATCGTTGCTTAGCAGGTCATATTGTAGTAGTAGCATCTATCTTTTGATTTTCTTGCTCTAGACGTGGTGGCGGTATACCTGAGGTGGTGTGGTGGGCTTGGAGGTAAATATGTTCTGGGGGTATACTGGAGAGGGTGAAGGGGGCTCTGGTGGTAAATACATTGTGGGGGGTATACTCCTGTGGTGTGAAGGAATAAGGTTTGGGTAGTAAACTAGTAGGGGGCTGGAGACATGGTGTTGTAGCTTCAAGGGGGAAGAGGGTGTAGCTTGTCACTAAGTTTATTACTGATGAACAAGGTTCATTTGGTCTTTGGTGATGTAGATAAAGAGGTTCTGGTCTGGGGGAGGTATATCATGGAATCTTGGGAAATTTTGATTTTGGGGGTGCAATGCAATTCCATGGATCCAAACTCTTGTTTCCATTCACCATATGTTAGTACTTGGTAGCTGGTGCTCTGCTCCTACCGTCAGGCGTATTGCAAGTTATTCCTATCTTGTTCTTGCATGTTGTTACGTTGGATGGATCCCGAATTTGGTCAGATTCTGTTGATTTGTTCTGTTGCTTCTGCATAGGCTCCTTGAGAGAGACCAGGATAGCTTATGGTCACCACAGATTTCCTTTTTGTATTGACTATTGTGATGAATGTTTCTAGGGTTTGTTCGACGTGGCCAGTTGCAGCACGCACACAATTTATGGTTTCTGCTATGCATGCTCACTTCTCTCGCAAGAATCTATCGTTTGTTCATTAGTCTTAAAACTTTTCTTTGTTTCATCCAGCTCGTTAACAATAGATAAATACGGAACACGCCAAGAAAATTAACCTAAAATCGCAACATCAATATAAACTGTATGCATAGATCAGATCAAGTATCGTAACAAGAATCAGAATACAGGAGGGCTACCGTAACAAGATTATTGCGAAGAGGACTTAGCCTAGATGCGAATTGTGGAACAAAACAACTAAAAATCCTAAACCCTAAACCTATTATTGCAGATCACATCAGTTCGGCGAGTTTTGCTAAGTGCACACGGGAAGCTTATCTAGGAAGTTCCCAAATCCTGCTTCGCGTACAAGAAGTGCACCAGGAGGTCCAGGACTCACTGCACCCACCATTTTCGGCAGCAAATCAAAATCAACTTCCGTTGCTACGCGCACTCAGAAGGCCTACCAGGGAATTTGTTGTCAATTTCTCACGTCTACACGTGAGACGATTTGGACTCGCATCAACTCCGTTCCACGACTCAACTCTATACTAAGCATTGATCTGTGATCTACCCTGGTGACTGTTCCAATGTCGGTTCGTCCAACATCGTTGCTCGCACCACACGACGCCATACCCTGGCATTGTACTGCGTCATCTCTGTCGATGATTTTCTTCCTTAATCGTTGTAATGTTCCATCAAGAAGTTGTTGTTGTAAGGGTGGCACCCACCTACATCCATTCGGCCTGCTGGGACAAGAGGCTCAATAAAAACATGTAAAAAGACATGTATACCCCTAGCATAATAAGCCACTGTGGGGGTATTATTGTAATCAAGCATTATGACCATGTGTATATAGTCTTGGCAAAGGAAAGAGCCAAGCTAGCTCACTTTCTACACTCACTCTACCAGTCATGTTAGTTACTGTTAGGTTCGTAGCCATAATAGTTGGCGTCGTCTATAGGGACGGCGAAAAAGCCACGAGCTTGAGAGAAGCAACGACAACATCCAAGCGAAAGAAAAGCACGACGGCAGCAACCGCCGAGCCGGCACACAAGCGCCGGTGGTCCAGGGCCTACTACTCCCATGGCAGCGGTGCCCTAGCACCGCGGTTGGCGAGCGGCCAGCGCCGATGCGAGGACCTGGCTCTAGCGATCACACCAGCACGACTGTCGATGACGCTGCTCACGTCGGCGTGTCCGTTGACCCTGAAGTCCGCGTGGGCACGTCCATCGACCTCGACATCCGCGCCAGCACAACCATCAACGATGCCGCTCACACCGACACACCCGTCAACCTTGGAGCTCGCACGAACACGTCAAGTGACCCGAACATCCGCCCAAAGGGACCATTGGCCCTGACGACCACGCCGATACATCAAGCAGCCCCGGAGCCTGCGCTGATGCGTCCATCGACTTCGAAGCTTGTGCCGACCCAGTCGTCAACTGCCACGCTTACTGCACCAACATGCTTAGCGATTTCGGCACTCAAGCCATCATCGCTAACAACCTCATCGCACGTGCCTCCATGCCAGCAGATCCCGCTGCTCATGCGGCGGAGGACACTCTGGTGGCGGCCCTCGGAACGCTGCAATATGAGTTATCAGACCTCCGAAACGCCATGCAGGAGATGCAAGAGGCTCGGAATCAACAAGCACCGACAACGACGGTCGCGGAGGTCGTCATCAAAATGGTGAACAGCCGCGAGGCCCCTACCGCCACCCACAACACACTCCGGTCCATGGAGCCAGAGTCTCCTCTATCCGCTGGCCTGCAGCGATCCACGTGGCTGGAAGACCTCAAGATGACAACAGTTGAATCGTACAAGGGCAATACGAACCCTCAGGAGTTCGTACACATCTATGAAACAGCCATCGAAGCAGCGGGGGGTGATGACTCGTCAAAGGCAAAGGCATTGCCACTCGCCCTTCAAGGGATAGCGCTCTCCTGGTTCTTCACCATCGAGCCGAACTCTATATATGCATGGGAACAAATCCAGGACCGTATGTACAATAACTTCCACGGAAATTACGTCAAATGGGTGGATGCAGACCAGCTTTTCGCCATCAAGCATAAGCCTTCCGAGAAGCTCTAAGAATATTTCATGCGCTTTGCCAAAGTCCATTATCGAGTCAAGGACGTAAATGAGACCACTATCATCAATGTAACAATACGAGGTCTTCGTCTAGGGCCATTGGCCGAGTATAACACACGCGAGCCCATAAAGACGGTCTCAAAGCTCTTTGACAAGATGGAGGAGTAAGCAAGGGCGGAAGAAGATGCTCAACGACGAAGAGATGATGCCTCCGAGGCGAAGCAAGCGCATGATCCTTCGAAGGACGGCTTCGACCGCAAGCAGCGCAAGGGCCAACGCCCCAAGTACGTCCTCGACATCGAGGGTGGCGGAGACGGCAACAACTCTTCGACCAGCCAGGGGCATGGCTGTAGAGGCCGCGATCGCATAAGAGGATGGGCTTGTAATTACAGAGGACGGGGCTGTGACGACGGACAACTGCAAGGGCTCTGGTGCGAGGTGCACGGCCAGGGTGAACACCTCACTCGGCACTGCTCAACCATCGCAATGCTCCGTGAAAGCGTTGTCAGGGATAGAGCCCTCGAGGCAAGAGCGCAGGTGGTGGCACACATGCAGTAGCCCCCCCCCCCGAGGGATAGCTAGTCCAATCCGCCCCACCGCTTTGCGCACACAGGCCTCTGACGACGGATCACACTGAGTCGTTAATGTCATCATGAGCAGTTCATCATTCGAATTTTCATCTGAACTTTAGTGGAAGGCCTATACCCGTCGGCTATACCATGTCATCGCATATCCCGCCCAAAGCCCCTGAGCTGGGTATAGGATGACATCACTTTCACAATGACCAATGTAGTGGGGATCGACTTCTCTCGCTAGGATCCCTTGGTGGTCCAGGCCAGTAAAGTAGGATGTGACGTCAAGCATGTCCTGGTCAATGGAGGCAGCTCGACAGATATCTTGTTCGCCAGCTCCTTCGACCAGATGGGTATTCCCTGGAGCAGAATCGAGCCTCCAGGTGTCCTTCTCCAGGGCTTCGGGGGCCAACCACTGTAGGCTCTGGGCCAGGTGCAACTTCAAGTGTCTTTCGGGCAGGGTGACCAAGCGAGAAGCGAGGACGTAACCTTCGACGTCGTCGATCTTCCCTACCCATACAACACCATCCTTAGAAGGGTGACACTCAACACTTTTGGAGCAATCCCGCATCATAATTTCTTGTGTATGAAGTTGTCAGGTCCACAGGGGATCGTCACCGTGTTCGAAAATCAGGATCTCGCTCACTAGATAGAGCTTGGCGTGCGAGGTCCCCTCCGTAAGGTGCACGCCATTAGTGAGGCCCTCGCTGCACCCACATCGTCGTTGCCGTTAGCTCCGGGGTGGACGCCTAAGCCCAAGCCAGATGGCGAGGTCAAAAGGGTCCCCCTGCATGGCATGAACACTTGGCAAGTCTCCATCGGCGAGGGCCTCAGCCCAGAGGTCGAGTAGGAACCTCTCTAGGTCCTTTGCAGTAACGCAGACGTCTTCGTGTGTTATATCTATGAAGTATTTTTATGCTTTTCAGTAACTCTAAGCTAAGTAAATACCCTTTGTGTAGAAAACATTCACCTAGTTAAAATCCACACGAATTTGACCCATCTAAACCTAATGAAAATATACCTTTAACTCCCCTAGTTCAAAATCCACATGAATTTGATGAAATTCCACCGTTCCATATAAACGAAACCTACTGAGTGTACATTCTTGTATGAAGGGACAAATATCTGGAGTTATTGGTACATTTACATATAACCCTAGAAGTTTCAATGGTAGCATCCCGGTTAACCGTTTCTTGCAAGCGAGAGCGAAAAATATAAGCGGGTTGCTACGTGCGTAACTCATCTAGAATGGGGTTAAGTCTAAACCGGTTTAGACCCTAGGGCGTTACAAATGGTATCGAGCCGACTCGCGGTTACATGGTAGCGTGCGGGTCGGCAGCGCGGCATATGGCGCGATGGTCGTGTGGACCCAGAGTGGACATACGGCATGGCATATGTCTCGTGCTGAGCACGGACATGTGACAAGAGGGGATCCTTATCATTTGCCCGTATGAGTATGTTGGTCCGGCGAGGACGTCGGATCCTTTGAGGGGTGTATGTAACACCCACCATATTAGCCCATGTGTATACATGAATTTCTGAGTTAGTCCCGCTAGCTTACCTTGAGAAACACTTACATAAAAGCCTAAGAGTTCCAATGGTAGCATATCCGGTTAACCGTTTTGTGCGAAGCGAGGACAAAAGTGCATGTAGATTGCTACGTGTGCGTGGCCTATCCAGAATGGGGTTAGGCCTAAGCCGGTTTGGACCCTAGGGCGTTACACTCAGAATCTAGTAGGGCTACAGGAACAAGATTATTTCGAAGGGAACGTAACCTAGATGCGAATTACGGAACAAAACCACTAGTAATTTGGCCATGTCACACCTAGATGCGAATTGCGGAACAAAACCACTAGTAATTAGGCCATGTCACCCTTATAAGTGCCCAAGCATTCTCCCTAAAGCCATTGTCATTGATCGGACTCTCAATACCACTACTAACTAAACTCAACCCAACATTCCTCCCTCACATATTGATTGTGCATTTCTGCAACCAGGAGGTCCTCCAAAAAAATGTTAGGCGTTTGAGCTCTGATAACACTTGTCAGATCAGACCCCCTGGAGTCCAACCGGATTTTTACTACCCAGGTCACAAGATCAAGTTGGTTGGGCATCTAATTCCATGGGCTGTACTTATACAAGCTTTTTAAGCAACAATTTTATAAGTGGTATGGAGTCTTCTCCTCTAAGAGACTAATATAATAGGTGGAGTCTGCCTCATAATTATAAATTGCACTTCTTCCTTTCCCACAAGACTAAACCCAACTCAATAGCCGTTACTGCTGCGACATCAAGAGCGTCCTCGCCGGTGGTCTTTTGCTCGGGTCGTCAGGCAAGGTCGGGAATTGGTGGGTCACACGGCACCGCGGCGAGGCGTCGCCGCTGCCCATGCGGGCATTGCACTTGACCACCTTCTGGCTTGCATTTCCTCGCCGGCCCCGTTAGTGTCACGTCCACCGCGGCCTCCCCGCGCCGCAGCTCCTCTGTCAGGCGGTCGCGGGCGAACTGCGGCACGGTCACCGCGTTCCCCACGCTATCACGGACCTCACCTCCGTGGCGTTCTCGTTCCTCCCGCAGAAGTCCGGTACGGGGCCGTGTGCCAGCGCCACGCGGCGGTAGGACACGGACGACACCGTGCCGCGCTCGACGCACTGGCAAGTCTCCATCGGCGAGGGCCTCGGCCTGCAGGTCGAGTAGGAACCTCTCTAGGTCCTTTGCAGTAACGCAGACGTCTTCGTGTGTTATATCTATGAAGTATTTTTATGCTTTTCAGTAACTCTAAGCTAAGTAAATACCCTTTGTGTAGAAAACATTCACCTAGTTAAAATCCACACGAATTTGACCCATCTAAACCTAATGAAAATATACCTTTAACTCCCCTAGTTCAAAATCCACATGAATTTGATGAAATTCCACCGTTCCATATAAACGAAACCTACTGAGTGTACATTCTTGTATGAAGGGACAAATATCTGGAGTTATTGGTATTTTTGACATGATTTGAACTCGTATTTACAAGATGAGCCGTAGTCGTGCGACAATTGCAAAAATGTCACTTCCGCAGCATAGTCATCGGGTGGCAGCTCCGTGGAGTTGACACGTGGCTAGTAGTGCCCCGTGGCCGTGCACCAGGGGCTTGCCGCCCGGCCATCGTGCGGCTGCGCGCCTGCCGCCCGTGCGGCTCCTTGTCTGCCGCCCTGCCACCGGTAGGTAATTTAAAATCAAAGAAAAAGAGAAGAAAAGAATAAATAAAATTATCTGGAATTATTTTTATGAAGGAAATGAGGTCGAAAGCTATAATGTTTTATGTGTGGTCAGAGGGATTGGAAATTATACGTGGCCGAAACACTCAGAGTGGTCGGGAGGTTAGAGTTTTTAGAGTGGTAGGATGCTACAGTAACGAGTCGAGGCTACAATAGCCGACCGATGGGATCGAAGGCTATAGTGTGGTCGGAGGGGTCGGAGGATATAACGTGGTCAGAGGGGTCAGATGATATATGGTGGTCGGAGGAGTCGAGGGTTATAAAGTGGTCGGAGGAGTTGGAGTTTATAACGTGGTCGGAGGAGTCGAGGGTTATAAGTGCTCGGATGAGTTGAAGGCTAGAGAGTGGTCGGGCGGCTTAATTACCTGTCGTCCGGTGACAAGGCGGTAGGCAAGGAGCCGCACGGTGGCTAGGCAGGCAAGGGTCTGCTGCCCGGCCACGGGGCACTGCTAGCCACGTTACAGCTCCACGGTGCTGCCGCCCAGTGGCCGTGCGGTAGAAATGATATTTTTGCAATTGTTGTGTGACTACGGTTATTCTTACAAATACGAGTTTAAAACATACCAAAAGTATCAAAAACTCCGAATATTTGTATACCCCCACACCACCGTTTCAAGCAGGCAAGCATGTAGCACGCCAGGCTTGAGGCTCAGCTCTGCGCAAGAAACATATATATTACGTTTACCAAGCTATAGCTAATTAATACAGCATACAGAACTTTGAAAAGATGGCCATGCATCCTACGAATCAAAGCTCAAAAGCCGCCGTCGTCCATCTCAAGCTCTCCACCGGCAGCCGTCTCCTCCTCGTCGCCAATATACAAGTACGGGTTCTTCTCCACCGGCTGAAAGTTGTAGAACACGAACAGATAGAACGCAAAGCTGGCGGCCTCGACGGCGACGTTGACGCCCCACTGGTACTTGTAGTTGAGCACCGCGAGGAACGCCGACAAGATGATCCGGGTGAAATAGAGGTAGCCCACGACCACCAGGTAGAAGCGCTTGAAGAGCGTGAGCTTTTGGAGGTTGCGCGCTGCCTTGCCGTCGGTCTTGGAGGCCTCGCGCAGACCGCGGATGGACCAGATGATAGGGAAGAAGACGGCGCAGCAGCAGATGACGTCCACCAGCAGGAAGACCTGGTTCCACACAGTCCAATCGCGCCCGGTCGGGCCGGTCTCGCCGATCACCACCAGCACAAGGTTCTCGATCACTTGCAACGGGATGACGATCATTAGCACGTTCTTCTCACGCTCCTGGAATTCAGAAGCAATGCCAGTCTGTGCCATTTCTATCCAAACTACGAGTGTGCGCGCGGCTCCATAAGTTCGTGTTGCGGACCTGGAGGTAGGGTTTGAGGAAGGACCAGCCGGTGCCGATGAGCACGATGACGGTGAAGAGCAGGACGCCCTTGAAGAAGCCGAACACGTAAAACGCGACGTCCCACCCGTGGGGCGTGCCCGTGCGCTCCACGTACCACGAGTCCTCGGCCGCGGACGCCATCTTGAGCGCCTTGAACAGCAGCAGCGCGCCCATCACCACGTGGATCCGCTCCGTGGTCGCGCGGTGCCGCACGCACGTCCACGCCCACGCCACCAGAAACGCCAAGTACACCGCCGACACGCCCGTGTAGATCTCTGGCAGCGGCTGCAGCCCCACGGGGAGGTAGTCCCTGGGGCCGTCGGACACGCCGCCGCGCACGTTGTACATCTCGGTGCGCACGTCCATGGTGACCTCCACGCCGTCCTGGCAATTGCTGAACACGACGGCGTACTCGTCGGGGTCGTCGATGGTCACGGTGCTGGTGACGCCGCCGGGCGGGACATCGCTGAGCCGGAGCACCGGGAGGGTGCACTCGCTCGTCAGTACGCAGAAGCCGCCCCCGCTGTCGTCTCCTGGGTCGGCGGCGGCGTACTCGGACTCGTTGTTGACCTTCGGGAACTGGGCTCCGGAGATGAGGACGAATCCCATGAGGCTGGGGTCGACTCCGGTGAGGCGTGACCCCGGCAGGAGGTTCCACGCTGAGCGGCGTATGGAGATGGTGGCCTTGCCGCCACCCGCGAAGCCAAACTGCTCGAAGAGGATGAGCGGCCGCGGGTCCGACACGATGAGCGTGGTCCTGATCTCGGCACGGGTTGCCCGCACGAGGAGGAGGAGGACGGCGACGGCGAGGGAGGTGCCCATGGAACCGGTGCGCGATGGTACGTGCATGTCATGCAGCGCGGTGGATTAATCGTTCTCGTTGCATTTAAATTTGCTCGTTCAGGAGTAGGAATTGTCGATCGCATGCATGGTGCGCGCGTGGGGAATTAAGGAGGAGGCGTAATGGAAATGGACAAGCGGTTCTCCCGCCCAACCATGGCGTGTTTTAGGGAGGGCCATGAGAGCAAACGGAGAAGGCGACATTGTTTCTTCTACCTCCCATTTTGGCATGGCAAATGTCATGGACTCATGTTAATTAGCACGGTATAGTGCTGTAGCGCACCGTGTAAAATTAGTGGGCCTGATGTGACGTTCAATTCGGTTCATGGATTTAATAGGCTCGTCTGATCTTGGGCTTCTAATGAGAAACCAGATGATTTTGTCTGTTAAGAAGTGAGACGTACGTTCTGCATTCATTAACGTCTTAATTGGTACATCCATGGTAATCCAGCAGAAAAAATTTATGTGATTTTTGCAGGTAACAACAAGACATGTAGAGCGCAAAATAGCGCAGATCGTACGTGTCAGGGTTATCTACCCGTATATTACAAGCTTAATTATAATCTTCGCGTGGTACCTTCTTCATACACTGGCTCAAAAAACTTACTGCACACACGGTCTCTTTCTACGTGAATATCACGATCGTTGTTACTTTGCTAACAAAATCTTCTTTGTACCCACGACGGGGCACATGATGCTATGCAGAATTTGAGGGCCCTGTGTTAAATTGAAAATTAGACCCTACAATTTAAAAAAAAGTTAATTATCAAAATAAAAAATGTTTTCACTTAAAAATAGGCCCTAACATTAGCTAGCTCTTCGGTTATATATCTTTTTATTTGTCTTGCACCTCCTATAACCAGAGTCATATCCCTCTATTCTAGAAAACATGTCTGAAAACTAGAACAATACCTAGATGGATGCACAGATTACAAGAAAAAGAACAACAATAGTAGATATTGTTCGACAGTGCCAAGTGGCTACGAAACGGGGCTAACGAACTGATTTGTTGCAGTGGATGTAGCTCGTGTAGGCCATGATGTAGCACGGAAGGCCCGCTTCAGCAAGCGAGCAGTGCAACGTTGGAGCCCAATCGATGCACGGAGATCAGGAGAATGAGACAAAGTTATGTTATGAGTTTACAGACACATATAATAAATAGATGTGGATGGAGTCGAGATTAACTATAGAACAATAATTTTGTTGAGATATTAACGAGTAGTAATTGAAGGATTGAGAGATTCTTGGAGGGAGGCTACTACCAAATTAATTTACTTTCGAGTTTCATGTTCCCTAGCTGTAATCCTGTTTATGCTGTTTTCCACTGCATTTCATCCTAAGTAAAGCAGAATATTTCTGTCTGTCTAGGCTGCTTATATGTCCTAGCTAGGTCGCCAATAGCTTGTTCACGCATATGTAGATTCTTTCATCCAGAAGAGTCTAAGCAAGTTTTTTCTTGCTTGCTAATGGTGGCCAGTATTTTTTTTTCAAATGCACCGTTCGTTTTATTTTGACTCTAACATTGTACTAAAAGAGAATTCATTAATACAAAACAGTTCGGTATGATGGAGATAGAGATTTGCTGGATCAACGGACAAGAAAGAATGCACAATCCCGCAGGCCGTAGCTCAACAAATGCCATTTCGATTGTTGTTGCAGGGACTCAAGAGTATAAAAATGTTTATTTAGTAAATGCATACCTACAGTGATTGAATGTATAAGATTTCATTTTACCTTACCATATCAACAAATTCGGATGATCGACGCTTCACGGATATGATTTTATATGATAACTAGTTGGTTTGTTTATTTAACGTTGCTCGAAGTCACAAGAATTTTGTGCCTTTTAGCAATTAGAATGCCAACCCTTGAAGCGCTTTGCTCTTAGCTCCGGAGCTCTAGATTCCATTAAAAATGTCTTATCAGCCATCATTCATGTGCCGAGGTCTTCATTATGTCCTCAAGGCAGAAAGGAAAGATGTTCCCTACCACTGAAGTAAGTCGATTAGCTAGCTCTGTCTTGTTTGTTGGAGTTGGAAGTCGGAACCCTGTATTGTTTTCTTCCTTAATCCTTACTGCCAGGAGCTCGCTTACAGTACGGACAAATCATACGTGCAGATCGCGTACACTGTTAACAACTAAGACTAGAATACTACAGATAGTTCTAGTCAAGGCTGCACAGCGCAAAAGCAAGCGAGAGAGAATTCTACTCCCCCACCCGCAAGCACCGTGCGCGCTTCAGAATACTACGCACCGAGCACATAAGTTTTAAGCAATGGCGGTAGCAGTGGTGGTGGTAGCGAGCATGTTGCCCCAGCCCGGCCGTGCGGCGAGAGACCAGCGGTGAAGTTAGGATTTAATTACGTCTCAGGTTCAATAGTAAAATAATCTAGATTATTTGAACTGAACTGAAAATATTATCTAGATTAAATTAAATTTATTCAAACTATATATTAGATATTTTGCATAAACACGAATATATGATTGAGAATTGAGATAAACAAGCATCGACTGTTTAACAATTTCTGTTTGATGTAAAAAAAACTTTTGCTGTTACGTTCTAATTCTTTCGATCTTACACATAATATAACCATGAAACATCCTAAAGCCGTCAATGCAATTCATGTCATTTCAACCTCCCAATGGACTCACGGAACAGCAAATGGCGGAATCATGCTTAGTCACAGCCCGTATTCTAACCTCTCATTGATGGACAAAATTGAGGCACGCACAAAATCTAAGCCAACCATCCAAGTCATTTTAACCTCTTACTGAGCAGAACGAAACAATTCCAGAAAGTAACCCAACAGGAACAGGGAAAAGAACCCCACTAGTTTCAATTTCTCCATGTCTACATATTTTTGCTTTGACTTACCTTAGCAATTGCTCTCTATGGTAAAACATAATAGTGTCCTAACGCTCCAAGTCCACCAAAGGCCCTTCAGTCCAACCATTTAACGAGGTTTCTTTGTATTTCTCGTCGTTTGAGTCATATGTCGTTTCGTAGGGATCGATGACTCATATGTACATGTAGGTGGTTAGTTTTGGGGGGATTTTATACACTAAACGGGATTTCTTTGTATTTCTCGTCGTTTTGGAGGATTTTTACTTTTGTTTTTACACTGGGTTGGCACTGAACAATTAAATTAAGCATATGAATGATAATCATGAAGAAATTATAGAATTTGACTGAACTGTATAGCTAAATTGCCAGAGCCGGGAGGAGGACGTGGATAAATCGAGATTTAAAGGATTTTCCTCGGCCACGCCACTGTAAAAGTGGAAAATATTTTCTTTGGATTATGATAAATATCACCTAAATATTTTCTTCCAAGCAATCATCCAAATTTAGATGATTGTTATTATTATCATAATTAGTATTAGAATTAAAATAGTAAATATACTTACACCGTAAATATTACAACAAATACACCTCTGATAGCTGCTAGCCAGTTTACGTTGCGTAAGTGCACCGGCTGTGTGATGTATTGACTTACAAATATTATCATATTGTGTTGCCGGCTAAGTGCACCCGCTATGTACTAGGTTGCGAAGTTCACAAATCTTCGGAGCCGCATAGGTTTGTTTGTCACGCAAGGTGCCATTGATTCATTGAAACCATCGGTTTGAATGCTGACAAATGGAACCAGCTTACTCCTGGCTCAAGCAACGCGTGGGAAGAGAAAACAGATGGTAAATGTACTGAATTGCTGGTTAATTAGTGAGACTAATGTGATCATCCAAAGGCCAATAATTTCCAAACCGATTTGCTAAGTCGCCAAAGTTTTCTTAAGTCATTTTTTATAATCATTGGATCAGTATAGAGATTGATGTATCGTATAATTGGATATTGATTCAATAGATAAACAAATATGATTATTTGTACTTCAGAAAATTTAGTCACATTACAAATAGACAAGCCCTTTTCCAAATCAAGCACAGAGAGGCATGCATTTTTGGCCAAACAGATTCCAAATAGCCAAAGATACTACTTTTGATAACAGAGTCACTAGACAGGTTACTGTGAAACGTTTCCATTCGCATGCATGCTTTGCTGTAAACGTTTGACTCTACTAGATTACGTTCCCGCAAGATCCGATCACCTCGCATGTCGCGCCTCCGTTCCCACAGACTCCGCCTCGCCCTCCGCCCTCGCCTACCTTTGCGGAAAGTGTCGCCGTTACCGTACATGCCAAGCTCCGCACCGCATCTCTCACATGAAGCTTCACGCGCCAGCAAAAGCACCGGCGAGGCGACACGTCTACACCTTAGCATCGTATCAATGACCACACACTTGCATGCACGCTTCATGCCACACAAACTTATTGAACCAAAGACCGGAGCCGATCAGGCGGCGATCGATACATCGAAGCGGCTCTGCAACAACCACCCCATCTCTTCCTTGAGATGCCGTCGCCGCCGCCGCCGAGCAATTTTCCCAAGTCCATGAACAACGCTAGGCATGGAGATCAGCTGAAACTTCAAGCCGCCATGAAGAAGCCCGCCTTCCCCAAGCTGTCAACCTCCAGCAAAGCGCTGGTCCTGCTGCCTCTCCTGCTCCTGGCGTTCATCTACCTCTACGTCTACGGCAAGGAGTTCGAGCTGCAGGCGCTCATGAGCTCGTGCAGCCCGCCTCCGGGTACGTACACGGTGGCGCGCCTCGCCAGCGAGCCGGCCGTGTCCCGGAAGCCCGACTTCCGCCTCCTCATCGGCGTGCTCACCCGCGCCGACCTCTACGAGCGCCGGCACCTCCTCCGCATGGTGTACGGTCTCCAGATCGCGAACTCCAGCCTCACCGCGCACGTCGACGTCCGGTTCGTCTTCTGCCGGCTGTACAGGGACGACCAGCGCGTGCTCGTACCGCTCGAGATCCTCCGCCATGACGACGTCATCATCCTCGACGGTTGCGAGGAAAACCTCAACGGGGGCAAGACCTACACCTTCTTCTCCACGGTGGCCGAGCTCTACAGCGACGACCCGTACGACTACGTGATGAAGGCCGACGACGACATCTTCATCCGGCTGCCGCGGCTGGTGGAGTCGCTGCGCGCGATGCCGCGGGAGGACATGTACTACGGCGCCACCATCCCGTGCGACAGCATGGACCCGTTCCGGCGCTACATGTCCGGCATGGGCTACGTGCTGTCGTGGGACCTCGTCGAGTGGGTGGCGACGTCCGACGTGCCGCGCAACCGCACGGTCGGGCCGGAGGACATGATGACCGGGCAGTGGCTGCAGGTGGGCGGCAAGGGGAAGAACCGATTCAACGCCAAGCCGGCCATGTACGACTACCCGCTTCCGGTGCCGGTGGACAAGTGCTCGCACGAGTTCGTGCCGGACACCATCGCCGTGCACCGGCTCAAGGACAACCCGCGGTGGGCTGAGGCGCTCAAGTACTTCAACTTCACCGTGGAGCTCAAGCCTTCCAAATTCTACAAGATCGACCAGGGATCATGAGTCATATGTGCAGGGCCAGCCCTGGGTCTAGGCAGCAAGGGCGACCGTCTATGGTCCACGAAAACTTAGGGCATCTAACCCATGTATGTTAGTATGTATACATGCATGAATTCATCTTCGATTTTTTTTTCATTTTGTAATAGTTCTACTTGAAATCTTCTCATATAGCTGTTGCATGTATGGTACGTTTTTATGAATTTTTGTTCTTTGATTATCTATTAAATACCACTCTAAGTCTCCAATGCAATATCTACACTATCTAGAACAAAAATCTTTGACTTTCTTGTAACATCAGTTTCTTTTTTATATATAAAATGTATTGCTACATATTTATGTTAGAACGAAGGGTCTCACGTTTATCGTGCCCTAGGACCTCCAAAATGATAGAAACGACCCTGCATATGTGTTGCTAGTTAAATTTTTGGGGGATTTTATACATTAATCGAGGTTTCTTTGTATTTCTCATCGTTTTGGAGGATTTTTACTTTTGTTTTACACTCAGTTGGTATTGAGCAATTAAATTAAGCATATGAATGATAATCACAAAGAAATTGTAGAATTTGGATGAACTGTATAGCTAAATTGCCGGAGCCAGAAGGAGGGCTTTGATAAATTGAGATTTAAAGGATTTCCCTCGGTCACGCCATTGTAAAAGTGGGAAATATTTTTTGGGTTTTGATAAATATCACCCAGATGTTTTCTTAGCTCCCGAGTACATTCACATAGGATGTGCTCGTTTCTTTACATCCACACACAACGAGTGATGAAATCATTCACCACATGCCAGCGGTAAGCCCCTTTTCGCTTAGTTCTTTGATAGCTTGGATGTAGGGGCCATCCAAGTAAGGTTCTTGGGGACCGAATTACAGGAATAGTTCTTCTCCACGGCCGTCCCCACAAAAGAAATGTTGTCTTCACTGGTCGTTTCCTAGTAAAACCACTTCTTCTTCCAGTTCGGCCACGAAGACCGAGTAATCATCTAGATGTATTCCTTTGTCTTTACATCGTGCAGCTTCAGGCCATAGCTCCTGGCAATTCTGGCTTGTCTGCTCATTTCGTAGTAGTACCGAAAGAGCTCAAGATCTGGAGGAATCCCTAGGTAAGCTTCGCATAGGTACTTGAACACACTTAACATAGTGATCGAATTGGGAACCAAGTTCACCAACTCCAACCCCAAAGTGCTTGAGTATGACTGTGAGGAACGGGTGAGCGGGAAATCAAAGGCCACACTCATAGTAAGCTTGGAACACCGGGATTTGTTCAATCTCCCTCGATGGCCAGTGCTGTCCAACAGCTTCAATCCATCTGACGAATTTCAGGGGATGTTCTCAGCCCCAACCAATGCTTTCAGTTTCGTAGCATCTATCTCCGACACTGACCAATTAGACAAGGACTTCATTTTCTCCGACATTGGCCAATTAGACAAGGATTGGTTTGGATTTTGAAGCAATCAATGGAAAAAGACGGCTTGGTTGGTGGCAAAAAGATCGAACAGAATCGGAGTAGAAGGGGAAAGTAAGAAGTCCAAAGGTTACCCCTGGTAAGTTTTTATAGCTATACGAGTCAGTTACCAATCTTGGGAACCCAACGGTTACTACCTCTTTGGGAATGACTAGTTGAGAGTATTCTCTCACGAGTAGTCGACGAATCCCGAGCGCTTTCGCTGCTCGTATACCACCCAACAAACCTTCCTATTCGGCTACATTATTAGCGACTGGAAAGTTTAATTGAACGACATACTTTAAGGTACTTCCCGTAAGAGATTCCAGCACCACCTCAGCCCCCAACTATGTTTAGATGAGACAGGCAATCTTGGATTAATCAGGAGAAAACAAGAAGTAGAGAACTGGGGGGTCGAATCGAATGGGATTGTGGGTGATGGATCATCTCACCCGCGTGGCTGCACTTGGATTTCGGCATGGTGCTTCTTATTTGATTTCTCCTCCTGCTCCTCTATGTCTGCTGTGACAGCGGGCGATGTTTATGGTTCTAGGGTTTATGGAAGGCCGCTTCCCTCTATTTGCCAAAGCTTGGTCATTTTTGGCCCCTCGTGGCAGAGAAATTCCCTCTTTGGCCCCCTTCCGTGAAATTCCCCCTTTTGCCCCCTCGCACACACGAAGCATGTGGTGCGGCCCCCGAGCGCACCACCCCTACCGCGCCTCCCCTCGACTGCTTCGACCATGTCGCTTCGACTACAGCACTTCGACCATAATATTTCGACCACAACACTTCATCCACGGCGTTTCGACCACGACATTTTGACTATGGCTTTGATCGCTTCGATCATGGTTTTGACGACGATGCTTCGACCACAACGCTTCGACTGCAACTAAAAAGTCACCACATGCATTTTGCGGTCGGCGACCGCACGAGGAGGACGAGAGAGAGAACCAAAGAGAATTTCTCTACCACGGGGCAAAAAAAAATAACCAGTCTTCCTCTTTGCCTGCCTGCCTCCCTCTCAGCATCAACAACTCTGACATATGGGACCACCTGCTAACCCCGCTAAGCAGGGCCCGCTTGTCGGCTGCCTAGTCCTGATAAATACACGAAACCCGGCCCGCTTCCGTTCGCCTTCCTCTTACACCCTCGCTTCCCCGGAACCCTAGCCGCCAGGTACCCGTGCTCCCCTCCCGCCTCCACTCTGCGCCTCCGCGAGACTCCTGGTAACCTCTCTCTTCCCCCTCAAATCCCTCCCGCTCTCGATAATCGCAGTTCTCGGCGATTTCTCAAGTAAATCCGCATCCGTTTCGACGAATTTTCAGGGCTGTTCCCGCCGTGTCGATCCAGATGTATCTCCAGTGCTACATCAACGAGAACGGAGACAAGGTGTACACCACCAAGGTCGTATGCGGTTGCCCTTTGCGCTTTCCCGTTGTTGATTAGTGTATGATTTGAGTTGCTAGCATATGCTGAAGCGTATCTTGTTCTTGCGCAGCAGAAGGAGTCGCCTCTCGGTGTGCCGACGCAGTCTGCTCACCCAGGTATATGTTAAGTAATCCAGACTTGTTCATTTGTTAGTTAGTTTCTCATTTCTCACTACACTGCTGTGTTTCATTTGTTTTGTCAGTTGAGCCCAATGTTCAAAATATGGGCGCGTTAGAATAAGTCAAGCATGTGCAACTGCCCATGCAAAGGTTGTTAGTCTCCCGTCCGTGGCGCGCGGCACGTTGGCACAATTCAGTTGCAGAACGTGGCGTTCGGAACGGACTTTACGGCCAGTAGACCATGCATCGCGTTGAGTTCTTTTCAAGTTGAATGTGAAATAAGAAAGTACTTGGTTGTTGCTGCGTAAACATTCTCTTCCAGAATATACTCTCTACCAGTGTGTGCATGTGCTGAGTGATCTTGCTATCTCTCCAGACGGTGTGGATTCACTGAGAGGCGGAACAGTATACCCCCATCCTTCCCATGAGTTATTTGTCTCTGCTGTTAGATCATCTTTCTTGTAAATATGTTCCTTTGTGTTTGCACATAGTATGCGAGCTTCTTGCTCTGTACAGGAGGATGCAGTGTTAGATTAGTGTGCCCCTATTGGTGTCATGGCCTATTTGTTAACCATGGTCAGCACCAAGCTGCTTGTTCTGAAAACTTTAGGCTTGCAAGCGTGCTATAATTTTTTTTGGAGAAATTGTACATGTTGTTTTGCTGGTTTTGATGTTTCCTAGGCTAAGCATTTTGCTTGTAGAAGGGCAAGTTTTTTCCTTTTGTTACATTGTTCCGATAAGTTATTCAAAGGGTAGCAATATCGAATTCACGTTGGTAACATTGCTACATGCCTGAGACATGGCTTCATCAAATTTTTGGCTCGGTTGGTTTGGTTTTTGTTATTATTTTCCGTGTTGGAAGTTTCGAAGTGCTACTTGCTACCACTGGTTGATGCGTCTTTCTTATTTAGAAATATTGGTGGAATAGGATCCCAAGGACAGAGATACAGTTTTTTATTTAACTGGTTCTCGTTACCCAGGGCCAGAACAAGAATTGAAATGCCAATGTGAAATTATTTTTGTTGTCGGCTATCACTATGTGAAATCTTTCATTTCTCTTGCGATATCACTGCGGTGGGTTTCTGGAAATTTTGAGCCCAGAAATTGCCGATCCAACTCTTCTCGGGGATTGAGTTTCGGTGGTACATATTTGTCCAAAACCTCAAATCATCCTTTCTTTCGCGGTGATGAATCTCGTTCCCTTGTCACAACAACATATAAGCAACGGATCTTCTGAGGCAAAGCAAATCCAGAGTCTGTCCTGGCCGCTCGATACCAACACTGTTTGTCATATTAGAGCTCACCTGTTATGAAATGCTGATCAAAACATACTGCCCTTAAGGCTGTAGAGCAACAGTGCTATTTTAGTTTTCCTGAGTAGAACACCTGTACTGTACTGTTGACGTATCACTAAAAAATTGAATCTTTGAAATGCTAATCGTTGGTTGTGGTGCAGCTCGCTTCTCTCCGGATGACAAGTACGCCCGCCAGCGGTACCTGTTGAAGAAGAGATTTGGATTGCTGCCAACCCAACAGCCAGCACCAAAGTACTGAACGAGAAGCTCTAGCCAACCATCGCCATGTTCCATGGATCGTCAGGAGAGAATGGCTTATTTTGCTGCTTGTTGGTTGGAATGTAGATTAGCCATTTGAGAAGACAGAAATTCAGTGTTGCTACTTACATTGCTAGTTATCCGTATTGCAGTCAAACTCTGGATGTAATGCCATGCTATTGATGGATCGTACTCGTTACTATGTACTCCGTATGTGACATCAAGTCCTTTGGGCGTCGTGCCTTAGCTTTGTTCTGAACTGTTGGTATGGTGAGCAACTGGAGTACAATGAGAATCTAGACCGCTAATTTGCCTTTCCTGTGTATCAGAAAAGCAGTTCTTGATTAGTTGGTGAAGCAAGAAAGCGAAGACGGCCACTTTATTCTGCTTAACGTTATGCGTGAAAGGGTTTGTGCGCGCGTATGGTAAGACAATATGCCTGCGTCTCCGACTCTGAGAGGTGAACTGAACAGAGGATTAAAATTTCTATCAATATTAGTGTAATTCATTATATACTTAGTGTATGAAAGCATCTCCAGTGTTTCTTTCTGAAGCACCAAGCAGTTTTGAAAAATTCCGGCTCCGATTAGGCAATAAATACTGTCAACAATACGCTATTCCCCCCCTTCGTAATCGGCGTAATCGGCCAGCGGAAGCCTGGAAGTTGCAACGAAGAACGAAGGGAGGGGGGGAACGGGAGACAAAGTGAATATGGAGAACAAAAAAAAGGAAACAAATGTTGTTCCTCGACGTCCAATCGCATCAAAAGAAATTCCGCGCTGGATAGCGAGAGGAACAGATCCCTTTAGCTTCGCATCTCGCCATTGCCCACGAACCATACCAATTGGTCCACAGGCACGAACAAACTCAAGAGAAGCGAAGCACAGACGACACGATCTACAATATAACAGATTCACCACGACCTACAACAACAGATTCACAAACTACAAATCTAGCACATGTGGATTGCCAAGACAACTCAGTCCCTTAGATGTTCTTTGACCATGCGATCATATCCGCAGGAGTCATTACAGGTCTGTAGGGCTCATCACCGTTGTCCCACCACAAAAAAAAACAAGAGCATGGAGTAAAGGTTGGTAGAGGGCTGATTCATGTATGTAAGCGCCGCCGCGTGCCCAAGGCGCGAGACACCGCCGAGGGCACATGAGGAAGGCGAGCTCAGGATACAACAGGGTGATGTTGCTTCAAGGGAACGAGTCGATTGGGAACCGATCAGATGCTGATCCTCCCAACGACCAGATGACGAAGCACACAAGCATCAAGAGTCGAAAGGAAAACGAATTGAGAGAAAAAAGAAATCAAACGAGACGAGCAAAGAAACCGATCAAATCTACCAGGCGACGAGGAGGCGGCGGCGAGGACGCAACAGGATGAAGAGGTGAAGGCATTTTATAGCCGCCACGGTGTTTGGTGGTAGCCCGGCTTGGGTCGTCGCGCCTCAAACCCTAATGGGCCGAACGATGGATGAGTGTGTCGGCCCTGTGAAATGGGCTTATGATAACTAAATTTAGTAATATTTTCTATACTTGAAACTTTCTTTTACTGGAATTTTTCTTCTTCTTCTTCTTTACGTTAACATATCATGAACAGCGCTAGAAGAATCTTACTAAGTCGACAAGCGAAATTCCAATGGCATCTAAATGAACATCGTTTGGAATTAGCTCGCGAGTTTTCCGGTGGTAATAAAGATAAATATTTTTCGGTGGCTCCCGTGTGCACGCGGAATGAATCTTGTTGGGACAGGAGAGCGAATCTCTACCGCTTAAAAAGGAGCGGGTGATGTTGAGTGAGGTGTTCTTTGCACTCTCCTTTGGCTCCTCTCAAATTCCTCTCTCATAAATTATTTTTATATAAGTCTTTGCCATCCCTCGTATCTCCCTATTTTTCAGTCACCACTAATAAGATTGCCAATACCGATACCTAGCTAACAATGTGGTGTAAACCAAACTCAGCAACTGAGTCTGAGTCGGGGCTTGATAAAGCACTAGCCCATTAACATCAGCTTGACATGCTGGCTCAAATTTAAAGCAAATTTTTTTAGCCATAGCAACACACGGACATTAAACTAGTTTTCTTATTATTTTACTGGAGTGGCTGTTTAAATACCTGTTGCGTACCTTCTCAAAAGCCCTGAGATTCAGTTAAAAGGATCACGTTTCCATTGGCAAAGAATGGATGCTGCATCGCTTCAAGCTTATTAGAACTTGGGAAATTAATATCACAATTACACGCAAACCAGTGAACACAGCGTACGCGGCACTTCTAACAATGATAAAATTTCTGATAATTTATACTGCAACACAAAGTTTGATCTTACAAAAGAAAAGCTAGCTCAATAGTGAATAAAAACACGGAGCAAGGCTGTTGATGCTACATGCTCTGAACATGGGCACCGTGAGGAAAACATAACTGCAAATCTGCACTGCGTTCTTGTAAAACATAACAGACTACAGCAACTGCAAAATGATCAGTTCTTGTTTTCAGTAGATTCTGCTGTAGTGGAGGTTGTTGAGGACTCCGTGAGGTATCTGGCGCATTGTGATACATATGGCTTCAACTGCAGTCATTTAAACAATAAATGTATGCTATTGCACAGCGTAATTGATGAGATAAGGCAGAAAAAGAGATCCCTTGCTCAACCACATAAAGACGCATTGCACATGATATCATCCACCTTCCTCTGCCTTGGCCTGGGCTAAACTTTGATACGTAGTAGATTTTAGAACATTCAATTCCTTCCCCTAGGGTTAATGAAGAACCATCGGTCCTCCATTTTTTGAAATGAGGACATGGCAAATCATGTCCATCATATTTCTTAAATCAACAACAAAACGTTTGTAAAGGAAAATTTGGGAGCTCCGATTATGTCATATTCGCTATTTTTCTTTTTGTTAGGTACTGTTAATATTTTCATATGTTCTAAGTTTTCCCCTATATTTTCAAGATTTTTTCCAATTAACTAATTAAATTGACTTTGCCAAATCATTACATCTAAGGAAATGAGGACTGATGGTGCACCCTTTTCCCAGTACAATGGCTAATATCTAATTTTTTTTGCCCAGCAAGTTGACATTGGAATAAAGTAGATAGGCAACTTTGATACTTAACTCGAGCGTGCAAGTATTAAAATCTGTGAAGCAAAAACAGTTATGCTAATTACCTTGAAAACGGTCGAGTCAGGGACCACAAATCTTGGCAATTTTTCATCCACCATCACATATCCACCTGCAAAATTACAACAGCATTCTGAAAACTATGTCCAAAACCAAAAGGTACAGAAGTAAAATTCTTCACTCTAATGAAAAGGATGCATAGAACTAGAAAGTCATAGCAACAGGTACAACTTATACACTCGGTTGGATAATCATATCATAGTATAAAAGTGATTGAAGATGTTACTTGAATCAAGCAAAATCAAGAATATAGCTGCGAAGAGACTGGAGCCTTACATGTAACACATAATCAAACTAATCTATGAGAGTTAAAACTTACGAATTTATACAAGATTTGCAGCTCAGACAAGCACGGCATGCTAGTAGGTGAAACTGTCACATCTACATATCAAATGAGCCAACCACAAGAAACTGGCAGTTTTTGGGTGAAGAATGGACTAGAAAATGTTAATATTTGATCAAATGGGCAAGATGCATATCTGATCTCTCCTTATTAGAAAAAACTTAATGTATAGTTTCTTCAGTTCGTTTCACTGAAAACATTGCTAAGTTTCAACTGGCATCACTATAATGTTTTCATCTGAACGATGTACAAACCAGTTCCAAGTTATGAGATCTGGCCAGTTCTAAGTTCAGCTAAGTATCCACTGATACAGGATTCCTTTACATTATCCTGCAAAGTGTGATCCACAGTCACCTAGCATTAGTAAATTGTAGTTGGATGCTTATATAGTTGTGTTTCTTGGTGCAAGGCTGTCTCTAATTCTTCTATAGTGAAGTTGCTGAATTTGATATTTCAGAATTTGCTCTTCATTACATCTTCTTTCTAGCAGTATGCATGAACAATACTTACTAAAGATCCATGGTGTTCTGTAGCATGGTTGTATACAATATCAATTAAAATTTCATTATGCAACTATGAATACATGGAACACTTCCTGATGTGTCCACCATAAAATCTTCACTCCGCTGAACCTCACCAATGACTATAGACCACTTAGCTTGAAATGTTTTGCACTTTTGTTAGTTGTTACTCACTAAATCTGTTCATCTCATTAGTATTTGCCTATTGCACCTTTCATTGAAGTAATATTTTGTTCCGATAAACACTTGCTTCACACACGGTTGACTCAGAACAACCCTCGACCTCCACGTTTGATCTCCCATAAAGAACATCCCTTCCTCCGATGGAGCAAATAGTGTGGCAACTGACAAGAGTGACCATACCATGTTTCATCCAAGGTGATTCATAATGTCCTGGTTCAAAATCTTAAGATTTCTAAACCCAATCGATCACCGGTTGTCATCTTATTTGTGATAGACATATTGCACCAGAAGGTGATACAAAAGATAGACTCTGACAGCGAGCACACAGACGAATTAGGTTCTAATCAATCATAGTGTATACCTTTGCGGGTGTGGAACCCGGTGGGCTTGCAGTTCTTGCCCTTGTAGTAATCCCGGGGCGCCCTCTTGGAGGAGAGGATCCCGAGCGAGGACGTTCGTTTCCGCCGCATCGCCCTCCCGAGCGAGCTCAGTATCAGCCCCAGCGGCATTCTCCTCCACCTCTATCAAGCACCAACCGCCCTTCCCGCTGCTTCGAACGCATCCCAAAAGCAAAACAAAAAAAATCAACACAAAACACCAGAGATTGCGCTCGTCGGAGGAGAGGGCAACTCGAGTGCGGAGCATACCGGAGGCTCGAAGGGGATCGGAGACGGAGACGGGGACGGAGACGGAGCTCGGGGACGGGTGCGGTGCGGTAGGGTTTTGGGGGTTCCACTCGAGTTGGAGCTTGCGGTGCAGGTGGGCTGGTCACGAAGGCCTTTTTGCCGGATCGAGTCGGCAGGCCAGTGGGCTGACACCCATGCGGTTTGAGCTCTTCCTTGAACGAGCGGGCCTGAGTTAGGCTCGGGTGCTGCTAGCCCCCGTGTTGTATAAAAGTCTTTCGGATTCTCGAGTTCCAGGTTTCAAACAAGTTTTAGACGTGTTTTATTAAAACAAATTTAACACGTTTTAAGATGTTTTAAGTAGTTTTAGAAGGTTTTTATAAAAAGGTTTCAATAGGTTTAAGAAGTTTCACAAGATTTCATTAATGTTTTGGTAAATTATATAAAAAAACTAGATGAAGCACAAATCGAAAGCAAATTTCATGAAGTTTCAAAAAATCTAAACGAGTTACACAGTTTCAGACGACCACCACGATTATGAACACTTGCTCAATGTTGCACCTGTGGCCATCACACAGGGGCGGAGCTACAGGGTGGTCCCTGTGGGCCGTGGACCACCCTGCGCCACAGCTTGTATGACCCTTTTGCTGTTTGTATGGATGATGGATACTTATTGTATGGATGATGGATGCTTTTAGCTGAATTAGATGGATGATGGATACTTATTGTACTGATAAATCTGCGGCTAGCTGTGTGTATGATTTGTTCTAGGCCCTGTCTGACGTTAGCATTTGTGTTTCTGCCCAGTCTATGATGGATGATTAGGCTTCTAGCTGTCTGATGCTTGAAGACATGTTATTAGCTTTTTTTGTGCCATTCTGTGATATAGTGTTTTGACAAAAGATCTGCCAACTGTTATAGGTGGTCATGCAGCGGCAAAGTTTTTACATTTAACCTTCTGAAATTGGCACTGCCGATTAAATATTTTTCATTGGTGAGGCGCATTGTCTTGGTTTATTTTTAGGGTTTTTGACAAAAGATCTGCCAACTGTTATAGGTGGGTATGTAATATTTCAATTCTATGTTAAGAAAGCTATATTCGTCTATTTTATAAAGTTTGTATGTCCTTTTTACTTTAATTGCATTTCGTAATTTATATACTTGTGTACCAACATGTTAAATTTATAACGGTTAAATAAATTTTAGACAACGGATCACTATAGCTACAAATCCTGGCTACGCCACTGCCATCACACCACGCTTGTCCACCGTGTTCGTGGCCGCTCGTGTGTGTCCATGTTCGATGCTGCTGAACCTACTCGTGGAGGTGCTCACCCATCGCCATGAAGCTCACTAGCCCCACCACCCACAACAATCGTGCTTGCTCGCCGTCGCACTAGCTCTTGCGCAGCCACCACAGTTGCTCGCCGCTCACAGGGGTTTCACACGCGCGCAACGGCGCCGAGGCCGGTGTTGTTGGGGCCTGGTTCGCCCAGCGCAGCAACGGTGGCGACGCATGCGAACGCAATGCTGAGGATGGCGGTGGCGCAAAAGGCGGGTAGTTCGGCGGTGGCGCCACACGTTCAGGTGCAACGGTCAGCGGCGTCGGATTGGCATTGATGGTGCTAGCGGGCGACGTCGCTGTGCGTGCGAACGCATAAATCCAGGCGATGGCGCAGCATCGATGTGGGCCGTGGTGCGCGTGCAGGCTCCCCATGGCACCCACCCGCTGTCTCGTCATGGTGCCCGGCCGCTTCGCGCCGCGCCTCCTTACCTTCCCGCAACAGCGCTCGCCTGAGCCCTCCGCCCTCAGCCACCCTGATGTGGGCTCATGTGGGGATACACGCCACTGTTGGTAAATCAGGGTTCGACCACCCTTTCGGTGCTGAAATGGTATTCCTTGTCGGTTCCATGTTAGATTTATAAAAATCAAAGAAAAAAATATGAAGGTAGTTTTAAATTGTTTAACTACATAACAATCTTCAGGTGCAAACTCAATCTGTGTACGAGGAAAAACTTAGCATGATAACGCTGAATTAAAGATTTGTGCTAATATTACCCCATTCTAGTGCGGAAATGCCTCAATTATTATTGTTGATTATGAGTTCAGCCGTTCGTGAGGTAGAAGCATCATTCAAGGAACCTTTTGGAGTGGGTAGCTAGCCATTTATGTACATTTACTCTTTAAGTAACTATATGTCTCAGCAATGATGGAAGTGGTGTAAGGTTCTTTTAAGGTGATGTTCCTGATTTATATTAGAGAGAAACGCAGTACAGAGTCCCAAAATTTGCATGTAATCCATCCATAAAAATAAAATGACAAACAGGGCCAAGTGAACTGAACAACAAATGCACAACACTTCATCTCGTTCGCTCCCGATCAGACCACGCCGGAGATGGGGACGCGCAAGAGAAGGCGCTAGAAAGCGACGGCAACTAAGCGAAAGATAGGTACGGCGGTGGCGACCGCCGAGTCCAACACGCAGCGCTGGTGGTACCCCCATGGCAACGACCACGACACCCACGCTGGCACGATCGTCGATCGCAACGCCGCACCAGTACGACCATCGACCGCAACGCCTCGCGTCAGTACGACCGTCAACTGCAACGCCCACACCGTCATCTCGACACCAGGGAGTCGGCCTCCGAATAACACCGGCGAATGTCGAGCCTCTCCGATGGGGATTCTGCACGGAGCGCACACTCCAAAGCCTTCACCCTGCCACTGGCTACGTTGACACCCACGACCATGCCGCAGTTGTGACTTCCCCGACATCTCCGACTATGTCGTGGTCAAGTCTTCACCGACAGACATGACCACCTCGTGGTCAACATTTGGGGACGGAGCATTCGCCTCCGACTTCTCTGCCGAAGACTTCACACGGTCTTCACTGAGGTCTTCGCACGATCTCCGCATGGAGACTTCGCACGACCTTCGCGGGACTTTGCACCGACTCCGCCGAGCCCCGCGCAGTTGCTGTCTTCGACGGACTTCGCACGGCCTCCACCAGACTCCACACGGTCTCCGTCGAGGACTTCTCACGGTCTCCACTGGGCTCCGCGCGGATATCGTCTCCATGTGGAGACATCGCACGGTCTCTACCAAGGACTTCACACGATCTCCGCGTGGAGAATGCGCAAGATCTTTGCGGGACTTCGCACTGACACTGTCGAGCTCTGCACGAATGTCATCTCCAATGGACTCCGCACAACCTTCGTGGGATTTCGCACCAACTCCACCGATTTCCGCACGGATGCCGTCTCCAATGGACTTCGCACGGCCTTTACGGAACTTCGCACCGACTTCGCTGAGCCTGCGCTGATGCTATCTCCGATGGACTTCACACGGCCTCCACCAGACTTCACACGGTCTCCGACGAGGACTTCTCGCGGTCTCCACCGGGGTCCGCGCGGATATCGTCTCCATGCGTAGTTGTCAGGACTTCGTCCACTCGTGCTCGGGAATTCTTTGACACTTCGTTCGATCGCTTCGAGGCCGCGACGTCGTCGATACCTACGACCACCACGTTGTCACACCTTCTGTGACCACGTCACGGGCAACATAGTCGTCATGCCTTCTCCGACTACGTCGGAGGCACCAACCCGACGGGGCACCCGACCTTTTGGCGTGGGACTTCGCCGCCCGCATACATGACCCGCCTGAGGCTGGGGCACGACCTACGCACGCCGGCTCGCCCTCCGCCGGAGGATGCCACCACCACGTCAAGATCGGTCAAACAATCCTACTCTAGGAGGTTTACAACATCCACACCCCCGGGATTGGGAGTTACTAGTTGCATTAGCTCGTCCATCGGCACCTGCGTGCTTACTGCCGGGGGACAGGGGCGGGGTCAGTCTGGGCCAATTGTTCACGCCAGCTCGCCCATCAGGACCTCCGCGCTTGCTGTCGAGAAAGTACTGTTGTAGGGGTGGCCCAACCCCCCGTGACTGGGTCTTGCCACTGACCCAATATATAATAGACCCAATAGTATGAAGAAATATACCAATATACTCTCATCTTTTGTAATTATCAAATGGTAGGATGAAAATTTCTCATCCTACTCCGTTTATGTATATAAACCCCCAAGAGGGGTATGAGAGAAGAAAGATCCACTCATTTTTACTCACCAGCTCTCTTTAGATAGTCTCCTCATATACTATTTAGTCAGTAACCACAATAGAAATGAACGCCGACAGAGTAAAAGATGCTGGACAAAGCATTCTGGTCGATGCCCAAATGAAGGGGAAAAAGGCCCTGGAATGGCCAAATCTAGATGGAACGAGTGGAGTTTGTGGGGATAGTTAAAATTCAGAAACCACATTTCAGAAATTCCCTTCTTATTCAGGATAGTTTTCTCTTTTCCCCCCCTGCCATGTCAGACTTAGCAACCTTCTTCTTCTTCTTTGAAAGATTTCTGCTTCTCTTGTTCTGCAACTGGGTGAATGTGAAATTTTCACTTGGCAAGCGGCAGGTTGGCACTCCAGTTTAGTACAACGCAAGTTAACATTCACATGAGAGAGTAATACACCAGCATGAATCATAGAAGGGACATGCTGGGGACACAATAGGCCAAACTTTTCTGCACGCTTTAAATTCACAGGAATTTGTAAGCTTTTTTTTCTTCTGAATACTGATGCCTCAGTTAACTTCTGTAGACATCAGCTGGATATATGTTCTCTAGTACTAGTAAGCAGCATATACTTTTGCATCTTGCAAGAAAAATCGGAAACTCAGAATGTCTTAATTTTACTCCTCCAATGAAATTTAGCAGTTCTCCAGTCCTGCTATGTTCAGAATGTCTTCACCTCTAGTTCCAGCAGTGGTGTATGCAGCGCAAGGATAGGCCCTGCAGTTGTTTAAACTTAAGAAACGGCGACTTTTCAGTACCTACTCAGGTGTCTCTAGCGTTGAAGACAAATTTGCGACAGTGCTACACAGAATTAGAATGAACCCCTCTTGTCTTTTTACCCAGCATATATAAGTTGCTTTGGTGCAAATTAATCCAAAAATATGACAGCTCGTGGCCTGCATAAGGAGACCAAGCAAGTATGCAGAACATCGATTCAGACAACGTGAGCAGTTCACGGTAACATATTCCAAAGGCCACATAAAAGCAAACATCGATTCAGACAACGTGACTTCAACTGAAATCACTTATTATTCTTCATACACCTGATAGGCTGATACAACTGGAATGCCTTTTGTAAGGAGGAAAATAAGAAACAACTGCAACAAGGGAAAAAAGAAAAATGGTAACCAAGGGGAAGACTCCCGTCGGAGCTCACCATCGCCGATTTCTGACTTGCCGGTTTGTTCACACCTCACCAAGCCATCTGGAAGCCAGGGAAGAAGGCCAGGAGAAGGCATGGACGAACTGATGAGTTCTTGAGGAGGAGGAGCAGCAGCTCAGCCTGCACTGTTCTCCATCCTCATACCGCTTACGCAACTCCTAAGAACCATGCAGACGCTCCTGCCATGCGTCCTCCATGATCTGCGGGTGCAGAGAATCACAAGAGGTGGAAGGGGTATTTTTCGTACCTGGTTGAGGCCGCTGCCGTGCGCAGCTGTGAGAACCAAGAACTTGCACGGTGGCACCTTAAATAGGCTAGTGCGGTGTGCTTTAGTGGGGAAAAGAACAACGAAAGGGAACTGAAGTTTACTGTGTGCAGTGCGTTTATTTTCTGGAATTCCCAACACATACTATAATTGTTTCACCAAGCATCAATTCTGCTGTGCTCCTTCTGTAGACAATTCTACATCCCTATCCTACTTCTGGGGCAATCCAAAGTAATTTACTGAATGCAAATGTACTTATAGTGCATTTATTTTCTGGGATTCCCAATCCGTACTGTTCTTGTCTAACCAAACATCTGTTCTACTGTATTTCTTCTGCAGACAATTCTCCATTGCTACCTTGCTTCTGGGGCTATCGAAGGTAATTTACGGAATGTAAATGCGCTAAGACTTGTACTATCCATTGAGTGGGACATTTACAAACACCTTTTGTCATCGAACTAACCCCAGCCTGAACTTTCAGGCTGGTAAAAGTATAGACCAACTCCATGCATCATGTCATTTGCTTTTTTACTAATATTTTGATAGCAGCTGTTGACCAATTGTCATACTTGCTGCCAAAAGTTTTGTAATATCCCAAAAAATTAGCTTTCTTTAAAAATTTAATTTTAGATTAATTATTTAAATTATCTGGATTTTATTTGTAATCCTGGAAGGTAATTTCAAAATAATTTCAATCCGAATTTCCAAATTCGAATTCAAATTCCAGAAATTCAAATCTTCAAAAATCCAAATCTCCAGAAAAATATATGTTCTATTTTTCAGGGTCAAACCTATTTTCCTTGGCCCATCTTTTCTTTTCTTTTCCCCCTTTTTCTTTCTTTCTCTCTCTTCTGTTGGCACTGTTAATCCACGGCTACTGTTCATTATCTTCCAGCTCCAGCCAAATAGACCGAACAGCCGTGGCCGGTCACTTCCCCCTCAAGGCAACTCCTCAACCAGACCTTATCTCCATGTCTCGCCAAATAAAAGTTGTGCCAAATTATGTGAGGAATCCATTTCTTCCAGTTTCTTCACAATTTGTTCATTCGTTTGTCTTTTATCTTGTCCATCCCCAAACCGACTTAAAACCGGATCCTACAAATTCGTGTCTATTTCTATCTCTTCCGAACCTTTATATATGATCCCATGACCTCTCTCAACCCTTTTCAATCTTTGTCAAGCCTCCTCAATCCCCAGAACACCGCTGTCATCAAGAGCGCTTGGTTCCTGAAATTGTTAGTCATTCCAACTCGTGTTCCGAGCACTCCAGTGAATTTTTTGTATTTCCTTCACCTCACTTCGTGTTCCCAAATATCTTGCACCATTATGTGAAGTTAACTTGATTTTTATGTAGCCCTTTAATGGGAATCGAGTTTTTTTAAAACCGATTTACATCGTCCTTGGTCGTTGATTCGTCACCTCCGATGAGCCAAAAATCCAATTCTTTGCTGCTGCACGATCACCATCATCTACTTTATGTATTCCATACCTTTGTTTGTCCAATGCATCGCCGCGGAGGTTCCGCACCAGAGCACCCCATTGTTCCTATGCACGACACTATGGCTAGCCCAATCCGGTCTTCCTCCGGCCAAACCGATCGCACCATCACGTTCCTTGGGTCGAGATTGTGCCCATGCTCCTTTGTACCCTTCGTGTTCCTTGCTAGAATGTCATCGGCCCTATCCACCGATGCCGCCCGAGCCTTTTTGCGTCGCCACTGCCACTCCGGCATCACTGGCCGATGCCACCTCCCGCCATCCCTTCCCTGATACCCCAGGTTTTCGTTTTAGCCTTTCCCCTACCTCCCCTATCCGCCCAACTCTAGCCACGGTCGCCACCATAATGTCTGCGTGCTGCTTTGCTTCTTCTCCAACAGAGAGCTCTCTATTAGTTCTCTTTGAGTTGCTTCAAGTCAATGATGAGTGGGCCCCACCTGCTATGCACACATAATTCCAAAAAATTCCAGCCAAAAAGAAGGTACCAGGAATATTCCCTCCTTTTTCCAATTTTAGGATTTTCCTTTCCAACCGATCTTCCGATCGCTCGTTCTACGTCGTCCAAACTCCGAATCCAGCGATTCAAGTTTCTAAATTCATATAAAATCCTAATATACCTTTCAATATATATTTTATATTTTTGTTATTTTATTTATATTTATTTATTTGTGCTTTCTCGTTTTCGCGCGTAGAACCCGACGTCGTCGAAGAAGTTCCCGCTACCAAGAAGAAACCCCAGCCACAGAAGGCAAGTCTTCCTTAACCATGTTGGTCATAGTTTTATCAAAGTTATTTACTATTTTAAATTTACATGCATTGCTATTTCGCATAAAATGATAACTTGTCTTAAAGTCATTAGTTAATCCTACATTGTTATACCCCTTGTATATTTGTCACCTTAGGCTATCCTTGTCTCAATATTGAGATTATATAACTGTTTGGTTAATTCTAGAATGGTAGAAGTGCTTAGACAAGCTTATCGGTCACTATAACCATATAGTGGGAATAATGTTATCAAATATCTAAATAATTATTTTTATCAAGTGTTTGGCAATAGGTATCGCCATTGGTTTAAAATAAAATAAAATGGTGAAAATTTCTTTTAGACTTGGGCATATGGTAAGATTAGATTGATACGGATTGAGCACGAGAATTTGTATTGTGAAAGTACCGCCATAATCAATTAAGGACCGACATTTATGATTATCCAAATTGAGCATTACCGTACAACCACAAGCCTAAATGGGTATGACTGGACCAACTAATTTACATCGACCCAATGTGGGTTGCGCCATTCGATGGCACATGGTCAGTTGAGCTGGATAGAAGCCTTTGACGTCATGGCGTAAGAGGGGGCTTCTAGAGCGGGTGGATAGAACCCCACGATGATGAAAACCTTAGCGGGTGTAGCCTTATTAGGGACATGCATTGTAAAGGCTTTGTCATGATCTCTTCACCACACACCCAAGGAAGTGTTCTTATCGTGTGGTAATATGAGATGATCATGTCTTGTGGGTAAAGATGTACAACCTCTGCAATGTGTAAAACTATTCGAATAGCCATGCTCATGGTCAAGGGCGAGCAATGTGTGCTTTCACATGGTAGATCTTTGGTTTTAGTTTCAAAGTAAAATCTTTTGGGAACTCGGAGTGGATAGAGCTCTCAAGAGTGTGTTCTGCCGGATAGAGCCATTGCGGGTGGATAGAAACCATATTCTTTGATGTGGTTATGAGGTGGGTTTTTTTTGTGATTTAGTCCTTAGAGTTTTAAAAATTACGAATAGACTCTTTCCTCAATAGATTTCTTTCTATTTGAACCTCCCTGTATATATAGCAAATCCTAGAATCTTAATTTCTAAAGTTTGCTGAATCGGACACTCGAATCCAAGTCGAACTCCGACACCTGTGTCCGAGTCCTAGTAACACTGGTCTAGAATGCTTGGTGGTGCTCCATTGACACCTTGCTGCAACCGTGTAATGACATCATGGTCTAGATCCTGCTTGTGCTTCATCTCGTTGATGCCTTTCATTAGGGAGGCAAGCATCTTGCCAAGATACTCAATAGTCTTCGGCTCCTCCATGGGAAGAGTGGTCGTAGATGGCTCAGATACCAAACTGATATGGGATGGCCTCGGTTGAGGTATTCTGTGAACAGCGAAAGGACGAAAATAGATGGAATCGGGATTTTGGGTGAGATCGCAGAGGGGATCGTGCTCGCCCTCGTGCACACAGGGGGATTGTTCCCTACCAGCGCGCGAAGCTCTAAGAATGCCTGAGGTAAGGGAAATTGTTCTTTTCTTGTCTCTTCAAGTTACAAACTGGGTCCTTTGTATAAGGACTGAACAATCCAACTCAGACTAGGACACTTGATCCTTACCAATAACAAACCCTGAATCTTAACTAGTATCTAACTCTTTATATCCTAACTTGTAACAACTAATACTTTCCTAAACTAATATCTTTAATCTAACCTAAATTCATATTTATCTCCAGCGAAGTGTTGCTAGACTGTTGCACGTCACGTCTTTCTAGTTGCCGAACTGTTGCCCATCATGGCCTACCGGTTGAAGGTCTTCGGGTATAAAACTTCCCCCAAAAAAAGTCCACAACATCGTGCCCCAGCATCCTTGCCTTAGCTTGCAGCCTCCACACCTCTCCCCACAGACAGCGTCAACTGTTGTGGTTATACACTAAACAGTGGATATTGGGGCTATGAGAAGACTGTAAAGGAGCTACCCAAAGCCTAAGACTCACGATATAGAGCAGTATAGAGTGTATGTACCACACTTCTGTTATTACTTAGACCTATTCTTACAACTAAAACATGTCCTCTCTCTATGGAGCCCTGGTGGCTATATTTATAGCCATGGGGAGGTTGTTTACATAAATGTCCCCCTTGGAGTCTATAATAGTGAGGGCCTACTTGGTGGCTGACTCCGATCTATGGACCTATCGCAGACATCGACAAAACCCCTTTCCTAGAAGAACTGCGAGGAGTAAGGGCTTCCTGCACAAGCCCTTGGCTCCTAACAAGAGAATTCAACATGATATTGTCAGCCCAAGACAAAAACAACATAAATCTTAATAGACAACTAATGGGGAAGCTCCAATAATTTGTTGATGACCTTGAACTCAAAGAGCTGCATCTGCACGGCCGTCGATTTACTTGGAGCAACGAATGGGATAACCCGACCCTAATAAGGCTTGACAGAGCATTCATCTCTGTTGATTGGGAAGACATACACCTAGATGTGTTTATGCAAGCTCAATACACTGCAATGTCAGACCATTGCCTTCTCTTAATTTCCGCTCAAACCTTGCCTATAGCTAAGCGTCGATTTCACTTTGAAACCTTTTGGACAAAGTAGGATGGGTTTCTAGAGGCAGTGCACAAAGCCTGGGCTTGTCCCCCTGACATCTTCGGCCCCTTGAAATGGCTACATGCGCTTCTCAGGAATACTGCATGAGGCCTTCAAAGTTGGGGACATAAACGCTTTGGAAACATTATGATGCAACTCCTCATGGCCAAGGAGGTCATCTTCCAACTTGACAATGCACAAGACAAACGAACACTTTCCCCTCAAGAACTCTGGCTACGTAAGACCCTCAAACTTAGATGCCTAGTGTTGGCATTGTTAGAAAGAACGATGGCTAGGCAGCGCTCCCACATCAACTAGCTCAAAGAGGGGGACGCGAGCACGAAGTTCTTCTTCTTCCATGCTTCACACCGGCGGAGAAAAACCTACATCAGCCCCCTTCATACCCATGATCGAGTCATTACCAATGAAGAGGATAAAGTAATGCACTTCCAAGAATTCTTCCAGAACATCATCGGAACTTGTGCAGACCGAGAACACACCGTTGATTTAGACTTTCTAGAGTTGGCTTCAGGGAACCTAGCTCACCTGGATCAAGAATTTACAGAGGATGAGGTTTGGGAAGTAATCAAAACCTCCCTTCGACGAATTCACTAGGCCCAGACGAGTTCACGGGAACCTTCTACAATCATGGACGTGTTTCATGCCTTTTACCATTTACAAGGGCGTTGCTTACACTGGTTGAACAATGTGTTGATTGTTCTTCTGCCCAAGAAGAGCGATGTTAACAGGATCAGAGACTTCCGGCCAATCAGTATCGTACATAGTTTTGCCAAACTTTTCTACAAGGTTTTAGCCAACCGACTGAAAAAAGAACTACCGGCTCTTGTGCACCCAAACCAATCTGCCTTTGTCTCCGGAAGGTTAATACATAATAATTTCCACTTTGTCCAACTAGTTACCAAGAATCTCAAAGACAAAAAGAAACCCTCTCTCCTATTGAAACTAGATATATCTAAATCTTTTGATTCAGTTTCTTGGCCTTTCCTCCTATAAATCCTTAAACACATGGGCTTTGGTACAAGATGGTGTGAATGGATATCAATGTTGCTTCCCAGTGCTTCCTCTAGAATTCTGCTGACTGGAAGACCTAGGAATGATATTCAGCTGCACCGTGGTCTAAGACAAGGACACCCTCTTTCCCCAATGTTGTTCCCGCTGGTAATGGAAGTCCTTAACGTCTACTTCCAAAAAGCTAGCTCGCTCTCATGCCTCTCTAACCTCGGCATTCAAGGGTTGCAGGAGCGAATATCCCTATATGTCGATGATGTAATTTGGTTCGTTGCTCCAAGACAACAGGACCTTCGGGTTCTTAAGGAGATTCTCATTAACTTTGGAGAAGCGTCAGGCCTATGCACCAACTTCTAAAAAAGCTTCATCACCCCCATTTGTTGTTCACAAGATCAAATGGACATGGCCTTGCAAGAACTCCCTTATCAACTTGCTTCCTTCCCTATAAACTACATGAGCTTGCCGTTGACTTTGTCTAAACTCATTAAGTCTCAAGTTCAATCGATGGTCGACCAGTTCATCTGGAAATTCTCGACGTGGAAAGGAAGCTTGCTATCCTCAGGTGGTCGCCTCGTAGTGGTCAAACAAGTCTTCCCCATGACCCCTATATACCACCTTTTGTCACTCGATTTACCATCATGGGTATCAAAGCGATTGACAAAAGACGTCGTCCGTTCCTTTGGAAGGGATCAGAATGGAGGGACATTGCCTAGTGGCGTGAAAATCCGTGTGCAGGCCATTGGCCCTGGGCGGTCTAAGGATTCTAGACCTCAAGACAATGGGCTATGCATTATGTTTGTGATGGCTATGGGGACAAAAAACAGACCATGCACAGGCATGGACATCTCTTCGGGCTTCACATGAACCGTTCGTCTATGCAATGCTCAGGGCCGCGATAGAAATCCAACTTGGCGACGACAAATGAACATTATTTTGGTCAAACAATTGGATCAAGGGACAATCAACATAGGACATAGCTCTAACCATTCACAGACTGGTCTGCCCAAAAGTTAAGAGAACCACCACGGTTGCGCAGGGTTTGTAGTTGAACTCCTGGGTCCATGGAATCCAGGGAACCATTTCGGTGCAAGAAATCTCAGAATTCTTACTCCTTTGGGATAAAATCAGTTATGTCTTACTCCAACCTCAAACCGATAACCAGGTTGTCTGGAAACTAAACTCCGCAGAAGTATATTCTACCAAGTCTGCCTACTGCGCATTCTCCTCGGCGGGATCCACTTCGCAGCTCACAGTTAATCTGGAAATGCAATGCACCATTGAAATGTAAGTTCTTCACCTGGCTAGCTATCCTTGATCGTTGTTGGATAGCCGATCACTTAGCGCATCATGGCGTGACGGCACACACACTCTGTCCCCTTTGCAAACAAAATCTGAAAATAGTTGATCACCTCCTCGTCCTTTGCCCTTGGGTCCAACAAGTCTGGACACAATTCATTCGCCCCCTCAGCTTTCTTCGCCCACTAGCAACGAGACGCACTCGGTTGATTGATTGGTGGATCTCATTGCACAATAAGGTATCCATGGTTCAGAGAAAAAACTTCGATTCCGTTGTCATCCTCTTCCTATGGACCATCTGGCACGAACGCAATAGTCGGGTATTCAACAAAACAAAGGGAGGTATCGAAGGGCTCCTTGACAATCTAAGGCAGGAACAAACTTGCTGGAGATGGGCAGGCGTGGATGCTTTACCGATTACCGAGAGTTAGCTCTTAACATAACACCCCCCTCCAGCATCCCCACTGTGTTGCTTCAATCCTATATATCTCTGCTATCCTACCTCTCCTTTCTTTTACTTGTCTTTCCCCATTTTTGTATTCTCCTAGTGGGGTAATTTGTAACTCCAAACACTAGCTTATCTAGTGCATGTACTCTTTTACTCCCCTCTTAATGCAATGATATGCAATTTTTTTGTATGTTCCCTAAAAAAATAGTGAGGGCAAACATATCATTTTTTTGATATAACCATATTGAGCTTATCATGTAATTACACACATAATGAGCCTTTGACATAGTAGACCGACTGGGCCAAGGTTGGGGCCACTCCCCCAACACAAACAATGTTCTAAAAGGCAACATGATGACCAGATACCAGTTTCATGTAAGGTACCATTTCTTCGGTTTTAGCAGCAAAATATGCTTAAGAGGAATGGAATATACTATGCATAATAGTGGGCGACTGTTCCCACTATAAAGGAGAGGTAATCAACACCACCAATTACGGGCATTTCCACAAAAAGTGGGGTTTAATGGTATAGGTCTAGTAAAGTGGAGCCCTCCAATGGAATTTCTTTACCCTCTTTTCCTCCTTTGAACAGGTGGATGAGCCACAGAGGCAGTGAACCTTCCTCTTGTGAGTGCACATAATCATTGCCATCATTAAAAATCCCTGAGAAGCACCAACAGGTCATTTTCGACCTTATGTGGCACTCATGACCAAGCTCAACATGCACATACATGAAGAGATTTTTAATTGATAGTATCCACTTCTGAATATGTGTGCTGAATGATTTTTGTCTGTACAAACCAAATAACCTATGATTTGTTAGTAGCCAAACTGCCAAATAGCGCATTCTGTATACATCAAGTTGATCAAGATATATGTGCTGGTATGCATCCTTCAAATTTGATTCAGACTTGACCATGAACTAAACCCTCTAAAGAAATGAGGGCCTGAAAAGGAGGAAAAGCAGTACTACACCATCATGCTTCTAAAGTCCAAAGAATCTCATATAAGTTCATGGATGAGTCCTATTTGTTGCAAAGTACAAATGCCATCACACAGGTTTCTAGGTCTACCCAGTAAGGAGTAACACGGATAAAAGGGAAAACTTTGCTCAATGAAAGAAGAAAGAAATAGCAAAAACCCTCTATTAAACTAGACAATTTTAGCAAAAAATGTGCAATATAAAAGTTTGATAATTCTTACTGGAGAGTCCTGAGACCCAAAAGGAATACAGATGACCCTGATCGCATCAAATTATCTTTGAAAAAGTAACTGACTGTGGTGAAATCAAAGGCCATGGCAGAAGCTATATGACTCGGGGTCTCGGGTAACCCAGTGCTATTGCCAATTGGCCGTTGCAATCTGTGAGTCCTGTTAAGGCAAATGGAGATAGAGAATCTAATAGTTTGGCATTCCAAGCAACAACTTAAATTTTAACTGTTTCAACACAAAAACTAATGCAGCTAACCTTCACTATAAGTCTTGAGTCACTGAAGCAAATACATAACCAGCAGAAAGACACTTTATTAGCTACCGGATTTTGTGGAAACAGCTATGCATATTTTAAACATAAGTATAATCTTTAATAAAAAATATTTAGATCATTTTTCTATAGTGTTTAACAAATATAATAAATTTATGCATGATACAGTGCAATTTGCAAAACTTCTGTCCTACATGATTAACATATCTACAATATTTTCACGATTTTTTCTAGATGAAAGTGTGCCCGCAAAATGTTCTTGCGCAATTATTGTGCTATAAGCTATTACAATGTAACAACAAGCATAACCACAAAAATCTGAGTTCTGTTTGCAACATCTACAGATATTTATTCTCTGCAAATTTTACATACATATGAAATTATGAATTCATCTGCATGTTTTTTTTTCAAATCAATATTGCAATCTGTGTCCAGCTTACCCAAGCCTCCTCTATGGTTGATATCAGGATTGGTACGAAAACATTGCTGTCACATACCCCACTAGTCCACTCAATGTCTCAATGTACAGCAAGCACCTTAATAATCTACAAAGCAATTGCCAACTTCCATTCACTCCCAAAAATTTATGTTGCTGTCAATCTTCAGACTAGTATAAAGTAAACACCACTCAAGGGAACATGATTACCCCACCAGAAATAAATGATTTGTTCTCTTCTAGCATATGCAGGGTGCGCAATGAGTCGTACAGATGTCATTCACTCTTCACATAATAATAGCCTTTAATCACAAAATTAAATATTACCTTTCATCGTGTTTGCGAGAGACTTAACCTCCAATGATCAAACCATAGCGTACATGGGACATCCTTGTAGCCTATTGGTAGAGCACAAAGTTGTGGTTGTTGATGTCATAGGTAAGTCCCTACTCTCTTCTTAAATATAAGAATAAGATACACAGTTCCTCCCGTGTATTTTCATTCTTTTTAAGCAACAGGTAACATAGTTGGTAGAGAACATAATAAATCTAAGAAATATGAAAAAGGGTTCGCTGGTTGGGCATAAAGAACCCAATTTTTGTTGCAACTCTTTTCCATGTTTGACCAAATATTCAATGTAATAAACCTACTGAGCTCCTGAATTAGGAGTCTGTAGATACACTCAGTTAGTAAAGCCAAACTAATTACAAATATGCTTCTTCAACTTCAACCACTTTCATTTTAGCGTGTAACTGTTTTTCATACGGGATTTAGGACCTTTCTATGTTCTATTTCCTTGCTTCATCCTCTTGAATGTTCCATGTGGAGCATATACTTGGAACTTCTGGGCACCATATAAATGATCAGTGAGCTTTCTTAGTTTTTGCTTTTAAGAATAAGGGCATCTCCAAGTATAAGGTCATATATCAGCCAACTATATACTATGCTAACTCAGATTAACTTTATTGGAAGATGATCTAGCAGTTGACATAAAAAGGTTATTGGGATTTGGGAGTTTGGGACAACTGACTGTTCTTTGCACAACAAGTGTTATCATCATCCTTGCGTGCCATACTATCATCATGCCATGGGGTGATGGGGGTTATAAAATATTTAAGCCCCAAACATTTTGCTTTGGACCCAAATGGTTACTGGAAGGGTTGGTTAGGGAGATGCAACGCAGGTGAAAAAGTCTCCAGAGGCGTTTACTATGCTTTAGACTGGGTTTTGGTAGGGTTGTTGATGATTTGATACCCTGGGAATTGCTTTTTGATACTGAATCTCGTAGTCGTGGGTCCCTAAAACTGAAACAACACCCTGCTAGCCCGTTGTAAAAAAAAAGTAAAGCCAAGCATGGTCAATGTAACAAGTCCAGAGGTCAAACCGACGAGGCACTCCCAATTCCAATGCCTTATGCCTCCAATATATCCTACTCCTACCTCATGGTGTCAACAGCTGAGTATCTAAGAACAAACCTGTGCAAGTTTGCTTCAAGAGCACATGGTTGATCACAAAGGCGATAAGGAAAGACACGAAGCATTGCCAAATTATGACAAAAATCTTGATCCAATGACTACTTTAACTACATTAGCTGGGCATATCAGCACAAAAACTGAAAAATTGCTCTGGGAATCACCCACCACAATGGAATCCTCCAATTCAAGAACCCACTGGACAACGATCCCACCGCAATCTCTCAAGAAAGAAAGGGCAAATGTAGCAGACAGCACCCACCTTGGTCCCAGCCGTGTTCTCGTCCTACACAGGCGCAGCGGAGAGCCACGACGGTCGTCTGGACGGTGCAGCACAGCTACCGCCGACGAGAGGCGTCATCCGCTTCGGCGTCATCGTCGCCGGAGACGGTGGCCACGCGGCTGTTACGGTCTCTGGTGCTGTTCCATGTCCGACAACCGAGTCAGCTAATATCCTGGGCAGCAAACGAAAGCGGAGAACTAGCAAATGGCCGAGGGAGGATTGGGTCGTGTAACAGGCTTGGTCCAGCTGTCGGGGTGGCTAACAGGGTCCATTGGTCATACCGTGAAGGAGTCTAGTACTTAAGGCAAAGGCGAAATGGGAACTGGGGAGACTTTGTATTGGCCTGAGACTCCCAAACCTTCCCTTTCTCCTGTTCTTCTTGTTCCTCAATCCCCTTCTCTTCCCTAGACTGTAATCCCCTATTGAACTGATACGATTGTACTATGTACCCTGAGATTTGGAGGAGAAAGGTGACATTCCAAAGATCGGTTAACTCGCGTTGTAACGTGCCAAGGACCGCTACAAGACTATCCTCCGCCATCCGCCCTGTAGGGCCTACCGACGCAGGGGTGCCGGTTGTGAGGTTGCTGGCAACAGCGGCTTGGGCTCCATAACCAATAGTAGTCGCGTGGCGCAGAGGATCACCAGAGATGGGGCCAGAGCCGAGGAAGTCGACGGACGTGTCTACGTGGGGGCCTGGGCCGACGGATGCGTCGACGCGAATGCCGGAGTTGATAGATGTGCCAATGCGGGCGCCTGGTCGACAGTTACACCACCGTCGGTGCCCAAGTCAGCGATCACGCCTGCACGGGTTGTGTCATGGCCGATGGTCCCGGTCACACTAACATCGAAGCCGCCTACGCCCTGTTCACCCCCTAGAACGGCCGGACGCCGCTGCAACGAGGGAAACGGGCCCTCGCTCGATGGGCCCTCACTCGCCGGCCCCGGCACTAACGCGCTTCTCTTCCGCTTGGTTGTTGTCGTCGCTTTCTTAGGAGCCATGGTCATCCTAAACTCTCAGCTTTCTCATTATCCCTACGGTCGGTGTCAACTATTGTGGTTACAGACAAAACAGTATATGAGAGGACTAGGAGAGTATGAGAATGAATATATATCTTTTTTCCTGTTCCCCCTAGGGGGATATTTATATATGACCATAAGGTCTTATTACAATTACGCCTCCATCTTAGGGTACTATTACAAGGATATTCATATCCTTTTATGTCCCCTGCTGAACTTTTCAGCTCAACAGGCCGAACGGATACGGTAGGGGATCATCCCCACAACAGTCCTCTTTTGAAGTGTTGTATGGTCGCAGCCCGTGGCACTTTGGTATAGTGAATTCAGCTAATTGCACCGTACCGGATCTGGAGAAATGGCTGTCTGAGAGGGAGTTGGTAACTAATCTCCTGCGGCAGCACTTGCATCGAGCTAACCAACGCATGAAGGCCCAGGCTGATGCAAAGAGATCAAAACGAGAGCTCACTATGGGGGCTGGGTTTATATGAAGCTTCAGCCTTATGCTCAATCTTCTATGGCAGTAAGGGCTAACCATAAACTGGCTTTTCGATATTTTGGCCCTTTTTAGGTAGAAGGCAAAATTGGAGCTATGGCATATAAGCTTCAACTTCAGCCGACTTGCGGCATACACCCTGTCATTCACGTCTCCCAATTAAAGAAGGCCTTGGCGCCTGGGAAAGAAGTGCAACCAAAATTGCCCAAGCAAGATGAGCATCGAGTGCCACTCAAGATTCTGGACAGTCGGCTTCGCCACAAGGGCTCGACAGCGGCGACGCAGATATTGGTTCAGTGGACTGGTACTACCCCTTCTAGCTCTACCTGGGAGTATTATGATGATATTGCTACTCGATTTCCAGAGGCACCAGCTTGGGTTCAAGCCGGCATAAAAGGGGGACGAAATGTTACGGTCTCTGGAGCTGTTCCATGTCCGACAAGCTGGTCAACTAATATCCTGAGCAGCAAACAGAAGCGGAGGCCCAGCCGCAAATGACAGAGCGAGGATTGGGTCATGTAACGGGCCTGGTGGGTGGCTAACACGGTCCACTAGTCATACCGTGAAGGAGGAGTATAGTACTTAAGGCAGAGGCGAAATAGGAATTGAGGATCGACTCTGTATTGGTTTGAGACTCCCAAACCTTCCCTTTCTCCTGTTCTTTTTGTTCCCCAATCCCCTTTTCCCTAGATTGTAATCCCCTTGTTGAACTGATATGATTGTACTACATACCCTGAGAGCGGAGAGCCACGATGGTCGTTTGGACAGTGCAGTGTAGCTTCTGCCGACGAGAGGCGTCATCCGCTTCGACGTCACCGTCGTCGGAGATGGTGGCCACGTGGCGTACTGCGGTGCCAGTGGGAAAGAGGTGGGGTTAGTTTTCGACATGCCGTGGGAGTCCTGAGCCGTCGATCGCAGCATGTACGCTCAAGATCGCGGGAGGGACGGAAAATCAGAGAAGGTACGGTCGTTTCTCCAACTGACAAGTGGGGCCACGATCCACTGTGAAACAAACATCTCCGCTGCGCCTAAGCCGGAACGGCGAGACCCTACCATTTTCGCGTCGCTTTAAACCCTAAACCCAAACCCTCTCCCTCCTGCTGCTCCTCCCCCCGGCGCGCCACCATGTCGATGGCGGTGGCCTCCCTCCGCTTCCTCGCGCGCCGCCGCCACCACCGCCTCCGCCTCCCCGCGCCGCTCGCCGTCCCCGGCGGCCGTGCGGCATTCCTCTCCGACGCCGCCGAAGAGGTCACGCAGGCAGCCGCGCCGCCGCCGCCGGGGCGGAAGGTGCTGGAGAGCTTCCGCGAGGAGTTCGAGATAGGGGGGCGCCTCATCGCCTTCGAGACCGGCAAGATGGCGCGCTTCGCGAACGGCTCCGTGGTGATCTCCATGGACGACACCCACGTCCTCTCCACCGTCGCCGCCGCCAAGTCCTCCGAGCCCGTCCGGGACTTCCTCCCACTAACCGTACGGATCATTCTCTGGCCTGTTTTGATGTGATGTGATCATGTGAATTTTAGAGGCCGTTGAATTCGACAGGGAATGCCCAATTCATCTGCTTCCACACTTGCAATTTAATATGAACATACACAAACATTCTTGTGATGCAGATGCAATTCAAACTATTCTCCAGCTAGAACATTTGATTTGGCTTAGCAACTAAATTCCAGGTTTTGTACTTTGTTAATTGCCCCCTTTTCATCTTTGGATATGAGGTTATATGATTTGGTCCACAAGTATGTTTTGGATTGCAGTAGTACTAGTTATTCTGCTGTTGGTTTGTGCTAATGTAAGCTAAATTGTCCATTCACTAATAGATTGTTGAAATTGAAATCTGGTGCTACTTACCAATTATCATGCTTGATGTTGGTTGGAAGGGTGTTGAGCTTGAAATGGAATGCAAAATCTTCATTTGATTACTCTCGACCTATTTCTTATGGCTGCTGATATGCTGCAATATTTTTTATTATCAGTTTAACTTATTTGAGGAAATGCTGAATCCAAAAAGGAAAATTGAATATGCATATCTTCACATTTTTAATGCAACACTCATGTCATGTATGCTATGTGCATCTTTTAGGACTGTTTTGGTGCTTCTCTGCTCTAATGAATATGCTGTTCGTTTTTTTGGCTGTAGGTTGATTATCAAGAGAAACAATACGCTCAAGGTGTTATTCCCACAACATATATGCGCAGGGAAGGTGCCCCTAAGGAAAGAGAACTTCTGTGTGGGCGTATAATCGATCGACCAATACGGCCATTATTTCCTCCTGGCTTTTACCATGAAGTTCAGGTAATCTTCTTATTAATATTTTATTTTTCAAATTCGTGAAGTTTGAATGATCTTAACTCATTGATCAAGTTATTTCCTGTTTTTCTAGATCATGGTAAATGTTCTTTCCTCAGATGGAAAGCAAGATCCAGATGTGATGGCTGTAAATGCCTCTTCAGCTGCACTAATGCTATCTGATATACCTTGGAATGGGCCGATTGGAGTAATACGTGTTGGGAGAATTGATGGGAATTTTGTGCTGAACCCAACAGTGGATGAGGTATATATTGATTGATTAGTACCACATTGAATTATTTTGATCCCAGTCGTGCATGAATTGCTACCATGGTGTTCTACAGGTGTACTGTTTGTGGATATGATATATCCTAGGAGCATTTCACAGTATCATGGTGGTCTTTGTCCTACTATGTTCGCAATGATTTTTTTTGGATTTTTTTTGCTGGGGGTCCTTTTTGTGTAGCGTGACTAACTCTATCGACATACATGTGGTTCATGTATGCTCTACAATGCTAGAAATCTGCTCAGTTGACTCATAGTTTGTGAATATTTTACTGTGCTTTGCAGTTAGGTTTGAGTGATCTCAACCTGGTTTATGCATGTTCACGGGATAAAACATTAATGATAGATGTACAAGCTCGTGAGATAACTGAAAGGGATCTTCAAGCAGGAATGAAGCTTGCACACTCTGAGGTATTCTTTTTCTTTTATTTCTTGTTGCATTGTAAATATATTCTCATGCATTGATTATGATGCTCAGGCAGTTAAATGTATCGACCCTCAAATTGGATTGGCTAAGCGAGCTGGCAAAGAGAAGAAAGAATACAAGATTTCATTGATTTCAGATAAATCTTATGAGAAAATTAGAACATTATCAGAAGCACCCATTGAGGAAGTCTTTACTGATGCAACATATGGCAAGGTGACTATATGTTATGTTGTTATCTATACTCTTCCTTTCTAGTGTGTGGAGGGGGGAAGCCAAAATGTTCAGTTGTGACCAGTTTTTTTAAGAATTCCTGTCATCCAGAGTAACCTTTTGTTTTCTATGCCCCACCCTTTTGTTTGAGCAGCAACCTGTAAGAAGTTTCAAGCCTTTCTTTTTCTGCACAGCATGAACTCATTGGATGTTTTCATTTGTTGCAGTTTCAGCGAGGAGAAGCCTTGGAAAAAATCTCTCAATCAGTGAAAGCAAAGCTTGAAGAAGAATGCGATGAGGACAGCTTGAAGTTTCTTTCCAAGGCAGTTGACACAGTGAGAAAACAGGTAGAGAACATTGAGTTCTTTACTTCCTTGGCATACTCTAACAAATAGAGAGCAAAAAGACTCTGCTTTGGCAATGGATGAGCACAAAATGCATTTATGTTAATGGGCCTGTTTTTTTTTGCTGCGGCTTATGGCTTTTGGCTGAAATTTTTGAATTTTGGCTGTTTACGGTACAGATTACGGAGAGACCGATACTCACTTACAATTTTGGCTGGTACAGATGTTGAGCTTTTAACGTGTACTACGTTTAACTTGTAGACCTCGTTTTGAGAAAATACTCCGTTTAAAAGTTAGGTACTGTAGCAAAAGCCAAAAGCCGACCTGCTTGTGACTTGCCAAACAGGCCCAATATCAAATTGCTAAGGAATGTTACAAAACTCATTCTTTGAGCCTTTGGCATGCCAGTTTTGCATTTAGTCAATGAAAGCTCTGGTCCCTATGCATCCATTTGACCCATTGTTTGCTTTATCTACCAAGATTTCCGCAATCAAGGTAAATTATTGGTATCCAGTGATATATGGAACTTTCTAGAAATTTGTTCAGATTTTATTCAAGTATTAGGCTTTTAGCTTATGATAATGGGATGAGATTTTTTAGATCTACAGGTTCCAACTATCCTTGAGACCACCTGATACTTCATTCAGTGCTACTATTTTCTTACACAGAACCACTTTTATTATTTCAGTTGACAAAGGAGTCGTGCCATCTGTTGTGCAGGTCATACGCAAAAGAATAATTGAGAAAGGACTTAGAGTCGATGGTAGACAACTTGATGAAGTGAGGCCATTGTACTGTGAATCTAGCACATATCCGATATTGCATGGTTCTGCCCTGTTTTCGCGTGGAGATACACAGGTTCTGCTGCTCTCCGCGCCCCCCACCCACACACACACACACAACACAAAATGATATCTGCTTAAATTTTGAGTACAATATTTTTTCCAATGAAATTATTTTGTCTATACTGTTCAAGCAACTGGTACATCGCTTGTAGGTTTTATGTACAGTTACCCTTGGTGCTCCTGGTGATGCTCAACGACTGGATTCAATTGTTGGCCCTCCGACAAAGCGTTTCATGCTTCACTATAGCTTTCCACCATTTTCAATCAACGAAGTTGCAAAACGTGGGGGCTTGAATCGACGTGAAGTTGGACATGGTACATATTTGTTCTTGTATGTGCGTATTGTAAGAAATTGTTTTTCCCGAAGTCTAATAAGCTCAATGGATATGTAACACCCTGGCCAGTTTGGCTCATGGAGGCCTACCAGTGTGATTAGTCTCACATGGATATTTGACTAGTTGTAATCAGTGGCGGATCGTGAAGAAAAATGGAGATTGGCCAACTTAACCAAACATAGTTGGGTGGATCCTTGGAAAGAGATGGCCAACTTAATATTTGGTTAGCATTTAAGTGGTAAAACTCAGTAGTTTCTTTAAGAAAGTTTTAACAAAAGGGAGGGCTAAGACCCTTCTTGGCCCCAAGGAGACTCTGCAATGGTTGTAATGTTGTTAAGACTAGTATACAAAACCCAGGGAACTTTGGCAGAGAGTGGTTGAAATCTTAAGCAGTCGGTGCTTCGGAGGACATACTTGAGGTGTTACAGTATGCTGAATGGCATCTGGTGCAATATCTAGAATTCTAGATCCCCCGCGGCCTGGTTTAGTTTGTTTAATTTCAGCCTTAATTTGCATCAAAATTTCGATAAACCAAAATGAATACCACCAATGCAGCTATTTATTTTGTACCATTGTGCAGGCACTCTTGCAGAGAAAGCATTACTTGCTGTGCTTCCTCCAGAAGGTGATTTTCCATATACCGTTCGGGTAAATTCAGAAGTCATGGCTTCTGATGGTTCAACATCAATGGCATCGGTATGTGGAGGTACACATCATTTATCTCTTCTATTAGTGCTACTATACTTAAAAGGAAACACTTATGCTCTTTCAGTTATGGCTTGGAGATTGTATTTTGTGAGAACTAAATGGCATTTATTGGCAATTTTCTAATGTTCTGCAGCTTTTAGCTGGTGGAACTTAGCCCTAGTTTGGCAATGCAGTGTCATTCTATCACTTGCAGAAGCCTTAGTTTGCAAGACCATTTACTGAACTTTCATATGAATTAGGTCAAGGGTCTATATTTTTTGTTTGTAGCAAAGCCAAGCTAGCCATTTACAATTGCCTTTGTCATTTCTTCCATATAGAGATTAGTATTGTAAATGATAAGCAACTGTTAACAGAGACCTCAGAATAGTTTTATTTTGCTTGTATTGGCCTTTTAGGTTTATAGGGTCGACTTATGAATCTTGATATAAAGTACCGTTTCAGTGTCATTGTGATATCCTTGAACTGCTCTAAAATTGTTTTGTTTCTTAATGTTCTCCTTTTAATGCATTTCTAAATGGTAACTCACAGGAAGCATGGCTTTAATGGATGCTGGAATACCTGTAAGGGAACATGTTGCTGGTGTTTCAGTGGGTCTTGTCAGTGAAGTAGACTCAACAACTGGAGATATTTCTAGTTATTGTATCTTAACGGATATTTTAGTAAGTGTTTAGATGTGCTTCATTTCTGTTGTCAAATATTTCCAAAGAACCATTCCTTAATATTCATCCAATTGTGTATGTACTATGTTGTTTCCAGCTTTCTGCAAAAAGTTGATACTGAACCAAACATGATCATTGATGTTTTTCAGGGTCTTGAAGATCACCTGGGTGACATGGACTTTAAAATTGCAGGTACAAGGAATGGTATTACTGCTATTCAGCTGGATATAAAACCTGCTGGAATACCATTGGACATAATATGTGAAAGTTTGGAGCCTGCGCGGAAGGCTCGAAATCAAATCCTTGACCGCATGGACCAGGAAATAAGTTCTGCACGTGCTATTAATGATGGAAGTGCCCCTCGATTAGGTTTGTTGATGCACTTTTAGTTTCGTTTTTTTGATGTTATCTTGATATGATTAAGGTCAGAATTGCCCCTCCATTTGCAGCCACACTGAGCTTCAGCAGCGATTCTCTTAGGAAATTGCTTTTCCACAGGAAAAAAATTGAGCAAGAAACAGGTATCAAGCTAGCTGTGTACCTGTCTTTATTCGCGTCCTTCCTTAATCTCATCTTTAGGAAATGATTCATGTCACTTGACAAGAGGGGTAGCCGGGTAGATGTTACTTGTTTGTGGAAATTCTGGTTATTGTCTGTTGTACCATAAATCATGCTGATGAGTGACCACTTGGCATTTCAGTGTTAGTAAAGAGTGTTTTTGGAGCCTAACTGCACTTTGTTTTAATTTCGTTTACACTGAGAAATATATCTTCAATAGCTCATCCTAGATGAAAGAAAAAACTATGGATATATGCAAGGACCACAAGATTAATCCATCTTATAGCATTTGATGATTTCAGGGTTGTATCAATTTAAGACTTCAGGATTTTATTTTGGTTGCACAACTTTGACTAACAAAAATAAAATATTGGTAGAGATTATTGCATTTTAACTATTAATATATTGGTACTTCATTAAGTTTAGGCAGTTTCATTTTTGCACTAAGCTGTGGTCGTATTTGCTTTTGCCATTGGCTGTCTCGCTCTATATCTAGACCTGCATGTCAGAAGTGTGAGAATCAAGTGGCAGAAACAAAAAAATTCCCTTAAAATAGAAGATTTTAAGATACTGACTATAGACATACTTTGTCACCGATTTCTGTTTGGTAACTTGTATCATGGTTGTCACGGCGTCGCCTAATCGGAAAGGCGCTCCTGGGTAGACGCCATGGTGGTTCGCCTGGACTTCCAGTCGCGGCAAGAAGTGGGAGGCCGGGGGAGGAGGTGGTGGCGACGCAGAAAATGAGAGGCAGCGTTGATGGCCGCGACGGCGATCGGATGGCCATTCTGAGCTCCCCCATTCTCTCCTCCCCTACTCCCATCCCGTGGCCGGACCCTGTCTTCCTTGGCTCTGGCCGGCGAGAAGGGCTGGATCCAGTTGGATTTGGCGGTGTAGGAGATGGGGCTGGAGGCGGTGGCTCGGAGAAGCCGTGCCAGGTACAGGAGGCAGCAAGGAGGGAGGCGTTGGGCGGGTGGTTAGGGATGGGAGATGGCACTGGGAGGGGAAGCGGCGCCGCGGGGGAGGAGGCACAGGGGGAGGGGAAGCGGCACGATGTAAAAGCTGCCGGAAGGAAGAGAGAGAGGAGGTGAGCTCGGGAGTCAGTTAAGAGATAGAGAGGGGGACTCAATTGTAAAGGGAAGTGATTTCAAAATTCTTGGAGGACTTAGAAGATATTTTGCATTGGTGGAGATCGCACGGTTCCTGTGGGCTGGAGAGGAGATCAAACGGGTGTGCTTTTCTGGGTGATGTGGCTATGCTCTTTTGTGTGGAAACCTAGCAGCTTTCATATAATACGAGATAAATTGTGAATTGGGAGCATGTGAAGTGCAAGACTGCAAGCAGCACAATCGCCGTGTCTCGCCTGGACGACGCCATAGTGTCCTGGCGCCTCTCAAGCGCCTTGGTCGCCAAGTACGCCGTGACAACCATGACTTATATATATGAATGCATGGACATATTTTATGTTTCACTATGATGCATTATATTTTCTTCGGATTTTGAGGCAACCAGTTCTGTAGTTAATTCCCCTCTTACATTTTCTTAAGGTGCACGAGTATCTGTTAGTGATGGTACAGTCACTATTGTTGCTAAAACCCAACCAATTATGGATAAGGCAATCGAGAAGGTATGTCTCAGCAACACAATGCTATATTGCTTACACTTTACACATTGTCTCCATTTGTGCTAGTCAAAATGTCAAAAGTACAACACGAGTGCTTGTGAGGAAGAATCTTCATATAGGAAAATCTAACCTTTTCTACTTCTTTGCAGGTTGAATTTCTTGTGGGCCGTGAAATTGAAGTTGGCAGGACATACAAAGGAATTGTTTCCTCAATAAAGGAGTATGGTGCTTTCGTGGAATTCAATGGTGGACAGCAAGGTCTACTTCACATTTCTGAGTTGTCACATGAACCGGTATTTCTCTGGAAATTCTGCAACAGATGGATAAGACTGATTGTTCAATGCTATTGAAATTTCTCTCAGTACATGGGTGTAGTTCTAGCTGAAAAAAATTGGATATGGTTTTCAAGTAGAAAAAAGCTCCACCTTTTTTTTCATTAAGGGAGTGTTTGGTTTGAGGAATGAGTTGGTCTAGGATCACTTGATTCCTAACCTGGAACCTAACCCTCTTGTTTGGTGTGAGGAATGGTTTGAGTTAGTCCATCATCATCCCACTCCACATGGCTATAATTATAATAGGTGATGAGCAGTTAGATAATGACACGGAAATCATGGAATTAATGACCCCATGATGGACTAACACATTCTAGATGAGGTTATTCCTCAAACCAGACACCTCCTAAGCCTTAGGTCAGCTGCAAGCAGAGTGTTCGTTGCGTTTTACATTGTATTGATAAGTGTTCCATTGTATTCTTGCTGGACTAAATGCTGGCAGATCAGCTTTTGGTCAGTTCTAACTATTATTTTGTATTTTGTTCTATTTCCTTTGTCCCTTCAGGTGTCAAAAGTATCAGATGTTGTTTCTGTTGGCCAAGTGCTCTCATTGACATGCATTGGACAGGATGTGAGGGGTAACATTAAACTTTCACTTAAAGCAACCCTACCCCTGCCTAAAAAGAAGGGTTTAGCAAGTAATGATGCTGCTACTTTGCCAAGTCAAGAAGTTATTGGTTGGACCGCTGTAGAGAACATGCCCAGCAAGGATGCTGATGTTGAGCCATCCAATAGCAAAGATGAAGACGGCACGATTGAGGCGGCACCTGCATTTTGTACTCCTTCAGTTATAATTCGAAGTGCTGCTGACTGTGATGCCCAAGATGTTGCAAAAGGTCCTACTAAGAGACATTCGAAGGTTGCTAAGTCATCCCCTAGGCCATATAAACCAGCCAGCGGACGTCAGGAGGTTAGGACAGCTACTGCTAAGAAAGCTTCAGGTGCATCAACTGCCAAGAAAAGTAAGAAACAAAAGGCTGAGGAATCTGGAAGTAATGGGCTGGAATCCATTCCAGAACAAGAGACAAGCAACACCCTGAAGTACTCGAGTTCCACAAACTTCAGTTCTGGGTCTATGAAGCTGGGTGATGTAGTTACAGCAAAGGTCTACCAGATACGAGCCTATGGACTAGTACTTGAGTTGAGCGATGGAGTTCGTGGAATGCATAAATTTGCGGTAATTTCATACCAACCTCTTGAGAGAGCGAAGAGAACTATCGTTTTTATGTTCATACTGCCATTAATGCATTTATTATATCGTTCATTGTTGAACCCATTTTAGTCTGGTGAGCACAGCTTTATTCTTTTCTATGAAAAGTGAACTACTATAATTCTATTGCATATAAAAACTTTCCATAATTGCCATTTTATCTTCATGATCACAGTACATTGAACATAAGAATGCAGTATTGTATCAGGTGCATGTTGTAAACTCAAGAAGTTTAGTTGTCCATGCTTCTTTTAGTAAAACTGGCCATGCATATTTTAGTGTTTTAATTTCATCTCTGGGCCTTCGGTGCTGAAATTCTGGACAATCTTTTGCAGGAAAATGGGCAAAAGAATTTTGAGGTTGGAGAAGAGCTACTTGTGAAATGTGCAAGCTTCAATGCAAAGGGAATTCCACTCTTCTCATTGCTAGATTAGTAGCCATTTTGATGGGGCTAATGGTTTTTTTACTAGAGGCCTACAAAGATAAAACTTGTAAATGTGTAGCAGTTAATCCATCGACCTGAGGAACATGATAAACAGTGAAGCTGCCTTGGAACTTTCTTCAGAAGGCTACCAGATTTTGTGCTTTTGCGGATTTCGTGAGCATTTTTCTCCTGCTTTTTTTTGCCCATCTGGCATGGTAGTATGCTACCACGATCATTGGCACGCCGAGACGTGCGGCCGTGAAGCATCTTATTGGGCGGACAACAAAACAAAGACCAAAACCTCTCAGGAAAAAAAAACAAAAACAAAGACCAAAAGATAACGATAATAACAGGTGACTGACTGCCTATGGATTCTCCTGAGGCGGAGCAGAGCTGCACTGCACGGAACAGTGCAACGCCATTCATGATACGTCGCAGCGGAGGAGCTCACAATCACTGGTGGCGACGATGAGCAACACCAGTACGAGGGGGAGCTCGAGCTCCATAGCTCCCTCCCCTGTCGTCTCTTACTCTTCGCCCTTTGGCTCCCAAGAACCGCAGGCGTCCCAGCTACCCCACTGGAAGTTCTCTCAGGTCCTCGGCGAGCTGCCGCTCGCCGGAGGCCGAGGCCACGTCGCCACGACAACGGCACGCTCCAAGATGACGGTATACATCCACATATGACACTCCGATTTTCTCACGCCATGTCAAACACTAGGATATATTGGCCTTTCTCTGAATTAATCGGTTCTTTGCAGCTGATACAATCTCGGCTATCGAGTCCGACGGCCGGGGCGACTACCTGGCCGCCGGTGACCACGCAGGGCGTGTCATCCTCTCTGGAAGGACCGACGAAAACCATGCACTACTACACAAAAAATCATCATAGACGGTTTTCTAAATTTTCTGAATTTATAGGTTAGTGATGATCGGATGTTATCACAGACGGTTTGTGAGTCGTCTGTGATAATCACAACACAAACAATTTAAAAGCTAGAACCGTCTGTAAATAACACTATCATAGACGGTTCGAACAAAAAACCGTATGTGATACTCACACATCACAGACAATTTTAGCTACCAACCGTCTGTGATAGGCGAGTATCACAGACGGTTGGTATATAGAACCGTATGTGATACTTTTCCATCACAGACGGTTGGTAGATAGAACTGTCTGTGATGTGCTAGTATCACAGACGATTTTTGGTTAGAGCCGTCTGTGATAATCCTTCATAGTCGGTTTATATCACAAAACTGTTTATAATAGTTTATTCTATACCTAACTTTTTTCTTTTTTCGGCTAGCCTCAGGAAATATTAATTATGCAGTCTGAAAACAAGCAAATACAACAACAAATACAGTAGCACATTCCATTTCCATTAAGATTAGAGCCCACTATTTCAACATCATAAGATAACGAGTAGATTACCCATCTAGCAAACACAAGAATATGTAAAGAACACATCTCCTAATCCGACGAATCTAACTCTTAAGCATAACAAGAACAGAGTAAAAGCAATGATCCTAGCAGATAGTAGAAGCTTAACCGCGCCGACGAGGCCTCTATACCTAGGCCCTCTTGCCCCTGATGTAGTGCACGAGCTGGATGTCTTTGACGCCCGCCATCGCCGACACCGACTTGAGCGTTGCCTTGGTAACCAATTGCTTCCACGACGCTCTGCCTCTTGTAGACTTGCGTGTTATCTGCTTCGTGCGGGTTATTAGGGTAAGAGTCAAGGAAGAGAAAGGCGAGAAGGTTGGGTTTGAGTGAGTAGGAGTGCAAAAAATTTTGGTGTGGGGATAGAGAGGTGGAGCTATGATCCATGGGGTGAGGGTTGGTAGGTTTCTATTGGTTAAGATTGGGTTGGGAGGATCAATGGGCCCAACGGTCAGATTATCACAGACGGTTGATAGTTAGAACCGTCTATGATGTACGAGTATCACAGACAGTTCTATATAGCAACCGTCTATGAATTGAACAATATATATATACACACACATCAACTCCATCTAAATTCGGGTATATTTTTTTGAAAATATCAGTTTTAAGGTATATACTCATATATAACAATTCAAATGAAACGTATAAGTTTGAAAAAATATACTCAAATTCAAAGTTTTGAATGAATTTAGATCACATACTTTGCTGATTTATATATATAATCAGCATATACCTACAATCAAACTATCATAAAAAAGCGCAACTACAATTCGAAATTTAGTTCAAATTTGTTTGAACTAGTTAGTAAACTAGTTAAACTTGACATGCAAGAAATTTTAAAATTTTTCACACACGATATATATCTATTTTAGACTATGGTGCCCGGGCAACAAGGAGCACTCATTATTTTTAATATATATCGGTGCAATGTAAACAACTAGTCTCCAAAGATAAAATAGTAAAGTTTTATATGGCTTATATATGCTCATTTGAAAGGTTTTGATGAGATATATAACTTTGCAGTTAAGGCAAACCCAAAATTCCGCAGGGAAGATCGAAAATTTTGTCAAAAACAGAAACAAAAAACTTGCAACGCAAATTTGGGGTTAAAGATGGCCGATTTTAGGGGTCTTAGAGGGCGGCTAGTGCAAGATTTCAACGAGTACAAGAACGTTGAAAACAGACACCGTTTGCAAAAGTTATGCCTGTTTTACTAAAGATGTCTCGGAACAGAATCATACTCGGACTCAGGCGAGAGATTATGACCCTGTTCTTTTTCAGCTTTTAGCTTCAGCTTTTGGCTTTTCTATAGTAATTAGCTTTTAAATGGAGTGTCTTTCTAAAATGAGGTCTACTAGTAAATTGTAATACATACTGTACCGACTTCATTTATATCAGCAAAACCGCATGTGAGTTTCTGTTTCTCTATAATCTTTCCCACAAACAGTCCAAAAATCACAAGCCGTAGCCAAATGTTATAAGCTTCAGCCAAAAAGAACAGGCCATATGAATTTTTAGAGGATTGCGAGGCGGGAAACATATCACAGACGATTTTTATTACAAACCGTCTATGATAATGGTTTGTAATTAAAAACCGTCTGTGAAGTATCACAGAAGATTTAAATAAAAAAATCATCTGTGATATTTGTTAATATCACGGACGATTCTTGGTAAGATCCGTCTGTGAAGTATTATATACAGTTCTTACCAAAAATCGTCTGTGATATTATCTCTTCACAGATGGTTTTTAGTACTGACAGCAACACAGCCGGTCTCTAAACCTAAATTGCTTGTGATTGCATTTAATACTAACGGTTTTGATCAATCGTCTATGATGAGATGTCTAATATAAATCTTTTTGTTGTAATAACTTAAGCGTCCTGCATCCAATATTGTTCTTACACGAACGGGCCGGTTGACCCCGGGATTCATCCACGTGCAGCCGCGGTCTCGTGCAGAGCTGGAGCGCACGGACTACGCCGCCGAGGTACAGCTACATGACGGAGTTCCAGAGCCATGAGCAGGAGGTGAGTCACCGATCGAGTCGCGAGCACTGCAAATCGTAGTACATTCTATTGAGTATTGACCCGTACCTACCTAGTACATTTTGACGTTCTGCACAGCTTGGAGATCGACGAGAAGATGAAGAAGCTGAGATGGTGCGCGCGGCCGAACAGCTCCCTGTGCATGCTCGCCACGAACGACCGCGCGGGCAAGCTCTGGAAGGTATTGAACACGCACGGCATTGAGAACTCGGTGATACATAGATGACAAATTGATGCGAGCTTGTCTCTTTTGGAGAAGTAGAGTATAATGATTCTACGGACCTCTTCGCATTGGTTTTTGACTTCTATTTTTAGAAGCTAAAGTCTATACGGACACATCAGTTTCTAGAAATCTTTCTATCGATCACTACTATTTATCAGCTATTATTTTATATTTTCTCATATTGTAACGTACTTTATATTTTATTATGTTACAATTTCATAGGTCGTATAATAGTCCGAATATTATAGTATCTTTTATTACACCATCGTTTCTTCTCTTTCTTACATAATGCACTCAGCCACTACTAAGGATCAAAAACCTAGAACTGGAAGAAATACAGCCGGGGGCGGTAACGGTAGTTGCCCGGTTCGAAAAACTCAGAGAAAAACAGGGTTAATTTTGAATTTGGACTGTTTTGAAACCAGTAACAGGAAAAACCGGACGGTTACTGCCCAAAAAACCGGTTATGAGTAATTAACAATTGAAAATTCCTAATACATTTATAGCAAAAAACATCATGTCAAGCACCGGTGGTTCTAATATATTGGATTAGTGTTAAACAATGTAAACATCATTAGGGAATGCAACTTTTACGTTCAAAAATTCAAATTTGATTTTAAACGAATACCGCCGGTAAATTTTTTTCCATTACCCACCCGTAAATTCGGTTACCACCATTAACATGTAGGATTTCTATCTCTGGCTACTACTATTCATCACTCATAATTATTTATTAACCACTACTATCATCAGCTACAGCTAAAAATCATCCGTACAAGCTAATATCAACCAGCCATGCAGCTTTAAGGCAGGTCTCCGAAACACAGGGCGAAGAAAGGGGACGGTCAGGCACGGCGACGGGGCACTCCGGCGTTGCTGTCGGAGATTGCGCTGCTCGGGGAGTGATTCGGGTGTGACGAATGGGCATTACGAGTGGCATGCAAGAAGTCTAGCAGTTCTCCAGATGCTACAGGACATTCTGAAAATGTGTCCTCTCTGCAGCATTGCAATTTTCTCTTCAACTCATTTGATGGACTGGTACTACTGATGCACTGAGATTTCTATTTCGTGCTGCCATGTGTGATCAGGTAGGTGGGGTTGGGGATGAAATACTCTGCGAAGTGTCGGAAGAGTTTTCGCCCATGCTCATGAGTACAACATCAACTCTATTTCCAAAAACTGGTAGTTTGATCCGGCGCCGTTAACTGGTAGTCTGACTGAGCTTGGAAAGGTGATGTCAAATGCCAGTGTTTGCTCTTTTACAGCGATGGGGAGACGTTCGTGTCCGTCGACGACCTCAGGATCAACCAGTGGCAGCTCGAGGTTACGAACCACTGCTTCAACATCGTCGACACGAAGACCTTCGACATGGAGGATCTCGTAGGTGATTTGGTTTTGTTACTCGGAAGAATTAAAATGCTATGCATGAATGGCGAAAGAAAAGCGTTGACGCTTAATCGCTCCGTTTTACATGGCGCCGTCGATTGTTCAACCAGAGGTGATCACTTCGGCCGAGTTCCACCCGTTGTCCTGCAAGCTGTTGGCGTACGGCAGCTCGAGAGGCTTCGTCCGGCTGGTTGACCTGCGGCGGTTGGCGCTGTGCGACCAGAGCGTGAGGATGCGCCCCCTTCTGCAACCCCTCAGCGTAAGCGTCAGTTTACGAACATATTACATGGCTGGGCAGGCGCGGCCGTGGCGGCCGGTTCGACCGGCGCAGCCAGCGGCTGCGTGGAACGTGTACGTCGCGTGGATGCCTGCGAAGCCAGGCACAGGCAGCCGAGTGATGCGGCGCGGCTGTGAGTGGCAACGTACGAGCGGGTGCCATCGGCAAGGGAGCGGTTGCGTGCGATTGGAACCGTCGGCTCGCACGACCGCACCTTGATCGAGCGAAGACCTCCCGCACATGGACGTGGCTGGTTAGCCCGTTCATTTCTGTTTTTTGGTTTATTTTTCATTATTTTTAATTTTTAGCTTTTTTAGTTGTTCTTTTTTTATATTCATTTGTATTGTCTGTAATGGACTAATCTGTTTTTTATTTTTATTTTTTTAAAATTTAGTTACATCAAATAAACCATCATCAGTTATAATATAAATTTAGCTATAAACCAGCTTATTTAGTTCAACCGAGCGACACTTGTCTCTGTTTTCTAAAGTTCAAGTGCTTAAACCGAAATCGCCCTGGTTATTGGTGTACCTTTGTTTTTCTTTAAAGAAAAACTGTCCCGTCCTACTTCACAGATCCGAAGATCTCGAAAACCGCCTTCAAGCCTATGGCATTCTTCTCTGAGATTAAATTCACCATATATGAAGTCTTCTAACTCGTGACTTCATGAATTTGAAGGTGCTGTGAGCTCCACTTAACTTCTAAATACAAAGTGTACAGATACCATCGTTAGCAAAGAGCAATGCAACAACAAATGGACGCTGGAACTTTCAATATGTTTCTCTCTCCTCACTTTCGGTATGTCTTAACTCTTGGTCCCTAAATATCAAGAATCCAATGTTATGGAGCTATGCCCTGAAACACAGTTCTTGAATAACCGTGAGAAATTATGCCTATATGAGTGTGAGATCTATTTTGTATAATTTCAAAGCTAATATAATTTCGTAACATATTACTAAGACAGGATGAGAGAGACCAATTTATAAGATAAAGTCATTGTCACTCCTTAAAACATGACTTATCGTGACGTGGTGCATCACTTAGCAGACCAAATCCACTTTATATTTGCGGAACCGTGCATTTATCTCTGTTTGAGTGAGATTCGAACATTTGAATTTAAGGTTTTATTGGATATTGATGATAGTCAGTTATCAGTGGGTAAATTACTAGTTAATTGTATCCGTTATCAGTGGATAAATATATGGTTAATCATGTTAATTAATATTTTGTATCTATATATGCTTGGAGACATCCATAACAGAGTGTCCTGAATCACTGCCTCCTCCATTTCCTTTTCTTTCTCCTGCAAATCTGTGCCGTGATGTTACACCACCTAAACCTCGTCTATTCTTCTTTCGGCATGTACTGTGAAGGAGCGAAACGATATCTCCAAGCCGTTGTTATCGTAAAGACCTGCACATGGACAACAGTAAGTTTCTAGGCAGCACACATCTGATCGATCGCTCGCTTCACTACTTCATCTATGTTCTACACTGTATCAAGCTTTCGCTACTTTCTGTTCTTTATCAGGCTCAATTGTAAGTAGTTCGTTTGTAAGTAGTTCGTGTGACCGATCGACTCTGTTTGAATCATGTTTCAGCATATATTTTGAAGTGCAATGTATTACCTACTATTAATTTCGTTAATTACATCATTAATTTTTTATTATATTTATCTTCTAGCAAAATTTAAAAATATTATTGCGTGTATTTTCAACAGTAACTTCGGTCAACCTCACCTTTGCAGCTGTGGGGCTTTGCGCGTGGAAAGTTGCCCCGTCGCAACATACAAGGTGCATGAGTTCCTTCGTCCGAAACATTTCACTGTCTAACATCACCTTGTCCGATTTGCCAATTGAAATGGTCCGAACTTAAGAAGCCTTGCTTGTCTGCCTTGTGTTGCAGCTGGCGGAGTTGTACAACAACGATTACATTTTCGACAGATTCAACTGCTGCCCTAGCAAGGACGGGACTACTTCGCCACTGGATCTTACAGGTTTCTACTGCTGCAACACATGAGCCTAGAGTAGTCAGTTTCTCTCGTGCTGCTTCTCGTTCGGACGGGACCACGTTGGAAGCTAGCACGCACCCTTACAGGTACATTGCTTCGTACCTCTCTGTTCTTTTCTCGTCACTGGTTAATTTTGGCTGTCCAATGACCTCAAATTCCAAGATGCGTGACTAACGTGGTGAAGACTTAGCTCCTATTAGACCTTACACTTTGGCCCCAGGATACAATCAAGCGCTGCTCAACAATTTTGCTCGCGGGATCCATAGAAAAGGTCGGAAGAAGAGCGAGTAATCCCTCCGGTGTTTTAGGAAATGCGTAGTCAAACTTCTTCGATTTTGACTGTAGTATATAAAAATCTATTTAGGTTGGTCGTGAAAATAGTATCATTAAATTAGTCATAAAAAATATTTTTATAATATAATAATTTTGTATGTTTTTTTAAACATATTCATATAAAAATTAATGATCAAAGTGCGTGTTAGAGACTATGTCAATGTTTAAAACGTTATATATTCTTAAATAGAGGGAGTATTTGCGAAGTTTTTCATGTTATCATTGGGTGCTTTTCAGTGATGTTTCAGATAAGAACCGAAGCTCGTAGTGTGCGCTCGAAAATCTTTTCTCGTGCAGGTCAGGATGGTCCGAGATATGACGGCCGGGAGGAAATCCCATGTAACTTGGCATCAAAGGTGACACATCACTCTAGCGTGGCATCCGACGGCAAACTTCGTCGTCTTTGCAGCCAATAACAGCTTGTACATGTACTGTACATAGGCACGTGCTTCTTTTTTTCCTCACCCCATTTTGTTCGGTGGGAGATACTGGACTACTGGAGGACAATATAGAGGGCAAATGGCAAAATTATACTAAACGCCTGAAGTGAACATGCTATGCATTGCATTCATACCATTTGTACACAGTAAAGAAAGGCATTCGAGCATATAATGACATACCCAAAACCTATCAACCCTCAGAAAGGTGTTTATCTAACGTATCTGGAGGGTGACAGTGCATGTTTCGGGCACAATATTAAGCTGCCTTGTACTATGCAAGATCTTTACAAGATCAGAGGAAGGAAAAGACGCTCTTGAAACCAAGAAAAGATGCACCACTCTCACCGCCCTTTGCATTCACCAATATATCCTTGCAATAATCCTGAACCCTGAGAGGTTGAACTGCCGCCGGAACTTGCTTTGTACACTGCATAGCCTGGAAATCTGCGAGGGGACTGCTGAAACAGAATTTGCTTTTCTCCGGTTTGCTGTCCCTTTTACCTGCAAATTGAAGAGAGTTCTTCTCATCTGGAGTTCTGATCGGGATCTTGCTCGTCTCAGATAGGCTGTCCCTTATACCTGCAAATTGAAGAGGGTTTTCATCTGGAGTTGTGCTCGGGACCTTGATCTTCTCAGATGGGCTGTCCATTTTGCCTGTAAACAGAAAGGAGGTCTTTTGTGAAGTTCTGTCCAGGATTCTGCGACACTTCTCAGAAGTATTGGTTGGAGAGACTCGAGCCTCGGTACGTTCAGAATCCATTGGTGTGACCTCACCCCCATGCATACCGCTCTGATCCAGTTCAAATTGGTCCCTCGATGTCTTCATCTTCTTCAGTATCAAAGGTTCATAAGAGCTATCCATGGACTTCGACAGCATTAGAGTGGGAAAATCTCTGGATTTCTTGCGTATGTGATCAAAAATTGTGTCGCTGGTGGCACTTTTGCATTCTGCCTCTGCTGGTTCAGAAACCCATACATCTTGCATATCTAAGCATAATAATACACACTTTGGTTAGCAAACAAGATAATCCAGATTTTGATGACAGGAGCGCAAATGAAACATAACTAGGGGTGTTCAAAAACGGTTTTCCAAAACTGTGAAACCCGGCCAATGCCCCATAGGGTAGTAAACGCATGCATGTATATAGCTGTGCTGTGGGTGGTGCATTTGACCCACTCTATGGTTTTGGTAAAACCGGAAAACCCAGGTTTGAACACCCCTAAACATAACAGATGTATATACTGTCGTGTAGCACTATGTTACCTCCATTGTCTTCTTCGGGCAATAGATTAAAGCTGGGGACCTCCCTGTAGTCATCAAAATATCACCGTAGGAAAGTTATACCCAAACGACAAGGCTCAGAGAGCATGGTCATAAAATAACTAGTAAATAGTAAATACGAAGATGAAAGTCTTGAGTGTCTGACACATGGTGGAAAATTCACTAATAGCTGTGAACTATAGTAATTTTCTGGTGACTTAATGCAATCCTTGCAGATATTTTGGCAACTGCAGGTAGTGTAATGCCCAATCAGATAAGTGATTTTTCTATATATGTGCTGATGTATGCCAGCTAATTCCGGAACATAAAGTGGGTTAAGCACTTACAGTGAAGCTAAGTTGTTAAATTTTCTCGTTCCCAGCATACTATCAGCTTTCTCTGGAGCGTTGGCACCATCATCATCTTCTATAACATACACCTCTTTGGAAAGCAGGCTCCGTCCATTATGAGTTTGAGATTGACTTGTTCGAGTTGTTCTGGAGCTAACCAAACAAATCTCTCCAGGAAGATTGTACAAGGGTTCTGGCTTTTCTATCCCATGCACTTTGGTCACTTGGAAATCACCTTCCCTTCTGACTACATGCTTCTTGTGGATATCAAGACCAACTTCACCATAAAATTACAAGCATAGACTATGTCAGCAAAAATTGTACACATTACAGATGCATCTTTATTTGATGAAAATTCTCTGTTGGTGCTATTACCGTATTCTTCAAAAATGAGATCAACCTTCAGAGTCACCCTGGCATTCTGCGGGCATGGCACATAGAGCTTTATAGAATATGGGCTGCATTTAATAAATAGGCCAGTGAGAGTATTTCTGGGCAACTTAGCTTCAACTTATGTGTCTGAGAGTGCAGCAAGATCCTTCTATAATGATATCTGGTTAAGCAATTCTATTCATCTCTACTATCATTGTGATCTGTTCATCTGTTGTGCAAAACAATGGTGCTTTTTCTTCTTTGCTAGTTAACACAACAGCTAATAGCCTAACGAAAAATAAGCTTACTATACTACTATACTAGAATAATCTATTTAGAGAAGATACTAATGGAATGAAAAGAATATCTTCCTTGGTGCAGCAAAAAGGATCCCACAGTCTAATCACTCCCAAGTCCCAAGTCCTTGTGTTCCCCCACTATTTATAATGGTACAGTCAAAGTTCATTTGCTTGTGAATCTCTATAAGAATAGTTCAAACATTTGCTGAAATAACAGAACTACAGAAGTATTACCTGGAAAATTCTTGAGCACTTTAAAGAAGAGTTGGAAATGATGGCCACAACACCAAAAACAACACACAACAACCCATCAGGAGAAGAAAAGGATCCTAATGGACATCAAATTGAGAGAATAAAACCACTGACCTTATTTTCTCGTGAAAGAGGATTTCATTATCTTCCTCTGAACCCACAACCTGACAAAGAACAATATAAAATTTTGTAAGTTTAAGGAGCATTGGAAGATCCAAAACAAAGCAAAGGAAGGTACCATGTCAACATAGTCCTGTTTCCTGGATTGAACTGTCTGTGATAGACGAGTTAGTGTTACAATAATAGTTGATTTTCCCTGTCTGTTTCCAGCATCCTCTATGTGTATGTCAATTTTTGCGGGTAATGATGACAAGGATTCTTTTATATGATTTCCAAATGGATAATTGCGCCCTGTTGCAATTTCTATCTTTCTAGCATCAGCAGTTGCCAAGTTCTCAAAGGAATCAATTCCAGCAGTCTTCAGTGCCTGGGATGGTGAGTGTTCAACTCAAGAGCTAATTATGCAGTCTGCAGATACAGAAGTACCAACATAATAAAGGTAAGAGAATTAATAACCTTTGCCGTAACAATTCCAATTCCAGGCAGTTGTTTCAGCAAAAATGGGCTGGTCTCCCAAAGTTTTTGGTGTAGGCATTGTGCAAGGAGCATGGAATATATGGCAGATCTGTAACTCCTTTTGTATATAAAATATTCTCTCATGCAATTGGCAATCCTACATCCATTTGAGCATATTGAACTTGTTTCCTGCATGCAGAAGTTCAAAGAAAGTCAAAAGAATAGGTAACGAAATCAAAACATGTTTTAAACTAGACAAACAAACAACCTGGTTGAGGGATAAATCATGGATTAGGGGGTCCCCAGTTAAACAGTCATTTGCTAATATGAATATTTTCTCTTCTCTTGTCTGGATACGCTTTTTCTTTTTTCCATTCCCAGCGACAACATGGAATCGGAGCCTTCCCTCTTTGTCAGAGTTTATGTCATTTAGAGTCTTCTTCTCATTTCGGCGTAGTTGGATCCCTTGATATTCCAGAAAATAAATCAAATCACTAATTCACTATACTTTTAAACTTATTATTAAATCAAATATTTACAGCTACCTACAAGTAATCTCTGCAGAGTGACAGATGATGTGCAATAAATCTTCCAAACTGCAACAGGCAGAAGCTTTGACAATAAGCTTCATCGTGTCAAACTTCAGATAGTATTTTGTCATCAGCCTCCCAGGTTCTGAGTAGAAAAGGTAGATCTCAAAAGAGTCCTTTGATATAAAATTGCAATACAGACACATACGCAAATGAAGTGACTAACTGGAACACCGAGACTTCTAAATAGCAAGGAATTAGAACATTTGAGGGCGAACAGATTCAGAAAGACCAGGAAACTAATAACAGAGTTATCTTAGTAAGGCTACATAGCTAGGCTCCAAGTTTGCATGCCCAACCCTCAGAAGTTTCTCCGAGTAACTGACATCTTTGCCAACAGAACTTCTTATGGAAAAATTGGCCAATAAGAACCCCATTATAATGTGGGGTAGAGGACATATATTATAGGGAGATCAGCTAAGCTTGGTAACATTGCAAAGAAGTGAAATTAAAGGAATAACATCGCAAAGGAGCTCAACCACAAAATGATATCTCAACCATCGGTCAATATGGACAATAACACTCTGGACATTATAGATAATAGTGCTTCTATGCTATGCCAAAAAATAAATTGCACACATACTAAAGCTGTTGTTAGTAGCAAAGCAGTGGGTGACTGCAAATTAGACCATCAATATGCTTTAAAAAAGTGCCTTTCACTTTTAGGGAGAGCATAGAAGCGGTATTCTATTATAGATAATTTGAGACTATGGCCTACTTTGCACAGTATAGGTTAGGAGCACAGATGTCTAACACACAAGGGATTTAGATAAATGAAAAAAACATTTTTTTTCTACAACAGATTGAAAAATATTGCATTATGACATAATGTGATTGCAATTTTCTTTACCAAAAAAATGGAAATTTTACCTAACGGCTTTAGAAGGAAACCATCTTCATCTGTCCAAATTAGTCCATATTCCCCCAACTCATGGATCTTCTCAACACATATATCTGTAAATTCAATTCATAAGGATCAAAGGCTCATAATACAACCGCAAAATCAACAAAGTCCAAGAAGATACCTTTCATTTTCTTTTCAAGGAGATCACAAGGAATCCCTCTCTTAATTCCATAGTGCTCAGGATTCTGTTAATTTATTTCATTATTAAATTAGTTCATGCTTTTAAACAGAGATTCAAAAATTTAACAAGAGGGATGTGTCCATGCCTTCTTTATCCTGATGTACAAATATGAGCACTTGATCCACTCAATTGCCAAAGTTATATCAGACACCGTAAGCTGAACGATCTCTGCATTTAGATGCTCCACTGCACATGGCAGCAACCTGGTCATAGTATCTATACTCAGCCAAAAGTTTCAAACGGTATGCAGTGCATGTCACAGTTAACTTCTAGATGAAATATCACATGAGAACACTAGTTTTCACTTTCAATTGTACATCAAGCACTTACTGAGACTCCACCATTTCACATCCATTGAGAAGGTTCTCATATAGATGAACCTACAAGACAAACTTACAACAGGTTAGACCAATAAACCAGGAAATATTTTTTCTGTGAAAATAGTTCTCAGAGTTAAGAAGAGTGGAAAACACAAAGCCATTACCGTCTCTCTTCTTGTCATAATTATAATTGTTCCAGTATCATCAAACGGTGGACGACCAGCCCTCCCACACATCTGCGGATGACCAAAAACAGAGACTTTGTCAGAAGCAAGGGAAGAATCATATGGAGTAGTATGGTTTTCTATTTGAATTACTAAATGTGCACAACTTTGACTGTTGGGTTTAAATACATGTTAATTTCAATTAACTATAGTACTTAACACATTACAGGATAAACAATTTAACTTGTATGCATGAGAAAGAATTTAGCATATCCAATATACCTTATTTGTGACCAGAAATTCCAGTGGTATAAATTTGAGGCAATAAGTATGTCAGAACTAACTGAACATCTCGGATCAAACTAAAAAAATTTTACATACAATAATATGATTATTGCAGTGAGGGTCACGATACATTCAGTAACTGGTACATTTTGGTTACTCAGATAAACAAGTAAAAAATCTTCAGCAACAGGCATACAGCATTAAGGCTACATGTAAAAAAATACAACATCAAATAAATGCATGAAGCAAAATGGAGCATATGTTTGTATATCAATGATGATGATTTTACAGGAGCGACCGAGAGACTTAATAGCATACTTGAAGCACCATGGATCTCTCATATTCTACATACAAGCCCTTCTCTTTATTGCTGAAAAATAGAATGAATGTCAGAAAAATATCATAAAAAAGGAATAGAGGTTAGCTCAATTGCTGCCATATTTGAAACGGATTCTCACAAAAATTGTGTTGACTTTATCACTACTGTATGTGCAGGTAGGTTGATGCCATGTGCCAAAGTATTTGTCGTGCATAGAATTTGAAGATCACCCTTCAGGAAAAGCCCCTCAACAAGACTCCGATCCTTTAAGCAAAGACCGCCATTATGAAAGCCAACTGAAAAATGGAAATAGGATCAAATCAATTAAGCAATCAGTGTAACTTTAGGCAACACATAACATGAGTATCCGACAAGAAAAGCAGAAACATTGGAAATGTTTGCAAAATTAGGAAGTTATCATGGGTGCTCAGAAAACAAGATTCAACATCACCTCCATGTACAATGCAAGCCTGCAGCTGCTTGTCACTACAGGTTAGGGAAGCCTCCTTTAGATGTTCATGCTGCTGCATTGACTTCATAAATGGATTTGAATAGCCAAGAGACTCTACAGTTTGTGAAAGGCATTGTGCTGCTTCCTGTGCACCTTTTCTTGTAGAACAGAAAACAAGTGCAGACTTCCCTCTTGAATGTTGCATCAGTATATCTGCAATCAATATTCTCTTTCTATTTTGAGTCCTGAAATTCTGACGACGTAAATTTAATGTATGCAATGCAATTGACAGATGGGGAGATGTTACTTACCAAAAATGAAACTTTGCAGCCTCTACAAGTTGAAAGAAACAAACAAAATTAAGTTGTCAGAGTTGATTCAGTATGAAGTCCAACAACTTTATTTTTTCTGAACAAATGTTGGGCACAATGTGATACAGCTCAGGGAGATGCAGAACACATCTAACTTAACACTCCTCCCTGATTTCCCCCTCTAATTTTGAAGAAAGAACATTAGTAAAGATGCGTACCCTCTCAAACAGGAAGTCATTTCTTGCTGGAGCATAACCTAATTAACAAAGAAAACAGGAACATATTAGGGCAAACATACCAATTGCTCAGAAAGTGCTGAAAGATCATCAGGAGGTGGTAAGCAATCAGCAGGCCCGTATCTAGAACATGTGCAGCATGAGCAACTGCACAGGGCCCCCAATAATTAAGGACTTTTTTTCTACTAAACCTCCTTCAATTGGTAAAGCTTAATCTTGGTATTAGTAGTAAACTAGTAATAATTAACAAGTAAGTAGCCTTTGCATTCACTTATTCCTGAAAACTTCCGCCAATTCACATCCACTTTCCCCACTTCTCTCTCTCTCTTCATTTTCTTGCGCTAAACTTTTACAGTAAAAAATCATTCCTAAGAAAAATATGGGCCCAATTAATATTTTAAAGATTGTGAAACAACTATGTCATTTCCCTAAGTCAATTGTTGCATATAGAATTTTGTTGAGTATTCACATGGTTGTTGCATCTGCAAAAGGGATTTTTGTTATAAATTGAATTTATTGAAGTCCTACTCGGGTTATACAATGGCTCAAGAAAGATTTAATGGATTGGGAAAACTCACAGTAGCACTTGATATTGATGTTTAATTTGGGGAAGAGTGAAGATTTTGTTAAGGGTATTAGAGATAAGGTATTAAAGATAGAATAGGAATCAGCATATTCCCCTGTAATATCCCTTTATACTTCATATATATATATTGCCTATTGGGATTCTTCAATATACACACAATATTTATAACATGTATCAGAGCTTAGGTTGAAATCCTAACCTTATCTACTTCCGCTGTTGCTGCTGCCCCCGGGAGGTCGATCTCCTCTCCCGGGGGCGGCCATCTCCTGGTGACGCCGTCGCCGACGCTGGGTCCCACCGGACCGCTGCAGGCCCTCTTCGTCGTCGGTCTCACAAATCTCGGGCCGCCGCCGCTTGGCGCCGCCGTTCCCCCGCGTCTCCTTGCTGATCCGGACGCATCCGCCTCCTTGCGCCAGATCCGAGCCGCCGGCGCCACCGTCGACTTCATTGCCGCCTCCCACTGCGGCTCGGACACGGGATCTCACGGCGGCGCTGGCTCCTCGCTTCCCATGTGGCACCGTCGGATCCGGGCTTCCCGCGCCGGATCCCACCGCCGGACTCTTCGTCGCCACCGGATCCGGCCTCACCGCGCCGATTTCCACCTCTTGGCTACTGCGCTAGGTTGGATCTGTGAGGGCGACCGCCGCCTGAGCCCGGCCGCCGCCGCCCGCGCCGCCATGCGAGCCTCGTGTCTTGCCGCTAACCCCGAATCCGGCCTCTCGTCGCCGGATCGCCTCCCCTGCCACCGGTTGGCGCCCGCGCGCTGCCGCGTCTCCTTGAGCGCCGCCACTGCGCTGTGCCGCCGCGCCTCTGCTCCGGCTCCTCTTCGTCGCCTCGGCGCCGTCACCCCGCCGCCGCCCTTCCCAGGCCGCCAAGTATGGGGGCAACAAGAGAGGAGAGAAAGAGGGAGGGGCAGAGAGATGCGGGAGTGAGGGAGACGGGAGCGAGGAAAGAGTGAGGCGAGCGTGCGTGCGGGAGTGAGGGAGGGGGTGAAGAGAGAGAAGGGAGGAGTTTTGAGGAGTGGGATATTTTGTTTTCTATTGCTGATTTCTTTTAGTCAGTTTTTAGTTGTTTTTCGTGAGTCTTCCATTGTGTCCATCTAAGTCTGTAGTTCTAATTTTTAGTTTGTCTAAGCCGTGAGAGTCCACAAATTTATTGTCAGTTATAGAAGTATATGAATTTTTCTTTTGCATGACAGCAGCCGCTACTCATTCTCTGAGCCGCGTGCAGATCGTAGAAGTCGTTATGATGCCGCTGCTTTTCTAGCTGTCGCCCTGAGTTTTTAAGGCCGCCGCGCTTTTTCTGCACCTTGTGCACTGCGCCGCCGCCTCTTGGGCTTCGATCTGTGCTAGGAATTTTTCTTTTGCATGGCAGTAGCCGCTGCTCATTCTTTGAGCCGCGTGCAGATCGTAGAAGTCGTTATGATGCCGCCGCTTTTCTAGCCGCCGCCCCGAGTTTTTAAAGCCGTCGCGCTTTTTCTGCATCTTGTGCACTGTGCGGCCGCCTCTTGGGCTTCGATCTGCGCCGTCATAATTCTATCTATTTCTCTTCGGCTTGATTTGACAGTTTATTCAAAAACTGCACGCAACGACGACATTATCAAGACTCGGACGTCGGATATTTCTTGTTTTAGTATTAACCATTTTTCAAATGTAATGTTATTGCATACGCCTTGCATTTGAGGGGGGTGTTAAAGGTATTAAAGATAAGGTATTAGAGATAGAATATGAATCAGCATATTCCCCTGTAATATCTCTTTTTACTTCATATATATTGCCCATTGAGCCTCTTCAATATACACACAATATTCATAACAAATTTTTCCCCAAGGTACATTGGACGAATGTTGAGTAGAAAGTCAATTTTTACTAGTTTGGAGACTTGTTTTTTAGCAAAACGTGATCCTTTGTATCATAAGAAAAAATTGTATTACAATTATTATATTAAGTGAAAATGTTTTTGTTGTTTGGTAACTTTTAAGCATATATGGTCTAATTTTAAATTTAGCACAGGGCCCCTAAAATGCCATGTACGGCCCTGGCAAGTTCGCATGTTCATGATTTTACGTGGTAGCACAAAAAATAAAGGTTTATTCTAACACAATTTCATGACTGAAAAAGTTTTTTTAGGGGAACTTCATGACTTAAAAAGTTGCAGCTGTCCTGTGCAGGATGGAGGTAGTCATGACAAAGTAGACTATTTCTCGAAACCAAATGTAGCTTGAAATATATGTCACAGAAAACCAGTCAAATGATTATTGACACAAGAACAGGAACAACCTAGCCTTCATTATGAGGGGTTAACGATATTTTAAGGCAAGATAGTATAACAATAGATCAAGTCATTACTGCCAGACCCGCAGAACAGTTAGCCTAGAGCATAACAAAGTTCAAGCAGCTTCATGATAAACAATTCTATGGGTTGGCAAAGTATTGCATTCATTTGTCTTATACACTTGACATATGCTCATCCAGATTCTAGTATAATGGGAAATCTGAACCATACCAAAAACCTTGGTTGTCAACTTCACTGGCCTCATTTCTTCTCCAAATCTGCAAAAGGAACATTCTGCAAATAAGGAAGAATTATTGGTAGTGCTCTATATTATCCTTGAGGAACTTGCTTTAGTTACCTTTTGATTCCTTCAGGGGGTGCTAGGAGCCACTCCGCTGAGATTTCACAAGGTTAAAACATAAGTTCATTTACCAGAACATAATGTGGTAATGTGAATGGTACGTTGACAACATACTGCACAGAGTTACAAACCTATGTCCTCAATATTAGGGATAGTGGCAGAAACTGCTATGAATCGAACGTTTGCCAAAGGAGCAGATTTCATGTTGCCAAGTCGAGAAAGCATTTTTATTCTACTGACCACTGCTTCCAGTGCAGCTCCACGCGGATCATTGAGAAGATGGACTTCATCAATAAGGACCAGAGCAATGTCACTGAAGAAACCCAATCCACCATCTCTTATTCCATGACGACTCATAGAATCGAACTTCTGCGTGTATTACGACGTTGTTTTAAAAAATAGTGAAATGCTTAGCAGATGTGCTGGTCATATTTTCAGCTCGTAGGAAGCAAAACAAGTAGTGACATAGACCTCAGGAGTGGTGACGATCAAATCAGCATCATGTATGGATTTATTGTTATAGATCTCACTGTCACCAGTCATCTCCAAGCAATCGACCCCCAACGAGCCCAGCTTCGTTTTCCACTCCCGCATTTTCTCCTGCACCAACGCCTTCATGGGAGCGATGTAGATCTGCCGCGTAGCCCAAATGAAGCACACGGTGAAAATTAACGATCAGTATCCTCAAATCCCAATCTTAGTCCCAGCGTTGTTTGAGGAAAAGCTAGTCGGCACGTACTGTTTTCAGAGTTCCTTTAATTAAATTGAACCTCCACTCTGACGAGAGGAACTTGGAGAGGAGCCTCAGGATGCAGAGATCAAACAGCACGGTCTTACCACTCCCAGTAGGTGCAGAGATAACCATGTTTACATCCGAGAGGAAGCACGCTGAGAAGCACTCGCTCTGCAAGGAATTGAAGTATCTGCAGAGAAACCAGATTGTTACTGCAAATCCCATCAGAAACCTATCATGATGCAGAGCAGTCCACATTTCCTTCCACAATAATGCCTCATGTTCTTCGTAAATTCGAGCCATGAACCTACTAGTTTAGTCTCATGCATTACGAGGCTACTCAAAATCTCAAGCTACTGAATATCTCCGTGCGATATTGCAACCATGCATAAACACAACGTATAAACTATAATTTACATGGCAACCTCGGAGTATGATCGGCGTATGCATCACATCACATCGCACGCACCTGAACCCAAACACGGGGCGGAACGGCGGGGGCAGGTCGGAGACGCACCGCAGCGCGTACGGGTCACCGAGAGGTCCCATCGCCGCCATCGTCGACCTCCTGCAGAATTCGAGCGATCGGAGGTCAGAAATCCCGCGCGGGGAGTATCGTCGAACACCTGGCGCGCGGCACCAATCGGAGCCGAACCGGCTGAGGATTTTGCGACCGAATCGAGCGGCGCGATCGAGGTAGGAGGCGAGAGTGGAAGGGGGACACTTACTGGTTGGTGGAATTGGATTCGGAGGTGGAATTGGATGGGAGGAGACGGAGAGGCGGGGATTGCTTGCTGCTTCGCGTGGGGAGAGCCGGAGAGGGGAGGAGAGGGAGGAGGGGGGCGGGGAGGGAATGCTTGTGGTGTTTCGAGAAGGTGAGCCGTAGCAACTTGCAATGGAAACGATTCAAATTGTATCGTGGAGGCTCGGCCTCGCGGAATCGCAGTACGTACACCCTGTATACGATACGTGTCTACCGTAGACGGCTACGAGGGTATCTCAACATGGGAGTTTTTGACACTTTTGCTATATTTTAAATTCGTATTTGCAAGTATAGCCATAGTTACACGATAATTGCAAAATGTCACTTCTGCCGTACGATAGCCGGATGATAACGTCATGGAGGTGATATCTAGCCGAAGGAGCTCTGTGGCCATGCGGCAGGCATCTGGCGTCCAGCTACCGTGCGGTCAAACATGCTTAGCGTTTTTAGTTAAATATATTATTTGACTGAAATGAATTATTGAGCCGTATTAAGTTTTGTCAGGTAAACTTTAATTTTATTAGGCCTTTAATTATTATACTTAGATATATAGAGTTACTACTATTTTATTAGGCATTTAATTATTATACTTAGATATATAGAGTTACTACTATTTTATTTAATTATGTATATGTCAATATTCGAACTGTACAAATCTAAAATGAAATGTGTTTAAAAACGGCATGAAGAAAGAAATGTTATGTATCGGAACAAATGAAACCATTATAAATATCTCGTTAAACTGATCGAAACGGATATATTATTCGATGTATTCGAAACTTGGACGCAGAAGATGGGATGTTCGGTTGTGCCAAGCATGGACTGCATGCATGCAACGGATCAACCCTAAACCACAACTGTTGGAATTTTTTTTCTGTCGCCGTTTCGTCGAGGAACTTCCGCTGATACTTGCTCCCTACGTGACCCTTCCGTGGGGCCCGCTGCCTTGATCCGATGCGACCCGCTTACTGTTGAGGGGACGCCGCGCCTGCGCCCAACACACGGGAGCAGCGCCTCTGCCGTGCACCTGATGCGCCTTGCTATTTTTTGCGCTGGAGAGAAACTCGGTAACAAGTGGTCGCATGTATTGAGGAGCATGGTAGGGAAACATGCATATATATATATATGCATGTATGTTACTGTTGAGGACCGTCGCTAGCGAGTTAAATCAGATCGATTTCTTTTTTATATAAAAAAAGATCAATTATAGAGTAATACAAATAATAGGTGAAAAACATAGAGATAGAGGAAGAACTCATGTTATTTTTTTATTGTTTTCTCTTTCACATGTGTATAATATAGCCAATGGAACTCCCTATATAGCCTAGTGATGAGGTGTCCACTATGGACCAAGACTTCAATCCTAGCCCAGGTTTCCCAACACTCCTCATTGGTCACTCATCCGACACGTTCATACCTCATCAAAACTCCATAAAAACTCAGTGAAAAATTTGGAGAAAGAGTACATGAAACATGTTATGCTGTGTTGCACGGACTGCCTCATTAAAATCTTGGCCGAGAAACTTCAGGAAAACTCGTCAAGGGAAAAAGAGTACAATCCACTCAGTTTCATTTAATCTACAAGATTTATTCTTTGGATACTCGATCTTCGTGATCAAGTTTTAAAAATGAACTTGAGAAAAATGCCTCCTGAATTCTGCACCTCTCTAAGTCTCATCATTACAATTTCTCGTATGCATCTTTCAAAACTAGATTCTGTTAGTGACTTAGTGAATAAATTTGCAAGATTTTCACATGACTTAGTATGCAGTACCTTAATTTCGTCCATCTTTTGCGATTCATGAGCATAGAAGAACTTGGGGTTGATATGCTTTGTAATATGACTCTTCACGTAGCTCGTCTACACTTGTGCAATATAAGTTGCATTGTCTTCATAGATAATTGTGGGAGCTTACATGATATTCAACCCACATGACTGTTGGATGTAGTGAATCATTCGTCGGAGCCAAACACATTCTCATGCGGCTTCGTACAGTGCTACGATTTCCGAGTGATTCGTCAAAGTCGTCACAAGACTTTGCTTAGACGATTTTCATGAAATTGCAATTCCACTACACAGGAATACATAGCCTGCTTGTGACCTTGCAGTATACGGGTCCGATAGGTACCCTGCATTTGCATACCAGTTATATTCAAGTCTTGGTTTCTTCTGTAGAATAATCCAAAGTCCTTGCTTCATTGGAGGTATAGGAAGATATCCTTTATTCGCTGACAATGACTTTTGGTAGGTTCTGCACTATGCCTTGCTAACGGGTTTACGGTAAATGCAATGTCCAGTCTACTACAGTTCGCTAAATACATAAGTGTTCCTACTGCATTTAAGTATGGGAATTCCGGTCCCAGGACTTCCTCCCCCTCTTCCCTAGGTTGGTACAGATCCTTGTCTTGCTGTAAAGATCTCCCGATCATCGGTAGTTTCGATGGGTATGCCTTCTCAAAGCCGAACCTTTCTAATACCTTCTAGGCGTAGACTGACTGACGTACTAAAATTCCTTCAGAGACATGTTCGAACTGCAAGCCTAAGCAATATTTGGTTTTACCTAAATTTTTCATTTCAAATTCTGTTTCCAAGTAAGAACTTGCTTCCTTTATGTTTTCCATGGTCCCGATGATATTAAGATCATCTACATATACTGAGATTATACAAAATCCATTCTGAAATTGTTGTATAAATACATAGGGACAATCTTCATTGTTCATGTAACCTTTCTTGCATAAAAACTCGTTTAAGGGATTATACCACATCCTGCCTGATTACTTTAGTTCATACAGTGATTTCCTGAGTTTCACACTGTACAGATTTTTATTTGCTCTGTCTTGGTTCGGTATAGGGATACCTTCAGGTACCTTCATATAAACATCTGAATCTAAGTTTCCATAAAGGTATGCAGTTACCACATCCATCAATTTCATTTCCAAGTTCATGTTTACTGCCATTAAGATTAAGTATCTAAAGGTAATACCACTCGTGACCGGGGAATATGTTTCTTCATAATCAACTCCTGGACGTTAAGTGAAACCTTATGCAACATGCCTTGCTCTATATCTTACAACTTCATTTCTTTTATTTCTCTTTTGAACAAATAACCACTTAGGCCATACAGGGTGTGTACATGGGGAGGCGTGCAGTTTACAGGTCCAAACACCTCTCTTTTGTTCAGAGATAATAATTCAATTTCTATTGCCTTTTTCACTCTTAAAAACTGATTATTTCTTACATTCAGCGAGCGATGCGGGATCTGGATCAAGATCGATGATTGTGGCAATTTTCTTTGCAAAATAGATATCAACATTGATTGTTATCCTATTCATGGATTCTCCCGTGTGCACATAGTTTTATAGTTATTTCAACATAAGGTGATTCTTCTTGTGCTTCTACCTGCTCACCTCTCCATATTGATTTCTCCCTCCATGGAAATGTTCAGATCCGATATGCCCTTTTCTGAAGTTGTCATACTGGTGCCAGGTCTCAACTGGCTCCCCTTCTAGTTCTGGAGAACCTCAGTGATTGGCCATGTCAAGTCCTTCTTATCCTTTTTCACCAGGCGTCCCCGGTTACTTAGGGCTCGAGGGGCCGGAGTTCTCGTCCTTTTATTCTGAGGCCTCTAGACGGGATTAGAGATACCTTCAACTTTCTTTGGTATTTCAACCCTCTCTGGTGCATTACGTGCAGGCACATGCTGGTTTACTAATGCTTGCAAGCCAATGATCTTCTGGACTTCTCTATTTATTTCACTAGTGCACGGGTCATGTTCATGTATTCCCGTGACTTTCCACGTAATTTTCCGACATTTTTCATTAAGGGGTTAATTTCCTCCCCCAAATGTCAGGAAACTATCCTCATCAAATATACAATCAGCGAAACGGGCAATATGCAAATCTGCTGTCATGGGGTCTAAATATCTGATTATGGATGCGGTCTTACAACCAACGTATATCCCAGTTTTTCGTAGAGGACCCATTGCAGTACATTGTGGAGGGGGTATAGTTACATAAGCCTTGCATCCAAAACTCCGGAGATGAGAAATTTTCTGTGCTGACTTTTGCGCTAGTTGCATAGGTGAATGAATGTTATATGCCGATGGTCTAAAGTTGACGAGAGTTGCTGCATGTAGGACTGCGTGTCCCCAACATGTAGTTGATAAATTACAATTCTGCAAAAGCGGTCGAGCAATAATTTAATTCTCTTAATTAATGCCTCTTCTAGTCCATTCTAGGTGTGGACATGCGGTACAGAATGCTCAACTGTAATTCCCATTGCCATGCAATAATCGTCAAATAGCTTTGAAGTAAATTCTTCGACGTTGTCCATTCTAATGGACTTTATGTGATGATCAAGAAAATATTTCTAATGCGAATTATCTGTGAGATTAGATTTGCGAAAACATGGTTTCTCATAGATAATAAACATATGTGCGACCATTTCGAGGAAGCATCGATGAGCACCATGAAATATTTAAATGGCTCTGATAGGTTGTATGAGACCGCAAATGTCTCATTGGATGCGCTCCAGGAATGTAGGGACTTCATCCTTTACTTTCAGAGTAGAAGGTCTAGTAATTAATTGTCCGGTGGCACATGCGGGGCACACAAAATCTTCGTGATTCGAAAAATTATTTGCATTAATATTATGTCCTTGTGAATTGTTAATTATATTCTCATCATTCTAAGACGTAGGTGGCCTAATCTGTCATGCTAGAGAGAGAAGAGTTCAGAGCTTCTAAATATTGTTTTCAGGGCAGTATAGGCTGCAGGTGCCTTGATATTAGTGTAGTATAGCCCAGTTTCTAATGAACGAATTTTTTCTAATACCCTTTTTCCATTTTCATCATGCTTCGTAATGAGAAGATATTCCTCACCATACTCTTCTTCAGTCTCAATATAGAAACCATTGGCGCAAATATTCTTGAAACTTAGGAGAGTTTTAGTCGATTCTGGATACAATAAGGCTTCTTGGATGATCAAAGTTGTGCATATTGGGAGTATAATTGTGTCTCTTCTTGAACCTATTATGCAAGCATCGCTACCGGCGATTGTTGTAAGGCTAGCAGCATTCTTGCTAATCAACTGAAAGAATTTTATCTCTCTCAAGATGGTATTCGTTGTGCCGCCGTCAGCTAAGCACACTTCCTCCATAGAGCGCTACACGAGTTCTAATATAAAGTACTTTATTAGTATGTAGTAGAAAGCAATCAACACATAAATAAAATACTACAAATAGCAGAACATATCATGCCATTATAAACTGAATAAATGAATGAATTATTCAATATCATCCAACCATTACGAGAAAATAAATTGTTTGAATACCATCCATGCAAAATCCAACTTATTTCTTCCACACATAAAATAAATGACAATTAAAGTCTAAATGCATTCTATTTATTAGACTGAATCTGCTAAGAAATCATACTCTCAGCTGCTATCTTCTCAGGGGTGATATGCTCTTCCAGAGAAATCATGGCGGCGGCACCTGCAATGTCAAGATGGGGTGCTGCTACCGGAATGGAATCAACCTCCATCGACGCAGGCAGCTGCTTAGAACTCTCCCCTCAACAGAAGCAAAGTGGGTTTCATGCTTCCCTTTAAGACCCTTCTTCTTAGCCTGGAAGGCATCGACGACGTGTTGCAGCTCTTTACAAATCCGCGACCAGTATCCCCACTTGCCACACTTGTAGCAAGTTTGGTCTTGCTGACCATAGAGCTTGTCGTCCCGCTTTGCCTTATTCTCACGTGGAGCATCTGATTTGCCTTTCTGGACTGCGGTCTTGCCCTTTCTTCCCCTTTTCTTTATTATGGGCTTTCGCACCTTGTAGCTCGCGGCATTGGCTTCGCGGCCTGCAGAGCTCCTAGGTGGCTGTGCGACAGAGTTCTTGCGGAGAACTTCATCCCGAGCCTCTGCAATCTGCATCATATCAATCAATTCATCATACTCCTTGTAGCCGTCTTGACGATAGTTGCGCACAGACTGCACTGCATTGGGGTAGAAGGTGGATAGGGTCTTCTCAACCTTCTGCTCATCTATGATCTACTTGCCACAAAGTTGAAGATTGGTACAAATTCTGTGTATAACAGAATTGTACTCCTCGCCATTTTGAAATCAGCAAACCTCAGTCGGATCCACTCTTGCTCTGCCTGAGGAAGGATGGTGTACTTTAGCTCCTCGAACCACTTCTTGAGTGCATGTACTCATCCTTGAGAGTGAGACAGAGGTGGTGCCTGAGAAAGTGAAGTGTCTGATCATTTTTTTAGGGGTGGGTTTGGCATTCTACGGTTCATCAATCCCAATGGCAGCGCGGAGCATCTTGGCTCCAATACTATCTCGACATCAGAAACCCAAGTCAAGTAATTTTGGCCATGCTGGGTCAATTCCTCGAACTCCCGGTTCGTGATGCCTGTCATCTACATGTGTATGAAAGGAATATATAAGTTTACTGCCGGTAAACATGCATATCTAAATTTACTATAAGTAAATAAATTGGACAATGGTACAAAAGATTCTCGTAATGTTCGAGAATTTTATATGTATTTTCTATAATTTTTACTGTTAATTTCGGTGATTAAAGGAAATTTAAATAATTATGATTAATCAAAACAGTAAATAAATACAAAAAACATAGAAAATAATAATGATAGTGCTAAACATGCTTCAAATTCGAAAATATAATTCAAAATTTGAATTTTCGAGGCCCTTTTATGCTGAAATATGAATTTTCAGTTAATTCTGCAATTGTCTAATTTTCCAAGGGCCCTTTTGCAAAACCGGGACCTGTCTCAAAATTCTAAGGACCCTTCTGTAATTTTCAAAATGTAGAGGGCCTTTTGAAAAATTACCGACGCCACCTCCTTCCACTTTTTCTTTGGCCCATCCTGCCCCATTCGACACATGGGGTAGGGGTCCCCTACCCCATCCCCACCCAGCGGCAGCGGCCCTAGCTGCTTGCGGGCTAGCGACGCTTCGTGTGGGAGCGGCATCGGCAGCGTGCGGTAGTGGGGATGGCGGCGTGCAGGCTGGCGGCGCTTCGTGCGAGAGCGGCATCGGTGGTGGGGATGGCGGCATGCAGGCCGGCGGCGCTTCGTGCGGGAGCGACATCGGCGGCGTTGGCTTCCCCGGGGCAGCGACGGTGCTCGTGCGGGAGTGGCGGCAGCTGGGAGCTACGTGCGGCCAGTGGCAGGAGCCTGGCCAGCCGGGGCTCGTGTGGGAGCGGCGATGGCCAAAGCGCGTCCAGGCGCTCGGGGATCGGTGGCTGGGGTGGCGGCCATTCGGGGCTGGCCGGTGCAGCGGCACGCCTCAGGGAAGCGAACGACGACGCTTACGGAGCAGGCGACGACGATGCCGTGTGCAGAGGCGGCGTCGGTGTCTTCCTCGCCCATGCGCCCGAGCGGTGGCAATCGAGCAGCTTCGGACCGTCGGCCAAGCTCGGATTCGGTACCGTGCGCGGGCTTGGTGAAACCGGCAGCACCAACGCGGGCATAGGCGTGAGTAGCGGTGCAGCGCTGACGATCGAGGCGGCAGTGATCGCGTACGGGTGGCATGCGAGCGGCCGACGGCGGCGTCTTGGGCGGCGCGGTCACGTTTGGGTGACGCGACGGTGGCGGCGGCGGTCCGGCGAGGTCGCGGGTCGGCGCAGCGCTCACGCTACGCGGCGTCGTGTTCGACCACGTCGATTTTTCTCTTTTTTTTCAATCTACAGTGCAATCAGCATCTACTCTTTCAAGTAATCTACCGATCGACATTGTGCCGGCGACTTCAAGTCAGCTCACGGTAGATTAGAGCGGATTTGCACCGTAGAAAATAATCTAGAAAGCAAAATCTTCGGAATTTAAAGCGATATAGATATATGTGCAATTCAATCTATGAGTGCTTCGATAATTACCTTCTATCTACGGAGCAATTCATGCTGATAACGTGTTGAGGAACCGTCGCTGGTTAGTTCAGTCCGATCGATTCCTCTTCTATACAAAGAGACAGATTAATGCAAATAGTAGATTGGAAACATAGAGATACAGAGGAGAACTTCTGTTACTTTTTTATTGCTTTTTCTTTCACATGTGTATAAAATAGCTAATAAAACTCTATATATAACCTAGTGGTAAGGTATCCACTATAAAGTAAGGCTTCAAGTTAGCCTAAATTTTCTAACCGTTACAAGTGCGCAGGCTGTGCATACGTTATAAGAGAGAGAAAGAGGGAAGCTATAAGTCAAGAGGATTAAAAGGAAGTATTCTTGCGTGCGTAAAAGTCCGAGTCAAGAAAGGAATTGGCTTGCTTGAAAAGGCGTGGAGAGCTTCGGCTGAAAGTCTGCTACACGTAGAGGAGAAATCCATATGGCTTGCGTCTCAGCCATCCGACGGTTGTATCTTTTATTTTGGTTCTTCTTCTCAAACAGAATTTGGTAAAGCGTGTGTGAGTCAAGTCGGCCTTAGTCCTGCTGTGCGTGTGCATGAGACTTGAGTGGTGGCTTTAAATATACCAGTACCTTCTGTATTTCTTAGACCACCGTTATTCTTGAAATAATAGTTTGATTTGCTTTTGTTCTCATGATGCCCGAACCATTCAACGAAGAATTAGAATAGTTTTGCTAATCGAGATCTCAACTTTTTCGCTGAAAATTAGAAGCATGATAGAACTTTGCTTCTTGTTCGTGAAGTTGGCACACGTGTTCTTACGAATTAAAAAATATTCATTCTTACATTGTCAATAGATAATGACTACAATTCGGGAAACTATACATGAGTATTTTGATCTTACGATGAGAAAATCGGACGATCCCGTATCACATTCCCAACGTAAAAACACCCACTTCTCTTCTCTTTTTCTTTTTTTCTTTTTTTTTGAGAGGAAACATCATCTTTAATACAACCCTTATTGTGATAAGAACTTATTAACCCGGCCCAGATCTTCATTTCATTCGATCCACGACATAGCAACAGCTAAAATTCTAAAGCCGCTCCTCGTCCATGGCGAGGATGGTGCTGAGGTTCATGGGATGCATGTAGTCGGTGGATCCGTGCATGACCTGGCCGACGACGACGCGGTTGGCCCGCTCCGTGGGGTGGAAGCCGTCCCAGAACGCGAACACGTCCCGGTCCGCGCACACGTTCGACGCCGGCGTGCACCGCCCGATCCCGTTGTACGGCCCCTGCCCGCAGCACGCCACCTGCACGTTCGTAAACCCTGCACAAAGCATAATGATCAGCTATATATATATATATATCATTCCGTTGAGCTAACTAAAATGGCCACCGTACGTGCCATATGCAGCTATATATATAGTACGCAAGATCGATGTCCCGGCAGCACTGTACGTACCGTACTTCTGCGGGTTGGTGATGTAGTCGAAGTTGGCGCGGTAGGTGTTGGCGGTGACGAAGACGTCGGCGCCGATGCCGCGGTTGAGGCCGCTTACCATCTCCACCAGCTGCGGGTTGTAGAGGTCCACGGCGCGCATCAGCTCCGTCGCGCACTCGCCGCCGCGGCTGTGCAGCGCCAGCTCGGCCGGCACGCACCCGAGCGGCCCCGTCCCCGTCACGATCACGCGCCGCGCGCCCAGCTCGTACAGCCTCTGCGTGCACGCGGTGTCAATCCGAGCAAGGATCCATGGCTACGTATAGTACGTACGTGCTCAGGCCGCGGTCGGTGCGTACGTACGTAGGTGCCACGAAACAAACGCAGATTTGGAAGAGAGAGAGAGAGAGAGAACAATGCGCGCTCTTTTTCTTGCCTTATTTAGTGCTTGAAATACCGCAAGAAACTTCAATGTAAAGAAACAAGAAGAAATTTACCACGAGGATTTTCCTGTACTCGGAGATGATGAACCGGACGTAGTCCGGGAGCGCGAACTGGCGAGACCGCAAGGACATGGGCACAAGGTAGTAGTTGTTCACGAAGTCGTTTCCCCCAAGCGTGATGAGCACAAGGGCCTGGTTCACAAGCTGCGTCGCCTGCTCCTTGCCGATGAGAGCCCTTAGCTTGCCCTGGTACTCCCGGAAGCACTCCAGCTGATCGCCTATCCTAATTAGGTTCACCTGGATCATGCACAATTAAAACCCACAAATGACAAAACATCAAAATTCGGAGCGAGAGTATGTGCGACTAGGAGGTGAAAAGCATTGAGCATTGTTCTCTCGTACGTACAAACTGCACTCCTGTGTCGTTGAGGATTCCGACACCGGCCGACGCGAAATTCGCGCCGACGAGCAGCTTCGCTCCTCGGAGCTCAGGGCTCAGGTACGGCAGCGCAGGCTCAGCCCCGAGGTGCTCACCTGAAGCAAGTAACAGTGTGTCGGTACATGAACATACGTACTCGACAGCATTTCTTCCTGCAAGATGGTGGCAAAGCTAGCTAGGCATTACTGATGATGTCAGGGATGTTGAGCCCGTTGGAGAACCGGCCCGTCGCGCGGTGCGTCGGGAAGTCTATGCCGTACGGAGGCGCGTCGGCGCGCGCCGTGGTCAGCAGGTAGTTGTTGTTGCCGTTGTCGACGAGGGAGTCGCCGAAGACGAAGAAGGCCCGCGCCGCGGACGCCGCCGGGGCAGCTGCCACAGCGAGGAGGGAGACGAGGAGAGGAACGATAGCAGCGTCCATTTGTGCGAGATGCCTGAGAGAGATGACAAGCAGCGATGCATGCGCAGGGAGGCTAGAGGTGGCGAGCGTGTGCTTTATATAGGCCCTGGCTCGATCGACAGCTTGCATTGCACCAAGCTGAATGCGCGGATGCGAGGCGGTTGGCTGACAGGTGCCGCATTTAGGACGGCTTGCCTTGGATCATGTGCCCAAGAAGCGTGTGACCGCAGCACAGGTCGCAGAAGCCTTTTTGTTCGTCATCACAACCAACTTACTATAGAATGCAATTGCACGGCCACGGCTAGCTTCAGATACAGTACGATCGAGCTGTTAACGTACACTCGTACGGAGGGGAATATGTTTTGATTCTCGATCGGGGCTGCCTCGTTTGGCGTTTGGGGAGAGAGATTTCTCAATTATGACTGGGATCTAAAGCTGCAACTTAATTACACCCGCATTGCATTATATGAACAGTTCATTTAATTGTTTGAAGATAAGGTTTCCCTAGTTGTCTGAAGATTATGCAATACGCACGAAAAGAGAAATTAGTACATGGACTATAGGTTTGGTTTCGCATTGCGGTGGCTTTTAATAAGCTGCAGATTTTGCGTCCTTTTGGATTTCCATACTTATTAATAGCTTCTTTGTAAAGCCAGAATAGATATATTTTTACTAGAGTTGATAGATAATTCCCTTAATTGACAAGGCTTGCAATAGTCATATGGCATAGCAACACTAAACTAGCTCTTAGGTGTATGTGTATACTACTCTGAAATATTTCGCTCGTTACAAGTTTCAGTAATCACTGAACTGATGAGAACACAAATTTCTTCTGCACAGTGCTGACTTTTTACGTATCTTCTGTTCAACAGTGATATCTGGAAGTTTGAAAGAGATGGACTCGTGGACAGGCCAAATAAAAATCCATGGCCATATATGTACTGAGCACGGTCACCTATTTTGACTTTATGTAAAACAAAGGCAGTACTTCAGGAGTTCAAGTCTTCAACTAACACCTAATTTCAAAAACTTACCAAAAAGGTACACCTTTCCAGTCTTTCACACTATATAATCCCACTTTTATTTATTACACGGTCAGAAGCATTCCATGAGTAAAGTAACATACAATGTGAAATTCATAAATCAGTGGAGTACAATTTTAAATAAGAATTGAACCCCCATGCTACGACAAATCATTGTAAGGGGAAATCCTGAGGTACTACAGTACTAGTACATAACATAAGCCAATCATGAAAACATCCAATTCCCTTGCTGCCACTTCGAAGTTTTAACATTCTGTGAAGCATACAGAGCTTTGTGGTTTAGTGTTTCATCAGTCTCTGTATCATATGATCTCTTACAATGATCTCATTTCAGTGTTACAAAACATAAAGAACTGAGCACAACTTTTCTACTCCTGCGGTTTCTTGGAAGAATCAAAGTCATGCTGTCGTCTATGCCGTTACCTTGGCGAAATGAAATGGAACTAACAAGCAAAGTTGGTAGGGGCGGTCACCAGGTCAGTGTTCTTTCATCCAAAGAACAGCGAGTGCATTCATGGAGGAGCCCTGTAGCAGCGTAGGTGCAATAAAAAGTTCCAAGACGAAGCGGGCATCGACTAGTGACAGTTGTACCACTGCCTTGCGCACTCCGTGCTTGAGTTCAGGTCTGGCTCTGCGCATAGAAGAGAGAGGCGAAAGGCAAAAGTAATTTTTCAGCACGGGGTGACTGTGACCCTGTGAGATCGAATTCTGGGCTAGAGTGTTTTGATGCGCTTTTACCGGTGCCTGTTAAGCCACGGTCCTCACTCATAAGTCATAACTAGTCTTAACTGAGTCTTGAGTCCTTGTTCAGTCTGTAGCTAGTCCTGTGTATAGTCTCGCAGTCCTGCGTAGAGTCTTCCTCTGTCCATCGTCATATCTTTCTTGAGTTTCCTCAGTATTCGCAACCATCCAGTGATCAGTGATCCAAGAGAGGGTAGCACCTCATATACCAATATAAGATACTACTATGGAACGTCATCGTTAAAGTGAAGAATAAATAAGAGTAACAATAGAAATCATAAGGAAATTAAAACTTTAATAGTATTTTATTAGAGAATCAACGGAAGCTGAAATAAATGTTTGAAACATAGGACCGGTCCACTTCTAACTAAATAAAAGTAAATAAGAAAATATAAATAGTGGCAAGCCACAATGCTGAAAACTCGAGTACTCACACACATACATGTTGCTATCAAGCCACTGGCTTTTTGCTTGAGAATGAAAACAGCAAGCGTGAGATTTGAAAATCTCATTAAGTACCCAATAACGGTCGCAAACAAGGTGTGTAAAGGACAAGCAATGCAAGCAAGTAATTGACACAGGTTAAATACAATGAAACTAGGTTACCGAAAATACTGATAATGATCAGGGATAGAGATAACATGAACTGTTGAATCAAAGATAATTGTCATTTAGCAAGTTATGGTAACAGTATTGGTGATTACCTCCCACATACCTGATTATACGAGAGTAGTCAGGCACAACACTGTCCTCGACTGTATAACCGCAGATGTACGCCCCCCGTACGTTACCAGTGGGTGGAAATCTCACCTATATGTCAGTAATCTCAGGCCAGGTAACTTTTACATTGTTATCATGTTATATGGTATAAAATTAAGGGAACTAAGAGAAGGTTAAGATAAAGTTATGATAGAAAGAAGGATTTGATAAGGTTAGAAAAAGAAGAAACATGATTTCCGATATGAGGGCGATGTTGAATGATAATATGGTGGTAGCGATGTAGAAATTATTCTAACAAAGGTATTATAACATAGCTCACACAAGAGTTGACAATCATCCAAGTTTTATTATGTGGTAAGTGATTATTAGTCAGATTAGCAGGTATTATATAAATGACAGCAAAACTGAAGTTTGGATATATGCCAAATTCAAGGTTTTAATTTGAAATCAAATTCTTAGCCTGGCTCACAATATTTAGATGGGGAATTTTTAATATTCCCATTTGCTTTTGTTTTAATTTATTTTTGGATTTTCATTGCCGATTTTATTTTGTGTTAAGTTGTATTCAAACTTTGAATTCCAGTTAGAATTTAAGACTAGCTCTGAAATTGGTTTATAATTTATATTTTGCATTATCATTATTATTCCAAGCTTTAAACTAACTTCCCTGACCATAATTCCTTTGTTTCTTTAGATTCTGTTTAATTGGGTTAGATTTGGATTTACGCCTTTTGGATTTTGATATTCATACTTCTTTGCTTCATATTTCCCATTTCTTTTGTTAACACGATTATTGCTTACATATGGGATTATTTCTTGCTATACTGATTTGCATGTCACAAAACTCGAAAGATTTCAAATAAATATTCAGAAGAATTCGAATGTCAATAGAATGCAAGAAAAGTTTAAAAATTTTCACAATTTTGGACATCTAAATTTTAGGATGTTACACGACCTTATTTTCTTAACTCAATCATAAGGATTAAGAGATTTTGTGGGTAAAGCTGGGCAGCTTTACAAAGCCATTTACAAATGTTATTCGAATACGCTGTGCTTCCGATAAATAAAGTTGTGTTTAATGGGTGATTCCAATAGCAAAGTATAAGTAGATTTAAAAATAATTTAGAAATGTTGATAGTCTGGTAATCAAGTTTTTGAACCTCAATCTCTTAAGAAGTTCTTATCTTGTTATTTTGTGTTTAAAAATGTTTACAAATAAAATTGCATCCACAAATATCATAATAAAACCACTATATCTCTATATCTTGAAAATCCTAGCAAGTAGATAAATAGTGTTTTCCCATGTGACTTAGGGCATGTTCTTTTGGGCTTTTCAAATCAGCTTTTGGCTTCTGCTACAGTACCTAACTTTCAAACAGAGTATTTTCTTAAGATGGGGTCTATAAGTTAAACGATCTACACGTTAAAAGCCCAACATCTGTACCAACCAAAATCGCAAGTGAGTATCTGTCTCTCCGTAATCTGTACCGTAAACAGCCAAAATTCAAAAATTTCAGCCAAAAGCCATAAGCCGCATCCGAAAAGAACAGGCCCTTATTGAGTACGGCTGATTGTACTGAAACTTGCTTTATTTTCCACCAACACAGAGATCAGAAGAAGAAAGTATGTTACAAGTTTTCGTATTACGGTTATGACCGCACTCAAGCGTTTCTGTGAGAGTTTTCTTAGGATCTTCTGATTGTAAATTATGTTTTGGGCTTGGACACACTTAAAACTGTTAAAATTGACCGTTAGATCTTATTTGAATCAAATTAACTTTGTTGAAATATTCGTAAACAAACATGATACTCTTTCTATCCATAATTAAGCTCCTGAGCTTTTACGAGACGTACGATGATCCTATTCCTAGAAAAGGGTAGTTACAATATCGCCGCCGGCGACGGTGGTTTGGTGTCATGCCGTGCCTTCGCGGCGGCGCTGATGAGGCGCGCGTCGGTAATTAGAGACGATGATGGGCTAATTAGTGCGGGCCATCGTGGCCTCGTGGGGCCGAATCGTTATAAGCCACATTGACCCTAGAATGAATTGAGCTGGCCCGTTCTGGTTTTGTCCACCTGGGCCAGAGCCAGTATCCTGAAGAATTCGCTGTCGATGCGGCTAGCCGGCCACCTGGGTGAAATGAAATGGAAGTGGAGTGAACATGGTACTGCTCTTCAAGCGTTCATCCACGGATCAAGCAGCCAGTCACAAAAAGCCAAATTGCCAAACCATCTTTTAAGAGAGTTACAGCCGTTAGCTACAGCTGCTTTCCGACCACAAAGCTAAGAAACAACTTATGATAAAAAAAAAAGCCAAAAAGCTACGGCTTCCAAAACATGACCATGTACATACAGTATACTATGGCAGCTGAAGACGACGACCCTCCTTGACTTGGACGGGGAGACGACCAACCACCACTTGCACTTTCCACGCGGGACATGCAATGCAGGATGCAGTGGCAGAGTTATAATTTAGTTATGTCTCAAGCTCAGTGGTAGAATGATCTAGGCTATCTGAACTGGACCATAAAAATGTTACCTAGTCGAACTGAATTTATTCAGGCTATACACTAAATATTTTTTCACATCTCGAACTGAAGCCTATCTTATCTAAGATGTGGATTCACCCCTAGCAGGTTGGGAAGATTAGATAGTACTCTGATGCCTGATAATTTGTGCTAAGAAGTGGGCGGAAAGCGGGAAAAGAAAGAAAGCAAGGCTGCCACGCCAGGGGCGCAGCGCAAACAAACAAACCGAGAGCCGCAAAGGTGATTAGCGATTAGGCAAGGCACGGGCGCCGCTCTGCTTTGCAGCTCATCGTCCCACCAACCGGTGGGAGGAGGCGGCTGGTTTGCATCTGCCGAAGCGCAGCGCTGGTCGCTCTTTCATGGATTCATCACGCTAATGTCATGAACTCCGACCGATGACACATTCGAACACACGAAATTAACATAATAGAACGAGAACACAAAATTTTTTATGCTACTAGAAAACTGGTAACCTTTTTTCTATTGTATTAAACTGATATTTAAAAGTAATTCTAGTCTAGTGGTTAAGCCACTTTTATTATGTGCCACTACCTGCACGATTTCATGGATCCATGCCACACCGCACACGATGTTAACAAACAATGAAAAACTTGCTCTCGTATGGACTGAGCACACGTCAAACGACTACTACAGATATTTCATGTCTACAACTACTACGACTACTGTAATGATTTTTTGACCATACTCACTACGATGATTCGACAATTTTAATCATAGTCGCTATGATTATAACCATAGTGAGTGTGCTGGATTATACAACAGCAAATCATCTGTTGTGGACGGACGTAATGTAATCACGAGATAACCCATCCAATAGACGCCTGCTAATTAAGTGAGGGGAAGCGCTGGTTTTGAGTATGCATGTGATTTCAGCTTAACTGCGCGCATGCCGGGCTTTGAGGAATCCGGACCTCGTGATGAGCCTAATTAATTAGCACCATTCGTGGCGCAAAGCACATGATTAGGCGGCGCCGATCGATGTGCCATCATCCTCTGTGGCTTTTGCTCCTTTTTAGTAGTTTGCCAGTTGTACACTTCGGCAATTGTGATCCTTCTCGTTTCAACCTACCGTTGATCTCGGGCAATTAATTATAGCCGCAAAGATGCAGAGACTTGCTAATTAACTTGTATACGGTGTTATTTGGTCATTTACCCTCACAGTAGCAGAATTATGCTAGCTTCTACCATATGTTATCCCTTTGGCTGTTTCTTCTTGTGCTATATTTAACGTGAGCAAGGACGTTGATAGCCTTCACCACTGATAGCTGTAGTAAAATATCAAAACTTTTACTATTGATAGTTACAGTAAAATAGATTGAATTTTTTCAGCTGGGCCGCCGGGGCCAGCTCCGTCCCTGAAAGTAGCCCAGTTGTTGTGAGAGAAGTGCTAAGTAGTACAAGTTCACAGGCAAGTTCGATAAACTAGCTCAATAGTCTAATGATCAGAGCTATCATTAATTAAAAGCAAAGTTTGTTCGGTACAGTTCACTTACTAGAATCGTGCTCTTTCAGAGGTGAAACTGATTGGATTTTGGATCAGATTGCCTCATGTGTATATACTATAATGATCAGAGTTATCGTTAATTAAAAGTAAAGTTTGTTCGGTACAGTTCACTTACTAGAATCGTGCTCTTTCAGAGGTGAACTGATTGGATTTTGGATCAGATTGCCTCATATGTGTACCTGATCACTCCACTTGTAAGTTACACCAGACAGCCTACCAGATCTGATTATCAGTTTAACTAATGGTATGCTTATGCTAATTGGAAAACAACCCATACCCAATTTGCCCATAGAAGTACCTGTCCAGATAAGATAGACTGTCTAGTTCGAACCAAATGGGTTGCGCTAAAACGACAATTTGAAGCCAATTAATTCGACATGATTTTAACTTGAACTGGTGCAACAGGGATTTTTCCCCACTGGGTGCGAATCATCGTTTTCATTTATGATGAATAGGTGTTGCAAGTTTTGTTTTATTCATTTGTAAGTATAGCCTTAACTAGATAAGGTGGAGGGTAACTCAGCATCAGCAAATATGTTTTTTTTCTCGTGCATAATAATTATGATATGTGAGTTCCCATTAAACATCATGGTTGGATTGAGTTCACCAACGTACTCCGCTGCTCTTTTTCCCTAATCGTAGTCTTCTGATTTCAGGTGCTCTAATGTTCCATTGTTTTTCGCGCATGTCGACCTCTTTGCTCCAACACGACAACGTGTAGAAGCATCTATGTCTATCTATCTATCTATTATTAAAATAAAAAAAAGAAGTTATCACATTCGATTTCAAGAGCTAAAAATTGCCACATTAATCGATGAAAAAACGATATATACCATATATTGTAGTGGGTCTAGATTATAGTAGTACAGATTAATTAGATATTAATATAAGAGATGTTATACGTGTATAGAAAATATCATTGTATTTCCATCGTAAGTATTATAGTTGTATAATATGTATAACTCTGTGTTTAGATATAAACTTATGCATTGTATTATCTAGCCGCACAATTGCACGGGGATTCAATTAGTTATTATATTATTAAAGCAAAAGAAATGAAAGACATCACATTAAGGGCTCGAAATTCCCACATTAATCAGTGAAAAAAGATAAAAGTTGCATTATCGATTGTGGTGGGTCAAAATTATAACAGTCAAGATTAAAAACAAGAGTTAATGTCAAGTAAAATCCAGAAATAACTAAAAATTAGAATAAAAATAAAATAAAATTAACAATTTGATTTTCATACAAATTCCTAAGCAAAATCCATAAATAAATATAATTCAAAATATTTTTTCTTAAAAAATAGCAATTGGATTTGTATACAATTTCAACAAAAATAACTAAAATTCAAAATAAAATTAACAATTTGATTTTGATATGAATTCTAAAGTAAAATCCCTAAATAATTTTAAATCAAAATAAAATTTTAAAAATATAGCAAATTGGATTTCTTTATGAATTATAACAAAAAGTAATTGAAATTAAGAATAAAACTATATGTGTGTGTACCAATATAAGAATGCAAACCGTATGAATAAAAACATGAGCGTACAGAAGTAGGTGAGCAAAGGGCTCGAAGTAGAGATGGTGCAGCCATAGAGAATATGCTCGGAGCCATTGAAGAGAGCATGATGAGTGTCTTTGATATGGATTGGCGACGGTTGCACGTGTATGCATGTTAATGTCACAACGGTCAGTATTAAGCAATAATTGGAGAGAAGTAGAAGATAACTATGTGGTAGAGTATTGCATTGGAAGGGTAGCAACTAAGAATTAACGATTAAGAATTGGACTTGTTTTTGAAGGTTGAAGTAGAAAAGTTGTGGTGGCTAAAAGAGATATATGACATGCGGTTCAATGTGGGTAGCTGGTGTGTGAGGGAGGTTATGTTCAAGATAGGTTGACTATGGTGCATCAATTGATGCATTAACAAGGTACTATAATACCATATAAATTAATAACATAATTTATCATATACATAATCAGGTGCTTGAGATTAAATAGAGATACATGTGCATGCATACATGTTGAAAAAGAGTAACTAATGAAGTAAGAATAGGAGTATGTGGTTATATGATCTATGTAGGAGAGCTGTTACATTTCTAAAAACTCTAACAACTTATTATACTTAATGATTTTCTTCTATGGAAGTTTATATTTCAACCATGTTCTTCGAATTGTATTTCTCTTCAAACTTCTATTATCATTTTCAATGTTTATAATGTTTTAAAGATCTAAATAGTCTACAAGATATCTAAATATATTTTTAGGTATCTAAGGGCATGTTCTTTTCTTCCGAAGCTGGCGGCTTTTGACTTTGCTACAGTACCTAACTTTCAAACGGAGTATTTTCTCAAGACGGTGTCTACAAGTTAAACGATGTACACGTTAAAAGCCAACATCTGTACCATCCAAAATCGCAAGTGAGTATCTCTCTCCGTAATCTGTATCGTAAACAGCTAAAATTCAAAAATTTCAGCCAAAAGGCATAAGCTACAACCGTTGCCAAACAGGCCCTAAATATCACCATGGTAGTTAATTATTGTTTTAATGTAAAAGAAAGGCCGTACCTCCATGCATGCGGCATGGGCACTCGTACCTCCATGCATGCCGCATGGGCACTTATTCCCCCTCGTCGCCTCATTTTTTGTTCAGCTGCCGCCCGGAGAAGACACGCTCACACACACACACACATCCCAGCTCACGTGAAACCCCCTACATACTGTAGGTTTTCGCCATGGATTCACGTCTGTCGCAGGTTTCGCTCCCGTGATTTTTTTTCCTAGGCCCGCCGCTGCTCTAGATGAACAGTAGTGCGCGCAGAACGGCCAGGCTGCATGTGTGGCTAACGCGTAGGCGATCTGGCCGCGTAAGGCTCACACAGTCACACTCACACGGTCACACCTGCAAGAACGTAGCGAGACTGCGAGATGCCATGGTGCGGGGCCAGTGTGTGTACGGAGTAGTAACCATGCATCGGCCGTGGGACAGCGATCAGACGAAGAAATTCCACTCCCAGCTGGCGGCCGGCAGCCATATGTGTCTTCCACCGCAAGCAACAGAGCAAGCTCGCCTCGTCGAAATGAAGCGCTAGTGCTCGATCGATTTCTCTGCAAGTTTGGCTGCCTGCCGGTTCTTCTTCACCTAGCCTTTCCTTTCTTTCTCCTCACAAGATAATATAGACGCGTTCTTTTAGACTATGATTTATTAGTTTAATAAATAATAATTACCAAGAGAAGCTAAAAACTATTTAAAAGAAAAAAACAAATCTATATACATGCACAAAAAAATTCTCTATTGAGAGCCATATCTACACCAGTGGTCGAATAAGATCCAATACCGTTAGACGGTAGACATCAGCAAGGTCGATCTATTTCCAGACCGCGACACCTCGATGGTGTGGAGACAAGCTCCTTCTACCTTTACTCCTCCTACTTGCAAAGCATCATGGCATCGCTTGGTTTCTGTTTCCCCCAGAAATAACAAGCGCCGATTCGTTGCATCGGAGTATAGTTAGGTAGTGAATTAGTACCACTTCATCATGATCCGCAGGACTGCAAGGATTACGAAGCTTTATCCATGCATAACCCAATCGATCGAGGTTCGCAGGACTGCAAGGATTACGAAGCTTTATCCATGCATAAGCCAATCGATCGAGGTTCGGGTACGCTCGTGTGTCACCACATCGCCTACCTGCCTGCTCAGAGATTGATTGTATACCCTTATATTCTATACCCTTTCGTTTACAAATGTAGGTTATTTTTTTTATTTTTATAGTTTTCAATGTAAAATTTTAGCTATAATTTATTATCATAATAATATACTAGCAAAATAATAAAATAATAAATATTATAAAAGTATTGTGCAGGGCAAATATAATAATAATATTATTTTTATATAGTTAATATTTATACTTTAATGTGTATTAATAGCAATGTTGGAAAAACTTAACCAACTCATAGAGACCTCATCTGTACAGAGCATATTTTTGTTTCGCGAGTGCCACCTATCATAATGTCAATCATAATGTGCACTTGCACCAACTATGACGACATTACAGCTCAACCAACCCTCTCCTGCGCTGCCTTTATCCCTATCAAAATTGCCAGAAATAGCCCTGCACTTCTGCCGAATCCCAAACACAATTGGCCCGTCCACTCGGTTAGACTAAAAAATTGTGGTTTATGGCTGAAATTATACTATAGCGGTCGAAATTTCACTGTAGCTGAAGGTGTCTTATTTGACGTAATTAAATTTAAAAAAATTTAAAAATAGAAAAATATGTTAGTTCACTACGGACAACGCAAACGAATACGAAAAAAAGAACCGGCAAAAAAACTAAAAAAAAGCTAAAGTTCAGAAAAAAAATAAAATTTATAAATAGTAAAAAATAAGCCAGAAACTAGAAACTGAAATCGAAACAGCGGGTAAGGTAAGCAGGGTACTGCAGCCCGAGGGAATGTATACGGGCATCTTCAATTATAGCGGGGCTCCACTGTGACAAACACATCGAGCTTAACAGCACATACATAGGACATACAAAAATTAATTACAAACCTTCTTATTGCGAATCGTACTCGAAATCACTACAGTGTTATATTAATTCTTATCGCCATGGTAGAATCTGCTGGTGTTTCATTCAGCTCTTCAATTTCCAATAGAACAGTTCTAAAGGAATTGGCAATTTATATGCCATGGATATGACACACTGTGTGCCATCAATTTGCACGGACAGTAGAGGATCTAAATCCAACTAACACTTCCATATATCGCAATATGAAAAACAAATGCATAGTTACATTTGTTTACATGCTAGGCTAGGTGGGTTAGATGCTGGACCGGAGTCTAAGATTGACCTCATCATGCATGCAGATTGAAACTTGATTGTCCAACAAGTACTTAAAAGCCCAGCTGCAACCTAAGATGCGAGTTTAGACCCAGCTGAGATAGATCTGTGTCAAACAGTAATACCAGCGCCTTGTACCTTCTGTACTATATAGGGACATCAAATCTTTATCAATTTTACAAATGAAGTAGAAATTAAACATCATACAAAAAACCAAGAATATTATATGGATAGGCCTAAAAATGCACAGGTAAAAGAAAGAAAACATGACAATTCAGTCTCAATTCCACCACATAATTGCTTCACATGTTAACAGATTTGTACAATTTAACAAAAACGTTTAAATACTTGATTTCCTCTGTGATTAGATTTAACTGAATTTGATAGAACCCTTTGTTGATACTTCATATATATTGTTGGAGGAGGGCTAATTATGTAACTTCATCCACCCTCCCCTCTCATCCTATAAATTGGGCACTGTGTAACATCAGATGAAGCGGAGGCCACTTGTACTTCTTTGACACTTGAGAAATAGAACGCAATGATTCCCTTGCCTCTCCTTCGCACTGCTTACGTTTCGCTCTCCACTTATGCATCCGCGGTGATCGACGTAGCCAACTGAGGATGTTTACAAATGTACTGTATAGACTTATATTTATGACCCGTTGATACTTAATATATATATTTTGCAATTTACACACAAAAAATGGAGTATTTGTTAAACCAAAAAAATTGTAGTATTGCTCCTGCAGTGTTACTTTCCGTAAATTTGACTCAAACTTTTTTGGGCTGTGACTTTGTCTTTTAACTTATGGTTTTTGAATTCTATTTGTTCGCAAGAGACAATACGTAGAGGAAATCAGTCATATATGATTTTAACTGATATAACTAAATTCGGTACAATATCTATTACAATATACTAATAAAAAGTGATAAACCAAAGCGGGAGTTGTTCCGAACCCCCCCTTGCAGCCTAGTGGAAGTCACTTTCGTCCAGCCTTTACAGCGCGGTTGTTCAGGAAAAGATCACTCTGATAGCTTGGACTATGATGGCATTTATGCAATTTACTTCTACTGACGCTACGTAGTAGTAGTACCTACTGCCATTTACTTGACTGATGATTAACTGAAGAACTAGGAGTTTTTGCATATTGAACCATATGACGTTTTCATTAATAAGCCGAAATATTGATGGACATACTATGTAGATCATGATATTTTAAAAGTGAATACCTACTATAAATGTCTATTTAGTACTATCTGGTATAGTCCACGGATTCACTATACTGCATTAACAATTATAAATTTTCAAAACATTGGAATTTAAGATAGTTTATCTACATATTCATCCTCTTCCCCCTATTTTAATTTTGCTAGCAAAAGGCAGCTAGAACTATGTTTGTATTGCAATATTACTGGGCAAAGATAATAACCTTTTACAAAGCTTGCATCTTAATTAAGGTGAAGCTAAGCCTATGCTAATCTAATACCCTTAGTTTATAGTTAGGCAATAATTTTATATGTAT